>JAVANC010000014.1:17673935-18893935 GCA_033319125.1 Parnassius glacialis | reverse complement strand
AAATTCTATCAATTATACCTGTATGAGGGACTCTACTCTTACTGCAAAGATTTAAGGTCTTGAGACTAATGGCAGTTAAAATCGCTTCTTGTTGTATGTGTAGGTAAAGCGGGGTTAGCTCCAACATAGCCTCTAAGGCTGCTATTGGTGTAGTCATTTTGCAGCATGTGGCAGCCATACATGCCAATCTCTGGTAACGCTCGATGTGAGGCTAATGGGTCTATAGGATTTTGGGTCCGTATAGTCGCTTTTACCTGGTTTGGGTATAAACGTAACTTTTACTTCCCTCGAAGTTTAGTAGTTAGTTTATGATGGTTTCACTTCTGCTGCTTGTAACTGTACATGTGTTTTTTTTAAATGAACTGACAAACTAAGTAGGTAACAGTCAACCTGATAGTAAGTGGTTCGTACAGCCCTTGGACACCTACAGCCAAACTTATACAAAAAAGGCTACAGGTGCATTGTTATTTGTCATCCCTGAGAACTGCGTTAGCACTTAGCACTTATTACTTTGTGTCTGAGGACTAACACGAAATGTCTGTGGTTATACTGGCTCCCTATAACCTTCAGACTGGAACACAGCAATGCAAACACTTTTTTTTATAGAATAAGGGAGACAAACGAGCACACATTCCACCTGATGGTAAGTGGTTGCTGTGACCCATAGACATCTACATTTAACCTCTATTACAAATCAAAATGCAGATGCGTTGTCACCCGTGAGGACTAAGATGGAATACCTCATTTCCAGTAAAAAGGCTCTCCGGTTCGCTACACTCACCATACGAAACACAGCAGCGTTAAGCTGCTATTTTACGCTGGTATTCTATGAGAGCGTGGTCCTTCCCCCTTCCACGGTCGAGACGACCCATTCGTGCCACAACTATTCTACTAATATAGCTGAAGCATGGCTCTACCACGTTAAAAACTGTTACTTGGCGCTAGAAATAGGCAGAAAAATTGAGCACTCAGAAACACCAGCCTTCCTGACACCTGCGGCGGATTTGGTCTGGTGCAAGTGGCGCCTCGCAATGGTGGCACTCCTCTTCCCGGTCACTATTGCTACCTACGTGAAATAAATGCCTACAGTCGCGCGGAACCTCACGTTTCATATAATAATACATAATAAGGGCTAGTGCGTTTAAAGCGAGTGACGTACTAGTTTTTTAACACCGTTTATGTAAATAGATTTTTTATAAATATCGACTGTGGAAAGGAAAAAATTACCAAGCGACATATAGGCAACTTTACAAGAGAGTTGATTAAAGTTTGAAATTTTGGATAAAAAATCATATTAATTGTACTATTTACCCTATTGGAATGATTCTTACATGATTAAAAAGCTGTTTGGACACTTTATTACCTACTTTAAGTAAGCTCCCGATTTGCTTACCATTTCCAAAGTTAGTGTCAAAACAAAACTCCCTTCTAAACTAAAATTAAAAGTACCTCCACAAGTTACAAATATCGTCAGAGACCTTCGGTTTTATAAAAATAAAAATAATTCACAAGTACATTGTAACGCTAATTACTTACAATTATTTAAAGAACTATAAACTTATTTTTACATAGAAGAGAGGACAAACGTACATGCGGCTCGCCTAATGGTAAGTGTCAATCGCCACGCACGAGCATTCATAACACCAGGGGAATTGAAGGCCGGCATTTTAAAGAGGACTAAGCGCGTTTCTTGTAAGTCCCTAAGTCATATTGGTTCGGGAAAACTACCTGTTGTAAACAATTGCACAAAAAAGTTGTGAGAAGGAAAGAAACTCCAAGTCATTCGCATAGTGAGGGACCCCAAGCATTCAGATGGTGTAGATGGTATCGTGAGTTTTGTCACGATGTGCGTTGGTGAAATTTGGTGGCTGGAATTAATCCAAATAATTATTAAAATTCTCTTCGCAGCGTTAGTGAATCGAACTGATTAGAAAGAACTTGATAATCAACTATTCAAGTCGCTCTTTGCTGGATGAGATCAAGTGGAATGAGCTGGCAATGAGGTGTGTAGTGTTATGCTACTTACATTTCATTGTACACTAATTCTCCATTCTGTTTTGATATTCTGCATTCATGTTTTGCATCACTTTATACTATTTCTCCATTCTGTTCTTGATTTTCTGCATTCATGTTTTGCATCACTTTATACTATTTTTTTCATTCTGTTTTTGATTTTCTGCATTTATATTTGGCACCACCTTTATTTATATAGGATCCTGTAACGTTTTTACACAATAACATATCATTTTACTGCGTATTTTCACACTATTTAGTACTTTTAAAATAGCTGTCAATGGAGTCTTACCTTTTTTGGTCTTTTATTGAACTCTCTGTAACTCTACAATTTCAGGCTACGTGCACGCTGCCGTGCATTAGTTTTTCCTATGTGAATAATATCTCATTTCTTACTAAAATGTAATAGTTTATTAATAATAGTCCAAAAACCAAAAATTGCTAAATATGACAACTATTATTTATGTCGTTGTTATGGTAACTTTTATTCAAATTCGTCTCTGGTATGATGTTCTTCCTACATAAATACTCTTTGGCTGTAGGTCATTTACAATAAATTTCGTTTTAATTTAAATAATTTCTCGTTCTCTCTAAAAAGGTATAAAAGCCGAACAATTGGAGAATACAGGACAGTCTCGCTTCAGTTCTCAAACGAGAAACATCTACTAAAGGCCTTATCCCGGGGCCGCTTTGCCCCGGGATCCTGCAAGCCTCCATCTACACGTGAAGTCGTCGGCAGTCTGCTTCAAGCACGGGACCACACTACCTTCGGGCGCGCTACGACTGCTTGCTCCAGGCGCCGAGTGCACCTACTGCCCACGCTACCTTCGCGCACGCTACGACTGCTTGCTCCAGGCGCCGAGTGCACCTACTGCCCGCGCTACCTCTGGGCGCGGCGACTACTTCTCCAAGTACTGAGCGCACCTACCCCAGGCGCTACGTGCGCCGGCTCCGGACGCTGCGTGTGCCCAGTCCAGGCGCTGCGTGCCGTCGCCGCTGAGAAACCTCAAGCTCTGCGTGTGCCTATTTCTACAAAAGCAGCGAGGCTCCAGGCTCCACTATAAAACTATATTGTCCTATTCTCCTACCTTTATTTTTTTAAAAAACCTAATTGTAATCTCATTTCATCCATCATCTTCATATTTCATTTTTTTTTATAAAATTGTAAATACTTTTCTGAAACATTAAATATATTATTTTCTTGGTCTACTTTTGTTGTTTTGCTGTTCTTAGGTTAGGTTCTTCTCTTTTAATTGTCGCTTCACAACAGGTGTCACAGCCTGGAGATGAGAACAGTACTCCATGTGAGGCCAAACCTGCGTCTTGTAAAGTTACAAGCGGTGTGCCGGCATGAAATACTGTTTCGCTCTGCTGAACACGCCAAGCTTTTTAGAAGCCAATTCTGCCTTCCCTTCCAAGTGACCGCAGAACTGTATATCATACGATAACTGACGCCGAGAATGAAAAAGTCCTGAAATTGAAGGGATACAACAAAGGGGTTATTTTTAGCGGTGAACACGCAAACCTATGTCTTCAGAGACCAATCCGAGACTTTATTTAACAAAGATTTGACTTCAGGCACAAGTTTGTTCCTGTACTCGACAACCTGTTCTCGAGAAACATTGGTACGGCCGATGTAATCACCCCTGCTGTCATCCGTATACCAATGGATGTTACTGGTTTGCAACATATAATTGATATTCAACATAAACAATGGAGGTGTTAGCACGCAACCTTGTGGAACTCTACCATAAATGGGCTTGCAGTCGGAGCATGCAAGAAAACTGGTGATCTAATGATTTTGGAGTACAAGGAGTTAATAGACCTGTAGCTGAACCGTCGCTATTTTTAGGTATCGGGTGCACTAAAGCTAACTCCATGAGTTCAGGACTACTCCTACGCCTAGTAGGACATGTCTTTAGTACAATATGATCGGCTTTCTTCTTTGCGGCATGGACCAGTGAGTCGTTCTCCCTGTGCAGAGATAAAAGAGAAGGCTGACAGAGTTCCGTAGGACAGCCTTGGCGAGAGACTAGAATTCTCTACGAGACGAGACTAATATCTCGCCAATTCTGCAGATTTACGCACGAATTAGTTCACTGCTTTGCATTCGCAATGACTCTTGTAGGAGCTAGAAGCGGAACTTTCTTAATTTTATTATATTTCTTTTCTTCTTGGTGTTTGGTTGGTGGTGTTAGCACTCCTGCTTATGGCAAGATGCAATTTTAAATGAGCTGTCAATTCATAGCTGGGATCTATCTCCGAGGGGCACTACATATTATGTAGAATAAAAAGGTCCATTCCCTGAAGTTCCATATCAGCGACAAAATCAGCAACAACATTGGAATCATCCGGCGAGAAGCAACTTTGAAATACTTCAAAATAATCAAATTTTTTTCTTAGAATGACACGACACGACATTATAATCTTCAGAAACATTTTGTATGGGTGAGAAGTCTTGCAAAGAAAAACAAAATTATGTTATCATCAAAATAAACGTTAATTACATTAACTAATCCTTGGTATATTATCTTCTAACGAGGTACTTGGGACTAATACCTGCATTAATTAAAGCTAGGTCTATTAATTTCGAAAAACGCAGGTCCTTTCGCAGTTGTAAAATGTGAGGAACTCAAACATTAGCACACAACTAAAGAATATTATGTAACCGCTTTTCTAGATCTAGACCAAGCGGCGAGTCAATGGGACGCGCGGTCACACATCTATTCACCAAGCGCCAGCTTGTATCACGGTGATTCAATTTTTTGTTCCTAACGACCACATCAATATTAAATCAAAACCTAGTTACACGACAATTCAAGATCAACGCGGAAGAGTCAACTGAAGTTTTATTAAATAAATATTTCTGGAAGAGATATCTTAACGCCAAAATATATTAGAAAACGGCAGGTCACATTCATCTAAGCGACAAAATTACAGGAAAGAAAATTATCACTTAACGAGATATTTTGTTAATCAGACCTGGTAAAAAATATCTAAATGACAAATAGCTAATATTAAGGAAAGGTAAAAAGGTAAGAGGTTGCAAAAACATAAAATTTTTAGGTAGGAAAAATAGCCAAATAAATTTTTAATTTTTCATAAGTTCAGGAAAAAGTAACTTAAAACCAAAATAATTTATGTCGAAAACAAGATAAATTTACTAAGTAGAAATACGGTAGATTAAAAATTGTCCTAAACGTAATATTTTTTTAAATGACCAAAATTATCGTCGGTTGGTCTTCTGCGGCGGGTCTTGCAGAACTTAGCTCCGACCGCATGGACAGTTTCCACGAGCTTGTCATTCATATCGTCCACTTCATTGCAGTCTTCTAGGCACTGAAAACGGTTTTGTAACTCGAGCTGAAAGGTTTCAGGACTTTGGAACAGAGCACGAGGGGGACGGAGCGTTGAATTCATTAGACGAGACCTCTCCAACTTAACGTTTAGGTTCAGTGTGCCTCTAACCATTCGGTGATCGCTACCAGTTTTCACCCTCGCGATCACGGAGACATCACTGAACAGCTGTCGTCTGGTCGTCATAATGAAGTCAATCTCATTTTTTGTCGAACCGTCGGGGCTCGACCAGATCCACTTCCTGTGGGGCCGCTTCTGGAAGAAAGAGTGCATCATAAAGAGTCCCTCTTTCTCCATGAAGTCGGCCAGCTGCTGGCCCCTTGGGTTCCGTTGCCCTATTCCAAATTTCCCTACTTTCAGCTCACCTTTCTCCCTTGTGCCTAGTTTTGCATTGAAGTTGCAAGAACTCCCATTAACACCGTATATTGGGTTTTGGAGGAATGCATGGCTCCAGAGATATCCTCATACATTTCCTCCACCTCCTCATCGGGGTGTGCCGAGGTTGGTGCGTAAACCTGTATGACCTTCAGCGAATACCGTTTGGTGATTCTGAGTATAAGGTACGCAACCCTCGTCGACACACTCCCGATCTTTACAACGTTGTTAACGAGAGACTTGTGGACGATAAATCCGATACCTCCTTGGGACAGATGGTCGCCCTCCCGGTGATAGAGCAAGTTACCGGATTCGAGGATTACCGTGTCCTCCCCCTCTCTTCGGACTTCGGATAATCCTATAATATTCCAGCGTAACTTGTCTATCTCTTCTTCCACCTCCACGATCTTCTCGGCATTTCTCAGGGTGCGTGCGTTGTACGTTGCCAGGTCGAGTCGTCTAAAGGTGGCTAAAGGGGCAATCTAGGGTGTAGGAGTGGGGATGACCCTTAATTGCCTCCTTAATTGTGATGTGTGTAGGCAAGCAGGTGCAATTTTTTAAGTCGGCCCTGCGACCTTCGATATTGCTCCGATCGCGTTGCTCCCTAGATTGCCCCTGCGGCAGGCAGGTCAGTAGCCGGCTTAAGGTTGCAACCGAACCTCCACCGGAGATTCTTAGCACCCCCTGCCCCGCCGTTACCATGGTCGCCACCGTAGCCAGGAATAGCGGGGCCGTCGGGGACTGGGGGCCGTCTCCTTGTTACTCTCTTCATAGGGGGGTATTTGCCATAGTTACCACGCTTGGCGAGCGGGTTGGCAACCACAGTTTTTTTATTGTAATTTTGGCTATTATCAGAAAGATGCTGCTGCCCATCTCCTGCCTGTTTCCCTTTGTCGTCTTTTACGACACCCACGGGAAGATATGGGGTAGTGGATATTCTTGACCGCCACTACGCGGCAGTCCAATGTAAATGATACTAAACATTAGTGGCAATAATTATTTATAGTTTTTTTGTTTCAACTAAATTCCGGATTTATTTTGCATATTAGTTTTGAGACCAAAAGGTTTGATTATTTAAACTTATAGTTTTATTTTATTTTCATTCTAATCCAATGTCAATGGTATTGAACGTTTGTGGCAATAATGATATTTAGATTTTGTGTTTGTTCAAACTTACTTCAAAAAAACTATCGTTTACTAAACTCATCGTTTCTTTTTATTTTGGTTCTAATAAATTGTTAAATGACATGTAGGTATATGTATATAGTAACAGTGATTATTTCTAGATTTTTATTGTTAAAAGTTGTAGGTTAAAAAAATTATTTTGTAGTTTACTTTTGAAACCAGAAGATTGTCGTTCTGATTATTTTTTATACTTATCATTTTATTTGATTTATATTCTGATAAATTGTTAAGTCAATGCTAATATCGTAGTTTTATTAATATATAGGAAAGCAGGCATTTTTTTGAATAAAATAATTTTTTCCGCAAAAATCGATTATTTCTTCTAATAAAAATTGATTTTTTCTAAATCGATGAATATTACAAAGCAAATAATCGATTTTTTATTAATCGATTTTTTTCACTCAATGTCATATGTGTAATTAAGAGTAATGAAGAGGGCGAAGCCGAAGTCGCATCAGCGAGGCCCCTTTTCTTTCGTTCCCAAGATCTACGCAATAGATCTATCCTACCAAACGTGCTTTGACACGACATACCTACTCATAGCTATATGTCCTGACTAGCAGGGCCGGCCCTACCATAGGGCGAACGCAGCAGCCGCTCGAGGCACCAAGTCCCAGAAGGCGCCTTAGTCAAACTTTTATAATAGCATAGCTACGTACACAATAGTAAAATACAATCTTTTAGCGTATTTAGGTAACAATTTTGAACGCTCCTTAGAAGCTTACTCTCTATTCCGTTTCTTTGCTCATATGCCTGAGTTTATTGTTGAATCTCGCTCTTCAATATTTTGGTTTCGAACATGTGGTTAGTTGATATAATATGTGCGTGTGGTCTTATTTGTTGAGACGAGCGCGGCATTCTTCAGCGCTTATTTGTATTTTTTACAAACTCAACAAAAAGATGGGAAGTTATTTATAAACATGTGAAGAGTTTAACTTTAAAGAAGTTGTGTCAAACAAGATGCGAAAGTAGAGTCAACAGCTTGCAAGCGGTGCGGTATCAGTACGCCGAAGTAAAAAGTGCCTTGGAAGAAGAGTCGACACAACTGATCCCGTGGCAAGTTTGGAAGCTAAATCACTTGCAGCCAATTTTAAGAAGTTCGAGTTTTTGCTGTCTTTAGTCATATGGTACGACGTTTTATTCCACGTTAATCTTGTCAGCACATGCATGCAAGCAGAGCGCATAGATTTATCAGGTGCTACAAAACTGATGCACAAAATAGAATATACCTAGAGACGAAGGATTAACAAAGGCTCTCATTGCAGCTAAGATACAGCTAAAAAAGCTGAAATAAACTCTGAGTTTGAAAGAATCCGCGAACGAAAAAAGAAGAAAATGTTCTTATAGTCCAGGAGAAATCGGCGCATGAGTACCAATACTATTCCACCTCAATTTTTTCATGCGATTCTCTTCAAGTTGTTTTGCTGATGATAATATAAATGCATGTTGCCATGGGACAACTCGGTGCCATATTGTTTAAACCGATTTTTTTTTTCAATTGCAAGGAATTATTATTTTTAAACTGGACAAATTTCTTTTTGTGTTCTTTGATAAAATACAAATAAAAAAAATCTCATGACTTTTTACGATAATGTTAACATTTTCGGAGTTATGAATTTTTAAAGGTTTGAAAGATCCCAAATTCGGATACTTTTGACTCTAAATATATAAAGAAAAAAAAATATAAATATATTCCGGATCAAGAAATGTTATTCGGAACAAATGTTTTCTATCCAATGTTAGACGCCGCCATAAACTTAAATAGAGACATGAGACTTGGCGTTTATAGAATAGAATAGTTTAGAGAGTTTCCTCTATGATTTGAATAAGACCGATGAAAATTTTAATAAAGTATGCTCAAAGTTGGAGGAATAATGAACGCATGATCTTAAGGCTAGCCGCACACACACAATATTATTGACAATAAAGTACGTATTGTTAATAACATTGTGTGTGTGCGGCCTGTATTGCGATATTGTTCAATATTATTGTTGATATTCAGAAATTTTGATTTTGTCACGTCAATATTGGGTGGAGGCAGGGGTATTGTCAATAATATTGTGGTTTGCGGTCACTCGGCAATATTTTAGTTGAGGAAAAGATTTCAAGACAGGGGGACGTTCGTTTTTGTTCAAAATGGAGGACGAAAACAGTGAAAATAGTGTTGATACTGTTGATGATAGTACTCTCACGGAAAAGCAATATTTGTTAAAACATGGGAAACTTATCCAGAATTATGAAAAACACCATGCTAAGCATATCGCGATAAAGTTAGGAAAAATAATACGCTTGATAAGTTGCTCGATATTTATAAAAAAATCAAACCAAATAGCACGAGAGAAGACGTATAGAAAAAAATTGAATGAAAAAAAAAAGATTAATCCATGGTTTCTTTCTTGATTGCCCTTTCTTATTTAGTAAAATTAATGCAATAAGTACTCAATGCAACGCCTTTTTTCTTTCTATCCATTATATTAAACGTGCACACATGAATCTAGCTGCAGAGCGACTAAGTCAGATTGTACCATGAAAAATTGCCAATAATATTGCATAGTGTGCGGGACCATATATTGATGAAGTTTTTTTGACAATCTTGCATTGACAATATTATTGCGTGTGTGCGGCTAGCCTAACCGCGATTGGAGCTTTCAAGAGAAAGACAAAGTTTTTACATATCGATAAAGTTCACCCGAAAACAGTCCTCTAATATTAGGTCTTTACCTATGAAATTGCCGTTTTTTATGAAATAAGTTAGGGTAAGTATTTTTCTATATTTTTTTATTTCTATTAATCAAATTAATCACCCATGCAATCGATGCATCTTTGCTAATGCAGTAGCAGTTTATCTTATTTCTATTTTAGTTTATATTATCTATTCTTGAAAAAATCAGCTGGACGTGGGAGGCAACAAATTCTTCAAAGGTATTTTGTACAGCCTCTCGGGTATTGAATTTTATTCCCGCCTAAAAGTTATTTAGATTCTGGAAAAAGTAGAAGTTTGTAGGCGCAAGATCTGGCGAGTACGGCGGATGACGGGAACTTCTAACCCAGCTCTTGTAACTTGGAGATCATCTGTTGTGCAGTATCAAGTCGCGCATTGCCGTACAAGAGCAGCGGGGACGAGCGATTGACCAAAGCTGGTTGGAGACGTGTGAGCTTCTCCATCATTGTGTTCAGTTATTCGCAGTACACATCTGCAGTAATGCTCATCCTGTTTTGTAAGAAGCTGTGATGAATCACACCAGCGCTAGACCAACGAACAGTGACCAACACTTTTCTAGGGGTAAGTTTTCGCTTAGGGCATTATTTAGGTGCCAAATCAGGATCTAACCAGCTTGCTGAGTACTTACGATTGTCAAACAGAATCTATTTTCTTTGCATATAACAATGCGGTTCATAATTCCTTCGTTCGTGTGCCTGTTAAGCAGTGCAAAGCACGTCTCGGTGCGTACTTCGCTATGGCGATCATTAAGTTCATGGAGCGCCCATATGTTAAACTTTTTTACCTTGCCAATTTGACGCAAATGGACCAATATTGTTTTGATGCTAACGTGGAAAGCTGCTGCTAATTCAACCGTACATTGAGTATCATCAATTTCCAGAATCGCCTTTAATTCCTCATTGTCCTTTAATTCGACCAAAGTTTTCGGACGATCACAGAGTTAATTTTTCAGGTCGAAATTTCCAGAACGGAAGCGGGCAAACCAATAACAGGCGGTGCGTTAGTTTGTAGTATTCGCTCCATAAACGTCGTTGATGTTGCGTGCCGCTTGTGCCGCGTTGCTTTTTTTTATAGAATGAGGGTGACAAAAGAGCACACAAACTGATGGTAAGTGGTTGCTGCGGCCCATAAACATCTACATCTATCTTCTATTACAAATCAAAATGTAGATGCGTTGTCACCCGTGAGGACTAAGATGGAATGCCTCATTTCCAGTAAAAAGGGGAGGCCACCTGCACTCACCAAGCGAAACGCAGAGGTAAACCTCTACTTCACGCTGGTTTACTGTGAGGTCGTGGTACCACCCCGGTTCGAGCCGGCCCATCCGTGCGACAGCAAAAGCTGCCGTGTGGCTCTACCACTGTTAGACTGCTGCCAAGACGGTATACTTAAGATGTTGTCGAGATCTTCCCAGTTTCATGCTTGCATGTGTACGTACAACTGGTACATATTAGGGGTAAGCAAGGGGGGCGCCAAAATTGGGTCTCGCTCCATCCTAAAACTTGCCTCAGGCCGGCACTGCTGACAAGTCTCGTATTCCGTCAACCTAACGGTCTTTGAAAGTTAGTTATAACGGCCTCGCAGTTGCACTTAGGGGATTTTTGCGAGGTCCCAAGCAACCACGTTTTTAAATTTGTAAAAGTGATCAAATTAATTAGTCATCTGTGGTAAAGTCTGGGTTCATCGAATTTAAGGGGCCTCACGAGGCCCCTTAAAGTGCGAGGCCGTGAAGGAGGGCCCATTTCGCCCACGCCTAGCTACACCACTGGTCCGTGACGTAGGAGGGGGAAAAGATCCAAAGCCCTACGGACACTCGCGCGTAATGATGAGGTTTAATTTAGGTTGCGTGCGTGTTTTATCTAGTTAATTATAATTATGTAGGCTGTTAAAACGTCGGCAAGTATATATTAAAGTAGTGCAACTTTCGTACGTAGTACTATTAATTAATCTGTGTCCGCTACACCACCACCACCGCATAAACGGTGCGGCCCGCCAGTCGTGGAGGGTAGGGCGAGTATCACATCGCCTTACCAATACTTCACTTTTCCCCAACTCCATCTTTGCTGCGGCGGAAAAGGGGAGAGGACACTCCTTCCACGACAGTCCAAAAACTTTCAGAGTGGGCTAGGCGAGCCCACTAATAGACCCTCCGGCCGGCCCGCTGAGTGGGTTCCTCTTTGTTCACCGTGGGTGACCAAATCACGGCTTTAAGCCCCTTCGGAATACCCCTCTGGGGAACCCATTCGAGGGGGAAGAGGTTGATACCTACCTAAACGGATTACTAGGCAGAGAATGGGTCCTACCATACCTAGAGGTTACGTACGTACGTACACACAATAGTCATTAATAGTCGCACACTCAGACTTGACGACTTCCAGCCTTCCGAACAAGTAGTGCTAGTGACAACACCAAGATGTGAGATGTGGTCCTTCACTGCTGGCTGAATGCGGAAGCTTAGACCCGCCACATACATACGGATTTCCATTTCGGGATTCCGTTTCGATATTCCGATTCGGAATTCCGAACGCAGCAAGTCCTTATAAAATCTATAACCCGTCACACACGTATGGTAGTTTTTCGTTCGAAATTATGCGGGCAAAACGGGATTCCGTATGTGTGTGGCCGACCCGTTCGGAATTCCGTATGTATACTGCCGGCCTTAAAGTCGTTCAGCAAACTATTGGAAGGACTATGCTCGATTTTTTTGCGTGAAAAACGTTGTAATGAAGACATCTGCAGTAGAACCAGAGTAACCAACATAGCCCAACGCTTATACGTAAGCTGAAGTAGCAATGGATATATAGCGTGAAGAACAGACACGATTTTTTGTACGTGGTAGAGCCATGCTGCAGCTATAGTTGTAGCACGAATGGGTCGGCTCGACTGGGGAGAGACCACGCTCTCACAGAATACCAGCTTAATGCTGCTGTGTTTCGTATGGTGAGTGTAGAGAACCGGAGACCCTTTTTACTGGAAAAGAGGCATTCCATCTTAGTCCTCACGGGTGACAACGCATGATTCGCAAACGAGGATGGATGTAGATGTCTATGGGCCAATGATAGCACTTACCATCAGGTGGACTGTGTGCTCGTTTGTCACCCTATCCTATAAAAAAAAAGACAACTGATTGGAAAGTTTCTGTAGTGGCAATCGGTAAGCGAAGTGTGTGGTGGTTCCCCACTTGTTGGAAACACTTAGTAAGATATGAACTATGGAGGAAGTCAATGAATAAAGGTGGCTCTGGATCAGCACCTTGTTTTATGGCATTCCTTGGGAATGGTCTGTGTTCAGCACGGAACTTGTGAAGGGCTGTAATGATTGATGATGTTTTTATTCATTCGCTTATTTTCATGCCGATCAAAAGTCCACTGCTGAAGATGCTGCTTTCTATCTATTTTCACTTAATCTAATACTATGGTACCTATACTATATTCTGGCGTATTTAAAAATTCATCTTAGTTTTATATATCCGTGAGAACAAACAAACATTACCATTGCAGCATGGTTACTATCAAGTAGAAAATTTGACATTTTACATTAGTACATATATATCTTATAGGTAAGTACTGTAGGTAGATGTGGTTTATTACTTTTCGTAAATTTAAATCTGGTAAAGAAAGTAATCATTAACCTGCAAAAACAGTGAAAGGTGAATCAAGGAATATTAAAAAAAAAAGACCATCAGATCATAATATTATATTTCATTCATTTCGATAAATCTCTAACAATGTACGTAAATCTTATGTACACAAATAATGGAAGCATCGAATGCTAAACAATCTAATACTGTAACGCTACATTACATAATTGTAAGGGAACAGAAGTGAAGTAATTTAATCTTACGCTTTATTAGTGACCAGACTTTGAACATTTAAAGCCTATTGTGCAAATTGAGTACTTTTTTTTAAATAGCTCAATATTTAAATTTATAATTTATAAAAAAAAGAGAGCAAATGTATGTTAACTTGTACACAAGAGTTATTGTTTTAACACATTTATTAAGTATCTCGTGCAGATTACCGACTCGTATAGAAAAACAACAAATTGAGTTTTGCGCGGTTCGACAGTTTAAAAACATTTAATAAATAAATTGGTCGGTGTACTCAATTTACACAACAGGTTTTTTAGTTTTCTATCAAATTTAACATTAAAACTATTTAGAACGCTAAAGCTTAACAATTTGTTAAAGTTAGTTACATATTAAATGTCAAGTTCACAAACACGCCGGGGCACGTTATTTGATTTTATTATATCACAGAATACGCTATGATATCTCAGAACACACGATTGGAGGTAGCATCTGTTTAATATCAGTTTATGGCTACCTATTTTCTGCAATGATAAAAATACAGATAAGGAAATTGGCGGGAACTTACAACGAAGCATGACATTTTGGCTAACCATAAAAGATTAATTATGGTTAGCCATGACATTTTCCTTAAATATTACTTGTAAGGTTAGCCAAAAAAATATGTAAACTTGAAATTAACATGTACTGTTTTAGCTTTATGAATATATACAATTCATTGAACAAGGAAAATATAAGGGAAAGAAAACTCGCGGAAAGCAAACAACCATGATTATCTGAGTTAATTCAAGTACGTAACAAATTAACACATTTCCTCAATAAGTCTTCTGTTGCCAAGTTAATGCTAGGTTGATATAGTGTTCAAAAATGCATTAACTGTATAACACCTTGAATTACATTTAGTCCACGCACGCCCTTTTAATATTTCACACATATGAGGATGACATATGAATGGGAATGACGTCCTGTCAAGTGGGTTTAATGTAGCTCAAGTCTCAAGTCCCCATATAACTTGTATGAGCATTTAAATCAGCATAATATGCATAACACGTGTAACTCGTTTATGGAGAAAATCCGGTCGTTAATTATTTACAATTGTAATATATTGTTGCGCTATGTTCTGTACTATGGTATTTTGAACTATGTTAAATATAATTATTATGCATTAATATTAAAATTCCTTTCGTTTACGTTATATTGTCTATAATTATTTCATATTTGTGTTACTACAGTCAATTATACCATTTTTAGTGTAAAAGCGAAATATGTTTAAAAACATAAATTGCTTCAAAAGCTTCCAATTCCTGCACATTGTGTGTCAATTAAAATTAAATTCCACAAAAGCAGATGTCAAAATGTAAACTTCAATATTTTAGTGACGTTTGCATCTATTTTAAAAAAAAATGATTTCCTGTACTATCATTCTTATATTGTTAAAGCGTATGTTATGTTATGTTATTTGTAATAATAATTTTATTTACATATTTTTTTATTTTTATTATAATAAATAAAGGCAACAACCGTGAAAACGAGACCTGTATTTAGTTTTCTAGAATTTTTCTTTATCATTTTTTGTGGTGTTTCCAGCAGGAAATATTCGTAAAGAAATTATGACGCAGAGGCGTCAACCTCTTCCACTTAAGATCGAATATATTTATACTATATATAGCAATAACATTTTCGTAACTTAATCTAAAATCGACAGAGAAATAGAGAATACAGATTTAAACATATTAAAAGCTAAGAATGATGACAAATCCGTAAGAGGAACATTTTATACAAATACATGAATACCATAGAGACGAAAATTACTATATTAAGAATTCATACGACAAAAATATTTGTAGAGGTGTAAATGGAGCAACTTTTGAAATTCGCCCAATTTAAGATTATCAACTTCATGTTTCCTTTAGGTTTTAGTAATTTCTGTTGCATACGACCTTCCAATAGAACACGAACCAATCGAATATAACTCGATTCGATTAAAACATAGTGTAGTTATTCTATTGCACGATGAAGGTTTCGCCTTGATTGTGTGACGTAGTGTAGTGACGTGTACCGATAGGCGCGCTTGTGTGTGTAACTGCGATTCGTTCGATCGCGACTGAGGCTCCCGAGGCCTACACACACTAACACAATGTGTATGGGCACGGGTAACAACAACCAAAGTCAAACATTCATCGAGAAATAGAACAACTATAATTATTATTATAATATTAATAAACATACTCAATGCTGCAACTCAACCTCATACGTACATATAAAACTTTGAAATACATAAATGCAACATTTAATTAAATAGCTGATACAGGCTTAGTGTAATTATAACTTATGTAACATAAAATTCTAATATTTTTTGGTTTATATATTCGTTAAATCAAATAATAGTTCATAACGACTAATAAATAACAGGTTGATCGTAAATTTTAACAAATCAATTGAGCTATAAATACATTTTTACTGTAAAAACCGGAATCATAGCCACACTATCATTCACATTTCAGTCCATTATAAGGGTAAGTTCGCAAATTGTACGTAGGTATGGAGATAAAAATATGATTCATTTTTTATATTATTATCATTTTGATCACACATAAACATTCAAAGCTTCACTAGCTGTGTCCACGGCTTCGTCCTCGTGAACGCAAAACAATAAAATCAACTATTTGGAACCACGTGAGATGTTTTACTGAAACAAAAACTAATTTGGTCCCAATATTATTATATTATACAATCTATTTAAATTTTATGGCGATAGATTCAATAATTTCCATTCATACAGACAAACAGACAAAAACCCCTTCACATTAAATTAATTTTAATTTTTTTATACAAAAACAAAAATGGATGCTGAAAATTCGAAAAATACATGTACATAATATTTTTTTTAATACATATTATGCCACATACATTAATTAGCGTACACGCTAAGTACCTACTGTTATACTGAAAGGGTTATATCCCATTATTTGTACGATGCGTTGTTGTTCAAATGTTTTCATTTTTGTGCAATCAAAAGTGCAAACACATAAGACCATACAGCCAATTTACGTGTGCAAAGAAGTTTAAAAAACGTAACCTTTTTTTAAATACATACATACGTCTGCATATATTATGTCTGTACAGAGACGTAGCGTGGAACTAATATAAACGTGGGCGAAGTCGCATCAGCGAGGCCTCTTTTCTTTCGTTCCCAAGATCTATCCAATAAATCCATCCTACCATACATTTTTTTTATACGATAAGGGTGAAAAACGAACACACAGTCCACCTGATGGTAAGTGGTTGCTGCGGCCCATAGACATCTACCTACATCTATCCTCTGTTACAGATCAAAATGCAGATGTGTTTTCACCCATGAGGACTAGGATGGAATGCCTCATTTCCAGTAAAAAGGGCCTCCGGCCACCTGCACTCACCAAGCGAAACGCAGAGGTAAACCTCTACTTCACGCTGGTATTCTGTGAGGTCGTGATACCACCACCCCGGTTCGAGCCGGCCCATCCATGCGACAGCAAAAGCTGCCGCGTGGCTCTACCACTGTTACATACATGCTTTGACACGACATATGCCTACTCACAGCTATTAATTCCTGACGTCTCGTATTCCATCAATCTAACGGTTGCAATTTTTGAAGGTAGTTATAAATTTACAATGGCATCTCAGTCGCACTTAAGAGGAACTTCTAGCGAGGCCCCAAAGAAACACGCTTTTAAATTTGTGATGCTCTTTTTCGAGCGTAAAAGTTATCAAATTAATTAGTCATCTGTGGTAAAGTCTGGAGACATCGCATTTAAGGGGCCTCGCGAGGCCTCTTTAAAAGCGAGGCCGTGGGCGAGGGCCCACTTCGCCCACGCCTAGCTACACCACTGTGTCTGTAATACAACAAGTTTGTTTCAACACTTAATTTGTATTTTCATATAATAAATGAAAAATTAAAAAACAATATCGGGCGCATCTTAATTGCTGCTTTAAACCTTCAGTATATTTGACTTTCGTCTCTTAACTACTGACCATATTTCATCATAGCCCTACATACAAACATAGTGTATGCACACAATGCGTGTATGTAACTAGAAGTTAATTTAATTCATTATTATCATTGTCAAATGTTGTTTATACTGTAAGTTAGTATCGTATTATATTATGTAAAGGTAATAAAATTGGAATATCTCTACACGAACTCAATAACTTCAGTTAGTATGAACCTACGTCCCATTACTTTGAAAAGTTCAAATGACTTATGAGTGATTTCTTTAAGGGTCATATTTATCGAATTGACATAATTATATGTATGAATATATATTATATATTTTGTCATTCTTAAGTTAGTAAAGATTTGTCTCTTAAGTTTGAGCCTCTCACATTTTCTACGTTCCTCAAATATTATGAACACAGCCTACATTTTTTATAACACACACACACACACACACACACACACACACATACACACACACACACACACACACACATATCACCTAAAATTAACTATATCGTCACAAGAGATGAGATTCAAGCATAAAGGCAATGGTTTATCAAATAAAATGCATTCTTTTAATAAAAACAATTAAAAATGCTTTTAAACAATAAATTATTATTGCGTTAATTCCATTTGGTGTTAGGTAATCGATAATTAAATATATGAATTTTCAAAATTTATAGTTTTTATAGTTCTCTTTTAAGATCATTGACCATAAAATATTATAATTATGAAAAATATATAAATTATAGTTCATCTGTATTGCCACTACTGGGGAGCTTGCATTTGTGTTTTACGACACTGACACAGCCATTTGATGATGCGGGCGTTCCGTTCCACTACGCTCGGCGGCTCTGTGTTACGGTATATTTGTTTTTGTACTCCGGGACCTTGCACCTGTAACATACAACACATATTTATTGTTTGACATAAGTAGATTTAAGTTAGAAAATTAACTGATAACATAATTTGGCCTGCTAACAACATAATAGGTCGGGGAGAAAGTTTCTTCGTATTTTGTTTTATACAAACATTTTGAAGAAAAAACTCTTTGGTTGTACTGTTTGTATCTGGCTGGTTTTAATTTTAATATATAATATATAGGACATTAAGAAAAAGAAAACTAAAAAGTAAAAAACCACTACCGCAGTGTTTGAAAAATCTGTCCGCCAAAATGAATGAATCTAACGAAGAAATTCGATATATTTTGAAGTTTTATTACAAAAAAAGGGAAAAATGTGACTCAAGCAGCGAAAAAAATTTGTGACGTTTATGGACCTAATGCAATGTCAGTAAGAGTAGCAAAAAGTTGGTTCAAGCGTTTTCAGTTCGAGAAATTTTGAAGTCAAATATGCAGCTCGCTGTGGTCGCCCTCATACGGATAAAGTCGATGCCATTTTTAGAAAGTGGAGCAAGATCTGTATATTAGTACTTACAACATAGCCAAGGAATTGAGTATTAACAGCAAAAACAGAAAAGGTGTGGCCTTTCATCATAATAACGCCAGACCACATACATCTTTGGCCACTGAACAAAAATTGAGAATGCTTGGTTGGGAAGTGTTAATGCTACTAAGTGTTAATGTAGACTGTCAAAACTACTTGTCGCATTTTTTGATCAAAAATCCCAAGATTTCTACAGCAACGGCATTATGTCACTACCTACAAGATGGCAACAAGTTTTCGAACAAAATATATAATATTATAATTCAATGTAATTAAACTTCGAAAAAAAAATGTCTTAAAATGATATATAAATTACGAAGAAAATGTTTCTCCGACCTTAGTGTTTTCCTGTTAATTGTTCAAACTAAGTCTAACAGGAGTAATTCACTACAGCGCATAGTAGAAATGATGCAGCAACAGTGGACTTTTACAGCTGTAATGGATGAAAATGTGTGGGTGAGTGCGTGTTCTTACAATAATTTGAACAAGGTTGTGTATTGGTTTTGGCGTTACTAGTAATGTATGAAGCGCTCATCTATTTTTCTTTATTTGTCTGAGAGTAACACTAATAATTCCTCTGTCGAAGATCTTAACGTGAAGATGGTAGCATTGGTCAATAAAAGCTAGTGAATGTAGTTGTTCATCTTTAGATAGTTATGCACCAAAATTTCAGCCATTTTGGAAGCATAGTTGTTATTTGATAGTCGTTTGAGCGAGTCGATGTGTTTTTGTGAAAATGGAAAAATTGAGTATCGAGCTGTCATTAAATTTTCGTTTTTGAAAGGCAATACGCCAACGTGAATAAAATATGGGTTGGACTCGGTGTATGGGGACTCTGCACTACCATTTACCATAGTGAAATTTTGGGCAGCTGAATTTAAACCTGGCCGTGAGAGCTTGGGAGACGATGAACGCTCGGGACGTCCAAAAACTGCAACTACTGACGATAACATCGCTAAAGTTCACCAAATGGTTCTAGAATTAAAGTGAAAGAGATAGCAGAGGCTATGAAAATGTCCAAAGAATGTATTTGCTACAAGATTTAGGGGTGATAAAGCTGTCAGCGCGTTGGGTACGTTTGCTCACGTTTGACCAAAAACATGTTCAATTGAACATTTCCAACGCTCCGTTGCCGCAGTTTAGGCGAAATAAATCCGAGTTTTGGCGCCGATTAATTACTGTAGATGAAACTTGGATACAACATTATACGCTCGAAACAAAAATACAGTCAAAACAGTAGACTGCAAAGGGGCAAACGGCTTTAAAAAAAAGCAAAAACTGTTTTTTTGGGCTGGGAAAGTGACGGCGACTGTTTTTTTGGGATAGTCATGGAATTATCCTAATCGATTATCTTCAAAAAGGAAAAATCATTACAAGAGCATACTACGCATCATTATTTTACAAACTGAAGGCAGAAATTGCGGAAAAGCAACCAAATTTGTAGAAAAAGAAAATCTTCTTTCACCATGACAACGCGCCGTCTCACACCTCAGCGGTTGCCATGGCGAAAATCCACGAATTATGGTTTGAACTGCTTGCGCCTTACTCACCAGATCTAGCCTAAACCGATTTATTTTCGCTCACTCATCTAAAAATTGCGCTAGGAGGAGAGAAATTTACGTCAAATGAGGAGACAGTCACCTTCGTGAACAGTTATGAGAGAAAAACTGCCAAAACAAATGTGTGAAAAACGCCGAGTACTGTTTGGAGAGAGATGGGAGCGTCGCTGGGAGAAGTGTGTGAAATTACAAGGAAATTATGTGGAAAAATAAAAAAAATAAGAAAAAATGTCTTTTATATTTGTTAGGTTTGAAAGTATTCAGGTCACACGTATTATGCGTGTAATAAAGATTCCCGATAGGATCTTGTTGTGATTTAGAGAACGTAAGTAAGAACGTAAGACCTGAAGCTGGATGCTAAGTGGATACAGTTTATATTGTTAACGTGACACTGTGTATAATTGAGATAGTTACAAGCCGAGGAGTGAGTGAACTGAGGTTATTAAAGTTTAAACCAAAGCATATTACTACAATATTTAACGATATTGTGATCTCATATTGCGTAACTTGGATAAAAAATTAATAATCATAAAGGTATTTTGATTTTTTGGGCTACAGCATTTACTTACCATCTTTACTCACATAGATTGCAAGTTTGTTTTTAATAGCATAAGGTTGATAAACGAGCACACAGTCCACCTGACCAGTCACAGATCACTCATCATACGAAACACAGCAGTATTAAGCTGCTATTTTACGCTGGTATTCTATGAGAGCGTGGTATTATCCTCGTTAAGCCGACCCATTCATGCTACAACCATAATGTATCTACAGCGTGGCTCTACCACGTGTAAGATGGGCCTACCGCCTACCACGTATTGACGTAGTTCGGGTGTCGGTTTAAATAGCCGCGTGCGTACCGTATAGTCGGCGGCGGCAGGCAGCTGCGTGGAGTCGACGGTGGAGGCGGACGAGAAGAAGACGGGGCTGTCGGGCGGCGCGTCCAGCACCAGCGCGTCGTACTCCCGCGCCTCCAGCCCCAGCCGCTCGAAGAACTGCTGCAGCCGCACCCCCGTGCTGCACTCCTCGCCCGAGCCTGAGCCCTCACCAGAGCCCTCGCCACCGCCACCCTCCGCGCGCCGGTACCTGCACCAACAACTCTAATCTTACCGACTACCCTCGAGCGTTAGCGGGAATTTAACCCCGGATGATATTATTATACTCCTGTTTTATAATTAAATGAAACTTATTTTTGCGGATTCTATCGAGTTTAATTTAACTTTTTAATTCCCAACGTTTCGGGTGCTTTACATCACCCATGGTCAAAGAGGGGACTGAGGTGTTTGAAGTCCCGATGTCATAGTTAGCCCGACTACCTTCAGTTTTTGAATATTAATGTTAGTATATAATATAATATAGTAGTAATTGCGTAAATCGGACCAAAAATAAATATTCAAAAACTAAAGGTCTCTCAGTCATAAGTCATCTCAGTCCCCACCCCCACCCCCCCGTGACCATGGGTGCAATAAAGCACCCGAAACGTCGGGAATTAAAAAGTTAAATTAAACGCGCCAAAATCCATAAAAAATTGTTTCAATTAATGTGTAGTCTTCGCGTAAAAATAAGAAATCATTACTCCCGTTTTATCATGTAATGATAGTTTGAAGTGGATTTTGATACGTAATATACGTAAAGGTTATATGATTTTTAAATATTAAGTGTCGTGCCGTGTAGTTAGGACAAGAGAATCCACTATCCTACTATCGTACAATGGGTATCGTATGAGTTGGGTAACAGCACCTTCCTGATAATATCTTAACATAATAAATAATACGACTACCAACCCCACTACTAAAAACAGCAAATTATCCCCTATGAAGCACGAAGGAAGCCTATGTTCGACAATCGATTTTTGATAAGCATGCAATCTTTTTTTATAGTATAAGGGTGACAAACGAGCACATAGTCCACCTGATGGTAAGTGGTTGCTGTGGCCCATAGACATCTACATTTATCTCGATGATGAATCAAAATGCAGATGCGTTGTCACCCGTGAGGATTAAGATAGAATGCCTCATTTCCAGTAAAACGGGTCTCCAGTTCTCTACACTCACCATACGAAACACAGCAGTGTTAAGCTGCTATTTTACGCTGGTATTCTGTGAGAGCGTGGTCCTTCCCCGGTCGAGCCGACCCATTCGTGCTACAACTATACTACTAATATAGCTGCAGCATGGCTCTACCACGTATTTGTAATAGGTGAATAGATGAATGACATTCGAACTATAATGATAAACGGCGAAACAAGTGCTCAGATAATCACGATAAAAGCCTTAAATAATTTGGTCCGCTTAGGTACCTAAAACACTATATTATACGATAAATACATTATCGACTGTCTGCTGGCTTAAACTAACGTCAAAATATTCCAACAACTCTGCACAATGTCAATGTCAATCATCATATTATGAAAAAGTTTTTGAACAAATTAAAATAAAGGATAATTTTCTACTACTTGACCCTGTCAAAAATATAACCTTACAAATCTATTATCAAACAAAAAATCCGTATCCTACATATAGACACTCCCGAGATGCCTCCAAAATGCTTGACGCTCTCAGGCAACCTGATAAGCCCCAGAAACACCCGATACCCAATTAAAACGTGTACCTCCCCCTTTTGCCTAGTGAAGGGTACCGTGCAAAATGACCAATATTCCTCAGAACACTCGATAACCGCCAAGATGCCCAATGCTCCCAGGATTTCTCATTCTTCCTTGCTTACTTGGCTTTTAACCATCTGATCTACCAAGGCTCAAGATTGGAAGATTTTTCTGGCATATCCTATCGTGACGACGTCCATAGGATGATAGTGGGTACGTAGTTGATTTTCTAACGTCGCAACTAGCAACTAGACGGCAAGGTGATGCTTAAGTATAATTAATGTTACATTAGAATAATCTGAGTCTGAATAATCTAACCCGAGAACAGTAATAAGACATAAGTAAAGTATGCAGAGTACCTGTTAGATAAAAAAAGCCTTACCAGTAGATATAAAAATTATTTACCTGTCAGATATGTCAGATTTGGAACGTAGTATCGGTCTCGGTCGCCTTTGCTTGTAGCGCAGGCATCTTTGGCGTTTGAACGTGCCCAGCGGTGACGTCACTTCTTCTGCCGGGCATATCTGCAGCAAACATATCTTTGAATTTAATCAATAATCAAAAAAATTACGCAGCCAATATGGTGTTTAATATTATAATCTTCTTTAATTGTTGAAGTTAGATATAAGCCTATCCAAGGCAACAGATATACATTTCTTAAGTTTTCCCGTATTTAACATGGTAGTAAGTAGGTACCAGTAAGTCAAAATTTGAATTCAGTTTTTGCTGCCAACAGTTAATCGCCAAAGCCTCGTCGTATACTGTGAACAGGTGATGTTGGCAATGTAGAAAAATTTCACACACTCATGTGATTTCTTTTAATGTTTGGGTATTTAAAGAAAAAAAAAATTAAATAAAAGTTTTTGTATGGTATTACACCTGCAGTACAAATGTGTTGGCACGACTGGGAAGGGATATAATCCTGATGTTTTTTTTGTATGGTGAGGCATTCCGTCATAGTGCTCAGGGGTGACAGCGTTATTTGCGTTTTGATTCTTACTAAATTCTTAATAAGTGTCTATGGGCCACAGCATCCACTTATCATCAGGTGAAGTGTCAGCTCCTTTATCATCCTTATTTGAATTAGAAAAATATTTTTATGGCGAATGACCTGATTGTGATTTAATTATATGTAATAAATATTGCAAGCGCTTCTATATAGTAAAACACAATTGCAAAATATAAACCAAAATTATCTTACCTGAGAGGCGTTGACGTACTCCTGCTTGTCGTCGATGCGAGGCCGCATGCGCACTTCTTGGTACTGAGGCTGTTTGTTCACCAGCTCCGTACTGGGTTCGTGGTATCTGGCGTTATGACATTGAAAATTTGAAATTGATATCGTTTTAAAATTACACAAGTGCTTCGATATCACTATAGAATACAGGGTTATTTTGCAATTTGCCAAATTTCGGCCAAATATGCAGAGACTGTTCAGAATAAGTAATAGAGGCAAATGATGAAGAAACCTTCTTAAAAAAAAACCTCAAACTTTCTGTCCTTTTTATCTTTTAAATTCAAAATGCGTTGTAATGCATTATTTTAACCGATTGTCATTCATAAATATATAACGCCTACTATTTTACTACGCACGCCAACATTCGTAAAGGTCGCTCGGTACACAGTGTTGTGAATTGAACCACACACAGAGGAGCGCGCGTACACGTAGTTGTTGCCCTTAAATCACATTCAATTTGGGATAATTTCAAATGAAAATAGAAGCCTTATTTACTCATATTTTCCAAAAATTGTAATAACGGTATATCATTATTTACATGTTTGAATTTAAGTTTAAAATTTGGAACTGGAAAAATAACCCTGTTTAGATAATAATTTATAGAATATAGATTAACTACGGTCATACTATAATGTACTCAATGTTATTTTATGATGTACACAAACTAACAATTTTTAATGGATACGTCTAATTTATTCGAAATACATTCTACACATTTTCATATTAACACGCAAGTACACGCACGGGCTACATATGTAGCCCAGGGTATTGTTTTTGTTCATAACTTCACGAAATCGTGTGATTTAACTTTGAGCCTCTAGCTAAGCTCCGATTGGTTGTTGCTCGACGCGTTTAGTGTGGCGTGAGCGCTCGACGCTGGCGCACTTGCGAGTAATAATAATTTAAAGTTATTGGGCTACGTATGTAGCCCACGCGTGCACTGCCGGAACTTTTGAGGTGTGAAACATTTTTTTAAATTCACATAAATATTTATCTTTTCTTCAAAATTTTGGTATTATATTTTATATTTATAAACTGTAAACCTACTTTTTGTTGATATTTGATAAACAGATCGGAAATATGGACCGCAAAATGGAAGAAAATATGTTGAGATTGCTAGAAGAGGAGTCAGATCAGGATGATTTGATTGTAAGCGAACAGGAAGAGGATTTGAGAGAAGAAGAAAATATAATTCATTCTTCGCATGGCAATGACACCGAGCAAGAAGATGATGAAAATGATGAAATTGCTGGACAAAACAACAGTGATTCTGATGACAGTGTACCGCTTGCAGATTTTGCCACTTATAAGTCACGAAATGAAACAGAATGGAGGAAACGTCTATTTCCTGCAACAAAGGTACGTTGTCACAATATTATACAAAGACCTTTAGGACCAAAAGGTACTGCTTGTAATGCTAGCACACCCCTTCAATATTTCGAGTTGTTTTTTGACCCTGATGTTTTTGAATCCTTGGTAAATTGTACAAATATATATATATATATATATATATATATATATATATATATATATATATATATATATATATATATATATTTATATATATAAATACTATAAAGACTAAATACCAAAGAGAACGAGATGCGAAGCCTATGAATACAAATATATATATATATATATATATATATTATATATATAAATACTATAAAGACTAAATACCAAAGAGAACGAGATGCGAAGCCTATGAATCTTACTGAAATGAGAGCGTTTGTTGGGTTACTTATAGTAATCGGAGCCAATAGATCAGGACGTCAAAATTTTAGAGACTTTTGGGGCAGCTCCATTGGGACCGGCTTTGAACTGGTCTATCTGACAATGCCTATAAATAGATTTCGTTTCCTACTACGATCTTTGCGATTTGATGATATTCGCGATCGCCCTCAAAGACAAGAAATTGATAAGCTTGCTGCCATACGGTGCTTTATTGAGGGTATGAGAAACCATTGCTTAGAATATTATACTCCAAGTGAACACATGACGTTGGATGAGCAACTCGTAGCATTTAGAGGTTAATGTGGTTTTATTATGTTATTACCCAACAAACCGGCAAAATTTGGAATAAAAATATTTATGGTATTGGACACAAAATGCCCGTATATTTACAACTTTGAAGTTTATTGTGGTGAACAACCAGAAGGCCCATTTCGTTTATCCAACAAAGTTGCAGACGTCACCAAAAGATTACTAGAGCCGCTTATAAATATGGGATGTAATGTTACGATGGATAACTGGTTTACCAGTTATCCAGTGGCATTGCAGCTTTTGGAAAAAAAATTACTTTTGTCGGCACTCTCAAGAGTAATAAGCCAGAAATACCTACAAATTTTAAGACTAGCCAGGGCCGACAAATAAATAGTTCTTTGTTTGGGTTTCTGAAAGAATGCACATTAGTCAGTTATGTGCCAAAAAGGAACAAAACAGTTTTATTATTGTCAACAATGCACCACGATGAAGCAATAGATGCTACTACCGGCGACGCAAAAAAGTAACCACACAAAGTGTGGGGTGGATATTGTGGACAGGATGTGTCGTCAATATGACGTATCTAGAAATAGTAGGCGTTGGCCTCTTACATTATTTTTCAATTTTTTAAATATTGCCGCTATAAATGGCCTAGTTATTCATCAGTTGAATAATTCAAACGAAAACATCATCAGACGCATTTTTCTTCAGACTTTGGGGTTTGAGCTTGTGAAACCATTAATTTTAGAATGAATTTATCAAGATAATGTTCCAGGAAGCAATAAAACAAGAGCCAAACTATTGTTGAACATTTCAGAAGCTCCTCAACAAGGAAATATAGTAATTCGTGGTGGGGTTGCACGCTGTGCGTTTTGTAGCAGAATTCGCGATCGCAGCACCAGGAAAACTTGCTCAAAATGCTACAGGCGTATATGTACTGATCACCAAATTTTAATTTGTCCTTAGTGTAACGAAATCTGATTTAAAAAAAAAAACCTAAGTTAAAAGTTAAACTAAAAGTTGATTGATCTTAAAGAAGTAAAAATTATGTGATTTTTTAAGAAGTCTGAAGTTTAGTTAATATTTTTTAGTTTAAGAAAGAGAAGATAATTTTTTTTTATTTCAGTTTACTTAATAAATGACATTAATAACAAAAAAATGTGTTTTATTTTAAAATAAAACCGTTATCTTTCATTATATTTCAATTTTAAATGGGCTACAAGGGTAGCCCACGCGAGCACTCATGAACCTTTTTGAGGCGCGTGTACCGTAGTGTTAATAGTCTGCTCACTACATTTATGTAACATGAGAAATAACAAACTATTATTATAATTTTATTTGATATTCGATATATTTTATCTAAGACTGTAGAAACTATATCAACACTTGATATATCTATTCTCTTTGTGCAACAAATGTGATGTACTGATCGAATAACATAATTTTGTTTTATATAAATAGATAAAAATAATATAACAATTATTTAATGACAAGTCTAGGGTAAGACATATACCGTTTTATGTTACTGGTGAACCCGTCTAATGCCAGAAGAATTTTAAGACATATTTTAGCACCCATTACAATGTTAGGTTAGGTCGAAACTCCAAAATAAAAAGTAACGAAATACGAGTATATAGAATTCGGATACAATAATCATTTATAAAGGAAACTATTTCTGCTGCGTCGTTGTCAACTGTCAAAGCATAACAACTACATACAATTTTTTATCAATATGGAATAAATCCAGGGAAGGGAAGGGAAGTGATAATATTTCATTTATAGAGTAAAGTGCTGTTATTTAGACCGTAAATGATTGTGTTTCAGGGAAAGATGCGGAGTACAGCACATTTCAAGTTAATATTAAGCTATCTAATATAAAGACTTTTGAGTGCTGTAGAGATCTATTTAGATTTTTTAATGAATATCTCTGATCCGCTACATTCACAGCCGGATTTCCTACAGTGTCAAAATTTTGCCGACGGTAGGCTGTTTAAAGGTAAAATTGGATTAAATATACATATTAAACGATGCCACAGTAAAAGTATTTCGGCTTCACAGCCTGCCGTAGAAATTCACAACTCTATTAGCAATTCCTCTAATGACACAAATTTTTCCCTTTTTTCGGAGCAAATTTACAATTATCATCGTAATGTACCAGTGGTTGAAAGAATTTCCAGAGGTGCGAGGATGCAGCTTGCTAAAGCATTGTCATGCACTATTCAAAATTGTTTCACTAATAGTGAAAATAGTTGGCCAAAATTATTTACCTTCGCGTATTCCCGTAGTCTCAACTAAAAGAGACATCTTTTCAAAATTTAGATTACGCAATTAATACTCATTTACCTCGACCACGTCCTAAATTTGATTTAAAAAAAGTAGTGGAGTCGAAAGTAATGAATGGCGACTTAAAAAATGCATCCCGTATTTTATTCTCAGACGATATCCTGGCCCCTCGTAATGTCGAAACTCTTGAAAGCCTTCGTCAAAAGCATCCTACGGTCAAACCTTCTCAGGGTTTACCGCTGCCTTCCAAGACTTCTATGCAAATGTAAGCGCTTGCGCTGCCGGTGACGCCGACGGAGTATTTATTAAAGACATTACCAAATTATGTAACTATATGCTTTCTGGAAATGTTTTTATTATTAATTCTTATATGGGGCAAGATTATGTGCCTTCAAAAAAAAAGGATAACGGTATCCGTCCTATTGCCGTCGGTTCCACATTTCAACGCATAACTTCAAAATTAACTTGCAGGCACATAATATCTAACCTTAAGACCAAATTTCAGCCTACTCAACTAGGCTTTGGCACTAGAGGTGCCTGTGAGGCGGCGGTACATTCAGTACGTACATTTTTAACAAACTCTGACGCAGATGTTCTTGTGAAGGACCTAAGCTAAAATGAAGAATGCTTTTAACTCTATCGATAGGGTAACCTTGCTGAAAGAAGTGGCGAACAATACACCCGAAATTTATCATTACGTTTGGCAATGTTATAGTCAAAATACTAACTTGTTTTACGAAAACCATGTTATCGATTTTGCTGTCGGTGTTCAGCAGGGTGACCCACTGGGTCCAGCACTATTCAGTTTAGGAATTCAACCCATTATTTAAAATTTGAAATCCAAGCTGAATGTCTGGTATCTAGACTACGGTACACTGGGAGGTAGAGCAGATGACGTCCTCAGTGATCTTATTCATATTTTTCAAAATTTCAAAAATATTGGTCTTGAACCAAATATAGCAATAAATGTGAAATATTTTTTCCAATAATTTATCTACTTCTCATAGAGACATTTCAATTCAAAATTTCAATCATATTTGTCCGGGAATAAAAACGTCAGTACGGAATCACTATACCTGCTAGGTGCCCCATTGTTTTTCGATAGTATTAAACCTGTTTTAAAAACAAAATTTGATCAGTTTTTAAACCATGTTGATAAATTGTATAAATTAAACCCCCACATAGCTCTTACTATTTTAAAATATTGTCTTCTTGTACCTAGATTTACATACTTACTCCGCTCGAGTCCAGTCTGGAAATGTTCGGATATTTTAAAAGATATTGATAATAATCTTAAAATAGCTATAGAAAAAATTCTAAATTTAACTTTAAATACTACAGCCTGGACTCAAGCACTTTACCTATAAAATTTGGTGGCATTGGTGTAAGAAATCTTTCTAGCGTTGCATTGCCTGCTTTCCTTGCTTCTGTGCATAGTATCAATGACTTATGTAGCATAATTTTAAATAATAAAGTAGACCTGTGCTTTGCTACGGAGGCAGGGCAGACATGGCAAACGCTCTGTCCTGGTGAAAATGTTCCACTGGAAGTTAACCAACAAAAACAGTGGGATATTCCATTGGTACAGGACGTGCAGAAAGATTTGTTTCATAATTTCCATAGTGACCAAGATAAGGCACGCCTTCTAGCTGTTTCGACTAAGGAATCTAGTCACTTTCATGTCAGAAAAGCGCTGGTAGGTTTTCACGACACAGTTCTTTGAACGATGTCATCCGAAGGGCTCTTGTCTCTATAAATATTCCCTCGGTTTTAGAGCCTTGTGGAATATTTAGAGACGATGACAGGAGACCCGACGGTATGACATTGGTCCCTTGGGAGAGAGCTAAAGCTCCAGTATGGGATGCTACTTGCGTACACTCTGGGGGCCTCTCATCTCAGGGGTACCTCGTTTAGAGCCGGGGCGGCATCAGAGGTAACTGAACTGAGTAAGTGGCGCAAATATGAGTGATTATAACAAACAAATATGATTACATATTTGTGCCATTTGCTGTAGAGATTATCGGTCCGTGGGGTCCACGTGCGGTGAAGTTCCTAAAGGAACTCCATCCGCGGCTGGTCGTTGCTGCTGGTGATAAGAGGGCTGGTTCTTTTCTCGCTCAAAGGCTAAGTAGCTCATTCAGCGGGGAAACGCAGCCAGCGCTCTTGGCACGATACCGCGGGGAGTAGGACTATATGATAATTAAGTTTCTAGTTTTAATCTTTTTTATTATTATTATAGTTTGTAATACTGTATATAATATTTTAAAAATCTCATAAAATTCGATCCAAACACCAGTAGGCTCGTTTAGTAAATTAAATTCTTAATAATGTTTATATCATTTGCGGTGTATATCACATTTCATCTATAATATCATTTAATTGTAATAACAGATAAAAAGTACATAACATATCAGACATTGATATTTTACTTAATATAACACATATTTGTAATTTGAATATAATATTACGCAACCATTTTAATTGTAGATGATCAGTAACAATAACTAACCTGGAGTGTTCCCTGGAGTTCCCGTAGTCCTTGCGTCCCACGTTGAGGCATTTAAGCGGAGTTTTGTAAGTGCAGTCGTAGTCACCGTAGTCGTACATTGGTGGTTCGTCTTGAAACTGGGGAGGGGGTGCGCTTGCCTGTTAAAAACATACGAAATACTATACTTAGTTTTCCAAGTGTGACATGCCAAGCGTAAGGCCAGTGAACTAACGGGTTGATGATGAAGAACAAGTACAAAATTATTTTTAAATAAAGAATTAAATAAGACATGTTGACGCTATGATTATTTTTTAATTCCCATCTGGAAATTGTTGTAGGGGGTCCGATTTTTGCAAGTTTCAATTTTAAAAATACTTGACGTTTAAAGGCCTCTACAGACGTAGCATAAAAATGAAGCAAATTCTATTATATTTAAAGGATATCTCAGTATATGGACGTATGCGGGTGTATGTATGCGTATGCAGTGTGCGTTTGTGCGTGTATGTATGTATTTTTTCGTCTCGCACATCTTAAGAACAAATTATGATATCGACTTCACACCTATTTTATTGGACGCATCATGTCAATATGAACATTAAACGTTACCCTCATACTTGAATTTTCTCCTGTATCGTGAAGAAAGGTTACAAACATAAATTGCACGAGGACAAACATGCATTATAGGCCATACAAATACTTGTTCCGTGCGGGATTCGAACTCGCGGTCCCTAGGGCTGCAACTCATCGCTAAGCCACTGCGTTACAAAGCCGTCGACCTAAATCTATCCTCGATTAAGATGCAACATCTAGATAAGTTGTCATCCTTGAGGACAAAGATGGAATGCCTCATTATCAGTAAAAAGGTTGTTCGGTTCTTGTCATTCACACACACACACACACACAATATTACTCTGCTATTTCACGTTGGTAGTGGTTTAACCATGCACTGGCGGCATAGGAAAATCCATCATATTATTTCTACCGGTATTTGTCGTTAAGGGTGACTATGGGATATATTATCAGAAAAATTCGGTAAGGCTTTCGATAGATGCCACCAGTCAAAGGCGTAAGACATCTAATATGATGACTTGTATGGGTGATGTTGATTATTTCTCGCTGGTGTTCTATGCAAACATCCTTCCTCGTTTGAGTCCAGTCATTCGTGCTACATTTATAATACGTTGCAACGCTGTTCTACCGCGTTTTAGGCCCTGTCCTATACGTGTTCTCGTACGCGTGACATTTACGGCGAGTGGTCCCGAGCTACTACTAGTGGAAATGTAAATGTGAATGTAATTTACAATTGCATTCACATACAAGTATTGGTTGAATAAGCTATTTCTATTTATTATTTAAAATAATTGTGATAATCGCTTCGGGCAATTTACTATAATAAAGGTAGATGACCGACTTGTTACCGTCTCACAGATTATAGTACTGAAATCCGAAATGATCCAATTAAACAATGATCTAAATAGTTTGTACAACCTTTCTTATTGTATAACTAGCTGTCCCTCGCGACTTCGCCCGCGTGGAATTTACTATTTCATGGGATTTTTTTTCTAAAATAAAAGCATCTTAAGTTACTCCTTATAACATCAGCTATCTGTCAGTGAAAGTCCCGTCAAAATCGATTCAGCCGTTTCGGAGATTAGCCGGAATAAGCAGACAGACAGACAGACAAAAATTTACACAATAGCTTTTTTGTCATTAGTACCATATACAGAATGTCCCAGAACTCAACGTCAAGCCGAAACGGGGTGACAGAATTGATTGTAACTATCATGAGAAAAATCAGAAAAAAAAATGTATCCCATGCAGTTTGGAAATTATGGGCATTTAAGAAAAACCTAGAAATTTGGTCAAACTGTAACCATTTTTCAGTTATTGTGGTTAATTTATATTGTTCATTTATACTTTGGAACTGTAACCCTAAATATTATTTCTAGAACCACAGTCAAAATTATTGACACAACTGCACCAAGTGTTCTAGAATTAAGACTATTTGTTAAACTATGAATTTAAAATTTTCAAAATTTGTCGACTTTGAAAGGCCCTCCTTTAACAAAATGTACTAAAGTGCCTTGGCAAGTGCCATTAAAAGTTCGCGCATTTAATCAGGATTGTAAAATGGTGCAATATTTGTTAGTTTCATACTAAAAAAACTAGTAAAAAAATAAAAACCTCGAGTAACCCGATTTTTCAACTCTCACTCATTTCAAATGTTTTTTATTGATGTGGGAGATGGATAGTGGACATGTTTGCCATGAGCGACCGAGACAGATAGTGACGCCACTTTTACCAAAGTCAACAAAAGTAAGTAAAATTAATAAAATAATGAAAAATCTTGACCTAGTTTAGTTTAGGTTTATTGGAATAAAAGTCATATAGGGAAATAACATTTTTTATTACAATAAATGTTCAAATTGTTTACCATCAGCCTCAATACACGCCCTACATCTTATTAAAAAAGATCTAGTTATTATTCGGGCATATCCTCGAGAGTTGATGTCCTCAGCAGCTTGAGAAATTCGTTCACGCAACTCGGCTACGCTGTCAATGGGCTTTGAATAAACTTTTTCTTTGAGAACGCCCCAATAAAAAAAATATCAGGGGATTTAATCTGGGGAACGGGCTGGCCACGAGATAGTGCCTGAACGTCCAATCCACCTTCCCGGATATTCCTGGTCAAGGAAATCTCTTACTTGCACTGCGTAATGCGCTGGGCAGCCATCTTGTTGATACCACATGTGGCGACGATCTGTTAGTGGTACGTCCTCTAACAAAGTTGGTAATTTTTTTTTGTAAAAAATGTAGGTAATTCGTGCCATTCAAGTTCTCAGGCAGCTCAAAAGGCCCAACAATTTTGCCGTTTAAAATTCCGGTCCACAGGCTTACTTTAAAGCGATACTGGGATCTGTCTTCTCGCATTAAATGTGGATTCGCCACATGCCACTCGTAAAAATTGTGTAAGTTTATGTAACCATCTTTATTAAATGTAGATTCATCTGACCAGAGAATTGTTTGGATGAATTGGGGATTTTCATTATGCCTCTGTAGCATTGTTCTACAAAATGAAATTCTTTCAGGATGATCTCGAGGAAAAAGACTGAACTCGTTGTACGTGAAACGGATGCATTTCCGCTCTTTGTAAAATACGATGTGATGTGCTTTTGGGTATTCCCGTTCTTTCTTCAATTCCACGAACGGAAATACTTGGGTCATCTGCGACCTCTTGCAACACCTCTTCCTCGTAAGGAAAGCGAGCTCTACCTCCAGCCCGTATTTGGTTCGGGAAATGGCCGCCCTCCGTGAGTGAACGATGCACATTAACAAACACGCGGTGATCCGGATAGCGCTCTAAAATTGGATATCTTTCACGATAAATTCTAACGGCGGCACTTGGGGTTGGCTATAGACATCCGGTACTTCATTTTAATTACGTTTTCAGTTTAGGAGGCTTGTCTGGGCTAAGCATGAACCTTTTACACTGTTATTGAATGTCGGAAATGAGTTTTGAATTAATTGCGATAAAAATAAATTTCACTAAAAATTCCGTATAACGAAACGCAAATATGACATTTTGTATAGTGTTATTAGATTATCTGTCAAAAACCGATGTAAAAAAGTGTGAAACGGGACGGTGTTGACGGCCATAATTTGGGCAACCGTAAATGTCAAATATAATATATTATATATGACGTCAAATATCAATTGTCATTCCGTTTCTATAGTGGTCACGCGAATGTTCTCTCATGTGCTTAGTGCTTTGTTTTCTCTATTTTTGCGACAACTTCTGCTCTGTTTTTGAACTTTTTTGATTTGATTTAAAATTACATTGTTTCATTTACCACTATCATAGCCGAGTTTAGGGAAACCTGCCTTTATAGATAAGATAGATCGAATCTGTACTAAAACTGAATCAGAACACCTCGAATCCACGTATTCTTGTCTGCCCTACCCCTAAAGTGTTTTTGTAAGCCGTAGGCGCGGAGGGAGAGCAGCCCCGAGCAGCAAAGGCGAAGGGGCTGCACTTCCCGCAGCACCGAAGCCGTTGCAGAAGTAACTGTGTGTCAATATTCCTGTGTAAAAAAGTTAGGTTATGATTTTACAAAAAAAAAATATTACTCATAAACAATACATTTCCACAAGGGGCGAAGGGTAGGGGAGGCTTCCCCTGAACCCTCCCGCTCCCCTCTCCCCCTCCCACCGCCTTACGCGAGTACCAAATGTCTATAGTCTAACCGGAATTTGCGTTGCATCTGCATTCCTCATAAATGAGATGCATGTTCGCATATTCTTGTGAAGTGTAGCGCGTAGGCATGGTAGATAACAAGGATGCCAACACAAAAGTCCAATTCTAAAAGAGAGAAGCCAAAGTTGCCGGTATGTAATTAACAAGTCTAATTCACAAAAATCCAAGTCCAAAAAGAGAAGCCTAAGTTGTCAGTACTAAATCAACACAAGCGAATACGTAAAGGTAAAGTAGACGAATGAGCGAAACGTACTAACTGGTATCAGACGCATCTCCGTCTCACTGCGTGGCGTCACTATCTGTCTCGGTCGCTCATCGCAAACATGTTCACTATCCATCTCTCTCATCATATTGCCGTAAAGTTAAGAACCTACCAAAAGCTTGAGTGAATAAAAAACATTTAAACTAAGTAAAATGGGTTAGCAAAAATCGGGTTACTCGAGGTTTTTTATTTTTTACTAGTTTTTTTTTTAGTATGAAATTAACAAGTATTGTACCATTTTACAATCCTGATTAAATGCGCGAACTTTTAATGGCACTTGCCAAGGTAATTTAGTACATTTTTTTAAAGGAGGGTCTTTCAAAGTCGACAAATTTTGAAAATTTTAAATTCACATTTAACAAAAAGTCTTAATTCTAGAAAACTTGGTGCAGTTGTGTCATTATTTTTGATTGTGGTTCTAGAAATTTTATTTATGGTTATGGTTCCAAAGTTTAAATGAACAAAAATAATAAAAATTAACCACAATAACCGAAAAATGGTTACAGTTTGACCAAATTTCTCGGTTTTTCATAAATGCCCATAATTTCCAAACTGCATGTGATAGATTTTTTTTTTCTGATTTTTCTCATGATGGTTACAATCAATCCTGTGACCCCGTTTCGGCTTGACGTTGAGTTCTGGGACAGCCTGTATACTTTCACATGCATTTAGTAAAAAGCTGTAATTTTAACATTTTTATTTATTTGTATAGATTTACTTTGAAAAAAACATCCTGATGGGTTTTTGCTGGTTTTCCCCAGGACAGAAATTTTTTTGAATTAGTGGTAGAAGTAGAAAAGACTTTCAATAAGAATTACTTGTGATCTATATTGAGTAAAAATTGTTCTATTCTAAAGCAACATACATTTGAATGATCTGGTTCGTTTGACGAATCAATACTTGAACAATCGAATCACTAGAAATGAACGATTGACACATGCGTATAGTGGTACGCACCTGGAAGTGTATCCCGACGCGCGGGTGCGTGGAGTAGAGGTGTGGTGCGGGCGCGGAGTGCGGGGCGGGCGCGGGGGCGGCGGGCGCGGGGGGCGGCGAGGGCGCGCCGTCCTGGAACTGCGGCGGCGCCGACACGTAGCACTCCGCCGGCGACCGGCACCGCGCCCCGTACCGACTGCAACCAACACAACAACAATAGTGGAAAGTAGCAGCTTAACGCTGCTGTGTTTCCTATGGTGACTCTAGAGAACCGGAAACCCGTTTTAATGGAAACGAGGCATTCCATCTTAGTCCTCATGGGTGACAACGCATCTGCATTTTGATTCGTCATCGAGGATGGATGTAGATGTCTATTCGTTGTTTATATTATTGTTGTTGTTGTCGATGTGTACTCGTTTGTCATCCTTATCCTATAAAAAAAAAAACAATGATTTACTTAAACTATACTATAATTACGTGACGTCAGACTAAAATCCATTATTGACTTTCTCTGTAAAAAAAATCTCAATATTCGCTAACAGCCTGCAGCCAAGAAATTGGCAGTGCTTCATTGCCGTGGCTCGGAAAACAAGTAAAATTGTAAGAGTGTAATTGTGCTTGCATGACGCATTTGTGCTCTAATTTTAGCTAGCACAGATGATTAGTTTCCGTTCAGACTGGCCATCGTGACTACAATTGGAGGACATTAAATTAGAATAAGAAAACATATAGTTTTAGCGAAACAATATTATCATTTACCATCAGGTGAGACAGTAGTTAAATATTGGCTTATATAAATAGTTACAAATACTATTATGTCTATCGTGTAGTGACGGTTTAAAAAATCCACTACCCCATATCGTAAAGTCAGTGATAGAGCGAGAGCCCGTGATCGCCAGACTTTCCTTATTTTTTAAAAGCTGAAAATTTGTCAGGGCATGCTCCTAACATAAGTAGGAACGATGGGGTACTATGAAGTTTGGAGCACGGTGGCTAACAGGTAGCAAAGATGTATAAAATAGCGACTTAAATTTGTCAAAGCATAAAGTGTAATTTTTTCATATTTTCATCGGAATAAAATAATAAATCACGTAATCCGTTGTCGAATCCTTAGTATCGTGTCAACCCCTTTCCAGACTCCCTTAAACTTTAATAAACTGTACTTACATTATAGTATAAAAGCTGAATTTTATATATTATGTTACTTGGGTAACTATTAGAAGATGTTTCCTCAGTAGCCAAATAGTTTCGACAGTTCTAACAATAAGGGCTAATAATTTTCTACTCACCAGAACTTTTATAGTTTTATAAATTTCTGTGGTTTGGTTTATTTATTTTTAATGTTATTAATATAAAATATAGCCAAAAGTAAAAAAAGAAACAATAACTTTTACATTTTCCGAACAAATTAACTTCCCCATTATGAAATCTGTCAAATATTATACTTCACTTTCTAGTGGCGCCGCCCTGGTGGCAGAAAGTGGCTATACAAAGATATTATAGGGTAGCTATAGGTGCGAGCGCAAGGTAATACATTATGATGCATATACATTATCATCATCATCATTACAGCCCTTCACAAGTCCACTGCTGAACACAGGCCTCCCCCAAAGAATGCCACAAAGCACGGTCCTGAGCCACCTGCATCCATAGACTTCCTGCATATCTTACCAGGTCGTCGCTCCATCTAGTGGGGGGTCGCCATACACTTCGCCTGCCGTTACGAGGCTGCCACTCGAGAACCTTTCTTCCCCATCGGTTGTCGGTTCTTCGAGCTATATGGCCGGCCCATTGCCACTTCAGCTTACTAATCCGTTGGGCTATGTCGGTCACTCTGGTTCTACTGCGGATATCCTCATTTCTGAGTTTATCACGCAGAGAAACTCCGAGCATAGCCCTCTCCATAGCTCGCTGAGCGACCTTGAGCTTCCTCATCCGGCCAGCAGTGAAGGACCACGTCTCAGTTCCGTATGTCATCACTGGCAACACGCACTGGGTGTACAGTCTCGTTTTCAAGTTTTGAGGTATACCTGACGAGAAGATGTGCCGTAATTTCCCGAATGCTGCCCAACCGAGTTGAAGGTATCACATATCTAGGTATCACGCTTGACACAAATTTAAATTTCCGCAAGCACATTGATTTACTTTGTGCTAGAGTTCGTAAATTAATATATATTTTTAAATATCTTCGTAACATCGCTGACTTCAAATTGATAAGGCAAGTCTATTTGGCTTTGTGTCAATCCATACTCACTTATGGCATTACTTCCTGGGGTGGTGCTTCTAAAACAATATTGCTCCCACTAGAACGTGCTCAGAGAGCAGTTCTGAAGGTAGCCACTTTCCGTCCATTCATGTTTCCTACACATCAACTGTTCTTGGCATGTAGTGTACTAACTGTCCGTCAGTTGTTCACCTCAACATCATATTAAAACAGCATACCGAACTTCCATTTAGTTTAGACTTAGTTTATGTAAACCCTAAACCAAACACGCATTTGTGAACAAATTTTACGTATTTTTAGGACTCTTTCTATATAACAAGCTCAACAAGTTACTAAAGGTATATAGTCTAAGTTATAAGAACTGTAATAAGTGTAAGGGAATTTCTAAATAAATTAAATTACGAAGACACAGAGAAGTTGTTAGAAATTCTAAAATAGTTTGCATTAATTGTAAGTAACAATAATTGTTATTTAGTTATTTTATTTATTATATAATATAGTTTAATTATTTAAATATCTAGTGTCCTACATTATTAAACCGATTGTATAAGTGATGTCTGAAACACAGGTACTCAACCTAGTTCAGGCAGGTAGCTAATATTATAAACTTGACTTTTCTGTTTTTCTTTTGTAGATTCTATATTATTAAGCTACACATAGTTTTAATTTAATCATAGCATGTTATTTTTGTTAGACTTAATGTTACTTTATTTAATTTTATTCATATTTGCTCCTGTATGTAAACATGTGTAATTGGAAATGAAATAAATATTTATTATTATTATTATTATTATTATTAATCCGTCGATTGACCTCTCGGTCGAAGTTGGACTTACCCAGTCGGACTATTTGACCCAGGTAAACATACTCGTCAACAACTTCGAGCTTAGTGTTCCCAACAACTACCGGCATAGGTGTGATATGGACATTAAACATGATCTTTGTTTTGTCCATGTTCATCTTAAGACCTATCCGTTGGGAAACACTATTGAGGTCATTGAGCATAGTGCTTAGGTCCTCCAGCGATTCTGCCATAAGGACTATATCGTCGGCAAATCGAAGGTGAGTGATGTACTCGCCATTGATGTTGATACCGTATCCTTTCCAGTCCAGAAGCTTGAAAACATCTTCCAATGCAGCGGTGAAGAGTTTCGGGGATATGACGTCACCCTGTCTTACACCTCTCTGCAGTTGGATAGGTTTCGTACTCTGGTTCTGTACTCGGATAGCCATCGTAGCTCTACTGCACAAACACTTCAGCACTTCGATATACCGACAGTCAACTTGGCACCGCTGAAGAGACTGCAGCACCGCCCAAATTTCGACGGAATCAAAGGCTTATATATACATTAAGGTCGGCTAAAATGTAAAATGTAAATATATACCTGGCGTGTTCGTGGTGCGCGGCGGCGGAGTGGTGGGGGTGGTGCGGGTGGTGGGGGTGCGCGTGGTGCGGCGGCGCGCTGCGCTGCGTGCAGTGCCCGCTCGAGCCGCCCGAGTCGCGCGCGAACGACGACCCGCACCGGCTGCGTGCAACAAACATAACTAGCTATATAAACCATCCATCCATCATAGCCTATAAGTTTGCTGCTGAACATACGTTTAATGGCGATGTAGAATAACCGCTATCCCATTAAGTACCGTGAGTGTCGAAAGAGGCGACTACCTAAAACAAGAGATGGAAAGCAATATCTTCCTGATAACAACTAAAATTAATTAAAAGTAACGACAATGACAAAATGTCACCTATGAAACAATCTATGGGTTCGACAGTTAACTTTTGATAGCCAATAAAATGTAATAAACAATGAAAGACTCTGTACAACGTTTCATTGTCATATACAAAAAAAATCAATAGCATTCTCTAGTTTCTTCATCTCCATTAACTTATAAAAATCCACTGCTGTACATATGCCTCCCCTAAAGAATGCCACAAACCCATTCCAGAGCCACCTGAATTCATTGACTTTCTACATCAATAACAAAGTCATATTTCATCTAACGGGGTCCGCTCTACTTCGTTTACCGGTACGAGGCTTCGAGAAACCTCAACCCGACAACCTTTCTTCTCCATCGATTGTCGGTTCTTCGAACTATATGGCTGACCTATTGGCACTTCAGCTTACTGATCCATTGTGCTATGTCAGTTACTCTAGTTCTACTACGGATATTCCCATTACAAACTGTCTCGCAGAGACTGAATATAGTCTATTCATATCTCGCTGCCCGACCTTGAGTTTCCTTATACGGCCAGCAGTGAAAGACTACGTCTCAGATCCATGTCATCCCTGGCAATAGTAACTGTTTATGCACTCTTATTTTACACGCGGTTTCACCCACATTAAATAAAATTTGTGATGTGTGTGAAGAAGTGTCCACTATCGCCCATAAACAACTCTAACACCAGGAAAATTGCTCGTTTCTTGAAAGTTTAAGTCTAATCGTATCGATACGAAACAATCGCCGGTGGTAGATGATTTCACAAAGAAGTCTTGCGAGAAAGAAAACACCTAGTAAATCTCACAGTCATGGTAAACTACTAAGCATCCAGATGATGTGGATGAATATTCTCATTTCTGGAGCGGAGCACTTCAGTGGCAGCTCTTTCCACTTGACGACATCCAATGCAGAGCGGCTCGAATCATTGACAATCGAGTTCTTTCTGATGGGCTAGATTCACTGGCGCTGCAGAGATATTGCATCCCATTGCATTTTCTATAGCATTTCCACGGGCAGTACTTAGACACATGGTTCGGATTAATTGCAGCCACCAAACTACACCAACGCACATGGGGAAAAAAACTCAAGGTACCATCTGCATGCTTTGCGGTCCACCATGACTGTGACATTTACTAGCAGTTTTCTTCTTCGCAAAACTTTTTTGTGGAATCATCTAGCACCGGCGATTTTTCTGGATCGATAATACTAAGTTGCCAACCCGCTCGCCAATCGTGGCAACTATGGCAAATACCCCCCCTCCCACCCATGATGAGAACAAAGAGACGGCCCCCAGTCCCCGGCGGCCCCGCTATTCCTGGCTACGATGGCGACCATGGTAACGGCGGGGCAGGGGGTGCTAAGAATCTCCGGTGGAGGTTCGGTTGCCACCTAAGACGACTCGACCTGGCAACATACAACGCACGCACCCTGAGGACTGACGAGAAGCTCGTGGAGTTGGAAGAAGAAATAGACAAGTTACGTTGGCATATTATAGGATTATCCGAGGTCCGAAGAGAGGGGAAGGACACGGTAATCCTCAAATCCGGCAACTTGCTCTATCACCGGGAGGGCGGACCATCTGTCCCAAGAAGGTGTCGGATTTATCGTCCACAAGTCTCTCGTTAACAACGTTGTAAAGATTGAGAGTGTGTCGACGAGGGTTGCGTACCTAATACTCAGAATCACCAAACGGTATTCCAACGCACCAACCTCGGCACATCCCGATGAGGAGGTGAAAGAAATGTATGAGGATATCTCAAGAGTCATGCATTCCTCCAAAACCCACTATACGGTGTTAATGGAAGACTTCAATGCAAAACTAGGCGCAAGAGAGAACGGTGAGCTGAAAGTAGGGAAATTCGGAATAGGGCAACGGAACCCAAGGGGCCAGCAGCTGGCCGACTTCATGGAGAAAGAGAGACTCTTTATGATGAACTCTTTCTTCCAGAAGCGGCCCCACAGGAAGTGGACCTGGTCGAGCCTCGACGGTTCGACAAAAAATGAGATTGACTACATTATGACGACCACACGAGAACTGTTCAGTGATGTCTCCGTGATCGCGAGGGTGAAAACTGGTAGCGATCACCGAATGGTTGGAGGCACACTGAACCTAAACGTTAAGTTGGAGAGGTCTCGTCTAACGAAGCCAACGCTCCGTTCCTCTCGTGCTCTATTCCGAGGTGCCTAAACCATTCAGCGTGAGTTACAAAACCGTTTTCAGTGTCTAGAAGACTGCAATGAAGTGGACGATATAAACGACAAGCTCATACAAACTGTCCATGCGGTCGGAGCTAAGTTCTGCAAGACCCGCCGCAGAAGAACACAAAAACTCTCCGATTACACTCTTAATCTAATGGCTGTTGACGGGAGATGTAGCTGCAGTCTTCAACAGATTTGACATGAGCATAGAGGCAACTAAACAGACAGATCTCCAAATGCATGCGGTGGGACTTACGCAACTTCAATACAGCTTGTATTGAAGAAGTGATCGAACGGAACCAAGGCTCCAAAGTCTTTGCCAGAGATATGTCTGCCAGAAAGAGCCAACTGTCAAAGCTGAACACCGAATGTGACAGCATCGTTTCCGGGACCCTGAGATTTTGAGTGAGATTGAGAGGTTCTATGGGCAGCTGTACACGTCATCATTGGAGCCACACGCAAGTGTGAGTAACGATCCAAGAGCGGGTCTTCCGACACTATTCCGAAGATATCCCGGACGACAGTCTGAGCGAGATTAGAATGGCTTTCCAGCACCTTAAAAACGGCAAGCCCCCGGGCGAGGATGGAATTACAGCTGAGCTTCTGAAAGCGGTTGGAAAACCGGTACTTGAAGTCCTTCAGAAGCTCTTTAATTCCGTCCTCCATGGTGGCACTACTCCGGAGGCGTGGAGCAGAAGTGCGGTGGTCTTTTTCTTCAAGAAAGGCGACAACGCTCTCTTGAAGAACTACAGACCGATTTCCCTTCTGAGCCGCGTCTACGTGCTATTTTCGAGAGTCATTACGAATCGTCTCGCACGCAGAGTTGACGACTTTCAACCTCCCGAACAAGCCGGTTTCCGAAAAGGCTTTAGTACCATAGACCACATACAAACCCTTCGGCAAATTATACAGTAGACAAAGGAGTATAATCTGCCACTTTGCCTTGCGTTTTTTTTTATAGGATAAGGGTGACAAACGAGCACACAGTCCACCTGATGGTAAGTAGTTGCTGCGGCCCATAGACATCTACATCTATCGTTTATTACAAATCAAAATGCAGATGCGTTGTCACCCGTGAGGACTAAGATGGAATGCCTCATTTCCAGTAAAAAGGGCCTCCGGCCACCTGCACTCACCAAACGAAACGCAGAGGTAAACCTCTACTTCACGCTGGTATTCTGTGAGGTCGTGGTACCACCCCGGTTCGAGCCGGCCCATCCGTGCGACAGCAAAAGCTGCCGCGTGGCTCTACCACTGTTAAATAGATGGACTATGAGAAAGCCTTTGATTCCGTCGAAATTTGGGCGGTGCTGCAGTCCCCCCAACGGTGTCAAGTGGACTGTCGGTATATCGAAGTGCTGAAGTGTTTGTACAGTAGGGCTACGATGGCTATCCGAGAACAGAATCAGAGTACGAAACATATCCAACTGCAGAGAGGTGTATGACATGGTGACGTAATATCCCCGAAACTCTTCACCGCTGCATTGGAAGACGTTTTCAAGCTACTGGACTGGAAAGGATGCAGTATCAACATCAATGGCGAGTACATCACTCAACTTCGATTTGCCCACGATATAGTCCTTATGGCAGAATCGCTGGAGGACCTAAGCACTATGCTCAATGACCTCAATAGTGTCTCCCAACGGATATGTCTTAAGATGAACATGGAAAAAACAAAGATCGTGTTTAATGTCCATGTCACACCTATGCCGGTAGTTGTTGGGAGCACTAAGCTCGAAGTTGTTGATGAATATGTTTACCTGGGACAAATAGTCCGACTAGGTAAGTCCAACTTCGACCGAGAGGTCAATCGACGGATTCAACTCGGCTGGGCAGCGTTCGAGAAACTACGACACATATTCTTGTTAGAAATACCTCAAAACCTGAAAACGAAATGATACAACCAGTGCGTGTTGCTCGTGATGACTTCCGGATCTGAGACGTGGTCCTTCACTGTTGGCCGTATGAGGAAGCTCAAGGTCGCTCAGCGAGCTATGGAGAGGGCTATGCTCGTTTCTCTGTGTGATAAACTTAGAAATAAGGATATCCGCAGTAGAATTAGAGTAACCGACATAGCCCAACGGATTAGTAAGCTGAAGTGGCAGTGGGCAGGCCATATAGCTCGAAGAACCGACAACCGATGGGGAAGAAAGGTTCTCGAGTGGCAGCCTCGTACCGGTAGGCGAAGTGTAGGGCGACCCCCTACTAGATGGAGTAACGACCTGGTAAGACATGCAGGAAGGGCTGTAATGATGATGATAAAATACTAAGAGATCTTTAAGACAGTACTCCATGTGAGGGCGAACTTGCGCCCTATAAAATTACAAACGATGTGTCGATATGAAATTTTGTCCTGCTTTGTTAAGCACGCCAAGCTTTTTAGAGGACAATTTAGCTTTCCTTTCCAAGTGACCGCGGAACTATACGTCATTCAAAATGTTAATGCCGAGGATTCCGATGGTGGCTGAAGCAGCATGGGGAGTGCCCTGAAATTGAGGAGATATGACAAAGGGGTTATTTTTGCGATGAACGCCCAAACCTGTCTTCTGAAGTTTAAGCTGGACTAGAGTTTTCCCCAATCCGAGATCTTTGAAGTGAAAACTTCTTTAGGTACGTTGGGCACTTTACGTTTGGGATGGGTCGTCACGCTTAGATACAGATATACAGATGTATACACACACATACATATATATATATATATATATATATATATATATATACTAGCTGGTTAGGCAGACGTTGTTCTGCCGTTTTCGACGACCCTTCATATAAAACATCCTTAAATTCGTAATAAAAAAATATTGAGTGTATTTATCAGGATAAAAACTTATCTATCTCTAAAGTTGGACCGAACTACACAGAGTGTGCAAAATTTCATTGAAATCAGTTCAGTAGTTTAGAAGTTCATCGCGGACAAACAACGTGACACGCAATTTTTATATATAAAGATATATTATATATAGTAATCTTTGGTCACGGTGGGGACTGAGATGTTTGACGTTCCGATGTCACAGTTAGTCTGGCTACTTTCAGTTTTTAAATATCATAAAGTACTGTTTAATTTAGCACTGTATCTTTTGTAGGTAAACGTAGTGGTTATATTCTCTTTGGTATTAAGCGCCATATTTCACGTAGTACACGCGGCGCGTTGTAAAAATTAGCAAGTGAGCGCGTTGCGGCCACCGATAGAGCGCGCTACTCGCGGTGGGGAGGCGCGCGGCCCGCCAGCCGCTGGCCGCCGCAAGCACTCGTCACTCACACTGCAAGCGAATACAATTGACCGCCACCGCGACCGCCACCGCAAGCCGGTTCTGTGTGGGAGACGCTTTAACCTACATACCTGCTGTGTACAGCCAGTAAATTCATTTGTCACTTCAGTTTTAAGTTAAAAACATCGCGCCACAGTTTCCTATCTTTCTATCTCTCTCTATCACTTTATTTAATAATTTCTTACCCATATGCTTTCATTTGACATCCTACGCTAACGCCTCATAATTTTTTATATCTGAAATTAACTACGAGCAAATTTGGGTCATTACTCTAGAATCTCTAATCAGCCTAGTATGCACGACAAATATCATAAAGCTACCTTACTGACGAAGGTGTAATATGTAATTTAAATTCACCTGTTATAGGATTGATAGTTGTCATCACCCGGCGACGGATGCTCGGAGAACGCATCGCACGACGATATCATTGAGGAGTGATTTGATCTGTAACAACTAAATTTTTTTTTATTATTATTAATCGATAATCGATTAAAGTTAAGAGTCATTCAATCAACGTTATTCATTATTAAAATCTATTAAAATAAAATTGTTCACGTTTATAGATAAATGAAATTATTTATCTATAACGTTTTGAGGCACAAATTTTGGTTCATTCTGAATTTTAATTTATAGCTTTAGAGTTTTATTTAGCACAAGTCTACTACTGAACATAGTCCACCCCCAATAAATGTCACTAAACAAGGTCTTAAGTCACTTGCATCCATCCATCTGGTACACCTCCTACCAGGTTATTACTGTGTCTAGTGAGGAGGCGCTATACTCTTTACTTACCGGTTACAAGGCTGCCACTCGAGAATTTTTAGCAGTATCTCAAGCTTCAACATAATCAGACTTATTATAAAAGTAATTTATAATTCAAAGTGTGGAAATTTCGCAGATAGTATAAACATGAACCTATCCATAAACCTCCTAAGAATTACCACGTGTATAAAAAATATGCGTGATAGAGGTACGTTGCAGATTTAGTATGGACCACGCTCTCACAAAATAGCAGCATAATGCTGTGTTTTATATGGTGAGTGCAGAGAATTGGAGATCCATTTCACTAAAAAAAAAAACAATAAATAAAAATAAATAGAAGGAATAATGAGCATTTTTTTTACAGAATAAGTGACAAACGAGTACACAGTTTACCTAATGGCAAGTGAATGTTGTGGCCCATAGACATCTAAATCTATCTTCGATTAAGAATGAAAATGCGGATGCGCTGTAACCCCTGAGGACTAAGATGGAATGTCTAATTTAAAACACAGCATCATTAAGCTGCTATTTTACGCTGGTATTCTGTGAGAGCGTAGTGCTACCCCGGTCGAGTCGACCCATTCGTGCTACAAGGACAATACAGCTGCAACATGGCTATACCAGGTATAATAAATCTTAGGCATAATTGAAACACGAAAGTGTCACTGATAGAAATACATAATTATGTTACCTGGTGCCTTTGGATGAACAGGAGGCGGTGCGGTGGTGCGCGGAGTGGCGGCGCCGGCGCGGCGAGCGGCCCAGCGCGTCCGCGCCGCCCGCGCCGCCCGAGCCGCCCGAGCCGCCCGTGCTGCGGCACAACATCACATAAAGCTGCGTATGTCTTCGCGCGCCAAACCATCCAACATTGGCTCGCGCGACAGCCGCGCACAGTGGACACTTTGCCGTGTGTTGCCGCGCGCGCCAATTCAAACATTGGCGCGCGCGAACGTGCCGCGCGGCCAACCAATCCGTGTTGGTTTTAGACGGCGCGGCCAACCAATCCGTGTTGGTTTTTGATGGCGCGACCAACCAATCCGTGTTGGTTTTTAATAGCGCGGCCAACGAATTTCAGTGAGTTGTGCTCGCACAGTTGGGACGGTCGTTTACATAATTTAGTTGGCGCGCACACTTTAATTAGTTTATATTGTACTAAACGATCTCTATCTCATATCTTCCATTAGTCACACACTACCATGTAGCATTCTGTTCATATATATTTTTTTCATCCACCAACGAACATTTCGCTTCAATCTCTTGTGAATAATACATATGATAAATAATTACAAAAGCAGCCGCTGCACTTCGCCGACGTACAACGTCCATGGTGGCCGCGTACAAAATGAACGTTCGTTGGCGGATCGGCTGCCTCGCGCGGCTGCTTCGCTGTAGTTAAATTGTGCGCTAAAATTGGCTCGTGAGCCAAAATACAGGTTTGTCGCGGGCGAATAATGCTCGCGCGGCCGCGCAACGTCGATACGCAGTTTTACCCCACCGCTGAATATACTTTCCCACAGACCTTGCTCATAATACAACTTGCTCAAAGTTATCACTTGCCTCACAATAATTATATTTTAAACAGATGCGCTATTCTGAGACAACTTTCACAAACCATAATATGACAAGAACCTATTAATTATACGTGATAGCGACGTGCCCTTTATGTCATTGGTGCTAAAGAGTACTTCGCTCTTTAGCTCATTTATCGATATCGATTTATATTGAACCCATAGATTATGTAACAAACATTATTTAAGCAGGTTTTTAATATTAACTAGCAGCGCCCCGCGACTTCAACCGCGTAGAATTTAATGGGGTTTAATTTTTTTTTGCACAGTTTCATAATTAATTTTTAACATCAAAATCGGTCCAACCATTTCGGAAATTAGCCGGAACAAACAAACACAGACAGATAAAAATTTTAAAAATTGTATTTTTTTTATTAATAGACCGTACACACTTTCATATACATTAAGTAAAAAAATGTTATTTTCATATTACAAACAAACTTTAATTTTATTTATTTGTGTAGATAAGTACATTTATCGTGAAGTAATAATAGGAAAATATTTATTCATATGTTAGAAATCAATGACGTGTATGATTTTTATCAATTCCCAGTTATGTTAAAAAAAACTATCCTCACATAATGTTACATTAACTTATTTCTTATTTACAGCCCACTGTTGAGCACAGAATTCTGACAGATAAATAGAGCAGTTATCCGCCACGCTTTCAAATAATGCACAAATTTAACACAATGACTAACTAACTTAGTTTTTTAGTTAGTAAAAATTTTAAACAAGTCTTACTACAATCATTATAAGGAACTTACGGTTCTGGATAGCAATGCGCTTGCGCATGTAAGTCGGGCAGCGACTTGTGACTGTTGATGTTGGTGCAGCCGTCTTCCTCGCGCATACTTGGCTGCGAGTGTGAGTTCGACCTGACAATTGATAAAACTCAGGAAATATAGTCCAAATATAGAAAATAAGTCACAAGGCATAAGCCTCCTCCCATTTCCGAGGGGGTTTATGTATTTGTCTGTGTTTATTCCAAAATCATTTTAAATAAACAATATAGTTTTATTTTAGAGAGGGATAACAGAGTAATGGAATTTTGCAAGAGTTCTATAAAAACTCAAATAAAGAAACTGCAGAGAACATTCGCGTGATAGAAAAATAAGTACAGTAGTAGGGAAAATGAAATATAAAATATATTACTGTCTGATTGTAAACCTCAATTGGTCAAATCGTTTAGAAGTACTCAATCAGATAAAGATCTTCAAATAACAAAACCTTTCTATTTGCACATTACATGTATACACATACATACATACATACATACAGACACGTCTGCCGGACATTTCTGATTCAGGCGACTAGAAGGTCGTGAGGAGCATACTAAATTATAATACAAGTGCCCGTTCTATTTTAAACGAGTGTTTTGTTTAGTTAGTATTGAATCAGCACTAACATGTCTATGCTATAACGACACTTTTTGTGTTATATGTTATGTAAATAATTTTTACTATCGTAGGGCTTTGGGTTACATTTACAGTGCCAGTCTAAAGCGACTAAAATGCTCTTCGAAGCCAATCAGAATATTTTAGCCTGCGTTTTTGTAATATTATTTCTGCTATTTGTCGGAAGACACACGATTTTCTACAAGTTCCTTAGTTGAAACAATACTATTAAACTGGTGCGTAGGCCTCTGGAGCGCTACTCCCGAGCGCCCGCAGCCTACGCACACTAACACAATGTGTATGTACACGGCTAACAACAACTAAAGACAAAACTGCATCATAAAATAGAATAATAGAGGGGCCTGGTGATCCCATAGCACAGGGCAACCTAGTTTGGGCACCAGTCTCCCACCTAGATCTTATTTAGCTAATATTTATAGCTGTTATTTAGTTGTATAGTTCATTGTTACTAAGTTTTTTGTGATGTACTGATTGTAATATGTGGGAGAAAATAAATACCAATTATTATTATTATTATTATTATTATTAATTATAACTGACCTCATCACCAATCTATTGGGTTTGAGTTGGCATAATCAATTGCCTGGTGCATTAGCTAGGCTAGGGTCCACCGAGCACATGTCCAGTTACCTGGTATATCTGGGTGCGGAGTGCGCGTACTGCGCCGGCGGGCTGATGGCGGGCAGCTGGTCCGCCGGCGAGCCCGGCCCGCTCAGCACCGGCTCGGGCAGCTCCATCTGCTCCGGACTCGACTGGGGACTCGCTGCCGACAACAAAACCACAACTCTGTTTCAAAAGCAATAAGGTTGTTTTTGTTTAAACTATCCATCCATTACAGCCTATAAAAGTCCACTGCTGAACATAGGCCTCCGCATAGATTGCCTCATAAGAGGGATTTTGCCATAGTTACCACGCTTGGCAAGCGGGATGGCAACCGCAGTTTTTGGAACGAAGTTCTTTATCGGACGGTACGGATTTGACGGATGGGGGCTAGGCGACAAAAAGTGTAAGATTTTTCCGTCACGACCCTTTCTGACGTCGTGTTGGTAAGGCCGTCTATTTGGCGACTATAAGGAAGCGAGATAGAATAATATCCATCTCCCTCGCACTCTTTCTTATCTTGCCATGAAATAAATATTATTTTGTTTTAAATGAAGCTTCATTTTAATAGACGCTAGTAATTCATATATTTGTATTTGTTAATCAGTAATATAATACGTTTATCAATAATAATATAAGTACTACGAAAGGAACTTCGGTCCAACCGAGTGTTCCTCGACACTCACGCATGTTTTTTTTATTATTTTGAGTTTTTATCAGAAAGAAGTTGCTGTACATTTTCTGTTCCAGTTTCTTTCTATCGCCTCTTACGAAACCCACGGAGTGATATTATGGCGTAGTGGATATTGTTTCACCGCCACTACACGGTTTACAAACATAGAAAATAAATTAAGACTATAAATATATGTACGTTTACATGCATATTAACATTGTTTTGTGTAGTTGTAATCAAATATCATTTTTGAATCAAACCTTTTTCTCCATATTTCTCACCATTCCATGGGTTGACAAATAGGGAATGTCTGATGGCATTAAGTCCGCTCTATGCATTGTTTTGTAACAAGGAATGCAATATGCCTGCTTGCCACAAGCCTCGCTACGTATCTGAGAGGGTTATGAAGGTTAAGAAACATATCCAATTGACTAAATGTACATGCTCTGAAAACCTTTTATTATGTCAGTTATAATCGATATTTTCTTTCAAACAAGCACGTCGTAATGCAGAACTTAAAATTACAATTAATAATTTAAATGCTGTAGGCTGACAGTGTGAAAAAAACGCGATAGCTCTGTTGGGGCACCAGTGTTGAGTTTGGATCTCAGGTGGACGCGAGAAAGACAAACTCCATAATGTTGAACATTTGAATATACACCATACTGTGTTGTACAAATTTTGTCTTCATGAAGGTTGTAAGCTCGATATTGTCTCTGAATACCGGCTTAAATGTTCATGCTGTGTTCGGCAGTGATAGAAACCATTGTGTTTATGAATGTATGCAATATAATTTAGAGATTACGTTTGTCTGTCATCGAGTAATAGAACAGAGTGGTAGGACTCATTACTACCCAGGAGATCGCCTGAGTTGGCATCACCACCTTCCTTATTTATGCCGCTAAACATCTGTTTTGCTTGCCTGCCTTCTAAGCATGTAGTTCGTTGCGGGTTTCCATGGGCCGTAGAAGTCACTTACCATCAAATGAAGAGCTTATTTGTCGAATTAATATAAAAAAAACGGGTTGTAGACTTTCCCAGCGTTCCCACTCTACGGATTTTTCCGTAGATCTACGGATTTTTTTCGTTGTCTACGGAACTACGGAATTTGTTTTCAATGTCAATTATTTTTTTGTACTGCACTGTCCTTTGTCTGTGTTTTTTGTATCCAAAAAAAAAAACAACATTACTTATCATGATTGTGAATCGACAAACGACAATGCACAAATATTTAAGTGTTAATTATTTTGTTATTAAAAATAATTTAACTAAAAGAAATGACAATATTTCTAACCAATTTTTATGGTATTTTTTCCTTATACGAGGGTGGATTGAAAAGTACTCGGCCTAACACAGATCCATTCAATTCTAAAAATCAAATCTACCCACATTATTTAGTTCAGTTCAGACTAGTTCATTGTGTGAAGTTCGAAACGTGTGCGATAATTAGTTGTGATTTTATAAATTTATTAACAAAGTAATCGGACATAATTTCCGCGAATGGAGCAAATCGAGCAGCGTGCCGTCATTAAGTACCTCCATAAGAAGGGGCTATCATCAAAAGCCATCCATGATGACATGGGCAGTACATTAGGCGATTGTGCTCTGTCATATTCATCCGTCAAAAAATGGATAGCAGAATTTAAGCGTGGTAGAGAGAGTGTGAAAGATGAACCCCGCTCTGGAAGGCCTTCGACGTCAACTACTGACGAAAATATTAAAAAAGTACTTGATTTAATAATGGGAGACCGCAGATTAAAAATTAGAGAGATAGCCGAGATTATAGGCATCTCTTATGAACGAACTCAAAACATCATTGTCAACGAGTTGGGTTTCCACAAGGTGTCTGCGAGGTGGGTTCCGCGACTGCTTTCAGTTGAAAAAAAAAAGGACGCGATTGACTATTTCACGCGACTGTTTGGAGTTATTTGAAGCCAATGCAGATGATTTTTTGAATCGTTTTGTTACTATAGACGAAACATGGGTTCATTACTGTACACCGGAAACAAAACAACAATCAAAACAGTGGAGAAGACCTGGTTCACCACCCCCTAAAAAGGCTAAGTCGATTTTGTCGGCAAATAAGGTGATGGCTTCAGTATTCTGGGACTCGAAAGGTGTGATTATGATTGATTATCTTGAAAGGGGTCAGACTATAAACTCTGATTACTACTGCACCTTACTACGTCGTTTACGAGAGGAAATAAAAGAAAAACGTCGAGGAATGCTCAGAAGAAAAGTCCTGTTTCATCAAGATAACGCCCGTGTTCACACGTCAGTACAGTCAATGGCTGAAATTCACAACTGTGGCTTTGAACTGTTACCGCATCCGCCGTATTCACCTGATCTGGCACCATCAGACTTCTTTCTGTTCCCTAACCTAAAAAAGCACTTGGGAGGTCAAAGATTTTCGACAAACGACGAGGTCAAAGCAGCTGTAGACGCATATTTTGACTCTAAGGAAGAATCATTTTTTTTCAACGGTCTAAATGCTTGGAAGGGGAGGTGGCAAAAGTGTATTGAACTTGATGGTGATTATATAGAAAAATAAAAATATAACTGATTTAGTATGTGTTTATTTTCTTGGTTAGGCCGAGTACTTTTCAATCCACCCTCGTATGTGCATCTGATTTGATGATATACTATAATTGAACTTTTACAAAAAATTTTACATGTCAGAAATAATTTCTCCGAAAAATTGATGTATTCTATGAAAAAAAAATTCGATCCTCCTAAGAAGTCTGCACATCTACGGATATTTTGAAATATTGATTTTTCCTTCTACATTACCGACTCAGGAGCAAAAAGACCTTAGCTAACCAGATAGAGATTTTAATCTGTTAATTTACAAGGTGTTTGCTAAGATTAAATGTATAATAATTCTCTAAGAAATATGTATAAAGATTAGTCAAAAATGTACACTTACGTATAGAATAGGCATTCTTAATAATAACTTCACTAGGCCTCTGCCTCGGTATGATGAATGACTCCGGAAAGAAGACCCTCGCGTCGCCGAAGCTCATGGCCCTGTTTTTGTCCCGGTCCGGGTCGGACTTGTGCGCCTTGGAGCCGGACGTCCCGGACGACGAGGTGCCGGAAAATGTTCCGGACGTGTGCTGAGAACGTGGCATCTGTTCCCGTTCCGGATACGAGTCCTTCAGACGACGGCTGTCGGCGTATATTTTGTGCGCTGAAATTTTTTAAAAGTACCAAAGGTTTAGTAATGTTAGATAGGTGCTTATGTCAAAGGGAAAAAAATCGTAACTGAGGGCCGCTCACTAGATTAGGATGTCTTATAGACATCATAATTCTTGGAAAAAGAATTTTGATTTGAGATCATCATAAAACGTTTAACATTTGATTAACCTTTTTTTTAAAGATCTTTTCTTTTCGTATACTGATAAACCCCATAAATATTGGCAACTGCCTCGGTGGTCTAATAATCGTAAGCGCGATTACTGATCATGTGTTCCAGTTTCGAATCCCGTGTCGAACCAAACGTCAGTTATTGGGGTTTTCCGTCAAGAAATTCTCAGAGAAATCACGTAAAGCCGTTGGAATTGCGTCTAATATTTCTCCGGTCGTGTCGAACTGCCGTCCAGTCAGACTATAAGAGTGAGAGAATAGTGTGCACCTGTGCTTTCACACGCTCATGCACTATAACATTGCCCTGCGTATATGGATAAATTCTATTGAGACTGGTAGTCGTCACCGAAATTCGGTCTGGAGGACATTAAATATTGGTAATTAACTCGAACGAAAGATAGGAGTGAACACATACACATACAATTTTGTGGCATCAGTAAGAAAAGCGCTCAGCACTTTTTGGCTAAGTCCCGCCCTACTCATATATTGCCGTCTTTAAGGAACAAAGTGGAACGCCTTAAAGTCTGTAAAATTAACGTACAAAGTGCGTAACCCGGTGTGTAAACGTTCTCTCTACTGTCGGAATGTTCGAGCAATCTACGCAGAGTGCTCTGCAGCCCCTCGCCTCCACCACCAGACCGTCGTCCACCTCCAACGCTTCTAGTTGTCGCGTCTGTAATCAAAATACCAGTCGTTTAACTACGCACTTACATAATAACAGCGTTTGCTGATGTATTACTGTTAAGGAAGCATTCTATCTTAGTCTTCAGAGGTAACAATACATCTGCATTTTGATCCTTAATCGAGGATAGATGTCTATGAGTCACTGCATTTATTTACAGCAGGCGAATCACATTACATTATGTAAAGTGTGTGTTCCTTGGCCAAAAGTCTTATGCTATCAGGTGGACTGTGTGCTCGATTCGTTCGTGAAATGTTTGATGATTTATTCTTTTTATATGTTTAAATAAATAAATAAATAAAAATTATTCGTACGACGACGTACAAAATTCATTACTCCATCGTGTGGTTTTAGTATAAAAGCCGTCAGGAGAAACTTCTATGACTACAACTACAGTACAACTAGTAAGAGAACTCTGATAAGCCTCAGCACATTGAAGAAACAAGCGTAGAATCATTGCTATGATTGGCAATTAAATCCAATTAACATACAGTTTCAAAAAAAAAGGTTCTCGAGTGGCGGCCTCGTACCGTCGGACGAAGTGTAGGGCGTCCCCCCACTAGATGGAGTGACGAACTGGTAAGATATGCAGGAAGTCGATGGATGCACGTGACTCAGGACCGTGCTTTGTGGCATTCCTTGGGGGAGGCCTATGTTCAGCGATGGACTTTTGAAGGGCTGTAATGATGATGATGATGATGATGATGATGAACATACAGTTTACAGTTATTGTCCCTTGCGTGTCTTAAGAGACGACAGAGGAAAAGTTAAACAGTAGATGGGCAGCAGCATCCTCCTGATAACAAATCAAAATAACAAAATTATAAAAAACTGCAATTACCGAACCTGTCAAGCATGGCAACTATGGAAAATATCCCTGCTATAAGGCAATCAATAGGGGAGGCTTGTGTTCAACAGTGGACTTTTATAGGCTGTGATAGTAATGGTAACATACAGTTCATATAAAGCAATGAATTAGCACTGCGTCCATCATCATCATTTTTTAACTATTATTGTAACTTATATTTAGAGATGATGATTTTAATGAAGGTGCACATATTTATCGTTACGAACATGGGTTGCAACAGGCATCGTTGTTGAGAGTCCCGGAACTGACCAAGTGGCAACCGCCGGCCGCAATTGCCTGGCTCAGACCGCTGCTCATCTGAAATTGACAAATCATTGTAGACATTATATAACCTGTTTCGGTTTCTATTTGATAATCTACCCGCATAATGGTACTTTCTTGAATAACATTCAAGGAAAGTCGAAACCAACAACATCGGAAAGTTATTACTTTCACGTACCTGGCATCTTACAATAGTGTACCATTGATCGGAACATGCAATGTCATTGCCTTAACATAAAATGTTAATAAATGTTGTGCAATGGGTATCTATCGTAAGAAGAAAGTATTTAAATAAACAAACAAGATAATAATTTTTATTTCTGTGTTCTTTAAAACACTGTCATTTAGAGAATTAATAAACAAATAGTGTAATAAGGGCGCAATGTAGTGACTGAGAAAGAAAGAGTGAGAAAGATATAGGAACAGAACATACTGTATGAGGAGAGTGTGAACGGAAAAATTGATAGAGATCCATTTCAGCAAACATTTCCCAATCAAAATGGGGATGTTCTTAGTCAAGACCCAATTAAAAGGACCTTTAATGGGTCTATATATATGAAAGTAGATAAACGTCAAGACGTGGGCAAAGACCGATACAAGAAAACAAATAGGTATTCAACAAAACATCACATTATTGTTGTCAGCCAGTGCCTGGACAGTTTATGGCGGGAGATCCTATAACCCATAGCACTTCGAATAATAAATATTTACAAAAAAACAAGTTCGTACATATCTATTTCTACAAAATAGTGTTACATATTAACAAAATCCGCCAAAATTTTGCAATTTTGGGTTGATAATAATGCTATTCAATATCTGTTTACACGACGTAATAAGGTTTTATAACAATCGCCCTCAATACTGAAAAAGCTCGTAATTATTTTTCTCTTATCTATTAGCCCGTACAGACCACAGCTGGACCTGGGCTTTGTCCCATTGTAGGAGGACTATACCAATAATTTCCGTTATAATTCCGTGTTTTATGTGCGAGACGGCTGCTTGTACGAGTACGATCGTCACTCTTCCTGCCGAGTGTGAAGATTATAAGAAATCCTATATACAACGGGAGGAAGAGGCACGTGTCCAGTGAGTGAACTTTTTCAGGCAAGGAAAGTATTGTTCCATATCCATTGAACTTTTAGTCATCTCCCATAAGTACAGCTTTTTGCAATAATCACCACAGGTTGTTGAACGCAATGTCGCATATTATAATTTGGAAACCTGCTGCTAAAACGTTTTTGAAATAGTTTAATCCCCATCAATTAAGGAAGACGAAAGGAACGGGATATTGTAAAAGTGCATACGACACTATGGAAATAGAATAGCAATGAAATTAAGTAGGGTACCGAACGGAATGTTAGAAGAGAAGTGCATAATAACTCGATTCGGAAAGATCGGTTTTTTTTTAAAAATAAAACCTACTCCTAGACTACCGGCATAAAGTTTTTGATATCCTCCTTCATGCTCCTATGCTCCAATTCAAAACGAAAATCTTTATATCTTACCCTCAACGGTAACTCCTGCTTCCTATCTAGCACTGTTTCAGACTTGACATAGAAGGCTTTGCTCTCAGCAAGCAGTTCCACGGCGGATTTCCGCTTCTGCTGGGGCTGCGGTGCGAGGGACCGTGGAGCGGCCATGTTATCCTTCTTTCGCGGTAATTTGAAACTGGCAAAAAGGGAATCAGCTAGGCGGCGCCTATAAAAGGAGATTGAAGCTTGATATAATTACATTATATAAAAATAAAAGGGAATATAAAATATCGATTAATTGATTAACAAGAATATAATGACGACAGTAAATACACGTGGTAGAGCCATGCTGCAGCTATATTAGTAGTAGAGTTGTAGCACGAATGGGTCGGTTCGACCGGGGAAAGACCACGCTCTCACAGAATACCAGCGTAAAATAGAAGTTTAATACTGCTGTGTTTCGTATGGTAAGTGTAGAGAACCGGAGACCCTTTTTACTGGAAAAGAGGCATTCCATCTTAGTCCTCACGGTTGACAATGCATCTGCATTTTGATTCGCAAACGAGGATAGATGTAGATGTCTATGGGCCACAGCAACCACTTACCATCAGGTGGACTGTGTGTGCTCGTTTGTCAGCCTATCCTATAAAAAAGTAAAGATGTGTAAAGTTTTATGTTTTGTCTGAATTTATGCTTATGAAATTTTATTGTGTACCTGCGTAATCGCAAATATAGCCACTATCTAACAAACACAAACAATGCAGTTTCTCTCACCGTGGCGGTGATTCAAACGACCTAGAAAAGGACGTCGAATCAGTCGCACCCTCGAACTTCTTCCGCACCTCCTCGACCTTCGACCAGCCAGACTCCACGTTGAGGCGACGAGTCAATAGCGTTGTCTGCGACGCATGCTTCGCCAACTCCTCCCTGGTTCTTTTGACGGAAACCTCAGGGATTTGATCGCGGTGCCGGGGGCCGCGGTTCTCTTGACATCGCTCGATGAACTGACGCCGACGAAGAGAGAGGGTTGCAGCGTGTTGACGTTCGTCTTCGTCTAGGCACCTAAGCAAAATTTTACAAATATTGTTTCAGAGGTCTTCATCATTATTCTGAATTAATAATACAGCCTATCAAAGGTCCACTGCAGAACATGGTCCTCACCCATAAACAGCCTCATTGCAATAGTTGCAGCGCTTGGCAGGCGGGTCAGAAAACGCTGGTTTTTGTTATTTTGAGATGTCATCAGTAAGGTGTTGCTGCGTATCCCTAATCATTTTACTGTGGCGTCTCTTACGAAATCCACGGCTACGCCTGCGCACACAAACACAATGTGTGCACATACACTAACAACAACCAAAGTAAAAACTTCATCGTGAAATAGAATAACTATAACTGTCCTCATCACCAATCTGTTGGGTTTTTGTGCGTAAGCCTCGGGAGCGCTACTCCCGAGCGCCTGCAGCCTACGCACACTAACACAATGTGTGCACATACACCAACAACTATCAAAGCCAAAACTTCATCGTGAAATAGAATAACTATAACTGTCCTCATCACCAATCTGTTGGATTTGTGTGCGTAAGCCTCGGGAGCGCTACTCCCGAGCGCCTGCAGCCTACGCACACTAACACAATGTGTGCACATACACCAACAACAACCAAAGCCAAAACTTCATCGTGAAATAGAATAACTATAACTGTCCCCATCACCAACCTGTTGGGTTTTTGTGCGTAAGCCTCGGGAGCGCTACTCCCGAGCGCCTGCAGCCTACGCACACTAACACAATGTGTGCACATACACCAACAACAACCAAAGTCAAAACTTCATCGTGAAATAGAATAACTATAACTGTCCTCATCACCAATCTGTTGGGTTTGTGTGCGTAAGCCTCGGGAGCGCTACTCCCGAGCGCCTGCAGCCTACGCACACTAACACAATGTGTGCACATACACCAACAACAACCAAAGCCAAAACTTCTTCGTGAAATAGAATAACTATAACTGTCCTCATCACCAATCTGTTGGGTTTTTGTGCGTAAGCCTCGGGAGCGCTACTCCCGAGCGCCTGCAGCCTACGCACACTAACACAATGTGTGCACATACACCAACAACAACTTGTTTGTGTAACTGCGATTCGTTCGACTCGCGATCGTGACTGAGCGCTCCCGCAGCCTACGCACACTAACACAATGTGTATGTGCACGGCTAACAACAACCAACGTCAAAACTTCATCGTGAAATAGAATAACTATAGTAGATTCTCTTAAGCCGCGTCTCCACCAAAGTTTTATTGTCAACACAACAGTTGCCAACAAAACTTGTTTCCATTTTCGGCGGCAACATCAAAGGAATACGCTTGTTGCCAACATTTGTTCCCTCGGTGTAAACGCTTGTTGGAAACAGTTGGAAACATAACTATTGTCGACATTTTTGGTGGATACGCGGCTTTACGCAGCCACTACACGGCGAATAAATTTTCGTAAAAGTAAAATTAAAGAAAATTATTTTAATTAAGGCATTGTTACGAAAAATGTACCACAGGGTCGTAAGCTTAGAACTCTATGAAGAGAACCGGTAAGAAAATCTGGGTATTTTTTTTTGATTACTTTTAAATTTGATAATGGAATTAGTTTATGAAATTATTGTAAATGGTGACGAGCTAATATTATCATGTCCTATATCATTTTACATAATATACAAATTGCAGAAAAAACAGTCACACCAAGAACACTTATTTGTAAGTGTTTTTACAGTAATTGTATTGTACTGTAAGTAGTGGATTTGTGACATACTGTAATGATGTTGAAAACAAATACTTTGGGAATTGAAAAAGAACACTAGTCACTGCGCTATCGACCCTGTCTAAAATAAAATTTATTTCAGTTTAATTTATGTCTATAAGGTAAAACTTATTTCGCTGCAGCTATTTCTTTTTATAGAATTAGGGTGACAAACGAACAAGTAGTCCACCTGACATGTAAGTGAATGCCGTGGCCCATAGACATCTACATATATCCTCGATTAAGAATATTAAATGCAGATGCGTTATCACCCCTGAGGGCCAAGATGCTCGTTTCCAGTAAAAAGGGTCTCCGGTTCTCTACACTCACCATACGAAACACAGCAGCGTTAAGCTGCTATTTTACACTATTGTATTGTATTGTGTGAGAGCGTCGTCCTTCCTCGGTCGAGCCGAGCCATTCGTGCTACAACCATAATATAGCTGCAGCGCGGCTCTATTACCTTAGACTAGTTAAGCTACGGCACAAATGACACATTCGGCTAGACTGGGGAAGGACCTTGCTCGCACAGAATACCATCGTGAAATATCAGCGTAAGTGCTGTTGTGTTTCGTATTGCGAATCACCAGAAACAGAGACTTAGATACTTGTAACGAGGCATTCCATCTTAGTCCACTGCGGTGACAACGCATCTGCATTATGATTCTTAATCATGGATAGATATAAATGTTTATTAATCACAGCATGCACTTACCATCAGGTGGACTGTGTGCTCGTTTGTCACCCTTTTACAAAAAATGATAATAATATCAGTATTTACATAATAGTAGTTGTGACAGCATTAGAGCAAATATATTATATAACTACACAGAATTTTCAGCATTGGGAGACAAAGTTAGGTATAATATTCTATTTTAATTCCCTGAACTTCACCAAATGTGACTTTGGATGTGAGTTTTATTGTTTTATAGCTTAGCTCCTAAGACTTAGCCGACCTCATAAATATTATAACCTCCAACAAAGTGGAAACACTACTATTATAATATTATATTATACACAAACTAGCCGCTACCCGCCGCGTTGCTGCCGCAGAAAAAATAACTGTGGAAATATCCTTTTTAATTTTGGAAGTTATATTGTTTGATTAGGAATGATATTTACATTCATTGAAATTGAATGGTATATAACTTCCAAATAAATTTGTCGGACTATGCCTACAACCTTCGCGCGAGTGCAAGCAATAAGTTAATAAAGCTTTAGCGCAATCTGTTGAACGGTATGGCAACGCATAAAATACGAACAAACAAAAATTAATTTTTATATATTATAATATTAGGACAGTATAGTGTCTATTTTACGATTGCGTGACTTGAGAAGTTTGTGTATATAACACAAATTGCTGATCGAAGTATCATTGAAAGGTCATCTAAATCTACCTTTAACATTACTGCAGAGGCATTACACTGTACAAAGATAAAATAGAACGATGCTATGTAGAGCTTGTACGAAAGCCTCTGTAGTTACGGTTGTGGCTAGGCTTACCAACCATCCCGGATTTTCCGGGACGCCCCGCTTCTGAGTCAATTTTGGACCGTCCCGCCGTAACCCCTATGCGGGACGCCTTTTGTCCCGAAAATCAGTGATTATATGATATTAGTATCTATCTCGTACCAACTACACCTTAGCCGTAGCTTCGATACCAGTTTCAAATGCATCAGCAGAGAGCCTGTTTTCTCTCTGTAGAAATGCATGGACAGACAGCAGAAATAAGGTGTTTGTTGACCAGGTCAAGGTTGAACTACAAATTAACATTAATTTTGGTCAAAAATGCAGTGAATTTTATAACCAACGTGTTTTTTTTTCTAACTTATTTGTATGTGGTGTGTTGTGTCCCGCGTAATGTACCCAAGTCCCGGATGTCGAGCTGGGTAATCCCGGAAATGCCTTTTTTGGAGTTGGAAAGCCTAGTTGTGGCACTCTATATCCTGGTTGATAGTATTCGGGATTTGTCGAGATCAGAATTAGCAAGAACAATTTATATATTTTGAAAACTATATAATTTCAAACTAGTAAACAAAATTTCTTCTAAAGTAGTGTTAAAGCTAAAATATGAATGTAATATTTAGGAGATTATTTATAAGCGTTATGTGTTAAAAGAAGTTTAGTAACTTAATACAGAACATAGGACCGAAATATAGAAAAAAATGTTTAATCTCAAAGTTTGGAAACGTTCTATCATATTTGAAAATGAACAGATAATTTTTACAATGGAATGAGGAAGATACTACGACAGATTCCTACTAAATATAGAGTCGAATCGAAGCGATAATGAGCTCCAGAAGAAGTTTATTTCGAAACACAAATCACGTTCGTCCTGTTTTGATTTTCTAAATTATTTTAGGGTATAGTCAAAGCAAGTTTATACCTGCCACAGTAGCTCATGAAACTTCGAGTTGACTGGCAGGGAATGTCGACAGGCATTAAGTCCGCCCATTTTTAACTTAGTTGTAACGTGTTACAATAAAGAACAAATAAAAATAAAGTAAAATAGTCACTATAATATAAGTACTGACGTGTAGCGGTCGCATAAAAAAGACAATCACCTAATTTCTTCCCGTGGGTGCCGTAAGCGGTGAACATGGGATATTTCAAAAAGATCTTATGGCTGCTGATAGATAACGATACAACCATCTCGTAACCAGCGCGTAAAATGGCTTTACAGGGGACGGGAAGCGTCAAAGCTGCGAGACGTCTAGTGCTGGGATGGTCAATTTGGTTGCCAAGAGTAAAGGTTTAGCTGAAATTGTGTCAAACAAACGCTTTTCTATTCCAGTGCCCCGAGAGTATGCTACGCTACGCCAAACGCTCTCCACGGTGGCCACAGGCTGAGGAAAATAAAGGCAATGAAGAAGAATATGAAAAAGAAATTATTCTTTCAGCAAATTAATGAATGATTTTAATTTTGTGTGAACTATATAGAAGTAGATCTAATTTAACTTATATTTTTATGATATATTATTATGATCGTAAGAGCGACTGTTAGTGATTGTCTAACTTCTGAATGAATTGACCAGTTGTGGTCATATTCACATAGCTAGCTAGCTATAGCTCGCGACTTCGCCCGCGTGGAATTTACTACAATTTCATGAGTTTTAATTTTTTTGCGAGTAACCAATTCTTTTTCTAAAATAAAAGTATCCTAAGTTACTCCTTATAACATCAGCTATTTGTCAGTGAAAGTCCCGTCAAAATCGGTCCAGCCCTTTCGGAGGTTAGCTGGAACAAACAGACAGACAAACAGATAGACAGAAAGACAAAAATTTTAAAAATTGTGTTTTTGTTATAAATACCGTATATACTTTCATATGCATATAGTAGTCTGCGTTTCGCTTGGTGAGTGCAGGTGGCCGGAGGCCCTTTTTACAGGAAATGAGGCATTCCATCTTAGTCCTCACGGGTGACAACGCATCTACATTTTGATTTGTAATAGAGGATAGATGTAGATGTCTATGGGCCGCAGCAACCACTTACCATCAGGTGGACTGTGTGCTCGTTTGTCACCCTTATCCTATAAAAAAAAGTAAAAAGCTGTTATTTTAGCATTACAACAGACACTTCAATTTTATTTATTTGTATAGATTACCATAGTCTTTATCACCATACCATACCTGATTTTTTCACCATACCAGACCATTATACCATAGTCTGAAATTTCTGAAAGAAGATGTAGTGACAAAAATTGAAAAAGGTATGCTGAGCTAGTTTGGCCATACCGAGAGAATGAATGAAGAACGATTGACGAATAAGGTGTATAAGGCGAGTGTGAATTAAAGTGTTGGAAGGGGTAGACCTAGGCGGACGTTTCTAGATCAAATCAGGGACGTCTTGAAAAAAGGCCAGGTCAAGAGCACCCTAAACCGAAGAGCATGTATGAAGGGAATAATGAAAGTGGACGAAGCGAAACAAGTATGTAAGGATCGTAGCAAGTGGAAAGAAGTGGTCTCTGCCTACCCCTACGGGAAAGAGACGTGATTATATGTATGTGTGTATGTAGATTACCATTGTTTTGTCGTACACTATAAGTTTTACTCTTTGTAATTTGTTCTTTTTTTTGTGGTGTACAATAAAGTATAAATAATAATATACACTATATATACGATGTTGGTTCAGTGGCAAGAAAATAATACAAAATCTGAATCCGATAGGTGGCGCTACAGTCAGGTTAATAAATTTTATATTTACACTCATCGGTTCGCCTACCAAAAAGGGCGGAAGAACGTCTGTCAAGCCAGCTACACCTGCCTTACATAACAGAATGAAACACCAAAACTCGGCAACAGTAAATAGGTAAATAGATAATTCATGAATCCCTCGTTACCTCAAATTCGAAGCTAGGTAGATAAAGTTAGACAGCTCTACGAGCTAGTCGCCAGTAGCGAATTGGAACATTAAGGTCAGAGCCTGAAACTTATTGAATTAAAACTGGTCTAGGTTCACGATGGAAAAGTTTGTTGTTTTTGTTCCTAACAAAATTTTTTCGATACTTGTTAATTAAATAACTGTTTAAACAGTTATACTTTTTGTTACAGAATCCATGCAATCTTAATATCTAAAAGACTGTCTTGTTGGGCTAGCGATAGTAAACGCGGCTACTGACCATGAGATCCTAGCTTCGAATCAAGAGTCGAGCCAAAAAATCAAGTATTGAGTTTTTCTGCCAAGAAATTCTCAGTAGCGACCAGGAGTCTGGAAGTTGGCGGTGTTTTGCCCCTGTGCCTCGGAAATCACGTAAAGCCGTTTGTCCTGCGCCTGATCTCTCTCTGGTCGTGTCGGAATATCGTTCCATCGGACAATGAGAGTAAGGGAATAGAGAGTGCCCCTGAGCTTACGCATACACTCGTGCACTAAAATGGTGTACTGCGCAAATAATTAGTTTCCGTTGATACCTGCCGTCGTGCCGTGGCCGAAATACGGTCTGGAGAATATTATCATTAATGTCTAAAGGTCAAAAGTAACATCTCGAAATTAAATTTCAGGCAATGCATTGCATTACAATATAACTATGGTTAATGATTGACAGTCGGCGGCGTCATGAACATTTCATTCGAAGGTAAAGGGACAGAAGATTATAATTATTTTTCCTTTGATCCCAATACACCTAATTCTTTTCTGCATATTCTTATAATATTTTGTCTATGATTCTACCTACCTAGTAACTTTTTTATAGGTAGAATACGTACGACTTTATATCAGTCTTCCTTCGTACAATGTATTGATAATAATTTAATTCTAGCATTGACAACATAAACAATATGAAACTTGTTCTTGTTTATGTTGTTTTTGTGATAATTGTTAGCTTCTAATTAACGACTTTAATTGGCGTGTTCTGGGTTGTTTCGTTACTACGCTAGCAAAACAACTAAATTACGCTAATTAACAAGGTTAAGCATATAGATTAACACTATAATTAACAACAAATTCCCATTTTCATACCCTAAAATCCTCACAGAAATGAGAGGAATGTGCAAAGCAGTGGGACGAATATATGCTGCAACTTTACTAGTGTACCAGTGTTATGGTTTATGAGACCAAAGGTTTCGCTTGAAATCTAATTGTTCGAAATTTAGTAAAAATTATCGCAATCACAAAAAAGGGCTGACAATCAGACTTTTACAAGCGACAGCTCGACGATTCAGGAGCGCAGCGGCTACAAATCGTACAGCGGGGCTGAGAACCGCGGATTCAATTCCAGCACGAAGCAAGTATTTGTGTGGTTTACAAATAACTGTTTTGTGTCTGCATGTTTGGTCATGTGCAATTTGTTTGTTTTTTTTTTTCACTTTGTGTTGGCGACGTAAGAGAATACATCACGTGTCTTTGAACGCGACTATAGCTATAGGTAACGCCTGAAAATATTATGGCTTCCGATAGATAATGTACTCGTATAACCATCTCTTTACGCCAGACATAAATAAGCAAAAATATATTGGTAAATCCAATTGGGCATACCTTAAGCGCATTAAAAAAATTACGTATAACATGATAAGGATTTTTTAAAGTAGTTTAAATACATTTCGACAGCACTATCGGCTTCAACGTCCTCGAAAACCATGAAAATGACACCCGTAATGAAAAAATTGATACCTATTGCAGCCGCCATCTTGGATTTACATTTCGACAACCCTATCGGCTTCAACTCTCTCGAAAACCATGAAAATGACACCCATGATGAAAAAATTGATACCTACTGCAGCCGCCATCTTGGATTTACATTTCGACAGCACTATCGGCTTCAACACTCTCGAAAACCATGAAAATGACACCCAAGATGAAAAAATTGGTACCTACTTCAGCTGCCATCTTGGATTTACATTTCGACAGCACTATCGGCTTCAACACCCTCGAAACTCATGAAAATGACACCCATGATGAAAAAATTAATACCCATTGCAGCCGCCACCTGGATATACATTTCGACAACCCTATCGGCTTCAATTCTCTCGAAAACCATGAAAATGACACCCATGATGAAAAAATTGATACCTTTTGCAGCCGCCATCTTGGATTTACATTTAGACAGCACTATCGGCTTCAACTCTATCGAAAACCATGAAAATGACACCCAAGATGAAAAAATTTATATCTATTGCAGCCGCCATCTTGGATTTACATTTCGACAGCACTATCGGCTTCAACACCCTCGAAAACCATCAAAATGACACCCATGATGAAAAAATTGATACCTGTTGCAGCCGCCATCTTGGATTTACATTTCGACAGCACTATCGGCTTCAACACCCTTGAAAACCATGAAAATGACACCCAAGATGAAAAAATTGATATATTTTGCAGCCGCCATCTTGGATTTACATTTCGACAACACTATCGGCTTCAACACCCTCGAAAACCATGAAAATGACACCCATGATGAAAAAATTGGTACCTAATTCAGCCGCCATCTTGTATTTACATTTCGACAGTACTATCGGCTTCAGCACCCTCGAAAACCATAAAAATGACACCCATGATGAAAAAATTGATACCTATTGCGGCCGCCATCTTGGATTTACATTTCGACAACCCTATCGGTTTCAACACCCTCGAAAACCATGAAAATGTCACCCATGACAAAAAAAAAGTATACTACTTGCTTTTAGTACGTACTACTATTATTTATTCTGTGCTTTTAAATATTGTAATAAAAAAATGTCTTATTATTATTATAATTAAGTATTTAAGAAATTTGGTTATTCGAATATTGTGTATTTGTACAGCGATCTTTTTGAGCCGCTGCAAACAACCGATACAATGTCCACTCACGAAGGTGACTGCAGCAAGACCAAGCAAGACTGAAGCCAAACCAGTGGCATAACAGTCCATACTATAATTTTTCTTAGAGGTATTATTATGTCATGACAGTTTGTCCATGTTGAAGTAGATGTCGATTTTTTAAATTTAGCCATGCTAGGCCAATTTAGAATCAAACAAATTAATGAATAGTTTAAAATACAATCGAACCTTGCTAACTTACTCTTTTGTTACAAAACAAATTTGTAATTAAATTTTCAGTATAATTTATTTATTTTACATTATTCCCTATATATAATGTACTCTGTGAGCCAAACTAAACTACTCATTACTACTCTGTGGCTATAGATTCCCATTTACAGAATTAATTTGTATACGAGGCTAACAAATCAACGAAAATTTCGCCATTTTGGAGCCGAAAAAAATTAATTATAGCTTAACAAAACAAAACTACACTGCCATTTACATTCAGTGGCTTCCCACATGATCGATGAAGAGATTAAAAAATAGATTGAGTTAAACAATTAATATTTTCAAAAGTTATTGTGTTTACAAGCCACATGGACATGATAAATCCACACCATAAGCCACTAAAACCCTTTTTTTTATTTAAAAATAGCAATTAATCGATTTTAAAAAATTATTAATAAGTTCAACAATCATTTATCTTTCTAACAATGTGCTTTTTATATCATTTATATGTATAATATGATTGCTAGATACGATTTTATTCGATAAAATGTTGGAATCTTAATTTTTAGGCGGTAGTAGAACACACCTTGCGCTTTCGCTTAAGGTATGCAATACCGAGACTGGCGACAGGCAGGAAGGTCAATGGTGCGAAACGTCTGGTGCTATGACCGTCAATCCGGCTGCCAAGCGTGACGGTTAAGGCAACTGGATAAGATACTAAGGGCCATCAGTCCACAAGAGTCCAGCAGGCTGATAAAAAAATGTTCATAAAACACCTTTACGATTAAGACAAAATTATAATAATATTAATATTTATTGTTTCTCACATAACTTAAACATACATAAATCATATTGAAACTGTAACTCATGATCGTTGAAAACTGTGTTACAGGCTATAGCGTCTTCCCCGTTTTCAGAGACATATTTGATGAGGCAAACTAGCAAACAATATAAAATTTAAGAAGAATAAAAACTTAAAGTTAAAGTTACAGTCTATATATACGTCCCACTGCTAAGCACAGGTCTCCTCTCATTTCTGAGAGGGTTTTAGGGCAAGAAAATGTCCGCCGCTCTACCCTAATGCGTGTTTACGAACTTCACACGTCTTTGAATTTTTTTTCTTATTTTAAAGCAGCTCATGCAGATTTCCTCACGATGTTTTCCTTCACCGCCTTTTAACAAACGTTCCAATCCGACAAATTTGTAATAATAATTATAAATTATATATATTATATATATATATATATATATATATAAAATTTAAAAGATTAAATAAAAATTTGTATATAATTGTCGAATTCTACATTAAATGCAGTTTTATAAACAAAATAACACTGTTAAATATATAAGAAAGTGTTGAAATTTGTTTTGCATTCAGTCCTACAGAATTTTTAATCGCCATAATATTATTTTTATAATCACTTTCAAAACAGACTGCCATCTATCGTCAAGGTAGCTAAACTACATTGCAACATCGATATGGAACGATGCAAATAGTTTTACTATTTATCGGTAGATGGAAAATAGTAAAGTGGGCGGGGCTTAACACCCCTCACCCCGCATATTGTCACGCGTTGTTACATAGCGAAATCTAATTACAACACCTCCTCTTTGTATTTGCTATGTGGGTCAACCTATTTAATGTATATTTAGTATTCGCATAATAAAAATCATTATTTAAAATTGTAGCTACAATTCTCCTTTTTTCTAAATCTCCCAATATGACAATTTGGTAATTTTTCCATACATCCATTACAACCTATAAATGTCCACTGCTGAACATACATAGGGCTCCCCTATAGACTGCCCCATAGGGGGCGGGGGGGGGGGGATTTTTCCATGATTGCCACGCTTGGCATGCGTGTTGGCAACCGCAGTTTGTTATTATTTTGAGTTGTTATCAGGCAGATGCTGCTACTCATCTCCTGTTTCAGTTTCCCTCAGTCGTCGGTTTTTAATTTTTATTAAACTGTAATATGTAAATCATAATTACAAATTGTAATTAAAACTTTTATTAGATAGGGTCTTGATATTTCCTTAGAAACAATGTTACTCGGACTCACATTTTAAGTAATTTTTTTTTACTTAAAATATTTCAGTAGTAGATAACTTTAGTATTACACTGAAAAGTGAAAACTTTTGAAATCGCTGCGATTTAGGAAAATAATTCAATTACTAAAGTGTCCGTTCCCCGTGCTAATACAGTATGTGTATATTTACGCAACTTCTTACCATCCAAACCAATCTATCCAAATTATTACGCGAGGCGCCGACCCACTCACCCGTGCGATGCGTAAAGCCGCGTATCCACCAAAAATGTTGACAACATTTATTTTTCCAACTGATTACAACTAGACAAAAGTTACCAACATTTGTTACCGGTGTTGCCGATAAATGTTTCCAACAAGCGTCTCCACCGAGGGAAGAAATGTTTGCAACAAACGTATTCCTTTGATGTTGCCGCCGAAATGTAAACATGGTTCCCGAAATTGTTTCAAGTGTTGTTGCCAACATTAGGTAATTACCGAAACATTTGTTACCAGCACGTGTTGGCAACACAACAGTTAGTAACAAAACTTTGGTGGAGACGCGGCTTTATACGTTGGATAGTAAGCAGCCGCGGTTATTGCGGAGCCTGAGCAGATAAATACACTATACACTATACTACATGTATATATATATATATATATATATATATATATATATATATATATATATATATATATATATATATATATATATATATATATATTTATTCTCGTAATGTTTTATTTTATAAACTTATGGTATATACGAGGGTGGATTGAAAAGTACTCGGCCTAACACAGATCCATTCAATTCTAAAAATCAAATCTACCCACATTATTTAGTTCAGTTCAGACTAGTTCATTGTGTGAAGTTCGAAACGTGTGCGATAATTAGTTGTGATTTTATAAATTTATTAACAAAGTAATCGGACATAATTTCCGCGAATGGAGCAAATCGAGCAGCGTGCCGTCATTAAGTACCTCCATAAGAAGGGGCTATCATCAAAAGCCATCCATGATGACATGGTCAGTACATTAGGCGATTGTGCTCTGTCATATTCATTCGTCAAAAAATGGATAGCAGAATTTAAGCGTGGTAGAGAGAGTGTGAACGATGAACCCCGCTCTGGAAGGCCTTCGACGTCAACTACTGACGAAAATATTAAAAAAGTACTTGATTTAATAATGGGAGACCGCAGATTAAAAATTAGAGAGATAGCCGAGATTATACGCATCTCTTAGGAACGAACTCAAAACATCATTGTCAACGAGTTGGGTTTCCACAAGGTGTCTGCGAGGTGGGTTCCGCGACTGCTTTCAGTTGAACAAAAAAGGACGCGATTGACTATTTCACGCAACTGTTTGGAGTTATTTGAAGCCGATGCAGATGATTTTTTGAATCGTTTTGTTACTATAGACGAAACATGGGTTCATTACTGTACACCGGAAACAAAACAACAATCAAAACAGTGGAGAAGACCTGGTTCACCACCCCCTAAAAAGGCTAAGTCGATTTTGTCGGCAAATAAGGTGATGGCTTCAGTATTCTGGGACTCGAAAGGTGTGATTATGATTGATTATCTTGAAAGGGGGTCAGACTATAAACTCTGATTACTACTGCACCTTACTACGTCGTTTACGAGAGGAAATAAAAGAAAAACGTCGAGGAATGCTCAGAAGAAAAGTCCTGTTTCATCAAGATAACGCCCGTGTTCACACGTCAGTACAGTCAATGGCTGAAATTCACAACTGTGGCTTTGAACTGTTACCGCATCCGCCGTATTCACCTGATCTGGCACCATCAGAATTCTTTCTGTTCCCTAACCTAAAAAAGCACTTAGGAGGTCAAAGATTTTCGACAAACGACGAGGTCAAAGCAGCTGTAGACGCATATTTTGACTCTAAGGAAGAATCATTTTTTTTTCAACGGTCTAAATGCTTGGAAGGGGAGGTGGCAAAAGTGTATTGAACTTGATGGTGATTATGTAGAAAAATAAAAATATAACTGATTTAGTATGTGTTTATTTTCTTGGTTAGGCCGAGTACTTTTCAATCCACCCTCGTATTTTAACTATAGTACGTGAGGGTAATATGGCCACTTTCTTATAACTCAAAAACTACAGCTACTTATTTATACTGTGTGCTAGCCTTGTTTGCAGATGGCTCTGTGATACGATAGCTCTTCATCAGTCAATCCAATAATAAAGGGTCAAAAAGGCGATGCTTTATGGACGCCATTTTGACAATTGACAAGTAAATATTTTAATCGATTTTAGTATTGTGGTAGTGTAGTATGATTATTTTTAAGTTGATTTTTCGAAGTGTTCCTAATAATTGTCAAAGCTTGTTTGCTTGCTTTTTTTTCTTAACATATTAGTTGTAGTATACAACTTTGTGTTTCTATCTCTGTACTTCTCCAATTTAGGTTTTATAAAGCGATAAAGCTTAAGGTGACCACTGACCATATTACCCTCACGTACCTTAATGTCGAACTTATCTATCGTACTGGGGCAATCCTATAATGATAGTCTCGGAGATAGATGCAATAATAAATAAATTTACCTAGCAGGCTGTGCAAGATGCGAGCGGCAGGGTTGGTAGCAGGAGAGGGCGGCCATGTCGCCGGGTGCTGGTGGAGCCGCTGCGCACGCTGCTCATCATTCGCTCTCCACTGCTGATCAGCACTCACTCAGCGGTTGCTCACGTTCTTTGCAGTGCCTAAACGACAAGTATACAAGATATTAAAAAAAAATTTTTTTTTAGATTCTTTAAATAGTAGAGAGCAACAAGCCAACACCTGACGGTTCCATGGCGCAGTGGCTTAGCAATGAGTTGCAGTGCTACGGGCCTCGGGTTCGAATCCCGCACGGAACCAATTATTTGGATGGCTTAGAAATAATAGTTCCGGGTCTGAATGTTTGTCCTTGTGAAATTTATGTATGTAAACTGCCACCACGATACAGGAGAAAATCCTAGTGTGGAAATAACGTTTTTAAAAAAAAAAAGAAAAAAAAAAAGAAAAGAATGAAATCTAGTATAGTGCAGAAATATGTTAGCACCATCAAGACCACAAAGGTCTAGGAAGCCTAAAATATTAACAATTATATTTTTTTAAGGAACGTTTCGGAATGTTCGATCTCGATTAAGGCCACATCCATGACATAAACATTCTCGCAAACTAATTCGAATCTATAAAATAAATAAAATTGAAGTGTTTGTTTGTAATGTCAAAATAACAGCTTTATACTAAATGTAATATACTCGTACGATATTAATAACAAAAAAACGTTTTTAAAAATTTTTTTCTGTCTGTTTGTCCGGGCTAATCTCCGAAACGGCTGAACCGATTTTGACAGGGGTTTCACTGGCAGATAGCTGATATTATAAGGGGTAACTTAAGCTACTTTTATTTTAGAAAAATAATTAGAGTTCCGCCCAAAAAATAAATTAAAACCCATGAAATAAAATCGTAATAAATTCCAGGCGGGTGAAGTCGCGAGGGACAGGTAGTCTAGAATAAGACATCTTACTATAGAATATTTTTTTATATGAATCATACAAATAATTTAAAATTTGTAAGTGGTGGGAGTCGACTTCAACGGAGGGTCTTAATTCGACCGTATCTTCTTTTTTTATATGCACGTTACGCAATATTTTCTGGCGAAAGAATTCTATATCTTGAGCTTGTGATATTCCTTAGTCCACTCAAAAGGGTCAACAAATTAAAACTCAATAAAAGGTAAAAAACATAACAGCTTTAATAGTCGAAAATTTAATTCTTCTATACAATATGAGCCGTAGTAGCAAGAGTCGCGGTAGCTCAGATGATTAGCGCTCGCTATAAATTTCACAGTACACGAGCAACTCGGGTTCGATCCCTGCCGGCACCAATCAAATTGTTAATTGTAATTTTAAGTGCTGATTTACCACGTGCTCGGCGGTGACGGAAAACATCGTGAGGTAACCTGCATGTCTGAGAAATAAGAAAAAAATTCAAAGACATGTGAAGTTCGCCAACACGCATTGGGGCAGCGTGGCGGACTTTTCCTTGACCTAAAACCCTCTCAGAAATGAGAGACCTGTGCCCAGCAGTAGGACGTATATAGCCTGAAACTTTATGCACTATGTCTTAGTACTTTAGAGCCGACTTATAAAACTGTTACGTATATAGAAATTATTTTTTCTTCATACTTCTTTAAAGTCAGCTTTCATATTTAATTAAAAGTTTAATTTTCATACGAACAAATTCATTCAAAATTAATTTGAAGGCAAATAGTTACCGCAGCACATGTAAAGAAACAAAGAGGACTACAGGCAGATGCAGTGCAGATGGTTGTAAAACTAAGGACAAGAACCAAGATAAAACGTCTCGAAACGCGTAATTTTTGTCTTACTACTCTATCTGCAACATATCAATAGTACACCTATTATTTATTTTTGACGTGACAACGTCTTATATATCGATGAAGCTGGCTGCACGCACGAAAAAACATGACTCATGCGGCGTTACCTAGGCGTTCCATTTAAAGTGCAAGCGAGAGCGCGGAACGAGCGACAAAGAAGGTAATGATTCTTTCGATATTAAATATTTCTTATGACGTTGTCACGTTCAACTATCGTCAGTAAACCGACTTTACAGACAACCGATTTTTATTATTATGCTGCTTGACCTTTTCACCGATGGACTTTGAGACACCAGCTCAGATGAACCTTGTAGTGGTGATGGAAGTTCACTTAGAGAATAATATCGGCCTCAATAAGATTCTACTTCAGCAAATTAATTTATTGTTAATGCAGTGTTTGTACTTATATCATCAGCTACAAACAGTTTATTTGAAGTTATATCTCAACTTAAGCAGTCTTTGAAATAATGATATTGCTCTGTGGGCGAAGGGCACTTTAATGTTTACTTTTAATATTTAAGATAAGCGCGTTTAATGTTTACTTTTAATATTTTGTTACGTGGTAAAGCCATGCTGCAGTTAAATTACTGGTATAGCTGTAGCACAAATGGGTCGGATCGACAGGGGAAGGACCATGCGCTCACAGAATACCATCTTAAAATAGCAGTTTAACGCTACTGCGTTTTGTATGGTGAGTGTAGAGAACCGGAGACCCTTTTTACAGGAAACGAGGCATTCCACTTAGTCCTCACGGATGGCAACGTATCTGCATTTTGATTCGTCATCGAGGATAGATATAGATGTCTATGGGGCACAGCAATCACTTACCATCAGGTGTACTGTGTGCTCGTTTGTCACCCGTATCTATAATATAATCAATACGCCAGCGATCGAAAGCCATGTGAGTCCTATGTCAATATTACTAGTCGGTTCTATCCCCACAAGAAATTGATGATGGTTTTTCTAAAACCATACCTGATTTTGTTTACACTTACATAAATTAGTAATGAAGGCATACATTATTGCGTAACGCTGTTCCAATTAGCGTAATATACATGTTTTTAAATAGTTTAGAGTTTAGACACATAATATGGCATCGTGAAAAGAGGTATAAAATATTTTGCTGTCTCATGAAACCGCACTTAGCTCTAGAACCAAGTTACGTCATAATATGCATTTGTCTATTCAGCACAATCTAATACATATATGGAATCGCATTGCATTGTAATAAATGTAAAAGAGAAAATGCATGTGTACTTCTAATTAAATACCGCCATTGTTACACACATCGACACTATTTAATTAGTATTTATTACACTCACACTTATTACTTTGACAAAGAATACATAACTACGTAAACGTATAACGTCCTAGAAGTTTAGAGACAAAATTGGCGACATATTCCAGATGAGCCAAATTAGGAGTACCGTTAACAGACGAGCATGTATGTGTAGCATGTATATGTTAAAAGTGTGTATAAAAGTGTTGTGATGTCAAACAGGACATCACTTCTATATAAATACCGTATTAATTTAAATACGGTATTTTTATTGAAGCATTATAAGAGTTAGGTAACGAAAGAAATTCTTTATTATGAGTTAAATTTTTGTACAATCCTTTCCTATAATAAGGAGACACTTTACAATGGTATAAATTGCATCTTAGTCATCAGGTGTTATAATTATTATTATATTGACTCTAATCAAACACAGCAACAACTTACTATCCGATAGTCCACCTATATTAATTTATCGTAAAAAGTGATGAATGTGTGTGCCTACAATGCAAATTACAACGGATTTTAGAACCACCATTTTTAAAATGAATCCGGTAACTTTATACTCACACCACAATAAGTTATTATATATTTTATATAATGTACTGGAAAAATCCTTGTGGTTTTCCGTCATCTGATACACTGTCATAAAAGGTTTCGCACAACTTACGAAGATAGAATTATTTTTATTATATAATAAACTGATAATCAAATCAAATAATCCTGTATTTATTTATCCCTGTTTCAGCGCATTCTTCCAATTTCAAATGATTGATATTTTATATTTTTTAAGACTGAAAGAATCAAAGCCGACACTGTGTAGCCAGTGCCAATATTGCCATTGTAATGATTCAGTCTCACAACTAACAAGAGAGGAGGTACCAGTAAATGTTGTCTTGTAAAATGTCATCATCTTTACAGCCCTTCACAATTCAACATAGGCTTCCCTAGAGGAATGGCGCAAACCACGGTCCTGAGCCACCTACATCCATCAAAAAACTAGTAATGCTATTAAACATTACTAATATTCCCTTAAACCACTTCTGATAAGCTTAAAATGCTTGTGTTAGAAGTGGTTCACGACAGTAGTCGAATGGCGGATTCGAACCCACGACCTTTCGAGTTCACGGTCCGCGCTCTGGCATTAGACTACTGACGCTTCCATGACTTTCTGCATGTCTTACCAAGTCGTCACTCTTTCCAGTGAGGGAGGAGAGGGGTTTTACACTTCAATTACATAATAACGTATTGCAATAAAATATAATTATACTCTGTGTTATTTACATTAACAAAATAACAAGTACCAGGTGTGTTTAAAATTAATGTTTTTACGTATAATTAAATGTATGTATGTTTCAAATGAAATCAGATTTTGACGTAACAGGGATATGTTTTTTATACAACTGGATTGATAACCGAACTTACAGTGCACCTGGTGGTAAGTGGCTACCGCAGGCCATGAACATCAGCAAACAAATTCAAATAAAGGCTAAAGATGCGTTGTCATCTCGGAGGACTAAGATGACCAACGAGGAATGTTTTACAGCCTGCGATTATACTGGCTTTCTATACCATCCGGATCGAAACACATCGTGCATGAATTACTGTTAGGGTGCTACCTACCCAGCCGGATTCCTAGGCAGAAGAAAGAGTCCTTTTTATGATAAGGGTGACAAACGTGCTGACAGTCCACCGGATGGTATACTTACCAGTTACTGCTGCTGTGGCCCACAGACATCTACATCAATCCTCAACTACGAATCGAAATGCAGATGCGCTCTCGCCCGTAAGATATGCAGGAAGTCGACTGATACAAGTGCCATGAGACTATTTTGTAGCATTACTTGGGCGAGGTGAGTCAAGTAGAATGCTGTAACTACTTACCATCCAGATCGACTGTAAATTCGTCTTTATAAAAGGAGATCTGTTTTCAACATTTATTTATGTTTATAACACATCTATAACATATACACAATAGCCTTATATACAGGTGTCCTAGATAATCAAAACGCGACTCGCGGTCGCCCAATTTGGCACAGTCCATAAATTTCATACCTACGTATTTCCTCGTATAAATTAAGCCGACAATTGACTGCAATGTGCGTAATATAGAGGTTATTATACTGTGTGGTGCCAATTATGGTTGAATTGAATAGCAAATTAGCAATTATAATTCTATTCAGATACCAACCTGTTAAAATTTTAATTTAGGTTATCCATAAGGTGTCTTTGTGATATAAAAATAACTGTTTCTTTTTTAGGGTTCCGTACACAAAGGGTACTATAGCCTACTAAACTACATACTACTACTACTAGCCTACTATACTATAGTATTACTAAGCCTCCGCTGTCCGTCCGTCGGAACCCTTCGTGCGCGAGTCTGACTCGCACATGCTAGTTATTTTTACAAAATCGTAATTTTATTACTTAGCCTTTTAACTCGCAATAACGACCATTTAATTAATGGGGAGGTAAATATTATAACTTATCTACAGTTCTACAAAACAGGACAACTACATATAACATACCCGTCCTCAAGACCGGAAAGTTTGGTTTTTATTGAATCATCGCCTTTCTACTGAGACCAAAGTTGCAAGGTAGCATTTTCCAGTACTAACTATATTTTTATTAGAAAATAGGTGACAAACGAGTACACAGTCCACCTGATGGTAAGTGGATGCTCTGGCCCGAAGACATTTACATTTATTCTAGATTAAGAATCAAAATTCAAAAGATGCGTTGTCCACGCTGAAGACCTCATTTCTAGTAAAAAGCGTCTCCGGTTTTCTACACTCATCATACGAAACACAGCAGCATTGAGCTGCTATTTTACGCTGGTACTCTGTGAGAGCGCAACCATAATATAGTTGCAGCATTGCTCTACTATGTAAAATATGTGATAGCAGTAAATACTGTAAGCACGGCCGATCCTGGGTTTTGTATAAAGTTAGAAGCTTTCCAAGCGGGAAATATCGTCGTACGAGGGGAGGTCAAAAAGTTCACGGAATGGCGGGGTTGGCGAAGTTAAATTTACTTATCTAGGCAGGCGCTAAGTGAGTGACTCATTGTTAGAATATATACCAAGTTTCAGCCTTATAGGGTCTCCAGTCATGTCCTACGCGGGCCCCATTTTTGCCCACGCTAACCCTAAAATTATTAATGAACTCCAAGTAGTTCAAAACCTTTTCTGTCGTCGAGCTGCGAACGCACCTTGGTACGTCCGTAATGCCGACCTTCATCGGGACCTAGAGCTCCCTACAATTCAACAATTTCTTAAAAAACTCTCTGAGAACTTCTTCAAAGCCTCAGAGTCGCACCCCAATCATCTTATTCGTGAGGCAGCTACTTATGCAGCCCCACTCCCCTCTCGCTATCGAGTCCGCAGGCCGAGAAACTCTCTCTCGGACCCGCCTAATAAACTGTCAAACGACCTGAACTGCCTCATGGCGGCTCAGGCCAACTCTAATTAAATTATTCATTATTAATTTGCCTTCGTAGGCACTCCCTCAGCGGCTCGTAGCCGCCTGCGCCCTCTTTTCCCAAAAGAGTGTCGCTTCCGATTCGGCATAAGAAGCTATAAACAGCTAAGTTGCCACTCCCCAAAGGCGGTTTTTAGCGGGTATCACTTAGGTCCCCCGGTAGGCAGTGAGTCCCGCATAACCAGGACAGACCGGCTGTCGTGGTATGCGTAATGCATTTTCCGCCTCCCTCCGTGGTAGCCCTTTTCCAATTGCTTCGGGCGCAAAAAAAAAAAAAAAAACTTATAGGGTCATTATCTTTTGAGTTATCAACGAGTAAACAAGTTAATCGGGAAGAAACTAGCCACTATGGAAAAAATTGAATATCGCGCCATCATTAAGTTTCTCAAGGAAAGACACCTCAAACCATTTTTCAAGAGACGTCAACTGTTTATGTGAACTCCACTCCTGGTAAAACAATGATTTATAAATGGCACGCCCTTTTCAAACAAAGGAGGGACTAATTTGAAGATGACCCCCGACCTGGACTGCCTATTGAGGCTACCACGCCAGAAATAATCGAAAGAGTTGAATAACTTGTATCGGAAGATACAAGCCCGGCTAAAGAAAAAACAGCTTGCAGTATTAGTTGGAGTATCAGAAACAACTATTTTAAACATCCTACATCAACACCTTGGCATGACTAAAGTCTGTGCAAGATGGGTACCGAGAATGCTTTCTGCGCATGAAAAACAGGAGTACGTGGAAAGCTGTCGCGAGCTTTTGGACAACTGTGGAGAGCAAAAGGAAGAAGTTATGGCCCGAATTGTAACTGGCGATGAAATTTGGGTTCACCATTATGAACCTGAGTTAAAGTAAGAGTCGATGCAATGGCATAAAAAAGGCACGCCCCCGTGTCTCAATCGGCCGGAAAGATCATGGCGACGATCTTTTGGGATTCAGAATGTATCCTTTTGATTGATTATAAGAAACATGGTGTTTCCATAACGGGACAGTACTACGCTTCTTTACTAGATCAATTAAAAGAAGCTATTAAAGAATAAAGGCGAGGAAAGCTTACAAAAGGCGTGTTCACAAGCCATGTTGCACCGGCTGCCATTCACCGGTGCGGTTTTGAGCAACTGCGCCACCCACCCTACAGCCCAGACCTGGCCCCAAGCGACTATTATTTTATTTTCAACTAGTTGTTCCCCGCGACTTCGCCCGCGTGTAATTTAGGGTTTTAATTATTTTGCGCGGAACCGTAATTCTTTTTATAAAATAAAAGTAGCCTAAGTTACTCCTTATAACATCAGGTATCTGTCGGTGAAAATCCCGTCAAAATCGGGCCAGCAATTTCGGATATTAGCCGGAACTAATAGACAGACAGACCGACAGACAGAAAAAATTTTTAAAAGTTTTGTTTTTGTTATAAGCATCGTATATACTTTCATTTCATCATCATCATCATAATCATCATTACAGCCTTTCATAAGTCCACTGCTGCCCATAGGCCTACCCCAAGGAATGCCACAGAGCACGGTCCCGAGCCATCTGCATCCATCGACTTCCTGCATGTCTTACCAGGTCGTCACTCCATCTCGTGGGGGGTCGCCCTACACTTCGCCTACCGGTACGAGGCTGCCACTCAAGAACCTTTCTTCCCCATCGGTTGTCGGTTCTTCGAGCTATATGGCCGGCCCACTGCCACTTCAGCTTACTAATCCGTTGGGCTATGTCGGTTACTCTGGTTCTACTGCGGATATACTCATTTCTAAGTTTATCACGCAGAGAAACCCGGAGCATAGCCCTCTCCATAGTTTGCTGAGTAACCTTGAGCTTCCTCATACGGCCAGCGGTGAAGGACCACGTCTCAGATCCGTAAGTCATCACTGGCAACACGCACTGGTTGTACAATTTCGTTTTCAGGTTTTGAGGTTACTTTCATTTGCATTTAGTAAGAAGCTGTTATTTTGGCATTACAAACAGACACTTCAATTTTATTTATTTGTATAGAAAATGAAGAAAGAACTGCGTGGGAAAAAATGCGACGACGATGAAGTGAAGTCGGCAATTTCGGCCTATTTTGACGCCCAAGACAAATCTTTTTTTTTTGACGTAATTAATAAGTTATTTGACAGATCTATTAAATGTATTATGGTTAAGGGAATACATTAAAAAGGAAAAATAGTTTAATGTTTCATTTTATTATCCTTCCCTGTCATTCCGCGAACTTTTTGACCTCTCCTCGTATCTTTGCAAGTTAGTGCCTTATTTTATGAAATTTTCTTAAATATATGTACTGTAAAACTCTTTCGCTAACCATATTTTTTTTCTTTTAAATAATATACGGTTATTATTTATAACTAAAGAATAATATTCCTCATGCTTCTCACCAGCTCGTGTGTAATCCACCGCTGGACAAGGGCACCTCTGTCAAGATTTGACGTCGCGTTTTCAGGCGAATGGCGATCGTAGCACCAGACGTTTTAAAACCTATGTAGAGGATACGTGACATCGGTTTAAGTTATATGAGATAGTTAAAACACGTAAAACACCGACATCTGTCGGAAGTTTTACGTGTTAGAACTATGCTGCAGCTATATTATGGTCGTAGCACGAATGAATCGGCTCGACCGGGAAAGGGCCACGCTCTCACAGAATACCGTCTTAAAATAGCAGCTTAATGCTGCTGTGTTTCGTATATGGTGAATGTAGAGAACTGGATAACCTTTTTACTTGATACGAAGCTGGATCTTAGTTATCAGGAGTGATAACGCGTCACAAGGCGTAGTGAAGAGTGCACGCCTTGCAATACATAACGCAGTATAGGTACCGACTTTGTTATATGGCAACGAAACCTGGGTATGCCAGAAGAAGCATAAAAGCAAGTTGAATGCAGTGGAGATGCGATCTCTTCGTAGAATGTGCGGCGTTACCATGGCCGACCGAAAGCGAAACGAAGAGATTCGCAATATGGCAGGTTTGAAAGATGACCTTATCACAAAAATTGATAAGGGCGTGCTTCGATGGTTTGGGCACGTTGAGCGATTGAGTGAAGACCGAATGGTGAAGAAAATATATAGCGCGAAAGTTAATATTAAAAGGTGTCGAGGTAGACCGAGACTAACTTTCGAAGACCATGTGAGCAAATTGCTCGAAGACGGGAGGGTCAAGAGTACTCGGATACCTAGACGTGCATGTATGAAGAAGATAATGAATCTGAAAGAAGCGGAAGAGGTATGTAAGGATCGTGACACTTGGCGATCTGTTCTCTCTGGCTACCCCGTCAGGGATTGTGCGTGAAGATAAGTAAGTAAGTAAGTAAGTACTTTTATTTGAAATTATCCCAAATTGAATGTGATTTATGGGGGCAACGAGGTTTTTTCAACCCTTTCGAATGTGTATGCAGTAAAATCAGTTAAATCATTAAAATAATACTTTACCACGCATTTTGAATTTAAAAAATAAAAAGGACAGAATGTTTCAAATTTTTTTAATTTAATTTTTCGTTACCGTGTGCCTATATTACTTATTCTGAACACACTGCAAATTTGGCCGGTTATATACAAAATAATCCTATATACATAAATACTCCTTGGGCAATCGGGTAAAAAATACGAGCAATACATTACTAACAACTGAAAATGCATGTGAGGTGTTTTAACAGCGGATTAGTACTTTCGATTTTTGAATTCGTGGTCCGCACTAATCTAATGATAGAGCCTAATGGTTACAGTCGCTACCATATTGCTAAGAAATAGTACCTATAATAAAAACACAACGGCAGAACAAGTGGTGCTACTATGTGGTGGCGGCGAAAGAGAATCAATCACCCCACTTCGTCCTGTGGGTGTCGTAAGAACAGACTATGGGATACTCCAGAAAGTACTCATGGCTTCCGCTAGATGTCTGTCCACCATCTTGTTTACGCCTGACGTAAAATATTTAGACTGAAGAGGAGCCCAGCGTCAAAGGTGCTACACGCTTGGCAAGCGTAGTACTACCTGCAATGGGGATAGCCCATGTCCGGCAGTGGATTTTAAAGGGTTAATAAAGACGAAGGACCAAGTTAGCGATATATTGAAGATAAGCCAGATTAAGAGTACCCTTAACCGATGAGCATATACGCGTAGGTATATAGATGTAAAGGAGGCGTGAGAGGGAGTCAGGATCATGCTAAATGGAAGTCCGTAGTCTCTGCCTACCCCTCTGGGTGACAGGCGTGAGTGTTTATGTTATGCTATAGAAGAAAAAGAACAGAATAAGGTGCTTTTAATATGTAATTATTAGATTGTTACGCACCAGTTAGAACTAGACATACACCATCAGTGCATCTCCTACAAACCTGTTATTATAAAAAACAATCCGCAGTATTCGCCGCTTAGTGTATCGTAATAGCTTCTCATAATTGTAGATAATGAGTCGCTTTTTGCGCGCCTAGCACGGGGGAAAAGCCAGCGAACCGCTTACACGAGTACTTTCGTTTTCCTACGTGACTTTCTAGTCCCCGGTTGTCTGGTGTGAACGGACTTATACTGTATTGTGCAGTTTTAATAAGCGTATAAAAAGAGAAGATGTCATTAGTTTACAAAAAAAGTAATGTGCGGCAAGCTGACCATCCATTCACAGCCTATAATAGTCCACTGCTGAACATACGCCTCCCCATATATTGCCTCATAGGGGGGATTTTGCCATAGACGCGCTTGTTAGGCCGGTTGGCAACCGTAATATTTATAATTTTGACTTCTTATAAGGAACATGCTGCTGCCCGTTTCCTGTTTCAGATTCCCTTTTTTTTATAGAACAAAACTGACAAACGAGCACACAGTCCACCTGATGGTAAGTGGTTGCTGTGGCCCATAGACATCTACATTTATCCTCGTTTGTGAATCAAAATGCAGATGCGTTGTCAGCCTGAGGACTGGGTGTTATTAGAGGCAACAAAATGAATAAATGTATCAGGGGTATTCATAACTGTAATATCACCTACCAAGTAGGGTAACCACGACGATTACTTGTACAAGAGAGCTGCAATCATTCGAAAGGGGAGTAACCTTTTCGGATGATTGCAGTCGTTTATGCAAATCAACTTATTAACAATCGTGGTCTCTGTATCAGCAAATAGATGGCAGTAGTGGAGACATATTTCAAGTTCTTTTTCCGTCCACCTGATGGTAAGTGGATACTGTGGCTCATAGACGTCTACATTTATTCTCGATTAAGAATAATAAGTTGGAATGCCTCTTTTCCAGTAAAAAGGGCCTCCGGTTCTCTACACTCACCATACGAAACACAGTAGTATTAAACTGCTATTTGACGCCGGTATTCTGTGAGAGCGTGGTCCTTCCCCGGTCGAGCCGACCCATTCGTGCTACAACTATATCCCTCTATCGCCTTTTACGACATTCACATAACGATATGTGCTAGTGGAGATTACGCCGCCATTACATGGTTAGAACTTATGTTGATCATAGGAAATATATTAGTTGTAGCACGATGGCTCGACTCGACCGGGGCAGGACCACGCTCTCACAGAATACCAACGGAAAATAATAGTTTAAGGCTGCTATGTTTCGGTTTGCCGTGAACCGGAGACCCTTTTTACTAGAAACGAGGCATTCCAACTTATTATTCTTAATCGAGAATAAATGTAGACGTCTATGAGCCACAGTATCCACTTACCATCAGGTGGACGGAAAAAGAACTTGAAATATGTCTCCACTACTGCCATCTATTTGCTGATACAGAGACCACGATTGTTAATAAGTTGATTTGCATAAACGACTGTAATCATCCGAAAAGGTTACTCCCCTTTCGAACGATTGCAGCTCTCTTGTACAAGTAATCGTCGTGATTACCCTACTTGGTAGGTGATATTACAGTTATGAATACCCCTGATACATTTATTCATTTTGTTGCCTCTAATAACACCCACGGAACAAAATGGAGGAGTTGATAGTAAGTATGGACGTTATATTATTACGTCACTATTTATTTACAATATTTGGCTAGGCCATGTAGTCGATTAACTAGTTTCGAGTCAAATAAAAAGTAAGTGATTTTTGTAAAAGTGTATTGCGAATGTTGATTTTTACGCGCTCGTAGCGTGTCAACATGCGCATTTATAAATTTTAAGACAAAAACTACAATATTAAAATTTAAGAAAACTTAAAAACATACAATTCTAGAAATTATCCTCGTGATCAGGTTACTGGGGTAAAGATATTAAATTATTGTATGGTTAGAAATGAGGGTACAAATAAAAAAGAAAATAGGAATAAATAGGGGTAGAATTGTAATCTCCCACTCGTTTTAGCAATATGAAGTATCGCACAGGTGGCTAAGAGGGATCAGTCGGTAATTCTACAAGTCTCACTGTATTTACTATGCCTGTTGGGATATTCTACTAGCATAGGCAATGTAGATCGTGTTGCTGAGAGGGGCTGCCCTGCGTTACATTGAGATGGCTAGTGTTGCTGTTTGTTTGCATACTTTGGTGTATCATGTAATTGGGTCCTTCACGCTGTATTTATTACAAAACGTGGTTTATTAACAGTCTGGGATTTGAATGTGGGTTTTAGGGTTGATATTTTAATCCCCAGAGAAACTTTATTCATATGATAAAATGCTACTCCTACTAATATTATAAAGGTGAAAGTTTGTGAGAATGTATGGATATATGGATGTCTGTTACTCTTTCGCGCAAAAACTACCGAATGTATTTTAATGAATCTTTACAATAATATAACTCATACATCAAAACAAAACATAAAGCTATAATGAATAAAGATATTGTGTAACTTGGTCAAAATACAACGATAAGTGTAGTAAGACTTAGGGACCTTCAAGAAAAGAGCTTTAGACCTTTCTAAAAAGCCGGCAACGCATCTGCAATTCCCCTGGTGTTGCGGTTGTTCATGGGCGACGGTAGTCACTTACCATCAAATGAGCTGCATGCTCGTTTGCCCTCTCTTCTATAAAATAAAAAGTAAGTCGGAAAAATCTGTCACTGCGAGCTATTTTGGCGTTCGTGCGGTGCAAAACCTATAAGTTACACACAAATATAATGTATGGTGGAATTGTTTCTCCTAAATAGTTCTACAAAAAAGTCCGACCTTTACGATTATTACCAAAATAGTGAATCATAAATAAAATGAAATTTGATGTTTCCAATGCACATTTTGCAGTAGCAAATGTATTTTATACGTGGTAGAGCCATGCTGCAGCTATATTAGTAGTATAGTTGTAGCACGAATGGGTCGGCTCGACCGGGGAAGGACCACGCTCTCACAGAATACCAGCGTAAAATAGCAGCTTGACACTGCTGTGTTTCGTATGGTGAATGTAGAGAACCGGAGACCCATTTTACTAGAAAAGAGGCATTCCATCTTAGTCCTCACGGGTGACGACGCATCGGTATTTTGATTCTTTATTGAGGATAAATGTAGATGTCTATGGGTCACAGCAACCATTTACCATCAGGTGGACTGTGTGCTCGTTTGTCACCCTATTCTATAAAACAAAAAACATTAAAAACAAAATATTTTATCAAAATAAATACTTTAATCGCTTCTGATGTTCAAAGTAGATAAACCTTGTTTTTTAAACTACGTAAATTGGTCCAATATTTTAAAAGTAACGACGGTATAAAATTATGCAGTCCGGCGCGCGCAGGGCGATCGGGCGAGGTGGGGGAAAAAACAGCGCTCATCGCCGCGTGAGCAAATGTACGTCTTCATGCTTAAACCGCTGAAACGATTTAGATGAAATTTGGTATCGAGATAGTTCAAGTCCCGGGAAAGGAAATAGGATAGCTTTGATCACGGAAATCATCCCTAAAGAGGAAATGGAATTTACTATAAAATTGCAATTATTGATGGATCACCTGTGGTTTAAAGTGTAATATCTCCGCGGACGAAGTCGCGGGCAAAAGCTAGTACAACATAAACAAATTAAAAACTACAGTTGTGTATAACTTTTATCTGTCGATTGAAAATCAACCCTAAGATTCGTATTCAAATACGAAAATAAACTACGTTTTTTTTATAGGATAAGGGTGACAAACGAGCACACAGTCCACCTGATGGTTAGTGGTTGCTGCGGCCCATAGACATCTACATCTATCCTCTATTACAAATCAAAATGTAGATGCGTTGTCACCCGTGAGGACTAAGATGGAATGCCTCATATCCAGTAAAAAGGGCCTCCGGCCACCTGCACTCACCAAGCGAAACGCAGAGGTGAACCTCTACTTCACGCTGGTTTTCTGTGAGGTCGTGGTACCACCCCGGTTCGAGCCGGCCCATCCGTGCGACAGCAAAAGCTGCCGCGTGGCTCTACCACTGTCAAAACTTAAATTAATTATGATTTTGGTTTCGGCTAAACGTCGATAGGACCTCCCCTGGTACCGGTTAATTGTCATTCCGTTTCTCTAGTGGTCACGCGAATGTTCTCTCATGTACTTAGTGCTTTGTTTTCCCTATTTGTGCGACAACTTCTGCTCTGTTTTTGAACTTTTTTGATTTGATTTAAAATTACATTGTTTCATTTACCACTAGCATAGCCGAGTTTAGGGAAACCTGCCTTTATTTAATTTTTTTTTTTATAGGATAAGGGTGACAAACGAGTACACAGTCAACCTGAAGGTAAGTGGTTGCTGCGGCCCATAGACATCTACATCTATCCTCGTTTGCGAATCAAAATGCAGATGCGTTGTGACCCGTGATGACTAAGATGGAATGCCTCATTTCCAGTAAAAAGGGCCTCCAGCCACCTGCACTCACCAAGCGAAACGCAGGGGTAAACCTCTGCCGCCGCTGTCATTGTTGCCGCCACCGTCGCCGCGACACCGACGCCCGCAGAGGGGCGCCCCGTGGAGGAAGCTGAAATGGAATGCCTATAACGGCCCCATTAAGCTTCCTCCAGGCGAATATCAACCACTGCGCCTGCGCTCAGGATCTGTTGCTCCAGAGCATGGCGCAGTGGTCGATTAACATCGCTGTGGTCGCTGAGCCGTATTTTGTCTGGCCTAGGGATGACTGGGTGGCGGACCTTAACGGCTCAGTGGCCATCATTTCTTCGGCCGCCGCCGGTACCCCGACCCTTGAAGGTGTCAGGAGGGGTCAGGGGTGCGTAGCAGCACGGTTCGGGGAGTTCGTCGTTGTGGGGGTGTACTTCTCCCCGAACCGATCTCTCGCCGAGCTCCATAACTCTCTTGCAGAGCTGAGAGCAGTCGTCGTCGGAAGCTATCCCCTCCCCGTACTTGTCCTCGGGGACTTCAATGCCAAGAACTTGGCTTGGGGTTCTCGTCGTACAGATGTGCGGGGTAGGATGGTGGAAGACTGGGCTCTGGAGACAGGCCTGGTCGTCCTAAATCGGGGTTCTGTCCCCACGTGTGTGCGGATGCGGGGCGAGTCGGTGGTGGACATTTCATTCGCTAGCCCCGCTCTGTCGCCGAGTGCCATTGACTGGCGAGTCATGGAGGGGGTGGAGACCTACTCCGACCACCGGTACATCCGGTTTGACGTCTCCACCCAGCCCTCGAGCGCACCAGTCCAACAGGCCCCAAGTGGTCCGCGTTGGGCGCTGAAGCAGCTGGACCGGGAGCTCCTCCTGGAAGCCTCGATCGTGCAGGCCTGGGTGTCATCACCGGATAGGCCTGCCGACGTCAATGATGAGGCAGGGTGGTTCCAGGAGGCCATGTCCGAGATATGTGACGTGGCAATGCCCCGCGTCCGGCCAGGAAGCGCCCGGCGTCAGGTGTATTGGTGGTCGCGTGAGCTGACGTGTCTGCGCGAGGCTTGTGTCGCCGCGCGGCACCTGTACGCCAGGCATCGCAGGCTTCGCATTCGTCCACCGAATGCGGCAGCCATTGAGGCGGAGCTGTACGAGGGATACAGAGCGGCGAAGACCGCCCTCCGGGAGGCTGTCATGCGGGCCCGGGATCGGGCCCGTGAGGAGATGCTGGAGACTCTCGACAGAGATCCGTGGGGGCGCCCTTACAAGATGGTGCGGGATAAACTCCGCACCTGGGCCCCCCCGCTGACGCAGAGTCTCCGGCCTCAGCTCGTGGAGGACGTGGTGAGCGCTCTGTTCCCTGCGCGAGCGGAACATCCGCCCCCGCCTATGGCTCCGCCACCTGCGGTGCCGGAAGCGGACCACCAGGACGACGACGACGACATCCCGGAAGGGACCGGGGTAGACCTGAGAGTGGCGGTACGTAGGCTCAAGGCCAGGAATACCGCCCCAGGACCCGATGGCTTGCCTGGCAAAGCCTGGGTCCTGGCCTCGGAGGCTCTCGGGCCCCGACTGGAGGGGCTCCTAAGCGCATGCTTGGAGAGAGGCCAATTCCCGCTTCGTTGGAAGACGGGGAAGCTGGTCCTCATTTGGAAGCCAGGGCGCCCTGCGGACTCTCCGTCCGCATACCGGCCCGTGGTGCTGCTCGACGAGGTGGGCAAGCTCTTTGAAAGAGTCATTGCAAACCGCCTCGCCGAGCACCTTGCGGGGACGGGGCCGGATCTTGCGGAACACCAGTTTGGTTTCCGCAAGAGGCGCTCTACGGTGGACGCCATCATGCGCGTGAGAGCCCTCACGACGGGGGATGCAGTGGCCAGGGGGGGGCTTGTTTTGGCGGTGTCTCTCGACATCGCCAACGCCTTCAACTCCATGCCCTGGAGCTGCATTAGGGAGGCACTCCGGTATCACCGGGTGCCGACCTATCTCCGTCGTATAGTCGGGGACTATCTGACGGACAGGGCCGTCATCTACCCCGGTCGCAACGGTGAGTGGAACCGGCGAGAGATGTCATGCGGTGTCCCACAGGGTTCGGTTCTGGGGCCGCCCCTGTGGAACATCGGTTACGACTGGGTGCTGCGCGCCGACCTCCCTACCGGCGTCAGCGTAGTTTGCTACGCTGACGACACGCTGGTACTGGCACAAGGGGGGTCGTACGAGGCGGCGGCGGAAACTATGACACGCGGGGTTGCGATAGTCGTTGAGAGGATCCGGCAACTGGGTCTCGAGGTGGCTCTGCACAAGTCCGAGGCCATGCACTTCCATGGTCCTCGGAACAGGCCACCACCGGGATCCTCAGTGATGGTAGGAGGGGTATCCATCGGCGTCGAGTCGACGTTGAAGTACCTAGGACTCGTCCTCGACGGCCGATGGAACTTCGTTGAGCACTTCCGACGTTTGGCTCCCAAACTGGAACGGACCAGGGCTGCCTTCAGGCGGCTCCTGCCGAACCTGGGGGGGCCAAACGCCTCCTGCCGGAGGCTCTACGCGGGGATCGTGAGGTCCATGGCCCTTTACGGGGCCCCGGTGTGGGCGCGTGGTTTGGCGCGGCTTGCCGTCCACCACCTAAACGCGCCCCAAAGGGTGGTTGCCGTAAAGATGGTTCGCGGCTACCGCACGATCTCCCGCGAGGCGGCGAGCCTCCTTGCCGGATTGCCGCCATGGGATCTGGAGGCGATAGTCCTCGCGCGCCTGCACGAATGGCGCGCGGAGGCACTATGCCGGGGGGAAACCCCGCTGCCGCGGCAAGTTGTCGCGCAGCGGACAGACTTCCGGCATGATCTCATGGCGACATGGAGAGAGCGACTGTCGCAACCCCGTGCTGGGCACGCCACTATAGCGGCGATAAGACCCCTCTTTGAGGAGTGGATTGAGAGACGCCACGGCGTCCTCACCTTCCGCCTGACGCAGGTCCTCACCGGACACGGTGTGTTCGGGAGGTTCCTGCACCGAATCGGGCGGGAGGAAACGCCCGGGTGCTCCCACTGCGAGGAGCGACCGGAGGACACGGTGGAGCACACCGTGGAGGTGTGCCCTGCTTGGGCGGAGCACCGCCGTGTCCTCGTAGCGGCGATAGGCGGCGGCAACCTCTCGCGTACGGCCCTGGTCGAAGCCATGGTCCGGAGCGAGACGGAATGGGATGCCGTCACCACCTTCTGCGAAGCAGTGATGCTAGCGAAGGAGGTGGCGGAGCGGGAGAAGGAGAGAGCAGCAGCTTTCCTTCCCGGCCGCCGCGGGAGACGCCCCGGGCGTCGGGGGCTACGTCGTGGCCCCCGGCCACCGTAGGCGCGGGCCTGTGGATGGCGAGCAATGGGTAGCTCGCCGTCCGTCCGTCTAACGACGACAGGCTGTGTCGACGGCGTGTTTTGTTCCACGCGCGCCTCAAAGAGCTGTCAGCATCGTGAAGGGGCCCGCAAGGGCCGACGCCTGCCGGGGCTGCGGGCTGTTCGAAAGAGATACCGCGGCTCCGGAACGTAAGGGCACTGAAGGAACACGGATGGTTTTTAGTCAGTAAAAGTCTGACACTCCCTTCCGCTCCACCCAGAGCGAAAGGCGTCATTTGATGATTTTCCATCCGCAAAAAAAAAAAAAAAGGGGTAAACCTCTACTTCACGCTGGTATTTTGTGAGGTCGTGGTACCACCCCGGTTCGAGCCGGCCCATCCGTGCGACAGCGAAAGCTGCCGCGTGGCTCTACCACTGTTGAAAAATATTTGTAATAACACCGGTTTGTAATATCCTAAAGGTCGAATAAAACTAATTTACGGATTTTATAGCAATTATTTATGTTAGTATTTTAATTAATATTTTAAATAAATGCTTTTTCTATACATTTATCTACTATAACTTATTTTTTCATTTACTGAAATTTCGGGTGGGCCGCAGCACCCATGGTCACTGGGATTTTGGTGTTGATCGTCCCGATGTCGTAGCTTAACTAGGTTAATCAGGTTTAATAATTCATTTGTGATGATTTGATCTACATAAAGATTTTGAATGCTTGTGCCGGGCCATGTTCTCTATAGAAATTAAGATGTTTTTTTCAATTTCAATAGCCTCACAAATCGTCTTTCGCAGGAATCTATCTGTGATCAATAAAATTTAAAATAATGACTGGGGTTATCTTGAATATGTTCGCCGACTGCTCACAAACATGACAAGGTGTACCTACGTATGTGCGGATCTATCCAAATAAATTTAACCTCCGCTTTTAGATTTTCCGCGCCGACATTCGACTCCATGTTACGCAAACGTGATAATATTGTCAAAACAAGGGAATATATTTGCTTACTGCTAACATTATGTTTTATTTGTACAACAAAATACACACATTGATAAAATATAAATCAAACTCGTGGTTTGCTCCCCTGTCTCATATTACCTTGTTTTTTAATTTACGAGAGCGTGCGCTTGGCAGTGAAGTAATTGCCCTACTACTTAACCTGATTTCACCGAGATTAATTTACCCAACTATCTATCGCCTAACATATTATAGACCTTTTATAAATAAAAAAAAATATTCGTGCAGCCGAGTCCTATTACTTAAGATGATCTTTTTATATATTTTATATAGGGAATGCTCCGTTACCAGTAAAAATTTTCCTCGGTTCTCAACAGCATTGTGCTGGTATTTTATGCTATCACGTTGGCGTAATCTTTTATACAGCAGCAGTGTGGCGCTACCATGTATTTTTACCTAACTTTAGACAAAAAAAACCCAAACAAAACCCAAAAAGAGAAGTGGTTACTATTTTTTAAGGCAAATAGATTCAACAATTTTATACTTGTTCAATAGTCAGCACATCTTTTTATGTAAATATCATTAAAAAATAAATTAAAAACAGCATCCTTTAGTTTAAAAAGTTTTTAAAATATATAAACAAGCTCACTTTTTATGTATATAAATTATAAATAAATAATATATTATTAAACCAAATTGTATAATTTCAATTCAATAATATTTAATTGGAAAAAAATCATAAATGTCCCAAATAATTTATTTTATACAAAAAGGGTGACAAACGAAGAAGAAGAATAGAGCAGAGCAGTCATAATTTAGCAGTATTGTGGCATTAACACGTTATAATAAAAATCATAACGAATAATTTACATAGACCTCCCGGAGATTTCTCGCTATAAGGTAATCGTCGACAGACAAACCGAGTTTATCAAACAAACATAATTGTCAACTAAGCGGTGAAGGACGATGAAAGATGGTGGTAAATTTGTATCTTACTTTACAAACTGTCAAGCATCCACTATATATAGCGAAATACCACTGGCTCACTCCACTCGTCACGAGATCTCCATAACTATACGCCCGATTGACTTAAAATTTTACATATAATATACTCCTTTCCCGACGTAGACGCCCACTAAGGATTTTAGAAAGTTCAATCCCTAGAAGTGTGAAATAGGGTTTTGCAGCTTGCATTTTATAATTAAAATATAAATTTCAATTCATTAAGTATACAGTAGTATCTAACTAAGTAGTGTTATTAAACCCTATCATGCTTAAACTTGAAAGTTGAAAGAAGTGTCGTCTAAAAGTAAAAGTCATCATACTTAACAGGTGAAAACTCTTATATAAAAATATTTAATCTTAATGTAACATTAATTTTTTTCGCTTTTTGACTGCATCATTGTTTGCCTTAAACGCGGATACTGAATCGATTTGAATCCTTCCCAGTAGCAGCTAGGAGTCAGTAAGTTGGCAGTGCCTAAAATCGCACATTAAGCCGTTGGCCCAGCAGCTAACCACCCTCCGGTCGTGTGGGACTGCCGGTCTATCGGACTACGCGAGTAAGGGAATAGAGAGTGTACCAGCGCTTGCGCACTATGCCCGGATTCTACGCCTGATGGCTAGTATTTGTTGAGACTGACCGCTGTGATCAAAATTCGGTCTGTGGATGTTATTATTAACACTTATTATATAAAAATAAGAAAAGTAGCAGTTCAATGTTATTCCTAAGAAGAATAAAGATCGAAGAAGTGTTCGATGTGCCGTTCAAGGGCGGGCCGGTATTACACATATATTATCTACAAAAACATTATTTATAACTAAAATTATACAGGTTTATTTTTCAAAGAGCGGCATGATATACCGTTATTGCAGTTTTTTTTTTAACTACGAGTAAATAAGGCTTCTACTATTATTTGAAATTATCCCAAATTTAATGTGACAACTACGCGTACTCACGCCCCTCTGTGTGCGATTCAATTCACAACGTTTTTGCTGACCTATCGACCCTTACGAATGTGCGCGTGCGTAGTAATATAGTAGGCGTTAGATATTTATTTGAAATTAAACGATAAAAAGGACAGAATGTTGAGATTATTTAATTAACTTTTCTTTACCAATTGCCTATAATACTTATTCTGACCCTTCTCTGTCTTCCTTCTCAAATTTGGCCGGATATTACAAAATAACCCTGTATATAGCATAATTCACGATGTATTGTATCACCTCTAAATCGTTTTATTCAGCAAAATAAAACTGCATTTTAACAATATCAGTGGAGCCGACACTGGAAGTTAAGCTCAGTTTACTTAAGGGAAATTTGAGACAAACGTCAACTGGAGCAATGTACAGCAGTTTTGAGCCCGATTTACAATGCTCAAGTGCTTAACAAAGTCAATAATAGTGAAGTCGGTAAATATCGTAGTGTAAACCAATCGGACATTGGCGTTCAACTTTGCTGGCAAACTCTTTCTGATTGATCCAAATAGAATCCCTGCTTATTTATTAAGTAACATTCCTTGTATGCCCGCACAGCCACCCGCGCTTATTTTATCATCATCAATGTCACAGCCTAACAAAGTCCGTTAAAGTAAGTGATTAGAGCAACATGTAAACACTATTCTCGATGCTGCCGCTTTAGATGATTCAATTATTTACGGCTCGGTAGCACAGTGGTTAAACGTTTGATTGCGACTCTATAGGTCGCAAGGTTCGAATCTTACAAGTGGCGAGTATTTGTATAGCCGACAAATAGTTTGTTCGGGGCCAGGTGGTTATTTTCACGACTTAGGAGTGAAGAAAATTTTCATTTCAGAATAAAAAAAAATTAAGAGTAGATAATGAGTTATTCTAATATAAGGTTCTAGTGGTAACACACTTCAGGTTAATGGGAGGCGAGAGATCTTTCTTATATTTCTCATGACATGTTGCGAGATCGCGTTCTGTACTTAGTTTTTTTAATTGGTTATGGAATAAGGGTGACAAACGAGCAAACTGTCCATATGATGGTAAGTGGATGCTGTGACTCATAAACATTTTCATCTATCCTCGATTAAAAATAAAAATGCAGATGCGTTGTCACCCCTGAGAACCAAGAAGGAATGCCGCATTTCCAGTAAAAACGGTCTCCGGTTCTCTACACTTACCAAACGAAACACGCTGTTATTCTGTTAGAACGTGGTGCTTCCCCGGTCGAGCCGACCCATTCGTGTTACAACCACAATATAGCTGCAGCGTGGCCTTAACAAGAAAAATCACGATTGAATTTTAATTTCAGTTAAAATTACATTACTATTGTATTGTAATTTCTCTGATTCGCCTAACCCGTTACATATAACGTTATTGGAGAGTTTAATTGGAACGTTGTTGACAACTAAGGGGCGTCAATAACTAACTGTAAAGTAGGCGTTGCGAAATGCGATGCCTATACACACAGCTCTACGTCTATAAATACACTTTATATACCTAGGTACTGCACCAACATGTTTTTCAACCTATAAGATTCCAGACAATATTGCAAAATTTGTAGTCAGCAGTTACGTCATTAATTATGTACAACATTCATTACAAAAAAAACTGTAATTCTAACTTTAAATATTTTAAAGATTCGCAAACGAGCCAAGCGTGACACGTCATCTTACTCTAATATTTGATCATCACAGACTTGCGTGGTCAATGACACCATTCCATACTTTTTTTATATAGAAAAAAGGGTGACAAGCGAGCAAACACTCCAACTGATGATAAGTGGTTGCTGTGGCCCATAGACATCTACATCTATCCTCGTTTGCGAGTAAAATGCAGATGCCTTGTCAATCATGAGGACTACAATGGAATGCCTCTTTTTCAGTAAAAAGGGTCTCCGGTTCTCTACACTCACCACACGAAACACAGCAGCATTAAGCTGCTATTTTATCTTTTTTGTATCTGTGAGAGCGTGTTTCTTCCCCGGTCGAGCCGACCCATTCGTGCTACAACTATACAATTAATATAACTGCCGCATGGCTCTACCACGTATATTATTATCCATTATTCAAAGTCTTCGTAGCCTGTTGGCTATTCTCTGTATATGCACTGGTATTTTCCGGCAACACATTAGAACTTTTATATTTCAGTTTTTGTCAAAGATAATCAGATCAAACCGTTCTGTCAAACTATAAATAAAAACATGCTAGCGTAAAATACTACAGTCTTTTAAAAGTTAAGAAGAGAACCACAGACCGATTTAACTAGTAACGTGGAATTCAGGTCTTAGTTCTCGTATATAAAAAAAACGCATCTACATTTTGATTTTTGGCCGAGGATGGACGTGGATATATGTATATAGGCTACAGCACCCACTTAACATCAGGTGGACGTTGTGTTCGTTTCACCCTTACCCGTGACTCTTACTAATATATTATTACAAAGACGGGTACAATAACAGACTATGTTTGTGTTGCTCTTATCAGATGTACAATTCTCAATTCTCAGTCAGTTATGTACAGTTATCTAGGTGACCAAGCTGATTCAGCATTAGAAAAAGAAATATTTCCCCAGGGATAATCTAGAAATGGTCATGGGATACTCATCGCAATTTACGTGTCCGGTAGTTGTATGGTATACGGGTATGCGACCTAAGCTTCCCTAGCTATTACTGTCCTATCCGTTGCCCTCCTGGGCAGTAATATCCTACATTTCCTATTTCCCACTCTAACTTACCAATCTTCCTTTTCACACCACATATCCTTCCCTTTCCCTATTCCTACCCTTTGCGCCAATCCAACGTCTGCCGCGCGGATGGATGCATAGCTAGGGGCAAGCCGAGTCATTAGCGTGCCACACTGCCCTGGGACCGGGCGACCCCAGAATTAGGCTAGCCTTACCCTGACATGCGGGGCTCTGCTGGGGGGGACAAACCTTTCCCTCGCTATTCGTGGGAGGGGACACAATGGACAATAATAAAAATAATTTAAATAACCAAAATGGCGGCGATGGGGTTCGCCACCCATCACGTCTCGTTTCTCGCGGGGGCGAAAAGCGGCCCACGGAGAGCCGCTTTGCTACGTTGAATGTAAGAGGAGGAATAGATGGTAAGGTAGATGAAGTATGTCAGATGATGGATGAACGGTGCATAGATATTCTGTGCGTGAACGAAACCAAGAGGAAAGGATGTGACACCACGGTTCATGGCCCCTACACGGCATACTGGTCGGGAGACCCCCAAACCAGCCGAGGCTGTCAGGGAGTTGGTGTGATTCTTTCATCTCGAATAGTTGAATGTGTGATGGAGTATGAATGTGTAAGCCCAAGACTCCTCTGGATTAGGTTAAAAGTCGGACTCACTCGCTTGTTTATCGACGGATCTACACAGAGGTGGGTCATTAAAAGCCCAATTAGAGAGAGAGCAATTTTGGGATAGCATGAGAGAGGTCTTGAATAAATGCGGAGAAAATGAGCGGATCGTGATGTTAGGGAACTTTAATGGGTAGTTTTGAGTAAAGCGTGGTGGGTATGAAGGAGTTCTGGGTACGTTTGGGGACGCAAGAGTGAATGACAATGGGAGAAGCCTGCTTGAAGTATGCTTGGAATGGAATCTGTGCGTGGCCAACAAAATGTTTGACCACAAAAAGATACATTTGTATACAAGAGATGAGGGTGAGTCTAGAAGTATGATTGATTTTGTAATTGTGGACGAAAGACTGAAGAAGAAAGTGCTAGACACTCGGGCATACCGCGGTGTAGGCCTCGATACAGACCACTTCCTGGTCATAGCCCGAATGCGTGGCCTCTTTAAACGGTGGCGACACCGAGGGGCCGAGCCTACGAGTGTTTCGGACAGAGTAAAAGTGGAAAATCTATAAGAAAAAGAAAAGAAAGACGAGTATATAGAGAAACTGAAAGAAAGTTTTAAAGGCATAGAAGCGATAGGTGTAATTGAAGATTTGTGGGAGACATTTAAGAAAGGGGTCGTGAATGTTGCTATTGAGGTATGCGGGCTAGCTAAAAGAAGGAAAGGAAGAAAGAACTATAATGTGTGGATATGGATATAGATGTACAAAGGGTTGTGCAAGAAAAGAAGAAAGCGTGGTTGGATTGGTTAGCAACAAAAGCTAACCAAAAAGTTCAAAAGGCAACGGATGACGAGATAAAAGAAGCAAGAACGAAGTATAAAAGATTGAAATCAGCAGCGAAAGAAGTTATGTCTAGAAAGAAGGAAGAACGAAAGGATGATTTCGATAGGAGCCTAACTGAAGATTTCCAGTCAAACATTAAGTTTTTCTGGAAATCCATCAAAACAGCCAGAGGAAAAACTTCTACCTCGGAGCTGAGTACAATCAGGAGTCAAGATGGGAGCACTATAAAAGGAGAAGAATGTGTGTTAAAGAGATGGAAAGAGTATTTTGAAAGTTTGTTTGAAAGAGAGGAAGTGCAGGTACAGCATCCGGCACCTTCCATGGAAACTAATATAAATGTTGATGAAAGTGAGATAAGAATGGATGAAATAGTGAAAGCGGTGAAAAGTATGGTATTAGGTAAGGCTGCAGGGTATGACAGGATTACCGTCGAGATGCTGAGGGCTCGACAGGGCATAGTGGCTAGTCAGTTGTACCGCCTTTTCAATTTGTGCTGGGGAAATGGGCAAGTACCGGGAGACTGGTGCAAAGCCGTAATCGTGCCATTGTATAAGGGAAAAGGCTCACAGCAGGACTGCATAAATTACCGCGGTATCAGCCTTCTCAGCGTCGTCGGTAAATTGTATGCGAAAATGTCGATTGAAAGGGTTGTGAATAAAACAGACGGAAAAGTATGGGATGCACAAGCGGGATGTAGAAAGGGAATGGGATGTACGGATCAGGTCTTTTCCTTGCGGTGCATAGCCGAAAAGTGTTTGGCTAAAAACAAGAAGGTCTATTGCGCGTTCGTGGATCTAGAAAAGGCCTATGATAGAGTGGTGAGGAATGAATTGTGGTCAGCATTGTCCATGAACGGTGTGAGCAGTATCCTCATACGAGCATCGCAATCTCTTTATAGGGATTCTAGTGCTTGTGTAAGGATCAACGGAGCGTACACTGAATAATTTAATATAGAAAAAGGTGTTAGACAGGGATGTGTAGCGTCACCGTGGCTGTTTAATCTGTTCAATCTTGACAATCGCTTGACAGATTTAAAAGAGAATGAAAGTGGGTTGAGAATGAGAAAAACAACAAAAATTTTAGAAAGGTATGCTGAGATGGTTTGGCCATGTCGAGAGAATGAATGTAGAACGATTGAAGGAAAAGGTGTATAAGACGAGTGTGAATGAAAGTGTTAGAAGGGGTAGACCTAGGTGGACGTTTCTAGATCAAATCAGGGACGTCTTGAGTACCCTAAACCGAAGAGCATGTCTGAAGGGAATAATGAAAGTGGACGAAGCGAAACAAGTATGTAAGAATCGTAGCAAGTGGAAAGAAGTGGTCTCTGCTTACCCCTACGGAAAAGAGGCGTGATTATATGTATGTATGTATACTCTAGAAAGGCTCGGAAAGTGTATAAAATAGTTTGAAAAATCCAAACGTGTACGCATAGTGAGCGTTTCATTAAATTATGATGAAAAAATTAATTACCAAAATAAACCGATTACACAAAGTATAAAATCGATATAGGCTGTATGGTACATTTGTCCTTTATATATCAAGGGCTAAAGAAAAAAAATTAAAGCGCTTTTAAATTTTTAATAGCAATAAAAGTTAATATAAAAAAAGTATTAAAAAAACCGATCTCAATACGTCAATTTTTTTCGGGAGTTATCGCGATCACATTCAAAATCAACAACTGGACGTCCAGCTAAAGATTTTTCCAAACCGATTTTTATCAAAGTAGCAATATAAAATGATTTTTTAAATATAAGATGGATTAATTATAGTGTTTTCTTGATATACGTCTACTCAGATTATCGTATAAGTACAATATGGTAATGATAGAGGCATTTAAAGGCCACAAAATTGCTTAACTTGACGTGTCGAGAGTAATGCACTACCTAAGTGCAATATTACATAGTCTCAAGAAATATATATACTAATTATATCTCTAGCAACACTTACGGCAGTTAGGCAGTTATGTTTTAATATGTTACGGCTACAAATTAATTAACAAAATAATCTCACATTTTGAAAGTAATTTATGTTCTGGTATAAAACCGGCGTCGCGTTGGCGTGCTTATACAAATAAAGACTACGCTTTATGAGACTTAACTAAAAAGGACATAGGAGACATTCTTGATTTATTTTTGATGCAGATCAGTTAAATCAGACTGGGCTTCATAAAATACTTCAGTTATTTTGTATTACTTTTAAAAGTTATTTAAAAGATCTATTTTTTCTAACCTGCCTAATATGTCCTATTGCCGATTACAAAAGAGAAGTAAAATGTAAAGTTACAGGCCTTTATACGTCTGTGTTTCCTATGTAGACCTTAAATGTCTTTAATCGTCACATAAACCACGATAACTTTTACTTCCTATGCAGTTTAGCTTTTCAACAATCAAAATAAACAGACCCAAGCACATCAATGTGTAAACCTTTTTTTAGGGTTCCGTAGCCAAATGGCATAAAACGGAACACTTATAGATTCGTCATGTCTGTCTGTCTGTCTATCCGTCCGTATGTCACAGCCATTTTTCTCCGAAACTATAAGAACTATGCTGTTGAAACTTGGTAAGTAGATGTATTCTGTGAACCGCATTAAGATTTTCATACAAAAATAGAAAAAAAAACAATACATTTTGATGGTTTCCAATACTTGGAACTGAAAATCAAAAAAAAATTTTTTCATCAAACCCATACGTGTGAGGTTTCTTATATATTTTTTTTCTAAATTGAATAATTTGCGCGGGAGACACTTCCAAAGTGGGTAAAATGTGTGTGTCCCCCCCCCCCCCATGTAACTTCTAAAATAAGAGAATGATAAAAGTAAAAAAAATATATGATGTACATTACCATGTAAACTTCCACCGAAAATGGTTTGAACGAGATCTAGTAAGTAATTTTTTTTAATACGTCATCAATCATTTTAACAGTGGTAGAGCCAAGCGGCAGCTCTTGCTGTCGCACGGATGGGCCGGCTCGAACCGGGGTGGTACCACGACCTCACAGAATACCAGCGTGAAGTAGAGGTTTACCTCTGCGTTTCGCTTGGTGAGTGCAGGTGGCCGGAGGCCCTTTTTACTGGAAATGAGGCATTCCATCCTAGTCCTCACGGGTGAAAACGCATCTGCATTTTGATTTGTAATAGAGGATAGATGTAGATGTCTACGGGCCGCAGCAACCACTTACCATCAGGTGAACTGTGTGCTCGTTTGTCACCCTTATCCTATAAAAAAAAACACGCACACAAATATATCAAGGTCAAAAAATCGGCGGCAGTATGTAGCGCGTGTCATCTCTAAGAGTCTCCATAGACGCTGCTGGGAGCAGTCAGTGCTAAGAGTTTCAAGCGGTCGCTGTTGGCTAATCTGCAATTTCAATAAAGAATTGAAGTTTGCAATAAACGGATCGCTTTTGCAGTCGCAGCGAAAAGTGTAGTCAGTGCGCAGTCAAGCTTCGACGTGCTGCTGGCAACAAACAGCTGCTCGACGGACTGCTTAAAGCGGTTCGCTCCAACTGCTCGTCGCTTCCTCTCTTCGCGATAGACGCGTGTCAATCGTGAATGATTCGCTCAGTTGACCCGGGTCAAGTCAAAGTATAGATGATTGCAATTAAATTTTTGAACGTTCCGGACCAAACGATTGACAGGACCTGCGACCAAAGAGTATAGTAATGTCTGACGACTGACTTTATCCACCGGGTCTCACAGATCACAGAATACTGAAATGAACCATTTCAATGATCAACCCGAATGACCTGGTTCAGAAGAACAATCAATACTTCGGGTCACTAGAAATGAATGAATGACACGTGTCTACTTCGGACCTTTTTCTTATAATGGTATTCGTCCGTTTTTATTAAATGTGATGCTCGCCAAGCGGATTGGCAACGACATTAATCATCATTCATCATTGGCGAGCGGACGGGAGATGATTAAACCACCATATATCGGAAGCCATGAGATCTTTTTTCGAATTCCCTGGGTTGCATCTCTCTGAAGACGGGACGAAGTGAAGTGAATGATTCTTCCGTCGCCACATGGGTGTTATATATCTACATATGACGGTAATTCAGACGCACAGATTACGGTTTCCGTCCATTCTCATAGGGTATAAGATCTCGTTATTTCCCTTAGCGCTCTCCAGGAAAAGGCGGGATAATGAATTCTCTTATATCGCCACCCCATAGTACAGTCTGTTTTCAACGCACCCAATCTCAATCCAAATTTTATTTTAGGACGCACAACTCTATCACATATAGTATACCAGTATGTATATCATGCCTATTAAAAGATTAAATTTTTAATAGCATTAGCAAGGAATATCTGTAATCATGAATGCTATTCTACTATAGATAGTATTGTATAAATTCGTGGGTCATGGACGTAAAGGAACGGTGACGTTACTCGTAACTTACTGGAAAGTTATAGCACAGTTATTAGATCCGGCTATTAGGTTAACGAGCTCTGAGCAAGCTCTATGGTTGTTGACTGTGATGCCACGGTGATAGTTCTATAATTGATTTGAGATTATCCAATTTTAAGTTAATTATCTCTGTTAGGTAATATAACCCGATGGGTTACGAATTATAAGAAGTCGATTTACTAAACAAAATTAGGCCAGTAACTCGTGGGTTCTTAAAAGAGAAAATATTTAAACTATTGTTATCTTTTTTAGAATATAATAAATCATAATTTATATTTTCTTACTATGTGCTGTGCTGTGCACTAACGTCGTGCGGAACATGCATGTCTTAAAGAAATATACTTCGAAATCATATTATGAAGTTCATCAAAGTGCACTGAGGTAGAACAAACTTATCGATGCACTACCCTCTTAATAATGAAGTCTTGTACAGAAGCGAAACGAGCTTGATACTTTAGTTTTTGGTCGACCATAAATTCCGGCAGCAATGAAATTATTAATTGCAATTTTAAGTTCTGATTTATCACGTGCTCGACGGTGAAGGAAAGCATCGTGAGGAAACCAGCATGTCAGAGGAATTAAAAATAAATATTTAGAATACATGTGAAGTCCACCACCACGAATTGGCCCAGCGAGGTGGCCATTTCCTTGTACTAAACCCTCTCAGAAATGAGGCATGTTGCCAGCAATGGGACGATTATAAGTTGTAACTTTACTTTAATTTTTCTTTTATTTATTTATGAAATAAAATGAAAAATGTCCATATATATTGGGATTTAACGCTGCTGTTATTGTTGTTGTTGCACGTACTTTAGCATTTATTTCAAGACAAGGCCTTTTCCAATCAGCAGTAAACGCCGCGCTTGGCTGGGTAGGCGATCAAAGTACTACACTTCACTTGACTGCCTCATTGGTCTAGCGGTTGTAGTAGTGCAACTGCTGATCATGAAGTCCCGGGTTCGAATTCGCTCTGGAGGACATTATTATTACACTTCACGCATACATATATTAGACGTTGCTCGTCATCGGCCTGTAGACTTTAGGTAAGTATAGGCGTAATGATTATATCGCCATCTGTCGCAAATCATTGTACTATTTAGATATTTCCTTTAGTCAACATTTTGGCAAAAGGAATATAGTGTAAAAAAATAAAGTTGCAGCCTATTTACGTCCCACTGCTGGGCACAGGTCTCCTCTCATTTCTGAGAGGGTTTTAGGGCAAGGAAATGTCCGCCGCGCTGCCCCAATGCGTGTTGGCGAACTTCACATGTCATCGAAATATTTTTTTTCTTATTTCTCAGACATGCAGGTTTCCTCACGATGTTTTCCTTCACCGCCGAGCACGTGGTAAATCAGCACATAAAATTGCAATTAACAATTTCATTGGTGCCGGCGGGGATCGAACCCGGGTTGCTCGAGTACTGTGAAGCTTACAGCGAGCGCTAACCATCTGAGCTACCACGGCTCCTCCAACATAGTGTACATTTAATTTTAATGTAAAATGCCCTTTATTAATATTATGTAGTTTAAAAAAAACTAAACTGAAGCTAATCGAATACACTCGGCACGTTTATTATGTGTACTTATTGAATTAAATAAGACGTTATATTTACTTTTCCCACGAATTATCACATATATACATTAACATGATTGTGAAGCAAGCATTTACTAAGTGATTACGTGCTACACGTTTAATGAACTAATAATTGGCGTATTGATCTTTTAAATCAAAGGTTGTCGAATATGTCAGATAAGATCCTAATTTAACATAACTACTTAAATGTATTGTTTTGACTTTTGTATTTCTGCAAGTCAACTACAGATACACATTACTAGCTACATAATTACTAGCTGTTCCCGCGACTTCGCCCGCGTGATATTTGTTACGATTGGATTTCAAGGGTTTAATTTTTTTTTTGCGTGGAACTCTAATTCTTTTTCTAAAATAAAAGTAGCCTAAGTTACTCTTTATAACATCGGCTATCTGCCAGTGAAAGTCCCGTCAAAATCGGTCCAGCCGTTTCAGAAATTAGCTGGAACAAACAAACACACGGCCAGACAAAACTTTTAAAAATTGTTTTTCTGCCGATTTCCAAAAAGGAGCCGGTACTCAATTCGACTGTATGTTTTTTTTTATGTGTGTTACCTCATAACTTTTTACTGGGTGAACCGATTTCGATGATTCTTTTTTTTATTTGAAAGCTGATACTTCTCGTGTGGTCTCATATAAATTTGATTAAGGTCAGACCAATAGTTTTTGAGTTATTCTTAATAACTTATATTGCAGTCGGCTGTACAAAATTTTTAATTTTTAATTATTATTGTTAAAAGTAGTTTACTAACTTTTTTGTGGTAGGTTGCAGCTATATTACGTATAGTTGTAGCACGAATGGGTCGGCTCGACCGGGGAAGGACCACGCTCTCATAAGCTAAGCTTAGTTTAATGTGTTTCGTATTGTGAGTGTAGAGAACCGGAGACCCTTTTTACTGGAAAAGAGGCATTCCATCTTAGTCCTCTTGGGTGACAACACATCTGCATTTTGATTCGTAATCGAGGATAGATGTAGATATGTCTTTGGGCCACAGCAACCACTAACCAAAAGAGCAATTTTGGTGTACACAGTCCACAGGTGGACTGTGTACTCGTTTGTCACCTTTAGCCCATAAAAAAGCACCGTATAATATATTGTAAAGCTGTTTTTTTGACATTACAAACAGACTTCAAATTTATTTATTTGAATAGATTTATCTAATGTCATATTATCTTTAATTCCATTCCATTGCACAAGTCCACCGGTCAACATAGTCCTCCCTCAAGGTATGCAACAAAACACGATCTTGAACCACCTGCATTCATTGAAATAGGAACGTTTTTCGTGGGGGCCGTTATTACCACGCTTGGCAGGTGGGTTGATAAAGGTGAAATGAGACGGTTCACTCGAAAGAATGTTTATTCACTCGAGTGAACACGTTGAATTAGTTTAATTTGTAATCATTTAATTGCACATACACTGATTAAAAATTCTGCATGTTTGAACCAGTATAGAGTCGGTACGCTAACGTAGTCAGAAGAGCAACCACTTTTTGTAAATTGCTTTATTTTGGTTAATTCTGTTGTGTAGCGGATCTCTAATGCATTGAGATATAATGTACTGTACTTTAGTACATAATAATTCAGTGCCTTAGAGTCTTTATTTTATGTTTAATATCTTCATCCGTAACCTATAAGTTTAAATCATTATAGTTCGGCCGTTCAGAGAATGCGTTCCTGACACCTATCAATTAGTCACGACTAGTGATGGGCACAACATAACACTGAGTTCGTTACCGTTCCTCCAAAATGAACCGCCGCGTTATTTTTAAGATTATTTTCGTTTTAAATTGGCGAAATCTTTTAAAATTTATATTTTAATAATTTAAGTGGAAACCAAAAAAAGGTGATATTAATATAATAAAATTGTTTTATTTGTTCTTTGTTACAAAGTTACAATCTGTATTTCTATGCAATAAAGTACATTGAATTGAATGTGCGTACAGAATATTAATCAGACTCCGATTCGCTTGAGGAGGTGGTGTCTTCATCATCATCTTCGCCTACATGTATAATTATATTATTATCAATAACAGAATCAATCCTGATATCTCGGTCAAAATGTTCCACAATCAGGTTTTTAGTCTTCTCAACAACCTTTGCCCAGTCATCTCTTGTGACTTCCCCGCAGGCTTCTTTTAATAGGGTCATCATCTTTTTCGTGCTGAATGGCGGGGAAGTATTGTGGCGGGCGGCGTAACCTTTTATTTGAGTCCAGATTAGCTCAATCGCGTTATATTGGCAATGATACGGTGGAATTCTTAGAACGCGATGACCGTACTCCAGAGCCAGTTCATCGATTTCGTATCGCACATTTGCCGCTTTATTTTCTTTAACTAATTTAATTAGCTCTGGTTTTAGCATCTGCGTATTTGCGTCAATGCCTTTTGCTTGTAACCAAGCCACCATTTCTTCTTTTTTATTAGCTTGGGTAGGTGGTTTCTGTATTTGAACCGAGTGATAGGAGGCATTATCCATGAATATTACAGAAGGCTCTGGTAGGCTGGGCAAAAGCACGTTCTGGAACCACTCTTTAAATATAGTGGCATTAATTTCCTCGTGGTAGTCATTTGTGGTTTTTGATTGAAATGCCAGTAACGCGTTCTCCACAAAGCCGTATTTTGCAAAACCTGCGTGGTATATTATCAGACGGGCCCCCTTACCCATTGGTACTTTCGACGTCGACGCTTGTGTATCATCCGTCCAAGAACGGGAAACCGTGTGATTGGCGTTTAGCCATGTCTCGTCAATGAACACGACATTATCCCAGTTATCAATATTTTTTGCTTCTCTCAAAAAACTTATCCGTTTCAAAATTATGTCGTATCGTTCTACCAAATTTTTCTTTTGTTTCTTTTTTTATACGAAAAACCAATATCTTTTAAGATTTTGGTTAAAGCAGTTTTACCCCCGCTAAACAGTCCAGCTTCTCTTAACGATGCCAAAAGCTTCTTCCTGTTGAGATATTCATTTCTGTAATAGTAACCATATATATGATTTCTGATTGCATCGGCGTCAAAGGTGTCAATATCTGTCACGGGTTTAGTTCTACGTTTCTTCTTCGGAGTACGTAAAATATTATCTTCCGTGCCAGTAGAGCCGAACTTTTCTTTATTAATATTTGTTATCCTTCGTTTCCTAACTCCAAGCGCCTGAGAGACGCGTTCTTGTACTTGCTCGACAAGTAACAGGGGTCTGCCATTTTGCCGCTCCCGCTCAAAGTAATCTTGCAGCTTGATGATTAACTCACGGGCTCCGCTTTTCAATGTTTGTCCACGTTTAGGCATTATTATGCACCAAAAGTAAAAAGAACGTAATACAAAACACAATCGAAGTCCGATTTAGCGCCGATGTCAGTTTGAAAAGCAGAAACAGTCCATTAAACGAAAGCCGGGTAATCAAATAAAAACAGATCGAAAACACTTGAAGAACGTGGTCTATGCGCACGAAACGACAACAGACGACTGTTTTAGCGTCACAAAATGGCGGCCCACAACGCCATTTGGTGTTACCATTTTCAACCTAAATATAAAAATGCTACTTTCTTTCGCGCGTTCGGTTTGGTCGTAGTTTTATTTTTATATTTAATAACAGTTATCTTATAGTTCATTATTTTCAAATTCTTAAAAAGAAAAACAAAACGTATTATTTTACAAAGTATAACTGTATAAGAACAGATTACGATACTGTTATTGCCTGTTATTGTTAGCACATCACTACAAATATAAAGCGCTGACATAACCTTGTAATAGCGCAGTATAGATTTAGAAAAATATTGTTTACCAAGTTATTTGACACTCAGTTTGGCACAAAATTATAACATTCATTGATTATTGATATAATAATGTTGTTTTAATGTTCATCAATTGTTAAAACGGTAAACAACCAGCAAAAATATTTTTATCGTAACTGCAACGCCATTACAAAGTTACGTCGTCAGTTCAATCGCGACGTGTCAGGAACGCATTCTCTGAACGGACGAACTATAATTAGAGATTTCATAGCGTTTGCCCGTATTGTTTTGTCTTTGTACTAGAGCCCAATGACTTCGTCAATCTTACTTAGCGGTACCATGTAGCGACATCTATGGAAATGTATTACATAAAGAACGATGTATTTAGCGCGTCAAATTTTCATATCGATATACATCGCAACCGCTTCCGTAGATAGATAATAGATGGCGCTAGAGTAGTCAAGTGAGCTCGGCCACGGTCCTTATTGCTTTGTAAGAGAGATTCGTTCCAAAGACATTGATAATATAATTTTTAAAATTGTCCAAAAACAGCAGCGTATTTTGATCGTGGAGCACTCGGCACAAAATGGTCGAAACTGAGTGAATGTTCTCCCAGTGTTCAAACTGTTAATTTTTCGTTCGTTCGGAGTGGGACTGAATGATTCCGAATGCCAAAATCCACATTGTAGGATCGATTCACTAATGAATTCATTCGGAACTTTTCTTTCATTCCGTGTATAAACGTTTCATTTCCAGTGAAAGTTACCGAATGAAACAAGCAAATGCACGAAAAATGAATCGTGTGTTTAAAACGATAAGTTTAACTTTTTTAGTTAGTTAAAGTTTGCAATTCGCAAGATATAGGACTGTATTGGACTTTAAACAACATAACTTTTAACAAAAAGTAAAAATCCGACTTTAAATTGCTAAAAAATAAGTTATTTGTTTGCTACCCTTAGGCATGATTTTTTTCCAAATTGATATGGGGCCACCCTCGAAGTATAACTTATTTAATAAAAAAAAAGAATCATCAAAATCGATTCACAATCTGCGAAGATATCGCGTAACATACGAGTACATACATAGAAAACATAACACATGAATTGAGAACCTCCTCCTCTTTGAAGTCAGTTAAAAATATAAATTTATAAGTAACGAAGCTGATATAATAATACGCCAGTGTAATATGAGGTGTGTACTATTAGATTTTACAAAACTTTTTGCTATTTACTAAATTGACGTTTTGCGAGGCTAACCTACTTTATTATATTAATGTCAATGCCTTCTTCCGTCGTGTTAAATTTCAACTTTGGTTTATGCAACTAGTTTCTTAATTCTGATTTGTTTTATTTGTAGTTAATAAGGTGTGAAATTACAAAATTTTCAGAGTAAAGTGTCCTTCTGACCAAATTTTGATCACGGCGTCCAGCGTCCACGGAGACTAATCATCTGCGCAGGACAGGATAGTATAGTACACGAGTGTGTATGTAAGCACAGGTGCACTCCCTATTCCCTCACTCTCGTAGTCCGATGGTACTCGGTATCGGCTTTACGTACTTTAGAGGCACGGGGTTGAAATACCGCAGACATCCTGCCTCCGGGCTGTTACCGAGAATTTTTGATGGAAAGACCCCACGACTGGTTTTGGTCCGACCGGGATTCGAAACTGGGACCAACGAGGCAGTCCAAAGAGTGACACTACATGCAATGACAATGTTTTAGTCGAACCTTCAGTTAGCGTGAGAGTTGAAACTGAGTGACAAGCGTGATGCGGAGCAGTGTTTAGCGTGTATTACAAACACGCTCTTTTGTGTGTATGTAGAACGTGCCGCTAAACTTCCCGCTCCGCCGAACGCTAATTATTCCAGGTCTTAGGCAAGTGAGTGCCTGCACGACAAACAATTCATAAAGCGGCAAAATAATATAATAATCCTGTGCTGTGATTCGTATGGTGAGTGTAGAGAACCGGACAGCCTTTATACTGTTACAACGCATCTGCATTTCGATTGTTAATCGATGATAGATGTAGATATCTATTTACCAAAGCATCCACTTACTATCAGGTGGACTATGTGCTCGTTTGTCACACTTATTATATAAAACATATTCGAGCGGTCGCAACTCAGCACACTTCGAGACAATGTTATGTTGAAAGCGTTTGCTTGTCAGACACAGTTAAATCTCTACTCAATCCACGTCAAACGATACAGATACTCAGTTTCTAAACTAAAGCCTGATTGAAAAGCTTTTTGTCTAGACTAGACTTGGGTAGTTCGCGAACGAATTCTGTAAATGAACTAATTTACATGTTATGTATACCTGGTATGTCTCTCGTTTACGAGCTTTAGAAACTTATCAGTGTATCACTGAAACATTTGGCCCTTAAGTATGTTCTTACGCCAAGGTTCGGCACTTGGCATTCGTCGGAAAATTCATGATCACTGTCAGAGCTATTTTCACTCTCTCTATCATGTACAATGTAATATCGATATTATTTGACTTAATGGTAAAGATATTCCATCAAATACATAATATTATGACATCCAAATAATTAGTAATTTAGTACTCGATTAATTTCGCGGATTATCACACATAAACAAGTGATTCTTTTAAATATATTAAAAATTAGAAGTTCTCAGCTCATCAGGCAGTTAGTTTAAAATCAATTATTAAATTCCACCCGGAACGACAGACAGACATACAAAATGAACTTCCCATTTTACTGGAAGAGAGGCATTCCATCTTAGTCCTCACGGGTGGCGACGCATCTGCATTTTGATTCTTTATTGAGGATAAATGTGGATGTCTAAGGGTTACAGCAACCACTTACCATCAGGTGGACTGTGTGCTCGTTTGTCACCCTATCCTATGAAAAAAAAATACATGTTATGTAGGTTTAGATTTAGTTTACAGTCATTAGTAGCCAGCCAGTCTTCTTTTAAGCAAATAATGCCTGTAGCAGGTGACGCATATCTCTGTCTCTATATATAAAAATCAATTGTTGTCCTATAATTAATAGAATCAGGCGTTACTTTTCGTAAGTCCATTATATTAAAGTTGGCAAAAAATTATTGATGTACGGATGTACGCGAAGTAATTTTTTGCCAACTTCAATTGATGTCCGTTAGTCTCGCAAAAACTCGAAAATGTCTGGAACGATTTTGATGAAATTTTTTATGTGTGTTTGAGTGGGTCCCTGGGTGATCTTAACAATTCACAATTGGACCTGGTAGGTGGCGCTGTTGTCGAGATCTAGAAATTACACGTGCTTTCCGAGGCACGGGCGTGAGACTACACCAATTTCTTGACTTCGGGGCAGCTACTGAGAATTTTTAACGGTAAAACTCAACAACTGATTTTTTGTACCGGCCCGGAATGCGAACTCGGTACCTCATGATTACCAGTATCGTTTACAACCACTCGACGACTGAGGCAGTTAAAAGATATACGTACGAAATAAGTAAATACTGTAAACAGTATAAACAAACCAAGCCTGTTTGTTTCCAGTGCTCAGTCTCCCTTTAATATAATTTTATGGCGCTATTTGTAGCGGATGATGGCATGCAGAAACATTCGTTGATTGTAACGTATCTTCCTTATGGGTATGAATACGTAAATAAAGTTAAGAGTTTAGTTAAATCGATGGAGTCTTGTGTGGAAAATACACTGCGTTGTAGGGCATTAATAATTTATTTATTTATTTATTTACACACACACCCTTAACAACTAGGCTAAACAAACCTATATAGAGTATTACAACTAACTATGTACATAGGCTGCACTAAAAGTATCGGGAATGGAACATTTCCACTGTTCTTGTCATATTAAAATCTTTTTAATTGAAAACTCCTTGGTTTTAAAAATCGAATACCATTTATTTATTTAAAAAAAGATTCTCGGTCTTGTCACAAGGTTTTGTCAAACTTGTTTAGTCGTTGAGAAAATGGAATTGACTCGAAAAAATTCAAGAGCGATGATTTATTATGACTTTCGAAGTGGTTTAACACAAAAACAGTGTGTTGACCGGATGATTTCTGCATTTGGTGATGAAGCCCCATCCAAAACCACAATTTATCGCTGGTTTGCTGAATTTCAACGTGGACGTGTCAAGCTAAGTGACGATCCCCGTCAAGGTCGTCCAAAAACTGCAGTCACCCAAGAAAACGTTGACGCTGTGCGTAAGCTGATTGAGGAAGATCGACATGTGACATACCGCGAAATTCAGGCAACTTTAGACATTGGCATGAGTCAAATACAAATAATCTTGCATGAACAATTAGGTGTAAAAAAGTTGTTTTCCCGATGGATATCGCATTCGCGCTGTGAAGAGCAAAAAGCGGCTCGCGTTACTTGGTGCGTCAGAACTCTCGAAAGATTCCACGTAGGATCCTCAAATGCTGTATACAACATCGTATCAGGTGACGAATCCTGGATATACGCGTACGAACCCGAAACCAAAAACCAGTCACGAGTTTAGGTGTTCGAAAATGAGTTAAAGCCAACAAAAATTGTTCGTTCACGGAGTGTTACAAAAAAAATGGTGGCCACGTTTGTCTCCAAAACCGGCCATGTTACGAATATTCCTCTTGAGGGACAAAGAACGGTTAATGCAGAATGGTATGCTAGCATTTGTTTGCCACAGGTCGTTTGTGAACTCTGTAAAGAGAACTGCAACCGCCGCATCATCCTCCATCACGACAATGCGAGTTCTCACACCGCACACAGAACAAGAGTTTTTAGAGCAAGAAAACATAGAATTATTAGACCATCCGCCGTACAGCCCCGACCTAAGCCCTAATGATTTCTATACTTTCCCTAAAATAAAGAATAAATTGCGTGGACATAAAGTATTTGTTTATTATACGAAAACTGTCTTTCCTTTCTACAAAAAAAAAAAACGAAATGACTTTCCGAACAACCCTATATTTTAGTCAGTTTACTCAGATGTACACGTTCGTTAGTATGTAAGGATAACAGATAACGAACTTGTTTTTTGAATATTTTCTACATGATTTAGAAAAAAATTAAAGCCGTTTTATGATACGATAATAAAAGCAACGTGTAAAGCCGTGGTCCTGCGCGTGATCTGTCTCCGTGTCGGCTTATCGTCCCATTGGACTATGAGATTGAGAGTGAGGGAATATACTTAAGAGTGCACCTGTGCTTGCGTATACACTTGGGCATGTCATTCGCCGATGGTTAGTCTCCGTTGAGACTGACCGTCGCGACCGAAATTCGCTCGGGAGGACTATTATTAAGTGGTGAAGCTTGCAAAGACACTTATTGATTTCACGATGTCTGTCCGTCTGTCCGTCTGTCCCACGATTATCTCGAGAACGGTTTCGAATTTTCAAATTCTGTTTTCAGCAATCGATTACTGATCACCCAGGCATCTGAACCTCCTATTTTGAAACTGATTGCTCAACGGCAACCGTTAGAAACCGCTACAAAGCTGATTGCTTCGCCACTTCGCTATGCTGTTAGCTTGCTAGATTTATTATTATTACATATATCTTTGATGCAATAATACGGCTAAAGAAAATCAATCATCGCATTTAGTCCATGGATATCATAAAAGGCAACTATGACAAATGCCAAAAAGACTTTATATTTATACGTGGCAGGGCTATGGTCCAGTTATAGTATGGTTGTAACACGAATGGGTCGGCTCGACCGGGAAAGGACCACGCTCTCACAGAATACGGACGTAAAATAACAGCTTAACACTGCTATGTTTCGTATGGTGAGTGTAGAGAACCGGAGACCCTTTTTACTGGAAAAGAGGCATTTCATCTTAGTCCTTACTTACGGGTGACAACTCATCTGCATTTTGAGGATAGATGTCGATATCTATGGGTTGCAACAACCACTTACCATCAGGTGGACTGTGTTTTTTTTTATAGGAGAGGGGGCAAACGAGCATGCGGCTCACCTGATGGTAAGTGAAAAGCCCCGAGACTACTGAAGCTATTTTGTGGAAATATTTTTTTAACTCTTCGAAATCTTTACTACTTACTAAGAGTTAATATGAAAGTAACTACTGGAATAAAAATAAAATGTCGATTAAATATTTACATTAATAACTTCATGTCTTGTTTTCCACTCTTGCGTTATACAAAATAAAAAACGTATAGTGAAATTCAGAACCATTTTATTTTTTAAGGTCGGCTAATAAACGGCCCTAGATTGTAAATAAGTAAAATTACAGACTTTATAAGTCCAAATTCTGTGCATCATCTCCTTAAGCCCTAGTAACTACTAATCAAGAGTAATATAGCAAGAAGGCAACAAAGCTGAGATATTAAAACCTCTCCTAGTAGAAACTTGACGTCCTTTTTAACAATGCCACACGCGGCGAAAACATTCCTCTTATTGCGAAACATGAAACCTGTGAAAAGTTCGAAACAAAGGCTATGTTAGTCCTGAGGTTTATATCCCTAAATAATATTACATTCATATTACATTCGATATTAAAAGCAAATACATAAAAAGAATCTATAATACATGGTAGATCCACGCTGCAGCTATATTATGGTAGTATAACGAATTGGTAGCTCGACCGGGGAATGAAGACACTCTCACAAAATACTAACACAACAGCTTTTGCTGCTCAGTTTCATATGGTTAGTGTACAGAACAGAACCGGAGACTTAATAAAGGATAGATGTAATCACAATGGGCAAAAGCATCCACTTACCATCAGGTTGACAGTGTGCACGTTTTTCACCCATATTCTAAAAGAAAAGTACGAGAAACCCCAATAATATAAATTATATAATTTTTACTTCGTATTTTAAAGCTGTAATTGAAAATATTATACAGATTTAAAAGACTGTATAAACATTATCCAACATATCCTCAGTAGGATAATGTTTATTCAGATTTAATGAGCCATAACCCCGTAACAGCTCAGGGCCTATGCGCAGGCCGTAACTTTTATTGAACGCGACAACCCGAGTTCGATCCCCACCGGTACCAATTAATTGATTATAATTTGAAGTGCTTTTTTACCACGTGTACGGCGGTGAAAAAAAAATTATTAGTTGGTAAATTTTGAAAACGTTTTGAAGTTTGCCAACAAGCAGCACAACGAAAACTTCCTTGCTCAGAAATGAAGGAGCTACTCCAACTATTTAGCCAAAGATATGAGTTTAGAAAAACTTATGTGGATGAAGTGGTAGGTGGCTATCCTATCGCCTACGCAAATACACTACTAACTCATTAGTTGCCTTTTATGATATGCTAAGCAACTAGCAGTTCGTGCATTACTGTGTATGCTTATTTTTTTATCAGTCCCACATAAAAATGGGAATATTAATACCAGAGCAACATGCAGCAAAACTATCGCCGGAAATATTGCAAGCAGGATGCAATTCTATAGCTATTTGACGAGTCCTTCTAGAACCTCAACTATTTATTTCATCATTTTTTTTTGTTTTTCCTATAACAACGATATGTCCGCCAACATGAAAAATAAAAAATTCACGGTATTGTTCAATTTGATCAGCGGCCGCGGCATATTATATGGACTGTGCGGTTTTGATCTGATCGCTTCCGTTCTGGAAATTTTAACCGCAGCCATAAAATACAGCGAAATAAAAAAACATCTTAAGAAAAAACATCACTTCTCTCTGAAAAGGCTGTATAAAGCATAATTTAACTGTCAAAGGGTAAATGTCGCTGTGCTGCCAGCCATATTACTTCTGACAAATGACATAACGATGGAAATTACAGAGCAACATTTGAATGTCTCATTAATTCAGTACAGAGGACTTGAAAGGCGAAAATAATAACCGTTACGGACAAAGGGTGGCGGAGGAACGACCGTGTTAAACCAAGCACAGATAAGTGCGGCGGGACAGTCACCGCGGCGAGTTGTACATTCAGCTGGATGTTACAACTCGCAGTACAGTGCAACGTTTATAATTTAGCCTCATTATAAATTTTACACCGCCGCGGTGTAAGAATATCCACTTCCCCATATTAAATGGGTTATATTATATGGGTGTAGTAAGAAGGGACAGAGGAAAATAAACCATCGATGAGCAGTAGCGTCTTTCGTAATAACAAATTTAAAATAATACTGCGATTGGCAACCCACCTTGCTAGCGTGGCAACTATGGTAAATATATATATACCTATAACTTTAAATACTAAATAAAGTTTTTATTTTTGTAAAAATAATAATATTTACAATATAACACATGTATGGGTATGGGTATGGCAAAAGAAACATAAAAGCAGAATAAATGCAGTTGAGATGAGAGCATTAAGAAGTATGATAGGAGTTAAACTGAGTGACAGGATAAGAAATAATGAGATAAGGAAACGTTGTGGTCTGAAAGAAAAAGTAGTGACAAAAATTGAGAAAGGTATGCTGAGATGGTTTGGCCATGTTGAGAGTATGAATGAAGAACGATTGACGAAAAAAGTGTATAAAGCGAGTGTGAATGAAAGTGTTGGAAGGGGTAGACCTAGGCGGACATTTCTAGACCAAATCAGGGACGTCTTAAGCCAGGTCAGGAGTACCCTAAACCGCAGAGCATGTATGAAGGGAATAATGAAAGTGGACGAAGCGAAACAAGTATGTAAAGATCGTAGCAAGTGGAAAGAAGTGGTCTCTGCCTACCCCTACGGGAAAGAGGCGTGATTATATGTATGTAACACATGTTATGTGTATTGTAATAGATTTTAGTTTATAGTTGCTCATAAACACTTTTTTTATAATAGGTACTGTAAAAGTCGTAAATAAATAATAATATATGGCGGCTAATTTCAACGAAGTCTAGCCATCTGCGCCGGGTACATGATTATAGTGCAAGAGTGTGTGCGCAAACACATGGTGCCCTCGTAGTTCGGTGGGAAGGCAATGCGTCACGACCGGGGAGAGATTACGTACAGGCCCGCCGGCTTCACGTACTTTCCGGGGCACAGTGATGAAACACTGCCAACTTGATGACCCTGGGCTACCAGCTGTTAATGAGAATTTCTTGACAAAAACCCAATAACTTACTGTGGGCCGGCCCTCCAACTAGATGAAATAACCACCTGGTAAGACATGCGGGAAGTGGATGGATGCAGGTGGCTCAAGACTGTGATTTGTGGTATTCTTTGGTGGAGGCCTATGTTCAGCAGTGAACTTGTGAAGGGCTGTAATGATGATAATGATGAATAAATATGGGTGCAAAATCTAGAAACGCAATTGGTATTGCATGCGTAAATACAAACAAGACAAATCCTCTTAACTACAATGATATATAATATATTGTTTGACTTAAATTCCGGCCTTTATTATCTGAGTCGTCGGGTCATAAGCGTCAGTAACAATAGGACATAGGTGACCGTTTCCAACAGCGGACTGTTAACAGATTGTATTGTAACCAGATGAACTATACATATTGTTGCATTCATAATTTATTCGCATAACACAGATTGTATATTTGACAAGCCATCTGAAGTTTTATTCTTATTCGAGGATAGATGTATATATCGGTCACAGCGTCCACTTGCTATCAGGTGAACGGAGAAATTTACTGTGTCGCAGGTTCTCAGATCAAATCCCGATCGAAGGAACACTAGTGCTAAAAAACAAATTGTTGACTTATGGGTCTGAATTTGTTGTAAATATTGATTAAATTAAAATTTTTAGGATTGTATCCTAGCTTACCTTCTCGAATCTCATAGCGTCTACTACTGGAGAAGACAGAACAGCCTGTACCGTGACAGATAATATTAAAATAATATACCAATAATTTATAATATAGAAATTTTAGATACATAACATATCAATGTTTTATCAATTCTTCCTCTCCATATTATTGAGAAAATATTAATCATATTATGCCGTATCAATATCAATTTTACTTCAAGCATCAATTATTATAAGTCTCCATATAGCCAAAATTAGTCAATTGACTGTACTTCTGATTTTTTATTCAAAGCACGGCGCGCTCTGAAGGTACGTTCCCGTCATGACAGACATGTGTACTTTGTACCTATTTACACGACGGTTTGGATGCGTTTTACATTTAAGCAGTTGGGGACTCGGGAGCGTTACATACCAACATGACAGGCATAATGGACCGTGTTTTACTAATAATGTATAACATTAGGGAATGCTTGTTGCTTGAATTTTGAGGTGTCTAAGCTAAAATATATTTTTTACATACAATTAGTGTTGTGTGGCTAAGGCTTAAGAAGACTAATACACCTAGACACTGTTTCGCTCTTTTTAAGTACAGGAAATTCCATAAAAACATCATCATCCAATAGATCGACAAATAATCAGGCCAATTGGGCTGTAATATCGGACCACTGTTAAATTTAAATTTTCAAAAAGGTTTTTTCTTACGCGTCTAAAGCCTATAATTACACAGGCTCTCTTTACCGTCATGTGTGCCGAGTACACGGCAGTGCTCGCACTGCTATTTAGCGCCAGAAATAGGAAGAAAACAATGGTAGAGCCAGGCGGCAGCTTTTGCTGTCGCACGGATGGGCCGGCTCGAACCGGAGTGGTACCACGACCTCACAGAAAACCAGCGTGAAGTAGAGGTTTACCTCTGCGTTTCGCTTGGTGAGTGCAGGTAGCCGGAGGCCCTTTTTACTGAAAATGAGACATTCCATCTTAGTCCTCACGGGTGACGGAGCATCTACATTTTGATTTGTAATAGAGGATAGATGTAGATGTCTATGGGCCGCAGCAACCACTTACCATCAGGTGAACTGTGTGCTCGTTTGTCACCATTATCCTATAAAAAAAAGAAAAGTCTAGACGGACCTAGGCAAAAAAGGATTCTCATCACCAGTGTAAAATTATGCCGAAATTAGAAATTTATTAGCTTCTTCCCGTGTACAACCTTGAATTTGAATTATCTGAGTTCTATTAAATGGTTATAGACACTAGCTTCATCTGGGATTAGAACATGGGAGCGAGGACTTGGCAGCCAAATAAGTCCATCGTCGAAACATGTTTATTGTCAACTGTTAACTATCGCATTAATGTTTTTCTAATTCATTCAAAAATCCATTTAAATTATGCACAACGGATGTCAGTCCAAATGGCACCAACTATCGTCAGTATCCGCTATTCGAGATTATACTTTACGTTCGTATTTGATACGCTGACATCAGATTGCGTTCATCAGATTGCGCTAAAATGTTGTCAACTTATTGCTTGCATTTGCGTGAAGGTTACAGGCATAGTACAATTAACTTACACTAGGTCGCGCGCGTATCGTACCGACATAGTATAAAGAGAGGCCAAGTAGGTTATCTGCGGTCTAATCCGCGATATAATTGCCTACTGTCTCAGGGTTGTCACTGTCACCAAATCATTAGTTTAAAACCCGGCCCTTGCCAAAGATAATACATCTCTGTATAACTAATTCAGTGATCATTAGTCGATAAAGTACAACAATGGTTTTCCTAACAAATACAGAAATGTATTAAGATTCGGAGCAGTATAATAAATATATATAATAATAAAAAAATTGAATAAAGCGACTAAAATATTGTAAAAAAAAACATCGTACAATAACATAAAATTACTAATGCCTGCCTCTTAGACTGTAATCAATTTTTTGTTCTGTTGTTATTATTCGAACTTTGCTCCATTTATCTGATTCACAATTAGTCAATTACTTATTTTTAATTACGATTTTATAACCGTAAGTAGGTACTTAGTTACTATTCTTCCTCTGTCTGATAGACAACTAATACAACAAAAATAAGTAAGTAGGTATCTCATCGTCAAGTAAAAATCATATGCTATAATAAGTGACTCGCTTACGTGACGCGCGAACCTCGTGCGGTGTTAGCCTCGACTGGCGCATTGAGAAACACTTTGAGATTGTGTTTAAGTGTGCGTGCGGCGCCTCATAGATACTATGGCGCACACATACAAGCCGCGCGCAGTGCGTTTGTATCAAGATAACGTACTTCCCCTCTCTTTATACTATGGTACCGACAAATTAATTTGGAAGTCATACAGGTATCATTCAATTTCAATGAATGTATTAACATTCCTAATTAAAAAATATAACCCTTCCAAATTAAAAACAATATTTCCACAATTGTTTCTTATGCGGCAGCAACGCGCCGGGTACCAGTTAGTACGATATAAAATACACAAAGCATAGAAATGCAGTATTGAATTTAAAATTGAAATGATCGCCAAGTGTCGCTGCCGGGAACAAAGTCAATGGTGCCCTGACTGCGTTAGTCAAAAGGCAAGGCGTAGTAAAGAGTGCACGCCTTGCAATACATAACGCAGTGTTGGTACCGACTTTGTTATATGGCAGCGAAACCTGGGTATGCCAGAAGAAGCATAAAAGCAAGTTGAATGCAGTGGAGATGCGATCTCTTCGTAAAATGTGCGGCGTCACCATGGCCGACCGAAAGCGAAACGAAGAGATTCGCAATATGGCAGGTTTGAAAGATGACCTTATCACAAAAATTGATAAGGGCGTGCTTCGATGGTTTGGGCACGTTGAGCGAATGAGTGAAGACCGAATGGCGAAGAAAATATATAGCGCGAAAGTTAATATTAAAAGGTGTCGAGGTAGACCGAGACTAACTTTCGAAGACCATGTGAGCAAACTGCTCGAAGAGGGGAGGGTCAAGAGTACTCGGATACCTAGACGTGCATGTATGAAGAAGATAATGAATCTGAAAGAAGCGAAAGAGGTATGTAAGGATCGTGACACTTGGCGATCTGTTCTCTCTGGCTACCCCGTCAGGGATTGTGCGTGAAGATAAGTTAAAGTTAAGTTATATCAAAATACAATTGACAAGAGATGTTCATGGTTACTGTTTATTTAGTACTGACAGATTAGATACGGCACGCGTATACAAGCAACAAGAATAGTTTTGTCATGTTTGTAAGTATAAGTAACAATGATAAGTTAGAAACTTAAAAAACTAAATTAAAAAAATAAAGTCCTTCCAACTTTTGCTCGGCGATTGTATTTAAACGGAGCCTCACACTTATATTATATAGAATTATTTTAATAATTCTCTTTCTAAATACATCTTGAAACAGTATCATACCAGAGACTTTCTCCTTTACTGGTAATTAAGCTTTTCATCTTTTTTTTATATAGGATAAGTGTAACAAACGAGCACACAGTCCACCTGATGGTAAGTGGTTGCTGTGGCCCCTAGAAAACTACATTTATCCTCGATTACGAAACAAAATGTAGATGCGTTGTCACCCGTGAGGACTAATATGGAATGCCTCGTTTCCAGTAAAAAGGGTCTCCGGTTCTCTACACTCACCATACGAAACACAGCAGCATCAAGCTGCTATTTTACGCTGGTATTCTGTGAGAGCGTCATTCTTCCCCGGTCGATCCGACCCATTCGAGCTACAAATAAACCAGTAATATAGCTACAGCATGGCTTTGATATTTCTCTTCAGGGTTGACAACTCACTGCATTTGCTACTGCATGAGCATAACCATGAGCTACAGCATCCATATATACCATCAGGTGACCGCGTTCAGCTGCCCTTTCTTATATAAAAAAAAATTATGTTTAATAATATTAATAAAACGTCTACAGATAAAAAAGAAATATCAGTCAATTTGCAGTCATTAGTGAGCTTGTGGTTATACTTTGAGCTGCACTTGCATTTTGAAAGCTTTTAAAAATGAACGGACAGAGCACTCCAATTAGAAAGGATTAATGAACGTGGTTTTATGCGATGAGTTCGCTGTTAGATGATATATCTTTTTAATCAGACCACTCTAGATTATTATTTTTCTTATTAATTAGCACATTTTTTTATTTTACTAGGCGAAGAAACATACATTTATCTAAGTGTATGTATGTAGGTGTAGGCCTCTAACACCTGGGATATCCTTCATTCATCGAAAGAGCAATATATTATGTTGATGTCATTGCTGCCTCGTACAGGTAGGAGAAGTGTAAGGCGGCTCCCCACTAGATGCATTGCGAAGGCCTTCGATCGGGTTTGGCACAAAGCGCTTCTTTCGAAGCTCCCTTCCTATGGGCTTCCCAAGAAATTGTGCAATTGGATCACCAGCTTCCTTGCAGATCGGAGCATCAAGGTCGTAGTAGACGGTGCATGCTTCAACTACATGCCTATTAACGCTGGTGTTCCACAAGGCTGTGTGATATCACCAACGCTGTTTCTTCTGCATATCAATGATATGTTGCTAACTGGTAACATTCATAGCTATGCGGATGACAGCGCTGCTGATACTCTATACACCGGCCGTGCCAATATTTCTCGGGCAAACGTAGCCGAGTACCGGAACAAACTTGTGTCTGAACTCGAGTCTTTGCTGAACAAAGTCTCGGATTGGGGGCGACTAAATCTAGTCCAGTTTAATCCTCAGAAGACACAAGTTTGCGCGTTCACCGCTAAAAAGAACCCCTTTGTCGTATCTCCTCAGTTTCAAGGCACTCCCCTTCTTGCCTCAGCCAGTAGCGGAATTCTCGGAGTCGATATATCGAGTGACGTGCAGTTTCGTGATTACTTGGAAGAGAAGGCCAAATTGGCCTCTAAAAAGCTTGGCGTGCTCAGCAGAGCGGGACAGTATTTCATGCCGGCATACCGCCTGTAACTTTACAAGGCGCAGGTTCGGCCTCACATGGAATTCTGTTCCCATCTCTGGGCAGGGGCTCCCCAATGCCAGTTCCTTTCATTTGACCGCATCCAGCGCAGAGCGGCTCGAATCGTCGACGACCGAGTCCTTTCCGATCGGCTCGATTCATTGGCACTGCGAAGAGATGTTGCATCTCTTTGCATTTTCTTTCGCATTTACCACGGGGAGTGCTCCGAGGAATTGTTCGGATTAATCCCAGCAGACAAATTTCACGAACGCACATCGCGGCAGAATTCCCGATACCATTCACACCATCTCGATGATTGGCGGTCCACCACTGTGCGATTTAGAAGATGTTTTCTTCCTCGAAAACTCACGGCTACCTTGTGAAATCGATTACCATCAGCGATTTTTCCGGACCGATACGACTTAGGGACCTTCAAGAAAAGAGCGTACTGCTTTTTAAAAGGCCGGCAACGCATCTGCGATTCCCTCTCTCGTGTTGTAGTTGTTCATGGGCGGCGGTAGTCACTTACCATCAGGTGAGCCGCATGCTCGTTTTTTGCCCCTCTCCTATAAAAAAAAGATGGAGTGACGACCTGGTAAGACACGCAGGAAGTTGATGGATGCAGGTGGCTCAGGACCGTGCTTTGTGACATTCTTTTAGAGGCCTATGTTCAGCAGTAGACTTGTGAAGGGATGTAATTATGATGATGTCATTCTTGCGGTTTGAGAGGTGTCGCTTCGCTTTTACTGTAATGAAGCAACACTGAGATGATTTTTCTTTGAATTAAATTTTAACATTCACCACTCAATTTAAGCAGTATTTTTGAACCATTCGTAATATACATTAGGTAAAGTCATACCACAGAAAAACTGCAAAACTTTTTTTTTTATAGGATGAGGGTGACAAACGAGCACACAGTCCACCTGGTGGTAAGTGGTTGCTGCGGCCCATAGACATCTACATCTATCCTCGATTACAAACCAAAATGTAGATGCGTTGTCACCCGTGAGGATTAAGATGGAATGCCTCATTTCCAGTAAAAAGGGCCTCCGGCCACCTGCACTCACCAAGCGAAACGCAGAGGTAAACCTCTACTTCACGCTGGTTTTTTGTGAGGTCGTGGTACCACCCTGGTTCGAGCTGGCCCATCCGTGCGACAGCAAAAGCTGCCGCGTGGCTCTACCACTGTTAACTTTTTTTTAAAGTCTAAATATTTTACATTTAAAATTCGTATATTGAATGTTACTTAATGTAATATAAGGCAGTGATTAACGAATGTACACTCCACTTGATGGTAAGCGGCTGCTGCAGCCCATGGACACCTGTAGCCATTTTCAAACAAAAATGGGTACAGATGCGTTGTTACGTCTGTGGACTATCATACTAGCTCCTTATACTCTTCAGACAGGAACACAGTTATGCAGATACTGCAGAACTGCTACTTACTAATTGCTACTAGACGGCAGAAACCAGTAAGAGGTTATTACCTACCCAAAAAGACTCTTAGCCAGAAAACCACCTGGTAAAAAAGTATTTTTTATAGGATAGTGTGACAAACGAGCACACAGTCCACCTGATGGTAAGTGGTTGCTGTGGCCCATAGACATCTACATCTATACTCAATAAATAATCAAAATGTAGTATAGTATCAAGATTCCAGTAGTTGTCACTCGTAAGGACTAAGATGGAATTCCTCTTTTCCAGGAAAAATGGCCTCCGGATCTCTCTACACTCATCATACGAAACATAGCAGTGTTAAGCTGCTATTTTACGCTGGTATTCTGTGAGAGCGTGGTCCTTCCCCGTTCGTGTGGACCCTTTCGTGCTACAACTATACTACTTATATATCTACAGCATGGCTCTGCCACGTAGTTGAAAAAGTTTTAAAAATAGAGTGTGTCAATATTATTGAATGCCAAAATTGAACCAACACTGAACTAAGCTAACATATTACACTACTAAGCAGTAGTAGTACTAGATGAATTACTCTTACCTTCAAATAGAATTCATGGAAACGTTGCCGTAGAGTTCCATTTCCTGGTTGTGCGCACCTGTAACAACGAAATAACTGTTGGTAAATCCAATTGTGCATGCCTTAAGCGCATTAAAAAAATTCCGTATAACATGATTATAGGTAATTTTTTAAAGTAGTTTAATTACACACAAGTTTTCACTAAAACCTTATTATTATTACTATACCTAAATTTATATATAAATCCTACGTACTTTTAGCGGAACAAAATATTGTAATAAAAATCTAGTATTTTTGAAATTTAGTTTTTGGAATATTTTGTATTACTATAGCGATCGATATTTTTGCTGCGTATTACCGCTGCTATAAGCAAACGATACAGTAATCCACTCACGACCGCGGCCGAGCGCGGAGTGAGTGAGGCAAAGCAAATTGTATTTAGTAAAATAAATTATTACAAGGCTGTTCAAAACATCGAAATTTCGAGATTTCTCAGCCGAAAAAAAATAATTATACTAAACAAAACAAAATTAAACCGTCATTTACTTTCCATGGCTTCCTATATGATAGATGAAGAGATTAAAAAATAGATTCGAGTTAAACAAATTATTTTTTTAAAAGTTATCGTGTTTACCACTCCATGCGCACTAGATAAATCCACCATAAACCACTAAAACCACTTTTTATGTAAAAATAGCAATTAATCGATTTAAAAAAAAAAACATAAGGATCGCCACGCCACGGATCACAAAGTTCACTATGTAGTATTATACATCTTACGAACGAACGCGAGTGATCCTACGCTATGTAGTGTTCGGGCGCGGTTCGCGTGGCGGCGATAATCACGAAGTGAAAATTATTTTACGGCATGTATATGACCTCATTAAGCATTTCTTTAGAAAAATGGCACATTGATGTAGTTCGCCAGGTTATGTACCACCTCTTCCTACTTCTGCCGCCAGATAGCAGTGCCAGCACTGTTGAGTTACGATCTGAATTGTATAGAGAACCAGTATAATGAAAGGCTGTGAGGCATCCCATCTTACTCCCTGTAGGTGACAACGCATCCGTAGCTTCCCTTGCTTTAAGTTGGCGGCAGGTGTTTATACTTTATAGACTGTAGTAGGCACTTACCATCACATGGACAATAAGTAAGTTAGTCACTTGTTTTATAAAAAAAAATCTTTTGGTAACACAATAATACAAAAATACCAAAATATTTAAAAAAAAATTGGTAAAGATATAATTCAGTCTTTGTTGTTCCTTATCAACAACTATTTTTACGTAACAAATTAGCAAATAATAAGCGTCATAAAAAACTATATGTAATTAAAATTCTAGAACATATAGGAGTATAATATGTATGTGAAAGAATAAATCAGAGGGTCATTCACGTAACGTTACATCAGTGAAAGAAAATGAATTCCGTTCATAGTTGACAATCTTTTATTCCTTGTAGGGTCAATGACGCCTGCCCGATCGTTAGGTATAGGAAGCGAATACCTTATTCGTACTCTGTTTTCATTACAATTGCTAATGGTGATAGGAAGGGAATCAATACTAGGGAAACTAATGTGCTGTACGTGTTGCATCATTAGCATTCTGCTCGCTTATTGTTATCAACTAAATGGAGTAAAGTTACGGCACATATTCGTACCACTGCTAGTCACAGGCCACCTCCACTTTATATGAATGTTGCCATAATCCGCCGCGCCGTGTTTACAAGTTGTAAAGGTGATATTTATTTAGTTGTACGTACCTATGTTTAGATGTAAACTTATTAAAATTTTGTCTAATCTCCACATGATATTAGACAAAGTCGCTTCCCGCCGTCTTTCTAAATATAAGTCGTTGCGTAGTTTAAAAAAGAACTTTTAAAATACGCAACGGATTTTGATGAGGTTTTCATCAATATTATAGACAGAATGATTCAAGAGGAAGGTTTATATGTATTATACATATAATCTTTATATATAAAAATTACGTGTCACGTTGTTTGTCCGCGATGGACTCCTAAACTACTAAACTTATTTCAATGAAATTTTTGGTCAATGTGCAGTTTGGTGCAACTTGAGACAGGATAAATTTTATCCCGATAAGTAACCCTCAGTATATTTTATTGCAAAGGAGACTGATACGCTTTCATACATTCTTGGGCCCAGATTGTAAAAAGATGAATGTGGTGTCAATTAATAGCTGGTAATATTATCAAAACATCACTGGTAATTCTGCGGGCTTTGGCAATCTGAAAGCAGAATTATAAGAGATTTAGTAAAAGTGAGGTTATGCAACAAGTTGGCAAAAAGCTATACTAAACAGCTGATTTTTGAAGCGCACTTGCTATTTTGTAAAAATCATGGGCCTAGTGTATTACAGCGACTAAACACTATGCTACAAATCACACAGCGATCCATTAAGTCACTATCTAATAGATAAAGTCCACAATAACGAGCCAAAGTCAAAAGAGTAAACAACATTATCGGAATTCGGTATGTTAGCAAGGGTCGTAAAAATTAATTAAGATCAGAAGTCCGTATAAAAAAACATTGGTTGAGCAATATAAATCAATAAAACAACGGGAATCACTTACAACACACATGTACTAAACGATACGAGACTAGTGATCATAGACAGATTGAGTTGAGTCAGGCAGGAGATGTCACTATCAGCACAGATTAAAAAAATATTGGTAAATCCAATTGGGCATACCTTAAGCGCATTAAAAAAAATTACGTATAACATGATTATACGGAATTATTAAAGTAGTTTAAATACATTTCGACAGCACTATCGGCTTCAACACCCTCGAAAACCATGAAAATGACACCCATCATGAAAAAATTGATGCCTATTGCAGCCGCCATCTTGGATTTACATTTCGACAGCACTATCGGCTTCAACACTCTTGAAAACCATGAAAATGACACCCGAGATGAAAAAGTTGGTACCAACTTCAGCCGCCATCTTGGATTTACATTTCGACTGCACTATCGGATTCAACACCCTCGAAAACCATGAAAATGACACCCAAGATGAAAAACTTGATATCTATTGCAGCCGCCACCTTGGATTTACATTTCGACAGCACTATCGGCATCAGCACCCCCGAAAACCATGAAAATGACACCAATGATGAAAAAATTTATATCTATTGCAGCCGCCATCTTGGATTTACATTTCGATAGCACTATCGGCTTCAACACCCTCAAAAACCATGAAAATGACACCCATGATGAAAAAATTGGTACCTACTTCAGCCGCCATCTTGGATTTACATTTCGACAGCACTATCGGCTTCAACAATCTCGAAACTCATGAAAATGACACCCATGATGAAAAAATTGATACCCATTGCAGCCGCCACCTTGGATTTACATTTCGACAACCCTATCGGCTTCAACTCTCTCGAAAACCATGAAAATGACACCCATGATGAAAAAATTGATACCTATTGCAGCCGCCATCTTGGATTTACATTTCGACAGCACTATCGGTTTCAACACCCTCGAAAACCATGAAAATGACACCCAAGATGAAAAAATTGATATATTTTGCAGCCGCCATCTTGGATTTACATTTTGACAGCACTATCGGCTTCAACACCCTCGAAAACCATGAAAATGACACCTATGATGAACAATTTTATACATATTGCAGCCTCCACCTTGGATTTACATTTCGACAGCACTATCGGCTTCAGCACCCTCGAAAACCATGAAAATAACACCCATGATGAAAAAATTGATACCTATTGCGGCCGCCATCTTGGATTTACATTTCGACAACCCTATCGGTTTCGACACCCTCGAAAAGCATTAAAATGTCACCCATGACAAAAAAAATTATACTACTTACTTTTAGTACGTACTACTATTATTTATTCTGTGCTTTTAAATATTGTAATAAAAAAATCTCTTATTATTATTATAATCAAGTATTTAAGAAATTTGGTTATTCGAATATTGTGTATTTGTACAGCGATCTTTTTGAGCCGCTGAAAACAACCGAAAAAATGTCCACTCACGACGGCGACTGAAGCCGAATGTGTTCTGTGAGCCGAACTAAACTTAATACAAAGGTACTCTGTGAACTAAACTACTCTGTGGCTGTAGATCCCCATTTACAGAAACAATTTATATACGAGGCAAGCAAATCAACGAAAATTTCGCCATTTTGGAGACGAAAAAAATTAATTATAGCTAAACAAAACAAAATTACACTGCCATTTACATTCAGTGGCTTCCCACATGATAGATGAAGAGATTAAAAAATAGATTGAGTTAAACAATTGATATTTTCAAAAGTTATAGTGTTTACAAGCCACAGGGACATGATAAATCCACACCATAAGCCACTAAAACCCTTTTTTTATTTAAAAATAGCAATTAATCGATTTAAAAAAAATTATTAATAAGTTAAACAATCATTTATCTTTCTAACAATGTGCTTTTTATATCATTTATATGTATAATATGATTGCTAGATACGATTTTATTCGATAAAATGTTGGTATTTTAATTTTTAGGCGATAGTAGAACATTACCTTGCGCTTTCGCTTAAGGTATGCAATACAGTTGACAAACATAAGTAATAAATAAAACTGTAATTGTGAATCGATTTTAAGATTTATTTTTAATATATAAAAAAAATAAAATATCAACATCATATGTTGATATTTTATTTTTTAAACTGTTGATACTATGTTAATATACTGTAATGTATCTATTTACTCTGATTGAATCAATCATATGACTAAGTTCTTTTTTATGTTAATTGTTAAACTCATTTCCATTAATCGATTAAAGTAATCGTTTTCCTATTTTATTCGTGACATAGAATTATTTTCAAGATTTCTCGTCTTCCAGATTGTGAATTGGGCAAATATTTTTATATTTTGTAATAGAAAAATATAACGCTTTTTTTAAACCATATTTCAACTTATTACAATTGGGCCCAGAAATCCCCGTCTCCTTTAAGTATTTTTATAGTACAGAGGTTCGCCGCTAAGGACAGTACGTCTGCCTGGCCAGCTAGTATATTATAAATCTCTTCTGTCCGTGTGTATATGACTGAACTCCTCCTAAAAGGTTGGACCGATTTTTATTACAATTTGTATGTGTGATTAAGTTGATTAGAAAATAGTTTAGATTCAACAATTTCACAATAGGTGGCGTTGTTGTCAAGATCCAGAAATGAACCGGGGCGGATCGCAGTATTACAGATAATAAGAAAAAAGTCTTTAACTCACAATGAAATAACTTTTTCTTAAAATCGCCTTAAAAATATTTTATTTTTATAATTCAATAAAATAACGCCGTGAAAAGCATTTTAAATATCGAGACAACTCTAATCTTTTTACAAAAGTCGGTGCGTCTATTAGTGGTGGTGTAACTTCTGAACCACTTGGCAGAATTAGATCACACAAAATATTAATTTGTTTTGTCTAACCGATGGTTAACATTAGTAGTTTAGTGGCAAAATAAAATCACAAAATCTAGATCCGATAGATGGCGCTGTGTTTGAGATGTCCATACATTTTATATTTACACGGTAAAAAGTTCGAAGTGAAGTAAAACTGAAGACGATCAAAACTCAAAAGTTAAATTTGAAAATATTTCTCTTATATTATAATTTATAAGAACGGAGTATAGTTCTTTTTTTTTTTTAATGTAATCTACATATACACGAGTTACATCTTGCCGAGGCACGAAGTTTCTTGACCAACTGATGGTGGGAAAACCAAATATCTAGAATCGAAATCTCTAATGGGGTTCTGTATATCCAGAGTGAGGGAATTGAAAAAAAAACGAAACGAAGAATCTGCATTAACCATAGCTCGTCCAACGAGAATAGACATGACTTTCTAGAAATGCAGGCGAGCAGAAAAGTTCTATGCGCAAAAGAGGACGATGTGGATAAAGAAGATGCAGATGTTCATGGACGACGGTGATCACTTACCATCAATTAATCCGTATGCTCGTTTGCCTCCTCTTCCATAAAGAAAGATAACGAAGGATTAAATTATGTTCTGTAGGCCACATTCTACTGCTTATTATTTATTAATTTGAGGATAACATTTGATGAAGCTTAGCGAACTTTAGCTGTCTTTCAAATAGTATAAAGGTGTTGCATCCCTTGCATCTTCTATCGCATTTACCACGGGCAGTGCAGTGCTCAAAGGGAATGTTCGGATTAATTCCAGCACATCCCGAGAAAACTCACGATATCATCCACACCATGTGGATGCTTGGCGTTCTCTAACTAGGAGTTCTGTTTCACACACAACTTCTTTGTAGAATCGTTTAACACCGGCAATTTTCCCGGTACGATACGACTTAAAGACCTTCAGCAAACGAGCTTGCTCCTTTTTAAAAGGTCGGCAACGTACCAGCAATTCCCCTGGTGTTGCTGGACGACGGTCAATATCACCATCAGGTAAGCCGTATGTTAATTTCCCTCTCCTCTATAAAAAAGCATATTAAGTGTTGTATATGTTAATTTTTTTTTTTCAAAATAAACATGCCGAAACTTTACGACAAATAATATAGGGATATACGTCTAAAAAGGAAGATGTTGATCATAGAGACGGCGCGGCGATATAAAATGAGTTTATCTTGGAACTTAAGAATGTTGAAAACAGCTGCGCGGCGTGACACACGACATGTGACTTTTATAGACGTCTTTATTGTGCTAAGTTAAAATTGTTTATATTAAACTAAAGTGTTGTCCAAACAGTAATAAAATAATCAAATGTTTATGGTTTGTATGAACAAGAAGTTACTTTGTTTATAAGCACACTTAACAAAATAGGTATGTACATAATCAATCCATGTATGAATGGAAACTGTACCTATGTAATACTGTCATGCAGACCTTGCAATTAAAACAAGCTAAAAGCTATAATCACGCGGACCAATAGAGAAATCTGGGGACGGTCCATTGCACAAGCAAAAGAGTCGGGAGTGTAGTGTATTGATGTATTATTGAATTTATTAATATAATGCATATCAATAGATTATTATTATAGGATTATTTTGGGATATTTTCATAAATACTTATAAACAGGATGCAATAAAATATATTCATTCATTACAGCCCATCCAAAGATCACTCCTAGTATAGAATATTGGCTACTGAGCAGATAGTGTCAATTTAGAAAAAGCTGAATACCCGAAGATGTCACTTATCGGGATGGCGACAAGCACTACCAAAGTCGACGGTGCCATTCTTTAATATAATATGTAATTATATGTTTTAAATTCTCAATAACCACATTCTGTATAGCTTAGACATAAAGAATGAGGTTACCTTAAAGTTATCCAAAACATAACCATTGAAAGAAGGTGACAGTGTCTACGAAGAGCCTTGTAGCACCTTCTGTGGATCTCCTTCCACAGACACACGGCCTCCCGATCAGAGACACTTTGTACTACGACGTCCTGCTATTAGCTCGCTGTCTAAGGATATAAGAGTAAGTCATCAAGAAGTATTTATGGAGGCTGCACAGTTCGCAATTACATGTACAAAAGACAGTTAAAAGCCACCTTATTATTGTCATTAATTTATAAGTGCATTAGAAGTGGTAGCTCAGATGGTTAGCGCTCGCTGTACTGTAGCTTCACAGTACTCGAGCAACCGGGGTTCGATCCCCGCCGGCACCAATGAAATTGTTAATTGCAACACGTAATGAATAGTGATTCAAATAAAAATACAATAAGACAAAAGCAAAAAGTCGAGGCACTATTTCAAAACATCTTTGATAAATGAATCCCAGCTATAGGGAACATCGCTTTTGTGATTAAAGGAGCGTTCACGGTTGACGCCGAGCTAGCTAGCCTCACTAAAATAGGTCATAGCTCTTAAATTACTGTAGAATAAGCGTTTTACACGATACACCATACGTACCTATTGTAGTATCACGTTACTAAGCAAAATGTAAAATGTAAAGTAGCGTAATAAATATCACGTATGGGCATCACTTTTATTTTGTTAAGGTAATGAAACTGACTACACGACAATGCTGCAATGCGTGGTGTATCTTGTGTGCCGACGGTCTGTGTGGTGTGGTTTTCACATGTCATAGAATTACACATGTATATAGCTCCAACATTAACCGTGTAGTGGCGGTGTAAGACAGACACTCAGAATAATAAACTACTGTTGCCAACGCGCTTGACAAGCGAGGCAACTGTGGCAAATGTCTCCACTATGAGGCTTGAGGCAATCTATAGAGGAGCCCTATGTTCAGCAGTGGACTATTGACAGGCTGTAATGATAAGCTGTAAGCTACCTAACATGCGGGATTGCTCGTGTCCTTCACGTCCTCCTTTATCGAACGTAATACAACTTTTCACTTTTGTTTTCCTTTTTTTCTCTAAATCAAACCTATCTACGCAACTCTTTAAACAAACGAGATTCCGTACTTACGACTAACAAATTTAAATCCTACAAACTAGTAATGGAGACACAGATTATCAGTCTGAATATATAACCTCTACTCTCCCTAAACCGTCCCAATAGAGTAGTAAGTAGGGTAATACTTTCAAAAAATACACGCACACTGATGCCATTTTTGAAATGTTTATCCCAGTTATGAATCTAAAAAGGACTAAAAGAAAAGAATTACAATTTATATACCTGCTCAAAAGTTTACAATAGCTATTTATTTAAAACTGAATTGGGAATACATTGAACGCAATTTTAGTAATGACTAGCTGTTCCCCGCGACTTCGCGCTTGGAATGATTTTGCACGAAACCCTATAATAAAGATAGCCTAAGTTACTCCTTATAACATTAGCTATCTGCCAATAAAGTCTCATCCAAATCGGTTCACAGGTTTTTGCGTGATGCGTGTTCAGAGAGACGTGTTAGAGTTTTATAGATTATAGAAAATTCTACAAATGCAAGGGGTACAAGCGATCATAAAACAACAAGTAAGACAATAATTTATTTCCACAGACGTCTTTGTTGTCAAAATGATAAAAATCTTTCGATACGAGAAAAACATTGCTTTTAAAATTGGCCTTAATTGTGTTGATAACGCTAGATTTCATTAAAATAACTAAATCTCAATATTCGTAGGTCTTAAACAAATAGATTATATTATCCGCGACTTTTTGTCACTAATACGCGTTAAAATCAAGCGAGCTGTAATATGGTGTATGCAGCAAAACGGGTTGGTGGGACGGGATATCATTTTATAGCGTGGGAACCGGTATAAGACTATTAGGGCTTCACCACACTACAGTTCATTAAAAGCAACCAGAACAATATTATGTTACGGGACAATGTTCAATGTTATACATAATATACCAGCGTAAAATAGCAACTTAATGCTGCTGTGTTTCGTATGGTGAGTGTAGAGATCGGAGACCTTTTTTACTAGAAACCAGGCATTTCATCTTAGCCCTCAAGACTGACAACGTAAATTTTGATTCGCAAAAAAAGATAGATGTAGATGTCTATGGGCCACAGCAACCATTAACCATCAAGTGGACTGTGTGCTCGCTTGTCACCCTTATCCTATGTATAAAAAAATACTAAGAATCTAGAATGAACACACTGAAGTATCTCGCTTAAAATATTTCAGATTTCAATGTTGATAATACAAAAAATGTGTGTCCAAAAACCAACTTAGTCTGTTTTAAATAAATGTCTGATGTTACGTGGATAAAAGTCGCTACTAAAAGGGTGCAATGAAAGTAATTTTTTTTATAAGATTGACAAACGAGCACACAGTCCACCTGATGGTAAGTGATTGCTGTGACCCATAGACATAATATACATCTATCCTCAATAAATAATCAAAATGAAGATGCGTTGTCACCCATGAAAACTAAGATGAAATGCCTCGTTTCCAGTAAAATGGGTCTCCGGTTCTCTACACTCACCATACGAAACACAGCAGTGTTAAGCTGCTATTTTACGCTGCCATTCTGTGAGAGCATGATCCTTCCCCGGTCGAGCTGACCCATTCGTACTACAACTACACTACTAATGTAGCTGCAGCGTGACTCTACCACGTAAATATGCATGTCTAGAATATTCAAAAAATATTTCAAGAATTAGTAAATACAGTCAAAACTCTTCGTGCAGCGCCACGAACTATATTACTCTACTTCTAAATTATATCAAAAATAAGAGGAGGCCAATGCCCAGCAATGGGATGTATACGGGCTGTACCTTTATTTTTTAACAAATTTCAATATCCCTCGCGACTTAGCCCGCGTGGAATTGATTACTATTAGATTTCATGGGTTTTAATATTTTGCGCGGAACCTTAATTATTTTTCTAAAATATAAGTAGCCGAAGTTACTCCTTATAACATCAGCTATTTTCCAGTGAAAGTCCAGTCAAAATAGATCTAGCCGTTTCGGAGAATAACAGGAACAAACAAACAGACAGCCAAAAATGTCAAAAATTGTTTTTCTTTTGTTATTAGTACCGTATATACTTTCATATGCATTTAGTAAAAAGCTGTTATTTTAATATTACGAACAGACACTTCAATTTTATTTGTATAGATAGGTAGAGACCACATTGAAACATGACGCGTGTAGTAAGTAGCATTTAGCTAGTCGTGTACTGGGCGCGTGTGATGCAACTTAAACATGGACAGATGTTATATGTACGACCGCTCTTAGCTCGAGTGCAAGACTTGCTAAATACATAAACACACTACTGTCGATAGAATAACTGTCGTTTCAATGTGTTTATTTGTCACTTAAACCACCACTTAACCAATTGACGTCAAACTATTTTATTATCAAAAAAGATAAAAAGATACTTTTGTTTTATAGGATAAAGGTGACAAACAAGCACACAATCCACCTGATGGTGAGTGGTTGCTGTGGCCCATAGACATCTACATCCATCCTCAACTACGAATCAAAATGCAGATGCGTTGTCACCCGTGAGGACTAAGATAGAATGCCTCGTTTCCAGTAAAAGGGGTCTCCAGTTCTCTGCACTCACCATACGAAACACTGCAGCATTAAGCTGCTATTTTACACTGGTATTCTGCGAGAGCGTGGGCTCTCCCCGGTCGAGCTGATACTTTCGTGATACAATCAAAATATTTTTTTTTATACACACAGTCCACCTGGTGGTGAATAGTTTGCTGTGGCCCATAGACATCTACATCTAAGATCGATTACGAATCAAAATGCAGATGCGTTGTCACCCGTGAGGACTAAGATGGAATATCTCGTTTCCAGTAAATGGGGTCTCTGGTTCTCTACACTCCCCCTACGAAACACAGCAGTGTTAAGCTACTATTTTACCGACCCATTCGTGGTACAACTATACTACTGATATAGCTGCCGCATGGCTCTAAATACATATAACAATAACACACCTACACTAATACATTCAAAAGACGTACTGATACTCACACAAGTGTTACAAATTTATGAATTATCGGATTTATCATCATCATCTCAACATCCCGTAAAAGTGTGCAGCTGAGCATTGGCCCCTCCCATTTTAGGAAGGATCTACCCTAATCGTCACGCTCGGTGGGCGGATTAACGACCACATATTATCACATGACATCAATATTATTATAATTAGCTTGGAGTACTCTACACGCATGTTCTAGGTGAAAGTTTAGGTTGCAGTGTAGCTGTATCACCTAAAGCACCAGGTACCTACAATAAAACAAGCTTAAAATTGTGCCATAATGCTACCGTGTTTCAGTCGATGAACAAGAACTGAGTTTTTGTTTTTGTCTTTCCTTTTTAACCGACTTCCAAAAGGAGGAGGTTCACAATCCGAGTGTATGTTTTTTTTTAAATATATGTTACGTGATATCTTCGCAATTTTGATGTTTCATTTTTTTTAAATATGTTATACTTCAACGGAGGTCCCATAAAAATTTAAACCCTAAGGGTAGCAAATAAGGTAACTTTTTTTTTAGCAATTTGAAGTCGGTTTTGAATTTTTGTTAAAAGTTATAATTATTAGACTTAGGGTTGAATCGAACACAATTGCAAATTTTTGCAAATTTTTGGCAAAAGTTTACTTTATCATATTCGTATGGAACATAAAACTGAACTGTCACAAAAACTTAAGTAACCTTACATTATACATAGCATAAATGTTTTACGCGGTAGAGCCATGCTGCAGCTATATTAGTAGTATAGTTGTAGCACGAATGGGTCGGCTCGACCGGGGAAGGACCACGCTCTCACAGAATACCAGCGTAAAATAGCAGGTTAAATTTGCAGCAGTTTCGTATGGTGCGTGTAGAGAACCGGAGACCTTTTTTACTGTAAACGAGGCATTTCATCTTAATCCTCAAGACTGACAACGCATCTGCATTTTGATTCGCAAACGAAGTGAGATGTAGATGTCTATGGGCCTCAGCAACCACTTACCATCAGGTGGACTGTGTGCTCGTTTGTAACCCTATCTGTATAAAAAAAAACATAATACGGAGAGGCATTCCTGAAAGTTACGTAATGTGTTATATTGTGTTAATAAGATTACAAGAACGTTTAATAGCTTTTTAACGAACTAAAGAAAACATTCTAAAGAGATTAAACTCAGAGCTAATGGTATAATCATTACAGCAAATAGTTGCCACATATTAACTTGGTTGAACCGCAGAATAAATAATAGTATAAGAAGTTGTACGTAAGACTAGTCCTCTTAAATAAATAAATGTAAAAAGAATGATACCGGTTATTATTCGGCTCGGAGAAAAAATTTATATGTAAAAAAATACATAAAATATTGTAGTCACGCTTCAGCGTGTTATGGCTACAATTAGATTCATCAAGAAAAGAACCTACTTGATGAGAGTATGGACGCCTGTACGAATTAGGCAATGCATTAAGTAATGGTGTGACAAGTGCACTACTCTATGGTCTATAAATGTATTTTACGAACGTGTCGCGCTATAATAAAAGTATCCCAAACAACATCGATCAATAATAGAAAACTAGATACACAATTCCATGCAAAAGTTCTCTAAAAACTGTCTCCAAATGTTTTGACGTAATTCTAGATGAAATAAAAATACATTAATGTAATTAAGTAATTTAATCTTAAATGAATTGCCTAACGTGTGCGCAGCGCACCCAAATGTTTGAATGGGCGCTCATTCGGTAAGGACATTTTTATCACTGATTGTGTATCTAGTTCTTTTTTAGTGATCGATGGTCCCAAGTAATTTTGTCATTGCTCTTATTTTATCAACCAACCCCTTTCTAAAATACCGGCAACGCACTTGCAGTATTGCAGATGTTCGTAGTCGACGGTGACCGTCGACGGTTACCATCAGGTGCATCATCATCCCGTTTCCACCTATGCTGCTTAAAAAAGAACGACGAATAAAAACAACGCTCAATACACAATACCAGCGTAAAATAGCAGTATTAATTCTGCTTTGTTTTGTATGGTGAACGACGACAATCGAACACTTTTTACGATAACGAGGCATTTCATCTAAGTCTTCATTATTAATTTCTATAAGTATTTATTATTATGTCTTGACAATGGAATAAATTAGTAAATTCGCTAAAACTAGACAAACTACACCCACACCCACCTACGATGGCGCCGCCTATATAGCCGCTAGTGCTGCAGGGAGTTAATCGTAATAATATTTTTTAAACAAGCCATAATACAAATAAATGGCTAAACGTAAACCATATTATATACTGTGGACAAAAAACAATAAACTTCTATCAGAGCTAGTATAGTCCATGGTAGAAAAAGGCCACTGTGGAGAGCGTCTGATGGAGCAAAGTGTTCGGTGTACAAGACAAAAACCGATAAAACAAAATTATTTTTCAATAATCCCATTAAGGAATCATGAGACGTCATCTTATCTTACGAAATAAAAAAGTAAAAATGTCAGACGCAAGTTAAATGAAATAACATAGGTCACTAAATGGAGTGACGACCTGGTAAGACAAGCTAGAAGTCGACGGATGCAGGTGGTACAGGACCGTGCTTTGTGACATTCCTTGGGGGAGGCCTATGTTCAGGAGTGGACTTGTGACGGGATGTAATGATGATGATGATAAGGTCATTAAGCTGTGAACGTAACTAAACTAAACTAGATCCTCTCTCACTGCAAAAACAACGTTTTTATATGTGCACCCTTCGTTTTTAAAGTGGTATACCCAAGCTGCAAGTATATTATGGTGTGTTTCTTATAGTATGTATAGAGACCCGAAGACCCTTTTACTGGTAATGAATCATTCTATCTTAGTCGTCAGGGGTATCATTATTAGGGTATCATCAGTGGTATCTGCGCTTTGATTCTTAATAGAGAATTGATGTAGATGTCTATGGGCCACAGTATAAACTTACCATCAGGTAGGTGGACAGCAATTTGTTATTGTTATTATGTAAACAATCCAACTGTAATCTGTAATCAAGAGTGATCCACAAGACAATTAAACACTAAATTATACGCGTAGAATTAATCTGGAATCGTTTTAGAGCACCATTTATTTCAATAATAGTCTAATTTTTTGTATAACCATTAATATTAATGCTTGTAGATGATAGTTCAATGCAATTAAGTACTAAACGTAATTAACATCTTGTATTCTTCTCATCTTCTACTCTTAGATAATTTAAGTAGATAAGAAGGATAATAAGCACAACAGCCCCAAAAATAAATCCCTGTGTCAAACAAAATATTTTGTAATTTTTCTAGTTTTGAAATGTGAGCATCTTTGAATGTATAACGTATATGTTTAATATTTTTTTCTCTAAAATGTACTTAGCAAGGTTAAGTTAGATCACATCACTTCACTTGACTAGTTAACTAAGCTTTATTATGAAAACAAAGGTCTTTGAAAAGAATAATATAATTACGATTTTCTATACAAGTGTCGTTATCATAAGTATAATATCTGAACTTTGACTGAATGTGTTTCTGATTTTCCCTCTTTAAAATACAGCTAGCAAAGTTAAGTTAAATCACATTACTTGATTAGTTAACTAGCGACTTCTTCTTCTGTTAGCTTTATTATTCTAATAAAAACAAATTTTATTTATGTTAATAAAATTGAAAGGAATAATAAGAATTTCTATGCATACACGTATCGATAACTTATCGATAGTTTATAGCGCCGTCACTAAAGTTGATTCTGTCGAAACGCTTCATGACTTCGCAATATGTAAGAGGCAATTATTTCACGCCCTCAGACGAAATGGGCACGCTTGACGTACCGCACTAACTATACTCATATAACCGAAACCTAACTTGGTGCAGTACGATGACATCAAGCATGAACATTATTTTATAATTAAGAGTTATAACCTGATAAGCAAGCTGTCCATTGACACACGCAACCGACTTTAAAGTTCAAACAAATAGGGCCGTACGTGCGACGTCGCCCGTAAGTTCTAAGATGAAAGTCTAAGCCCTAATTTTACCGGCTAGCTGTCAGGAATACGAGTAAGTGAGAGAATGGCACCAACTCAGATAGAATTCTAGTCAGAAATAGAGAGAATATTTCAAAGGGATTATTTCAAAACTTAATGGAAATATCCATGCATATATTAATTTGTGTGGCCGTAAGCAGTAACCATGTTTTCATTGAATATATAAGTTAAAAAAATACATATATATATATATATATATATATATATATATATATATATATATATTTATTTAAGCTTTATTTGCACACCAAGTACAAAAAGACAGACTTAATGCAACAGGGCAGTCTCTACCAGTCTACCTACAGGCTAAGCAGAGAAGATATTGTAGGTGCAAAGTGCAACAAGATAAGTAAAAATATCTATGTCTACATAATATTACCATAACTACTACTTTTTTTATAGGAGAGGGGCATCGATCACTAATTTTTATTAGTGATCGATGGGGAGGGGACAAACGAGCATGCGGCTCGCCTGATGGTAAGTGACTTGGACTACCGCCGCCCACGAACAACCGCAACACCAGGGGAATTGCAGATGTGTTGCCGGCCTTTTAAAAAGGGGTAGGGTAGGCTCTTTCCTTTTTTTGACTAAATTAAATTATAAACAAAATTACACAAATATATTATACGTTATATAATATAATATATTTATTATAATATATATATATATATATATATATATATATATATATATATATATATATATATATAATATACACACATAAATAGTACATACATAATTAAGTATAGTAGTTCCTGATTCAAACTCCTATGAAATATGTAAAATAAAAACAGGAAAATGGAAAAGTTGGAATTTAAGGATATAATAAAAAAGGAATGAAAATTCACAAACTACTCCTGCAACGTTAGATAATGACTCTAATAAGCGTCATTGAATATGATATAGGTATAGTGTTTAATACCAAAGTGCTATTTGATCGATAGTACCGGAAAAAATTCTTATAAAAACTCTTGGGTACCAACCGATACGCAACAGAATGTGAGGTTACGAAGAAGGTACTTTTTTCTATGCTATCTGACAATAAATTTGTTTCTGTGATTTTATGTTACAAAAAAACGATATTTAAATAATATGCCAGTAGTGCGAACTTCGCTTGGCTACTGGTGGTATAATACTGACTGTATATTATAGTTTAGTGTAGTGTCAGATATCGATCTGGATTTCTGTCGGTCGTCATTAGCAACCGGTCGCTGTAAGTCATCTTGACATAATTGGGGCTTTTGACGATTGTTTAGATGCTGTGCTCTATATCACAAATTCACAAACAAGTATAAGTATAGTACAAACGAGATGTTTTAACGTCGGTCACTGACAAATAACAGAAGGACTCTTATAGAGTATTTTTTGTTTGTTTTTGACGATAATTAAATGGTACTTATACTAATAATACTCCTAACTCCTAACTCTTGTATTTATACTTCTATTGAATGGCGATGTCTACCAGTGGACTGTTTTACGTAGTTGATTGTTAATTATTATTTGTTTATTAATTAAAAAGTCGTTCATGATCTTAAATAAATTAGAAATATAATTTTTATTATGCTGAAGGAAGGGGTAGCTGGCTGCGAGGGCAGCACGTGTGCGTGACATGTGAGCTTTAGCATCGGTCTGTATCCGTTCCGGGACATAACACCTCGAGGGCCCTTAAAGTGTTAAAAATAATATGGTGTTAGAGCAGATGCTCAAGCTTTAACATATTGTTTTTGCTTTTCATTTATTAAAAACAAAAAATACTAGCAATGCATTTCACAGTACCCAAGCAAAGCAACCCGGGTTCGATCCCCGCCGACACCAATGAAATTGTTAATTGCAATTTTAAGTGCTGACTTACCGCGGTGAATGAAAACATCGTCAGGAAACCTACATGTCTGAGAAATAAGAAAAAAAAATTTCGTAGACTTGTGAAGTTCGCCAACACCCAACACGCATTGGGACGGACATTTCCTTGCCCTAAAACCCTCTCAGAAATGAGGGGAGGTCTGTGGCCAGCAATGGGACATATATTGGCTGTAACTTTTAACTAACTACCTAGCATGCTATTAAAATTACTAATATTCCCGTTAACCACTAAAGGTAAGCTAAAATATTTGAGTTAGAAGGGGTTTATGACAGTAGACGAATAGCATATTCGAACCTTTTAGTTCGCGATTCCTACCCTGCCATTAGGCTACGCTTCACACAACAACAGAATAGCGTAAGGCACTTCACATTCAACGTAGCGCATTTACAATTTAATTATACCGTATTAATAACGTCCTCCGAACCAAATTTCGGTCACGTCGGCCTGTCTCAAGACTAGCCATTTACGCAACACGGAGAAGTGTCCGAGTATGGTGCACTCTCTATTTCCTCACACTCATAGTCCGATGGGACGGGATGGGATTCTATTGAGAATTTCTTGACATAAAAACCCAATATCTAATTTTGGCCAGAGCTACCGAAACCCAGGGTCATATAATTAGCAATCGCATTTACGCCTATAAGACTAAAGCAGTTACTATACCGTAATAATGTATGCCAATTTACAATATTGACATCCTTCTAGCCGATTTGAAACGCCCGCCTTAAAATTTTATAGTACGCTGGCAAAACGTGTTAAATTCCTGCCGACAGCATTGAGCTGAGCGCTAGAAGAAGACATTATGAGGACATCCGTTTGCCTAAGGAACTAAAAATATTTTAACTTGCACCAAAAACCCTTTAGACATGAGATGATAATCTAATGATGGATCATGATGTTTTTTAAAGGAAAATTAAGATAGAAGAAGACAGTGACTTTACGATTCATGATTCAGATGGTTCAGATATGGACCTAGAAAGTTACCGTAATATTTACCTAACAGAATAAAAATCAGATGATGAAAAAAACGTATTATACGAATTTTGGACTCAGCGATATAGAGTATTATGAAAATACATCAAACAAATTAAAGAAAGGTGATTGGGTTCTAGTCCAGTTTTCGTCAAAAAAAAATGTAAAACATTATGTAGGGCAAATTATTAATATTAATGATGACATTCCAATGATAAAATACGTAGGAAAAACTCAAACAAAACAAAGAGGTTTGCTTTTTGTCTATCATGATGATGACATATTATGTTAGTTGAAACATGTTGCAGATATTGTGTCAGTTTTGCCGAAACCCACAATAACACGTCGGGGCCAAATATCCTTTTCCAATTCCTTAAAAATCATAATATTATTATGAAACCTGTGCTCAGCAGTGGGACGTTCATGTATGTAGGCAGTTACTTTAACGCGCGCTGACGAATGCTGGTTCGATTACCGCTAGTTACTACTGCTTTCAGTTTTATCTACCTTTCGGTTATTTTAGTAATGGATAGAAACGCAGAGCATAGCTGTAATTTTATGACTAAATCAGAAATACTGTCCATCTGGGCATCTACGTCTACGAGGCAATCTACGGGGGAGTCTTAAGGTACCATTCCATAGCCGACCGCAGACAGCAGCAGCAGACGACGTGTCGTCGCGACACTACTGGTTTCTAAGTAGTTCTATGAAATACCTTCCGTAGCTAACGACACGTCGTTTGCAGGAGCGGCAGACGACATGACGCCCGATCGCAGATCAGTAGTGCCGCCAACAGCCGAACGACACGTTGAATTTTTCTCAAAAAATGAGTTTCACCGATTCCGTGGTAGATAAACTGATAAATCAGGTGGTCCAATATCCCGCACTGTACGATGCATCTCACAATAATTATTTAAACAGTGTGACAAAAGGAATTTTTTGAAAAAATATAGGAAAGTAGTTAAATACATATAATGAACAATTTGGACACATTGACCTCTTTGCGAAATCTAAACTTACGTTTAAAGATTACATCAAGAAAACTTTTAAGAAATAGAGCAGTTGAAGTTGAAATCACATACAATCATATATTCTCTCATCTATTTTTTCTATTTGTATTTTTGAGGCTACTAATATAAATATAAGTACTTAAGTTATTTTATTTAATATATATTATAATTAATTATTTGTATTATGTTTATATATTTAAGCATTTAATATGTATATATACATAAATAAAAAGAAATATATATATATATATATATATATATAAAGGTAATGTAATATATCATTCTACCTGACTATCTCTCCTGATCTGTAAACTTATGACCACCTTCATTACATTGAATTGCTTATAATTTTGCTTATAATCTATCTATTAGATTGTTCTTCTTTCCTTTTCTTCTAACAACAATACACCTACCATCAAGCAATATAAGGGAAACCTGTTATTGGCCATACTTTTAGTTTATTACATTAATGTTAATATTTTCTATATACGCTGTTGGTTTTCTAAATAAATAAATAAATAAATAAAAGTGGTTAATAGGTATGGTGTGGTATGGTGGATGATGATGCTTATTCTCAACAAAAGCAATTAGAAATGTCAAATAGAAATAATATTACAAAATTTATACTTATAATATAAAAATATTATAAGTATAAATTAATATTACCTTGTTTCCAAAAAATGTATTATGTAAATATACATAACTTTTTATAATAATAAAATTGCTAAAGGACTAATTTTAAATAAACCATGCATATTAAACATAACATAACATATTACAATTTATCACGTCTGTTATAACGCACGAAAATCACAACCGAAACAGATACTGTCCATCTGGGCTTCTGCCACCGGTCACTGACCTAGTACAAGTAACGTTCACTCATCGGCTAATAGCGGCTGCTAATAGCTCTCCCAGTAAATAAACTGTTCAACAATCACTGTCGCTTCAGCACCAAATATATGACAGTGGTGCCTTGTTTGTCTTTATTAGGATACTGATGGAGTTGATATTAAACAGTAATAAAAAGCAAATTTGTTATGGTTGACTGATATAACTGTTCAGATGATTAAAGATTGTTAGGCTTTTATAAAACTTGTAATATCACGTGATTGAAAGCAATTTTAGGGATAGGGTATTAACCGACTTCAAAAAGGAGGAGGTTCTCAATTTGAATGTTTATATATTTATGTATGTTCGAGCATAACTCCGCCATATATAGACGGATTTGCAAAATTCTTTTTTTATTCCAAAAACGTTTGTTCCGAAAAGGTCCCATTTAAATTTCGTAAAAAATCTGATGATGAGATTCGGAGACAGACAACGGAACTCTTCGATAAATGCCAGCAAATCAACCGCGATTGCTGCTATCGCATATATCTATGCATTGTTTACGCAATCATACAACATAACATCACGCCAGTACCCTCTAAAGTGGTACACAGATGTGTTCAGTATACCACGGTACATTCTAATTTCTGTTTCAAAATTGTTATATTGAAGTCAGTTGTAAAAAAAAATTACCACATGTTAAACTGACATGGTCAGTTTAACATGTGGTAATGGTTGGTGCATTTGGTCATGTAGAAAGAATGAACGACGAAAGAGTGACAAAGCAAATTTATGTTGCAGAAGTGAGCGGCAGAGTCGGGAAGGGACGCCCTAGACGAAGGTTTATCGACCAAATCGGCGATACATTGAAAATGGGCCAGATTAGGAGTACCCTTAACCGACAAGCGTGTGTAGCGTATGCGTAGATTTATAGATGTAAAGGAGGCGAGAGAGGTGTGTCAGGATCGCGCCAATTGGAAGTCCGTAGTCTCTGCCTACCCCTCTGGGTGACAGGCGTGAGTGTTTGTGTTAAACTGACCAATGATCTAGGTAAAACAAGATATGTAAGTGGTAGGAGTATTTTTATGCCTAGGAGTCTCATCTGGGTAACTGGTGCTTAAATATCTCTGCTAACAAGCAAAAGTGCGTGGTCTGCTGCGTTCCGCACTGAAAAGTATAGAGAGCCAGTGCAATCAGAGGCTACTTTAGCCCTCAGAGGTGACGACGCATCTTTTTTTTATAGGATAAGGTTAACAAGCAAGCACACAGTCCACCTGATGGTAAGTGGTTGCTGTGGCCCATAGACATCTACATCTATCCTCGATTGCGAGTCAAAATGCAGATGCGCTGTCACCCGTGAGCACTAAGGTGGAATGCCTCTTTTCCAGTAAAATGGGTCTCAGGTTCTCTACACTCACCATACGAAACACAGCAGCATAAACCTTTTTTGTTTAAAGTTGGTTGCAAACGCTTTATGCATAAATACACTGAATGTTATCAGGTATGATTTGAATTTTTAGGAGAGCTGATGGATATGGTCTGTTTTAAATAACTTAATTAAACAATATCTATACAAATAAATAAAATTAAAGTAGGTACTTATAAGAAAAACAATTTTTTTTAATTTTTGTCTGTCTGTCTGTGTCTTTGTTCCGGCTAATCTCCGAAATGGCTGCACCGATTTTGACGGGACTTTCACTGGCGGTTAGCTGATGTTATACGGAGTAACTTAGTCTACTTTCATTATAAAAAATAATTAGGGTTCCGCGAAAAAAAAATATTTTGCTGGCGACGAGGCATTCTATCATAGTCCTCGGGGTGGGCAATACATATAAATGTTGTTGAATCTAAATCGAGGATAGATTTCGTCGCCTTTGGGCCACAGCATCTATTTATCATCATGTGGACTGTACTTTTCGTCGATCGAAATATAATATCAAAAATCAATTCTGTAGAACTTATTATTGATTGTAAATCACAACAGATAATACTAAAATATGCATACATTACACATAGTACAACACTGTACCTCACACAGTCATCATCATTACAACCCTCCACAAGTCCACTGCTGAACAAAGGCCTACTCCAAAGATTGCACAAGACACGGTCCTAAGCCACATGCATCCGTCGACTTACTGCATGTTTTATCGAGTCGCCACTCAATCTAGTGACATATATATATATATATATATATATATATATATATATATATATATATATATATATATATATATATATATATATATATATATATATAAGCATATTTACATTGTAATCCTGAATGTACACCTATATATAACAAAACTAGAGGCGTCTTCAGAGTGCATCAAATAAATCAGACATAATGCTTTTCAATAAGCTCGCTATCATTGTTTCTATTTATGGAACGAATGTGCTTCTATTGTTCGTTTACAGACGTATGCATTTGTACCTACATCGATACTGTGCAGTGATAAAGTCCGTTTATAACTTCGTTGATAACGCTATTTATATGGAGTAATGGGTTACAAGAAATCCTTTATAAATAATGACTTATAAAACACGTTATTTTTTAACTATAATATTAATAATAAATATTATAGTTTATATATATTTGTTTCATCAAACATTAGTTTACATTATATGATCAGTGATCCAAGTCACGTAGTAAGCAAAATATTGCCTGTAACAGTTGAATTATGACCCATAATTAGGCCGTGCGACTTTAATGCCTATCTGCCTAGAAATCTGTCTACGTATCAACACAGACTACAAGCCGGCAACGCACCTGCAATTCTCCTGGTGTTGCAGTTGTTCAATGGCGGCGGTAGTCTTCAGGTGAGCCGCATGCTCGTTTCCCTCCTCTTATAATATATAGAATTAGACAACTCTCTTACTTTTTGTTACTAGTTGTCGTCACAGCTGTCACAGTAATAAAGTGTTGCGATTTAGATATAAAAGGGTAAGAGTACTATCACCATTAACGGTTTTCCATCTCATTTCTAAGACATGAAAACGCGTCTGTTTTTTTTTTAAAGTTGATTTTTTTTTTATAGGATAAGGGTGACAAACGAGCACACAGTCCACCTGATGGTAAGTGGCTGCTGCGGCCCATAGACATCTACATCTATCCTCTATTACAATTCAAAATGTATATGCGTTGTCACCCGTGAGGACTAAGATGGAATGCCTCATATCCAGTAAAAAGGGCCTCCGGCCACCTGCACTCACCAAGCGAAACGCAGAGGTAATTCTCTACTTCACGCTGGTTTTCTGTGAGGTCGTGGTACCACCCCGGTTCGAGCCGGCCCATCCGTGCGACAGCAAAAGCTGCCGCGTGGCTCAACCACTGTATAAACATAGACATCGCATCTTCATTTTGATTCTTAATCGAGGACAGGTATAGATGTCTATGGGCCACAGCATTCACTTACCATCGGATGGGCTGTGTGCTCCCTTGTCACCCTAATTATATTTAAAAAAAGCTTTGTATTTTAAAATTATTAAGTAAAATTAGGAATATTTTATTTTTGTGAGTAATTCAACCTGTTTAAACAAAATGGATTCCAAAGCGATAGTAATAATAATCGATATAATCGACACTCGCCGCGTATTTCCACGAGATGAATAGCGATTAAAGCCCGCGATTGAGCACAACGAAACGAGGTATAATGGCGCACGACATCGCCTAGCTGTAATCGTTTTTTGCACTCGAATTATCTCTACGGTCCCAATCGATTTTGAATCATCACCTTGAGATCAAATACGTGCTTCAAAGAATGTCGAAAATCGCAGCAGACTATAATTTAAATTTTTAATAATAGAAATATATAAATATTCCGTGCCGGAACCGTGGCCGGAATTTCATAGTACGCGTGCAACCCGGGTTCGACCACAACCAATAAAATTCTTAATTGCAAATTTTAAGTGCTGACTTACCACGTGCTCGACGGTGAAGGAAAACATCGTGAGGAAACCTGCATGTCTGAGAAATAAGAAAAAAAATATTTCGAAGACATGTGAAGTTTGTCAACAAGCTAAATGACAAAAATGGCAGCGCGGCTGACATTTCCTTGCCCTAAAACCCTCTCAGAGATGAGAAGAGCCCTGTGCCCAGCAGTGGGACGTATATGGGCTGTTACTTTAACTTTAAATATCAATAATAATTTAAAAAACCCGAAACTAAAGGAGCTGATTATCTTCAAACGGCTGAAAAGATTTTCTTGAACCATAGCTAAAAACACTCTTGATCAAGTAACCTTTCAACAAAAACAAACTAAATCTAAATCGGCTCATTCGTTTAAGAGCTATAATGCCATAGACAGACACACAAAAACACGGATAAACAGATACACAGACACAGATACACACGTTAAACACATAACACACATCCGTTTTCGTCGGGGTTTAATAAAATTTAATAGAATACCGTTGACTAAATTTTATAAAAGTTTAAATTACTTTAAATATCATCAACTTAATTACTTTAAATAATAGTCATCATCATTTTATCACAAACTAAAAAAGTCTACTCCTGGACATAGGTTGGCCCTATACGAGTACATTATACGATACGGTACCCTATACGAGTTGCCTTATGCGGAATATTTAAGAATATTTACCATAATTGCCACGCTTGCTTTTTCCCATAGTTTTCCATAGTTGCCTGTTTTTTTTATTATTTTGATTTGTTATCTGGAAAACGCTGCTGCCTATCTCCTGATTTGTTTCCTTCTGTCGCTTCTTACGACATCCACGGCATCATAATGGAGTAGTGGATTCTTTTACACCGCAACTGCACGACGTGTAGCACTTTAATTAAAATAAATATAACTAAAATAGAATATACCGGGTTATTTTGCAATAACCGGCCAAATTTGCAGAGAAGGTTCAGAATAAGTAATATAGGCAAATAGTGAAGAAAAATTAATTAAAAATATTCTCAAACATGTTCTTTTTATTTTTTAAATTCAAAATGCGTGGTTTTTGGATTTTACTACGCACGCACACATTCGTAAGAGTCAACTGGTAGACAAAAAAGTTGTTGCCCATAAATCACATTCAATATGAGATAATTTCAAATAAAATTAGAAGCCTTATTTACTCGTATTATAAAAAAAACTGCAATAACGGTATATCATCATTGATATATTTGAACTCAAGTTTAAATTTGGCTACTTTTTGAAAAGTAACCCAGTATGTAATGTTGGCTTTTAATAGACAGCTGATATATGAATATTATGTAAGGTAGATCTAAAATAGCCAGATTGGGGACGGGGAGTAGCGTAGAAGGTTCAAGATCTGACATTGAGATTGCCAATCTAACTATCAAGTGTGACGACTAATATTAATTCTCTCCAAAACGTAAGAGGTCATGTCCAGCAGTTAATTCTTACGGCCTTATGAAGAACAATGATATATCAAAGATTTATTCTAACTCTTTGAAACTCGTTTACTATATTTAGAAAATTATTAAACTGATGTCATTGTATGCAGTTATAACTAGCGTGATTAACTTCACGTAATATCATTATATTTTTAGACTAGCTCTTCCTCGCGACTTCTCGCGTGCTATTCTCTCTCGCGTGCTATTCGCTCGCGTGTAATTTAGGGTTTTAATTTTATTTCGCGGAACCCTAATTATTTTTCGAAAATATAAGTAGCCTAATTTACTCCTTATAACATGAGCTATCTACCAGTGAAAGTCCCGTCAAAATCGGTCCAGCTGTTTCGGAGATTAGCCGGAACAAACAGACAGACAGACAAACGGACGGACAGGCAGGCAGACAAAAATTTTAAAAATTATGTTGCTGTTATAGGTACCATATACACTTTTATATGCAATTAGTAAAAAGCTATTATTTTGCTTCAATTTTATTTATTTAACTAAAGTAAACAATACACTTAAAATAAACTTTGTTTCACATTTATTTTCTTTTGATTTAAATAACCATTCCAAAAAGATAATATTTTAGAAGCTAATATTTATTACAATTTTCAAAAAGCTTGTGCGAAGTTATAAAGAGCAAAGGTGATTTTTTTTGCATTGTTTATTTAAGGTATTTCAATATATCGATATATGTACACTTGGGAATTTGTTACTTATCGTATGTATCGACATACCGTGCGTCAATACTCAGTGCAGAGTATTGTTGGTTGCGTTTTGTTTTTGACAGTTGCGGTAAAAGAGTTCGAGTCAATAATAGTGAAAAGAGAAATCAATTGTCTCATCTCTTGCGTAAACGTTTATAACTATTTTCTAGGTGGTACTCGTCTACCGTCTAGGAGTTCATCTGCGTAGGTACCACCTGTAACTGCCGCCAAATATTAGTATACCTGCACTGCTGTGTTCTTAGTACAAAGAGCGAGTGTAATGACAGGTTGTGAGGCATTTCATCTTGGTCTGCAGAGGTAACAACGCATCGGTAGCCTTTTCTATTTGATGTTTGCCGCAAGTGTCCACGGAACGCTGTAGCCATTTACCATCAGATGGATTGCTGGTTCGTTTGTTACTTCATTTTTATAAAAAAAGAAATGGTGCAGCAATATTAAATTCTGACTGTAGTGTAGTAGTGCATATATAGTTATAGATAAACATATAACCGAATGATAGAACGTTGGTATGATACGATTAACATTTCTTTTATTTCGTCTCCACGCTAACTAGTCTCATCGAAAAACTTTTTCTTAACTTAGAGAACTCAAAACGTGTAATCAACGCTTTGTATCACTGAGCGGTCCTCTTTATTGGCAAACGGCGTGCGTTACGTAACTACAATAAGAATTTCAACGGTACTTGAAATTCTGAAAACAGCGCGAGTTTTTTTTTTTATAGGATAAGGTGACAAACGAGCACACAGTCCACCTGATGGTAAGTGCTTGCTGCGGCCCATAGACATCTACATCTATCCTCTATTAGAAATCAAAATGTAGATGCGTTGTCACCCGTGAGGACTAAGATGGAATGCCTCATTTCCAGTAAAAAGGGCCTCCGGCCACCTACACTCACCAAGCGAAACGCAGAGGTAAACCTCTACTTCATGCTGGTATAGTAAGTAGTAAGTAAACTTGACAACACAAGCGCTAGAACAACAGTACATATATACTAGCAGTACATATTATATACTAGTAGTATATTATATATAATAGTGATTACACTTGTACTTACTCCCCGTAAGTGTACGTCCACTTAAGTTGCGCTTCTAACAGTGCCCACAATTTTTCCTTACAGCCGCCTTTTATAATTGCTTAATAGCAAGTATGTCGTTTAAAGCTACCATGCAGCAATTACCGTGTAGTGGCGGTGTAAGAATATCCACTACCCCATATCATTTCATAGGTGTTATAAGAGACGACAGATGGAAAAAAATCAAGAGATGGACAGCAGCGTCTTCCTTAACTACTAAAATTAAAAAAAAAAACAAAGAAAAAAAATTGTAGTCGCCAACTCGCTAGCCAAGCGTGGCAACTATGACAAGTATCCGTTATGAAGCAATATATGGGGGGAGGTTCATGTTCAGCAGTGGACTTGGTTTAAAAATTCTCCCATTCAATGTAGAGGAAATTAAATCTGAAACTCGATAGGTCTTAATTTAGGTGAAACTTGAGGTTGAAACCTTATTAGTAACTTTGAACATTAAATACTTAGACGGAAGTTTGTACTTAATAATCATATGATATTTGAGCTGAGATTGCTCAGTTCAACGTAGGAAGTGAACGAGGCAAGCTTCAGATGTTTCTGAATTCATTATAATTTTGGAAATGTAAGCTTGAAATGCGTAATTTCCTCATACTGTCCGTTTAGGAAAGACATCACTACATTACATCACCTCTTAATAGAGCAGCGAGGTGTTTCGTTTATATTAATGACTAGCTGTCCTTCGCGACCCCCCGCGTGGAATTTACTACGATTTCATGGATTTTAATTTTCTTGCGCGGAACCCTAATTCTTTTTCTAAAATAAAAGTATCCTAAATTAACTCCTTATAATAACAGCTAACTGCCTGTGAAAGTCCCTTCAAAATCAATCCAACCGTTACGGAGATTAGCCGGAACAAGCAGACAGACAGACAGTTATAAAAATAATTTACACAAAACAGCTTCTACGTAATGTCAGTGAAAAGACATATTGTTTCTAAAAATAACAAGTAAAGCCTACGTAGATTTTTTGCTTTTGCTTAGGAATACGACAAAGGACCATGCCCATATTAGTATGGAGCTGAAAGTCAGCAATGCCGTGCAATGCCCAAATTGCAGCTCTATCTCATATGATAACTTTTTAACAGTATTTATATGATATCTAGATTTAATGTCAAATAAATCACCGGTTCAAAAGATATTGGACATTAAACATGATAACTTCCTACTGGTTTTTTATACAGTGAAAGAATGAGTGACAGTCATTTTAGTTTTTTGGAATGTTTTTGATTTGGAGTTAAGCCTTTTGAGCCATTACTTCATTAGATTTTTGCTTTAATTATATTTGTTTATTTGAAGCCTAGATATACTTATACACCACCACAAAGTACTTTTTTTTTACTTTTGAGTGTCTAGAGATATCATTTAGATCTTTATTCAACTCGTCGATGATTCAAATGTAAAATAATAATCAATATTGGAATCGATTACTAAGATCAATTGATCAACAAAAAAACGATTCCTTTTTCGAAGATTTTATTTATCATGCCCATTATTTACCCCCTAACTAAACAAAGCCTAAGATTTTATAATTCATGAGACTGTCAATGAGGGATAGGTGAACAAACAAATAGTCCCATAAATGGCGTAGGTAAAAAACCTAGTCTGTCTCTGGCTTTTGATAACAAAAATGAATGCTTAACTGGGCCATGTTTTTTTCATCTGATCGTCATCAGTTCATCAGTATATTATAAAATCATATTTTTATTTGGTTTTGTTGTAATTCAGCATATTATTATTCGATTATGTTGAGTTTTACATGGGCCAAAGGACGTGATTCCAGACTGTAATAAATAAAGCATGAATTAATGATTGAAACGATGATACGTACTGCAATGTCAACAAGACCGTCTTATTTTTTTTTATCCAGTGCTTCATATGATTTAAATTTAACAACATAATTCTAGTTTTCATTTATTAGATCAATCTTGTAATATACTTTATCTGGGCATTTCTGGGGCACAGATGGGCATTGTTTTTTAAAGTAACAGCTGGAATCTCGTTTAAATAGGTACATTAAAATTTTACTGGGATGGAATTTTTTTCTTTTAATTTATAAGGGTCAACCCCTGAAACATAACCTATTTATTAAGTATTTAAAAAAAAAAGAATAATTTAAATCGGTCTACACGCTGAGGTTTTTGACGTCCCAATGTCATAATTAACCACGGCTACCTTCAGTCTAAAACTATCAATTTTTAGTTCGATCTACGCAGAATGAGCTTATAGTATATATCTATGAGTCTTGCAGTTATAAGCGTGAGGAGTTAGCATTTAATTTTATTAGTTATGGAATCCTAAGCAGATGGTAGCACCCAGACATTTTCTGTAATGATATTAGGATGCTATTTGATTTCAATTGTCTCGCGAATCATCCTTGGAAGGTATCTCAGTTTTTTAGCGAGGATTTATAGTCTTTGAAATCTGATTTAGTAGCGGGGGCAATCCTGTACGTGTGTACAGACAGACTGAAAGTCTACTGTCTGACTAAACTTCCTCATACGGCAAATAGTGAAGAAATACCAATAACGTAACAGTTCGGTATAAAACTGAAGTGACAACATAACATATAGTCCACCTAATAATAAGTGGTTACCGCAGTTCATGCACACCTAAAGCTAAATTCAAACAAAGAAGTTTTATCTATAGACTTATACATACTTTTTTATAGGATTTGGGATGACAAACGAGCACACAGTCCACCTGATGGTAAGTGGTTGCTGTGGCCCACAAACATCTACATCTATCCTCGTTTGCTAATCAAAATGCAGATGCGTTGTCAGCCGTGAGGACTAAGATGGAATGCCTCTTCTTCAGTAATAAGTGTCTCCGGTTCTCTACACTCACGAAACAGCAGTGTTAAGCTGCTAATTTACGCTGGTATTCTATGAGAGCGTGATCCTTCCCTGGTCCAGCCGATCCATTCGTGTTACAACTATACAATTAATATAGCTGCTAGTTCTCTAAAAACTGTCGCCAATTGTTTTGACAACCTTAAATGCATTGCCTAAAGTAGAATTCATTAAGCTACGTACAAATTAAAAGCGCACCCAAATATTCGAGTGGGCGCTCATTCGGTAAGTACATTTTTTGTCACTGATTGTGTATCTAGTTTTTTTATTAGTGATCGATGCTCTATCACGTATAACATAAACCACATAATATACTGGATTATATTATATTATATTGTCTGGACAATACATAGTTTAATTTCCTCTACCGTTTCAAATTACACGTTTTGACAATAAATCAAAGTAGGTTGAGTCCATCTTTAGTGTGTGAAATTAATGTAATCTCATCTTAATTCTTTACCGTATCACAGTTACATAATGCAAAAGCCAAAGATATCGGCGGCGAACTGGCGGCAAAACAAAACGCCCCGTAACTAGGGCATGGACGTTCCGCGCATATCTTTTCCAGCGGGCATTAGTCAATAGCGGGTCAATTATTGTTCTGTCGGGCGACGTCAATCAAGCGTGAAGACGGGCGGTCAGGCGATGTTCAAGCTGCAGTCTAACAAGAGCTATGACTAGACGTAAAAAGATGGCAATAGGTTAGGTTTGTTGTTGACTTCGAAAAAGTTATCGTTTTTGTAGAAACTAAATAACTTTTTTTGCTGCTACTAAATAATTCATACGTGGTAGAGCCATGCTGCAGTTATATTAGTAGCATAGTTGTAGCACGAATGGGTCGATTTGAATGCATCTGTATTATGATTCTTTATTGAGGATAGATGTATATGTCTAGTGGCCACAGCAACCACTTACCATCAGGTGGACTGTGTGCTCGTTTGTCACCCTATTATATGAAAAAAAAGAAGTTTGTAATGTAAGTAAAAAAGTTATACATATAAATAGAATATAAATTTACAGTTTCATTTAATGTAAATAAATAACTTTTGTTTGTTGGTATTTTATGCGCTGCCATACCTTTAATGAGATTGCGTTAAAACTTTGTCAACTTATTGCTTGCACTTGCGCGAATGTTATAGGCATAATACAATTAACTTCCAGTAGGTGGCGCGGGTATCGTACCGTCATATTTATTGGAAAGTAATTGATTATCATCATTATCATTATTGAATAAACAACATAACTCTTCCAAATTTAAAACGATATTTCCATAATTATTTCTCCTGCGGCAGCATCGCGCCGGGTACCAGCTGTTATATTATATTTTATTTCTACTTTCGTACATATCTAAAAGAATTGTACAGCAGGAAACAATGCAAATTAGCCGACTACATATATATACCCAAAATATTCTGATTTCTTTTATATTTCGATTGATTTTCTCTACCGTGTGTTCACCATGTAGTTGGCGGCGGAGAAAACCCACTAATCCATATCATCTGGTGTAAGCCATAAGAGGCGACAGAGCAGCCGATGGGCAGAAGCATCTTCCTGATAACAAGTCAAAATAATAAAAAAACTGTGATTGGCAATCCACCTGTCAGGCGTGGCAACAATAGCAAATATCTGACGAGGTAATTTATTATAGGGGAGACATGTCTGTCAGTGGATTGCTATAGGTTGGAATAAATGAATTTATGATCTTTATAAAATGTTTTTTTTAAATAAAATTTAAGTGACAAACTAACTAACAGTGCACCCGATGGTAAGACAGCTGCAACCAACTTTAAATAAAGAAGGCCACATAGTACAGATGCGTTGTCACAGTCTGAGGACTGAGGTGGAATGCCTCAAACTCTGTAATTACACTGGTTCCATATACCGGTCTGCAGCCACGAGCCGAGGTAGCTCAGTGGGTTAGAGCATGCTGTAAATTTCACAGTACGCGATCGCCGCCGGCACCAATGAAATTGTTAAAAAAAAATTCTGCTGATCTACCACGTGCTATGCGGGGAAAGAAAACGTCGTGAGAAAACATGCATGTCTGATAAATAATAAAAAAAATATATTTTGAAGACATGTGAAGTAGCCAACACACATTAGGGCAGCGCGGCGGACACTTCCTTGCCCTAAAACCCTCTTAGAAGTGAGAGCAAGCCTGTGCCCAGCAGTGGGATATATATAGGCTGTTACTTTACTTATATACCTGTCTCAAGCAGTGCAATGACTGCTATTAGGTGGTAGCAATAGGTTAGAGGTGGAGTCCTACCATTTATTGTATTATTAAACGTAAGTATTCAAAATTCCAATTAATAATTTTACTGGTATCGGCAGGTGTCGGACGTTGTTCAAAACTATGAAATTATAGACAAGAGTTTAGCCTCTTTAGTTACCACGACTAACATAGAAGTGAATATCTAACAAAGGTGTTATATATTACTAATACAAGTTCAATTACTATAACAAAAATTATAACAGCGGAAAACTTTGCATTAAATTCAACTTACGCAAATCCGGTGTGGTAGCGGCGAAATTTAATCAGTCAATCCATCATCATCGACAGTAGCCTAATGGCAGGGTAATCACCTCGAACTCGTTAGGTCGTGGGTTCGAATCCGCCATTCGACTACTGTCGTGAACCACTTCTAACACAAGCATTTAAAGCTTACCAGGAATGGTTAAAGGGAATATTAGTAAGGTTAATAGCATAATAAATGCTAGTATTTAAAAAAAAAACAAAGAAATAAAAAACATGCATGTGTGTCGTGGAACACTTGGTTGGAACGAAGTTCCTTACGTAGTATATTATTGTTAATAAACTTATTATATTATTGATTAACAAATACAAATAAATGAATTACTAGTGTCTATTAAAATGGAGTGACGACCAGGTAAGACATGCAGGAAGTCGATGGATGCAGGTGGCTCAGGACCGTGCTTTGTGGCATTCCTTGGGGGAGGCCTATGTTCAGCAGTGGACTTATGAAAGGCTGTAATGATGATGATGATGATCAAAATGAAGCGTCATTTAAAATAAAATAATATTACTTTCATGGCAACATAAGAAAAAGTGCGAGGGAGATGGATATGGAGATGGTCAAGGACGTCTACACTACGTCCGAAGGGGTCGTGATGGAAAAATCTTACACTTTTCGTCGCCTAGCACTCATCCGCCAAATCCGTACCGTCCGATAAAGAACTTCGTTCCAAAAAACATAACCCATAAATGTCCTGAAAGTTTACAAACGAAGGAAACTAGTAACCACTGACAAATAGCGGAATAATCATCACAATTAAACCAAACCATTCAGACCTAAAAGGGTTAGCCTAAAATGTGCCAAAGATACGATACTGAGATCGCCACATTTGCTTGCCAAACGAGGTGATAACGATAAATCCTTCCCAGTTGTGAGAGGGCCATATCAGAATCATCCACACGTAAAATTCGCCCTTAGATAGTAGTAGAAAGCCGTAATTTTGACATTACAAACAGACACTTAAATTTTATTTATTTGTATAGATAATCAAAGAACCATTATTTTCAACAAATTTTCGTTTTTTTTTTACAAAAAAATTTAAGTTTTTCGGATAAAATATGGTCCAGATACCTCCTGAAAGTGCTATCTGTCTGTTCTTAAAGTTTAATCACAATCAGTTCAGCCATTCCGAAGATTAGCGACTGACAGACAGATTAGGACAGACACACTCACATAATTTTTTAAATGGTTATTTATGTCTTAATAGCATGCTAATAACCCCCTGAGCTTAATAAAAAGTAGTTATTACAATATCACAGACAGACACTTTTATTTATATATACATATAGATAACTAAGCGAGAAATGAACAAACTGTTAATTTAAATGTGTATTATATCGTTTAGCATTCAAACTTGATAATGTCATTCCAATTTGCTACTTCAAATGTCTGCTTTCTCCAAAAAATCAAATATTCGCTTAAAGTGAAAAATAAGAATATAAATAGAGTCACGCTTCGACATTCGATCTTGCATCGCACGAATCACGAAATTCACTTTAGTTATCTAATAATTCGAATAGCCAGATGGAGTCTGTAACAGTGATGTTCTTACATCAGTAAAATAGACTATCGATGTAATCAATTTTCTTAAAGGTATACAACTACAATTACCATCCGATATCAACCACAAAATTTGACGATGGAAGTAAATAGTCTTGAAAATATATTAAATTATATGTTTTGCAAAAGCGTGGTTTCGTGGTCTCTTAGAGAAAAGTTTGCGGTTTAAAATAAATTGATTTGGCCCCTATATATATATATATATATATATATATATATATATATATATATATATATATATATATTTACAACTACATAAAACAAAAATATGCTATTCTATAAAAATTAAAATGTAGAATACATTATTAACATAAAAATGAAATAATTTTATAAAATAAACAAACTACTAATTTATGTTCTAGGCGCTCAGGCATGTTTATATGAAATGCATAGAGTTGTAAAGCAGATATAAAAGTTTTCCTTGAAAAGACAATCGTTTTGCATACGACGCATCAGTGCGCGGAAAGAGCCGATAGCCTCTGCGCCCACAAATCCTCTTGCACAATGTGGTGTGTTAGAAAGGTTTTTTTAAAACGCATTTCTTTACTTGGTACAATTTCAAAGTGTTGGAAACCAGCAGAAAGTTCATAGCGGCTTATAAAGAAAACGGAAAAATGCGATGCAATTTAAATAACCAGAAGAATATAAGAGTAGCAAATATTGTCCTAAATAAAAATTAATTAAATAACATTACTATCATTATCAAACTGCTTATTCCGCATTGATATTTATACAACTGATGCAGACTATTGTAGCTTGAATTATGCAGCACTTTGTTATAATTAAATCTAAATTATGATCGTAAGACTTCGGAAGCTTATTATCGATACCCAAAATGAAATAAAATTGCACAACACTATTAAAAAATGTTAAAAAGAAACGAATTTTAAAACATAATTCCCAGAAATCTCCATTAGGTAGTGATAGATATGAAATTTTTTTAAGTTACCGAAATCAGTTTTGTGAAGATTACATCGAAGCTAATTTGTAACTTGTTTCACTTAAAATTGAGAAACCGCTATGTAAAAGCGACAAGTTGAATTACGTAACTATGCGCAGGACGGTCGCCTGTTGGGCAAGTTGTTATCGGTTGACGGAGCAGCTAACTATAGAAATCTTGTACAATTGCTGCTCCTGATAGAATATCTTGATATTAATTCGCCCGGATTTTGAATAGTGACGCTCTTATTTAAGCGTAATATTAACAGGTAGTCTTGCTAAAGAAATAAACAAATATATAAATAATTAATAGACAAATATTTTTATACGTTACTAGCTAGTACCAGGCGCGATGCTGCCGCAGAAAAAATATTTGTGGAAATATAGTTTTAAATTTGGAAGGGTTATTATGTTTAATTAGGAATGATAAATACATTCATTGAAATTGAATAACATATTATGACTCTCAAATAAATATGTCGGTACGACACGCGCGCCACCTACTGTAATTTAATTGTACTATGCCTATAACTACCCCATATCCTCCCGTGGGTGTCGTGTGCCGTGTAGTGGCGGTCAAGAATATCCACTACCCCATATCCTCCCGTGGGTGTCGTAAAAGGCGACAAAGGGAAACAGGTGGGAGATGGGCAGCAGCATCTTCCTGATAATAGCCAATATTATAATAAAAAAAAAAAACTGCGGTTGCCAACCCGCTCGCCAAGCGTGGCAACTATGGCAAATACCCCCCTTATGAATGGATGTAATAAAGAAACGGCCCCCAGTCCCCGGCGGCCCCGCTATTCCTGGCTACGGTGACGACCATGGTAACGGCGGGGCAGGGGGTGCTAAGAATCTCCGGTGGAGGTTTGGTTGCCACCTACGACGACTCGACCTGGCAACATACAACGCACGCACCCTGAGGACTGACGAGAAGATCGTGGAGCTGGAAGAAGAGATAGACAAGTTGCGCTGGCATATTATAGGATTATCCGAAGTCCGAAGAGAGGGGGAGGACACGGCAATCCTCGAATCCGGCAACTTGCTCTATCACCGGGAGGGCGAACATCTGTCCCAAGGAGGTGTCGGATTTATCGTCCACAAGTCTCTCGTTAACAACGTTGTAAAGATCGGGAGTGTGTCGACGAGGGTTGCGTACCTTATACTCAGAATCACCAAACGGTATTCGCTGAAGGTCATACAGGTTTACGCACCAACCTCGGCACACCCCGATGAGGAGGTGGAGGAAATGTATGAGGATATCTCTAGAGCCATGCATTCCTCCAAAACCCAATATACGGTGTTAATGGGAGACTTCAATGCAAAACTAGGCACAAGAGAGAACGGTGAGCTGAAAGTAGGGAAATTTGGAATAGGGCAACGGAACCCAAGGGGCCAGCAGCTGGCCGACTTCATGGAGATAGAGGGACTCTTTATGATGAACTCTTTCTTCAAGAAGCGGCCCCACAGGAAGTGGACCTGGTTAAGCCCCGGCGGTTCGACAAAAAATGAGATTGACTTCATTATGACGACCAGACGACAACTGTTCAGTGATGTCTCAGTGATCGCGAGGGTGAAAACCGGCAGCGATCACCGAATGGTTAGAGGCACACTGAACCTAAATGTTAAGTTGGAGAGGTCTCGTCTGATGAAGTCAACGCTCCGTCCCCCTCGTGCTCTAATTCAAAGTCCCGAAACCTTTCAGCTCGAGTTACGAAACCGTTTTCAGTGCCTAGAAGACTGCAATGAAGTGGACGGTATGAATGACAAGCTCGTGGAAACTGTCCATGCGGTCGGAGCTAAGTTCTGCAAGACCCGCCACAGAAGAACACAAAAACTCTCCGATCACACTCTTAATCTCATGGCTGTTAGACGGGAGATGAGGCTACATTCTTCAACAGATTTGACAGCATACAGGCAACTGAACAGACAGATCTCCAAATGCATGCGGCGGGACTTACGCAACTTCAATACAGCTCGTATTGAAGAAGCGATCGAGCAGAACCAAGGCTCCAAAGTCTTTGCCAGAGATCTGTCTGCCAGAAAGAGCCAACTGTCAAAGCTGAAGACCGAATGTGGCAGCATCGTTTCCGGGGCACCTGAGATTTTGAGTGAGATTGAGAGGTTCTATGGGCAGCTGTACACGTCATCGTTGGAGCCACACGCAAGTGTGAGTAACGATCCAAGAGCGAGTCTTATCCGACACTATTCCGAAGATATTCCGGACGTCAGTCTGAGCGAGATTAGAATGGCTCTCCAGCACCTTAAAAACGGCAAGGCCCCAGGCGAGGATGGAATTACAGCGGAGCTTCTGAAAGCGGGTGGAAGACCGGTACTTGAAGTCCTTCAGAAGCTCTTTAATTCCGTCCTCCATGGTGGCATAACACCGGAGGCATGGAGCAGAAGTGCGGTGGTCTTGTTCTTCAAGAAAGGTGACAACGCTCTCTTGAAGAACTACAGACCGATTTCCCTTCTGAGCCGCGTCTACATGCTGTTTTCGAGAGTCATTACGAATCGTCTTGCGCGCAGACTTGACGACTTCCAGCCTCCCGAACAAGCCGGTTTCCGAAAGGGCTTTAGCACCATAGACCACATACATACCCTACGGCAAATTGTACAGAACTCCGAAGAGTACAATTTGCCACTATGTCTGGCGTATGTGGACTATGAGAAAGCCTTTAATTCCGTCGAAATTTGGGCGGTGCTGCAGTCCCTTCAGCGGTGCCAAGTGGACTGTCGGTATATCGAAATGCTGAAGTGTTTGTACAGTAGAGCTACGATGGCTATCCGAGTACAGAACCAGAGTACGAAACCTATCCAATTGCAGAGAGGTGTAAGACAGGGTGATGTTATATCCCCGAAACTCTTCACCGCTGCATTGGAAGACGTTTTCAAGCTTCTGGACTGGAAAGGATGCGGTATTAACATCAATGGCGAATACATCACTCACCTTCGATTTGCCGACGATATAGTCCTTATGGCAGAATCGCTGGAGGACCTAAGCACTATGCTCAATGACCTCAATAGTGTCTCCCAACGGATAGGTCTTAAGATGAACATGGACAAAACAAAGATCATGTTTAATGTCCATGTCACACCTATGCCGGTAGTTGTTGGGAGCACTAAGCTCGAAGTTGTTGACGAGTATGTTTACCTGGGACAAATAGTCCGACTAGGTAAGTCCAACTTCGACCGAGAGGTCAATCGACGGATTCAACTCGGCTGGGCAGCGTTCGGGAAGCTACGACACATCTTCTCGTCAGACATACCTCAAAACCTTAAAACGAAATTGTACAACCAGTGCGTGTTGCCAGTGATGACTTACGGAACTGAGACGTGGTCCTTCACTGCTGGCCGTATGAGGAAGCTCAAGGTCGCTCAGCGAGCTATGGAGAGGGCTATGCTCGGAGTTTCTCTGCGTGATAAACTTAGGAATAAGGATATCCGCAGTAGAACCAGAGTAACCGACATAGCCCAACGGATTAGTAAGCTGAAGTGGCAGTGGGCCGGCCATATAGCTCGAAGAACCGACAACCGATGGGGAAGAAAGGTTCTCGAGTGGCAGCCTCGTACCGGTAGGCGAAGTGTAGGGCGTCCCCCCACGAGATGGAGTGACGACCTGGTAAGACATGCAGGAAGTCGATGGATGCAGGTGGCTCAGGACCGTGCTTTGTGGCATTCTTTGGGGGAGGCCTATGTTCAGCAGTGGACTTGTGAAGGGCTGTAATGAAAAATAATGATGATGCCTATAACGTTCGTGCAGGTGCAAGCAATAAGTTGACAAAATTATACCGCAGTCTAATGAAAGGTATGGCAGCGCATAATATACGAACAAACAAAATTAATTTTTATATATTAGATTATTAGTATGGTCAGAATTTTTAATTAGTTAAACTTTATATTTAATAATACATTGTTATTTATACCGAAAATATATTTCTTTTTAACCAGATGGAAGTTAGCGTAGAACATTCTTTTTTTTAACTAAACTGTATGCCAATTAATTGCTCCATAAATGCTCCAGCAGAATCCAAAATTGCTCCAGCTCTATTGTTATTAGTTAATTTATAATTAATTTAAAAAAAAAATAGGTATGAAAAATTTAATTTTGCAATAAAGTATAAAATATCTACTTTTTTAAATTAAACTGTATGCCAATTAAATGCTCCTTAAATGCTCCAGCAGAATCCGAAATTGTTCCAGTTCTATTGTTATTAGTTAATTTAAAATTAATTTTTAAATAATTTAAGTATCGGAAATTCAATTATTTTAAAAAACATAGAATATCTACGTTTTAAAATTAAACTGTATGCCAATTATTTGCTCCTTAAATGCTCCAGCAGAATCCGAATTTGCTCCACCTCTATTGCTATTAGTTAATTTATAAATAATTAAAAAAAAATAAGTATCGAAAACTTAATTTTGCTAAAAAACAGAAAATATATAGTTATTAAAATTAAACTGTATGCCAATTATTTGCTCATTAAATGCTCCAGCTGAATCCGAAATTGCTATACCTCTATTGCTATTAGTTAATTTATAATTAATTTTAAAAAAATTAACCAGAAGGAAGTTAGCGTAGAACATAATTTTTTTAAATCAAATTGTATGCCAATTATTTGCTCCTTAAATGCTCCAGCAGAATCCGAAATTGCTCCACCTCTATTGTTATTAGTTAATTTATAATTAATTTTTAAGAAAAAATAAGTATCGAAAATTTAATTTTGCTATAAAACAAAAAATATGTACTTATTAAAATTAAACTGTACGCCAATTATTTGCCCCTTAAATGCTCCAGCTGAATCCGAAATTGCTATACCTCTATTGTTATTAGTTAATTTATAATTAATTTAAAAAAGTTAAGTATCGAAAACTTTATTTTGCAATAAAGTATAAAATATCTACTTTTTTAAATTAAACTATATGCCAATTAATTGCTCCTTAAATGCTCCAGCAGAATCCGAAATCGCTCCACCTCTATTGCTATTAGTTGATTTATAATTAATTTAAGAAAAAAAGGATCGAAAACTTAATTTTGCTATAAAACATAAAATATCTGCTTTTAAAATTAAACTAAATGCCAATTAATTGCTCCTTAAATGCTCCAGTAGAATCCAAAATTGCTCCACCTCTATTGCTATTCGTTAATTTATAATTAGTTTTGAGAAAGAATGATCCCATTTGAGTAATAGTGCCATCGTCAATAGAATGTAGTAACATTCTATACTAAAGGTCATTTCATCGAATAAAAATTAATTGACTCTCAAAAGTGGTGCGTATAATAGATGCTAAATGGTATAAAGCCAAAAAAATAATATTGATGGGTGAGTTTTGAAATTATGGATTCTTGTGAATGGATTAGACAACCATCTTAATATTTTTTTTGTGTTTGTGCCACCTAGCGTCTTTTCTACGTACCACCATGAAAGTTAATCAATTTTGATTTGATAAAATGACTACTTATAGAAAGAAAGCAATAGATGGTGCTATTAAAAAATTAGATATATAATAGATAGTAATTACCTAATTAACAAACAAAACTGATATGTCTCTTCTTAAGATCGAAGAAGATGATGCACTATGACACATATGTATATGACGGGACCAGCACCGTTGCACGTGCGGCGCGGTAGCCGTCGGTGCAGTTAGACAGAATTCTTGTAAATAACACGTGTTCCGCACACCTGCACCATTTCACCTGCAGTGGCGCTCGTTTTGCTTGTATAAAACGGACGGCGCGGCCGCCGTTAGGACAGTCTTGGCTCTGACATGGAACGGTGCGCTTGTCGTATTCCGTTACTAGTTTATCCTTGACTCGTTGGATAATTAATTCGTGTAAACGAATTAATTATTATTCCTAACTACAAAATTTGTCTCTGTACTATACTCAATTACCCTTTCTACATATATAATTTTATGTAAATAAATGAATGATACACACCATCCATGTTATTCAAAAATCATTGATGAATAATGGAAATGTTTCCCTGTAGTACAAAAGTTTCACTTCTGTCGTGTGTCTTCACGACACACACTGTTTTTGTAACGCTTTTGTAATATATTTATATAAGTTATACATATAAATAACTTACATAATATATATAAGTATTAATATAATTTATACTTCTTTTAAATTTAACACTGAGAAAATTAATAAAAATATATAAATATAAAGCTAAGGTGGAAATTCGAATAAACGAATAGGCAACATGACAGCTAAGTAAGGGTACAAGACTATTTCTTAAAATTATAGTTGTCGCGCCTTATAAAAACAAGAAGTGGTCACATGGATTTCATATGTAGTCCAATCTAAAATAAGAAGAAAGCCGTAAAATAGCAACTTTAACTAATACATACTCTATTTTAAATAAAACAAGGTAACATTTAGTCAACGGTTAATTATATTAAAAAAACAAAAACATTTATACCTCCTTTTTATTCAAATAATAATAATGAAAGAACTTTTACATATTAATAAATGAAAATGACACATTAATTTCAAAGTGAGATCACAAATTATTGTTTGCTGTGTATAATAATGTGATCGCTAGTGTTTCCTCTATTCGTTGATACACTCTTCGACCAGCAAGTTATTATTTAAAAATAAATCATAAATAAATGCACATGCACGTGCTGCACTGAGCACGTCCTCCTACTTTTCGACTTTTAATACTTGACATGTCAAAAGATTTATTTTTAAGTGACTTTTCTGAAATTTTAAATATTATAATCCACCCGACCACTGTAGGGTTAACTTTTAGGTTTTTCCAAAATTGATTTGTAATGTGATTGCGGATCGATATCGATATTTTTTTATTACTCATTGAAAAAGCATCAAAATTTAAGCACTCAACTAAAGAAGAACATTATTGAGTAGATTCTGTCACCTAGTCTAAAGATAATTGACAATGACAGCTGAGTAGCTGAGATGCGACTTTTGGACTTTGGACTTTTTGCTTATTATTTTATATCAATCTAAAGGTCTTTGACCAGTGACTTTAAAGATAACATGTCCTGAGTGGGCTAATTTGGGTTTATGCCATTTAGTATCTATTCTACGTACCACCTTGAGAGTCAATCAATTTTTGTTCGATAAAATGACTTTAACCATAGAATGTTACTACATTCTATTTATGATGGCGCTATTACTCAAATGGGATCACTATCTCAAAATTAATTATAAATTGACTAATAGCTATAGAGGTGGAGCAATTTCGGATTCTGCTGGAGCATTTAAAGAGCAATTAATTAGCATAGAGTTTAATTTTGAAAAGTAGATATTTTCTGTTTTACAGCAAAATTAAATTTTCGATACTTAATTTTTAAAAAAAAATTAATTATAAATTAACTAATAACAATAGAGGTATAGCAATTTCAGATTCAGCTGGAGCATTTAAGGGGCAAATAATTGGCGTACAGTTTAATTTAAAAAAATAATGTTCTACGCTAACTTCCTTCTGGTTAATTTTTTTAAAATTAATTATGAATTAACTAATAACAATAGAGGTGGAGCAATTTTGGATTCTGCTGGAGCATTTAAGGAGCAATTAATTGGCATACAATTTAATTTAATAAAATAATTTTCTACGCTAACTTCCTCCTGGTTAATTTTTTTAAAATTAATTATAAATTAACTAATAGCAATAGAGGTATAGCAATTTTGGATTCAGCTGGAGCATTTAAAGAGCGAATAATTGGCATACAGTTTAATTTTAAAAATTATATATTTTCTGTTTTATAGCAAAATTAAATTTTCGATACTTACATTTTTTTTAAATTATTTATAAATTAACTAATAGCAATAGAGGTGGAGCAAATTCGGATTCTGCTGGAGCATTTAAGGAGCAAATAATTAGCATACAGTTTAATTTTAATACGTAGATATTTTATGTTTTTTAAAAAAATTGAAATGTCGATACTTAATTTTTTTAATAATTAATTATAAATTAACTAATAACAATAGAGCTGGAATAATTTCGGATTCTGCTGGAGCATTTAAGGAGCAATTAGTTGGCATACAGTTTAATTTAAAAAAGTAGATATTTTATACTTTATTGCAAAATTAAATTTTTGATACTTAATTTTTTTTTAATTAATTATAAATTAACTAATAACAATAGAGCTGGAGCAATTTCGGATTCTGCTGGAGCATTTATGGAGCTATTAATTGGCATACAGTTTAGTTAAAAAAAAGAATGTTCTACGCTAACTTCCATCTGGTTTCTTTTTATTAATTAATGGTGGCAAACGATCACGAGCGCACAGTTCACTAGATGGTTACCAGTTGTTGTGACCCATAGATATCAACATTTATTCTCTATTAACAATCAAAATCCACATTTGTTATCACCCCTGAGGAAAAACATAGAACGCTTCGTTACTAACAAAAAGGGTTTGCGGTTCTTGACACTCACCATATGAAACATCAAACTGCAATTTTAAGCTAGTTTTCCGTGTGAGCGTGTAATTCACTTGTTTTCCTACTTTTTATATACACAAAAAGTTACAATATTATTAGTTAATTAACATACAATACAATATTTGTTTATAAACTAATATATTTTACTACAATGCCTGTGAAAGGTTACTTAAGGGGCTACTCCATGCGAACGACCTTGAGCGTTTGTGTGCCGGCCGAGCCAACTCCCTACAATATAGGATCGCGTAAAAAATAATATGTAAGACGCCACCTACCATAGTTTTGTATAACTCAATGCGTATATACTGTACGGACGTAATATTTTTCAACATCAATAAACTATTTTATGGAAATACACACAGCGTACAACTATAAATGTATTTTAATTTTTTTATTCGGTATATTAGTTGCATTATATTAGAATTATGTATTCTCATATATTATCTAATTATGAAATTTTATAATTAATTATATATGAAAAATGAAGCATTGAAAATTGTGAGTTTAAAAGATACCTACTCGCTATAGGTAAATAGATAGATAGCTCGCCTTTTGTACAAATATTTGGTGCAATAAAGAATAAACAAATAAATAGGATGTTTCGCAGAGTGAGAGTAATATAGAATGAGAGTCGTGGAGGCAGTTTACAAACATAAATTGCACAAGGACAAACATCCAGAACCGGAACGATTATTTGTAGGTCTTACAAATATTTGTTCCATGCGGGATTCGAACCCGCGGCCCCCAGCGCAACAACTGATTGCTAAGCCACTGCGCCACGGAGCCGTCGCCGGGTTATAGGTAAAGTGACCATACGTCCCGTTTTGAACGGGACTGTCCCTTTTCTCGGTCACCTGTCCCATTGCCCCCAAATAAAGCTCCGGGACACAAAATTGTCCCGTAACTCTTTGGATGGAAGTATTCAAAGCCAACAATCTTCAACATAATTTTTTTAATCGAATATATTTTATGGTACAAATGCTCCGATAGAAAGAGTATTTTTTTATTTTAAATAAATTGTGGACGTCTGAAAGAAACACTTACGGTTCCAGTTCTAAAGGCGATGTTGAGATAACAATAAAAAAAAATTGAGCAGAATTTTATTCTTATTTAAAATCATCACCAACTTTATTAAAGCAAATTTAATCCACTGACAAATGTAATTCATAATTTAAAAAAAATGTTGCATTTAATAATTACCTATTTTTAAATGCAACATTATTTTTTAATTTATTGTATAAAGTTATAGTTTTTAGAGTATAAATAAACCCATGTCCTGTTTTGGGTTAAAAAATAAATGGTCAGCTTATTCTTTTTAGTTAAATTTAGTTTTAAAAATTTTTAGTTTATAGTAAAAAGTAGGTATATTAGTACCTACTTTTTACCGAATTATAAGTATAGAACACCTTATGTACTCAATTATTTTTTGAAAAAGAAGAAAAAACAAGCAATAAATAATATACTATATTTTAGCAAAAAACTATAACTTAGAACATAAATGAAAAACTCATAACCGACCTAGGATTCGAACCCGGGACCTCATGATCAGCAGTCGCACTACTACAACCACTAGACCAACGAGGCACTACTACACCTGATAAGATATTGTAGTTGGTTATTACGATTATTTTTAACTGTATACTATACTGATAATATTGAATTAGCCTTTTATAGTGTAAATTATAATATTTGTCGAAATGTTAATTATGGATTCGAACCTTACATGCTAATGGTGCTTCATTTTTTTATTTGCATTTACTTCTAAGAAAATACACGCAAAAAGCTTCATCGCGCAGTAAAAACACAACAAATATATGTATAACTAATACGAAAAATTATACCCAAAACAAACAAATAATACTACCTATAAAATAACCTAATAAGTAATAATATTATCGACTGATAAGACGAGAGCGATGCTCTAACGAACGACACGGGCTCCACGTTCGAGAGCTCAACGCTCAATGATCCAGCAAGCCCGTGGGCAGTGAATACGCCCAGATTTTAAAATAATTTCTTAATAAAATCAAATTTTGGTCTTTTGAAAAAAATTTTACTATAGAAATGTTCATTAATAAATTGCCTATCCATTGGTGTAAATCGCAAAATAAAATAATACTTACTTTACGAGGAGATGCATGTTATCAATAATAATTTCACATTTATGTGGTTTCGTTGTAAGGAGATTATATTAATATTTATTCCTTTAAAAAAAAATTGGATACAGCTCTTATGAAATCAAGATTATGTAGAAATATAATGTGTTTTTTATTTGTTGATATATCTTTTAAATAAAAAGTAGATAGCTCCTAAAAACCGCACAAATAACGACTAGCGCGACATTTTGCTCAACCCGCGCCTTAAGTAATAAGTACTGTTTCATATAAGACCCTGCTATTTTCTCCTGTATCTTGGAAGCGGCTGCTCATGGATAAACACCCAGACCCGGAACAGTCATTTGTAGACACTTATAATTTATTCGTGCGGAATTCAACCCAAGGTCAATGCCTCAGCCAAACGCTTTGGCCACTGCAATACAAAGCCTTCAATAATTCATCATTGAGTTATATGTACTACGTATTAGAGAAGCCATTCCAAACAAAAATTGTGTCCTACTCTATGTCTATGCGCGACTACTACTACCGCGCATGCGCGAATACTTTAATTTGATATAAAATAAGATATTAATATAAAATAAATATAAGAATTTAATATCAAATATCTTAATTTAATCTAAACAAACATTATATTTCTTAATAAAATGTAATAATTATTATTTTATGGAATTCACAAATCTTCAATTTACGCAATATTTAGTTTGTACGGATTGCAGTACAGTTCAGTTGAACATAGTCCATGTTCGGAATGGCTTCTCTAGTACGTAGTACATAAATAACTCAATGTAATTCACATTATAAATTCCCCAAATGTCACAGTCAAAATGACAACTGAAACAAAGATATTTTTTAACATTTTAATGCACAATTATGTAATAATTAAGATGAACACAATACAACAAAATATTTTAAAGCGTTGAATTTTAAAATTATTTCCTGACTTATATACTGTACTGTACAGTGTACATTGTACTTACGAAAACAAAGATAGAATGAAAAACTTGAAAAAAAAAACATACAAGCATTAAAAAAACCGCATCGTGGTCGCAAAATCCAAATAAGTAATCATTTTTCGAATGTGTACAGAAACCGCGGCTACGCCCATTTGTAATTTAACATGTATCAAGAAACGGGACGTGGTCGGTGAACGGCCGCCAAGATTAGATCAGCACATGAATCACGGTATGCATTAACTTCAGAGACATCGCATCGGAAGGGCGAGGCGCGACGACTTCAACAGATGTTTTGTTTTGTCTGTGCGAGCGGATGTAATTTTGGTGGCGAGACTACCAGCGGAGTACTATCTTTCTTTGTTTTATAGAATAAGGGTGACAAATGAGCACATAGTCCACCTGATGCTAAGTGGGTTCTGTAACCCATAGACATCTACATCTAACCTCGATTACGAATCAAAATGCAGATGCATTGTCACCCGTGAGAACTAAGATGGAATGCCTCGTTTCCAGTAAAAGGGTCTTCGGTTCTATAAACTCACCATACGAAACACAGCAGTATTAAGCTGCTATTTTACTCGTTTCTAGTAAAAGGGTCTCCGGTGCTATAAACTCACCATACGAAACACAGCAGCGTTAAGCTGCTATTTTACGCCTGATATTCTGCGAGAGCGTGGTCCTTCCCCAGTCGAGCCGACCCAATCGTGCTACAAGTATACTACTGATATAGCTGCAGCATGGCTCTACCACGTACTCACACTACTTTATTTTTTTAATGAATGATGTTTAACGATACGTTTTTATATTCTGTGTGGAACTATACATGATGTTTACCACTTGTTAATGGCATGTGTGCAAAACAAAAGAACTGTTATAATTAGGTAGAGCTTTTAAAATGAATATTATGCTGAATTGTTGGTGTCTTCCGAACTGTTCTGACATCTCCATTATCCATACAAGCAAAATTCATATACTAGCAGGTATATTTAAGAAGTTATGTTATTTTAATATGACGGTACGGTTATGGTTAATCGTTTTGCCACATTTAAATCCCATACAGAAGAATTATGTATTTGTAAGGTCCACAAGCAATTGTTCCCACGTGCAAGTTATTATGTAAAACGCCACCATTAATAAGAGTACAATGCAAGAGAGATTTATAACGTGATTTGGTAATTTATGCTTTTTTATTTTTGTGCGCCATGTAGTGGCAGCGTAACAATCTAATAACCCATATAATTCTGTGTTGAATGGTCAGAGGGGCTAGAACCCAGAGCCGTAAAGCCAGTTTAAAAAAATATAATTCTGTGGGTGACCTAAGAGGTGACTGAGGGAAATGAAACGAGATAGTCAGCAGCGTTTCTTGCTGAATTCCAACCCGCCTGCAAAAACCCGCCAACCCGCCTGTTGCATCTATGGCGTTAAATGCCCCTATGAAGAAATATACAGGAGAGGTCGAATTTTAATAAGCTATAATAATGGTAATGATGCTTTTTTAGAAAATAAAAAAATTGCGGGTAAATCTTAAACGTATTTAAACTGATTGCTTATTATTTATTATAAGATTCAGTCAATTACTAAATATGTCTGCTTGCTAAATGCGTTCGACCTGTTGGCAAAGAATATATAGTATAATATTGTTATAACGTAGGTACTGATGGATTATTAGTAAGAGAATGTCGGAAAGAAGCGTGTTAAGTTTATTGCATTGTGTTTTTGTATCATTTCTATTTACTTTCACAAACAACAGGTAACTACCGCTATTGCGTTGTTTACACAAACAATAACACACTAGACAATTGTCTTAAAACAATATATACTTCGAGATGGCACTTTCATGCAATATTGTTGGTTGTAATCATCTTATACGGGACTTGTGCAGCCGCCACACGGCTCAATTTACATTGCCGCGAAACTGAATGGAAGCGAATTTTTGTAACGAAATTGTACACAATAAAATTTATTTTATGTTAATTGTGTAACGTGTAAACTAGATAGATACGAGCCAAAAAAGAAGTCGCGCGTCTTCCGGGGAATTCTCGTGCATTCTCGAGAATTCCCGTAGCTACTGTCGGCGCAGTTTGTGGAATGCGCGGGAATAGGCGTGAAGGGTGGACGTTTTCATTTCTTCCATACTTCATGAACCCAAATATTTCTTTTCCTTTTTCTGATATTCTTCCTTTCCCCATCATTTTCTTTTTCTGCCTCACAAATAAGCAATATGAAAATAATATCGCGAAATTGACGCTTCCGTTCCATTCCATTCCGCCGCAATATAAATTGAGCCTAAACATTTAATGCGGTTGCATTACGTTATTACGTTACCTTTACGTAAGAAACAAAAGGGCTATATAAAACAAATGAAATACAAAATGAATAATAAATGAAAATTGAATTTCTGGTTCGACAAGTAAATTAAAACGCTTTTACTAAGTTAGCCGGGAACAACTAGTACGCATGAAATAGGCCAAAATATTCATTAATTCCTTCATACATTACTGCCCAGGAAAACAGGTAGCTCCCTCAGGAGCAACCCGGGTTCGATCCCCACCGATACATATCCAAGACATATCGCTTATAAAAAAATATTCTGAAGGCATGTGAAATCCACCATCACGTATTGGGGCCGCGCAAAGGGCACTTCATTGCCAACAGTCACTTTCAGAAATGTGCCCGGTCGCGGGACGTACAAAGCCTGTAACTTTCCGTCCGTGACAAGGCCACTGCCGAACATAGGCTTCCCTCATAGGAGGAATATTTGCCTAGCCAGGAGGGCTGGCAACCAGTTGATTGTGGTTGAACTTGGCAGTCAGGAAGATAACACTGCTCATTTCATGTTACATTTCCCTCTATCGCTTTTAACAACAGACACGGGATGAACCCGTTGGTAGAGGAACTTCTTAAGCCAGGCCTCGACTACAGCAGAAATGCGTCGAATCGAAGCGAGTCGCATTTATTCCTAGTGCGTCCATCTGTGACGAATCGAATCGAATTGTTCATTCATCGCAAATTTTTCATCAAAATAGGTCGTTTTTGCGTCATGGACAGCTTGGATGAAGAGATGTTTTTATTTCATCGTGATAATGTGGATCTTCACGATTAAACAATTTTGGTTATTCTTGGACCAGTGGTATCAATAGTTCTTCATTCATTTTTATTTAAACAAAAAAAAATTTACGAAAACGAAATAAAAATTAATTAAAATACGCTGGCGCGCATCCACTTCTCCGCGTCTGAGGCGCGCCGAGTTGAATCGAATCGCACCGGCGAAAAAATTCGCCTGTCAAGCAATTCGCGCGGCCGATTCAATTCGGCGCGCCGCGGCTCGTCGCTAATGGACGCAGTTTCATAGTAAATATATAGGAGGCGACTTTCTGCGATTCGATTCGACTCGGCTCGGTGAGTCTAGTGGACGCTTAGCCTTACACCGCCACTATAGTGTCAAAATATTTGCGTAGTATTATTTCTCAAGTGATAGAGTCACACTGTATTATGTCTACAAACGCTGATACGAGATACCAGCGTATAATAGCTGCATACAGCTGTTTCGTTTTTTTTATAAAACTTAAGTTATAAAAGAACTTACAGTCCATCTGATGTTAAGTGACTTCAGCACTTCTTGGACACCTACAGCTAATTTCAAACAAGGAAAGCTAGAAATACGTTGTTATTTCTGAGGACTAAGATGGGATGCCTCACAGCCTGTAGTTATACTGGTACTATATATTCTTCAGACAGTGCATGCTCTGTCTGAAGAATAATACGGACTCCTAAGAGTCAGGAGGTAGAAAATGAGCCACACCACCTACTAAAATATGTATTAACTTAAATAACACGAAAAAAATGCGATGTATTTTAAATAACCAGAAGAATATAACAGTAGAAATTATTGTCCTCAATAGAAATTAATTAAATAACATTACTATTATTATTATCGGTCAGCTTATTCGGCATTGATATTTATACAGCTGATGCAGACTATTGTAGCCTGAATTATGCAGCATTTTGTTAATTAAATCTATAGTTAATTAGAGTTATATCATCATCATATAGTTAGTATCGTGAACTCCTTATGCTGATAACGAAAAATTCCCTTACTCACATAATATCCTTAGCGCTGACAACTCATCTGTATTTTATTTTTTAGTAGAGGATAGATAGAATGTCTACGGGCCACAGTATCCACTCACCACAGCACAACTTTTTTAGAAGCTTTAACGCGCGTTGAAAGTTCTATTGTAAAGCTTTTTGTTTCATGAATTGGTACTTTAAATACTTTTGTTACTTTGGAGATAGGATTCATTGTAGCGAGATTTACCTTAATCGTGACGCGTTTATACCTGGTAGAGTCAGTGCAGCTATATTATGGTCGTATTACGACTGGGTCGACTCGATCGGAGTAGGAACACGCTCTCACAGAATACTATCGTAAAATCACCAGAGATTATTTTTTTACTGGAAACGAGGCATTCCATCTTAGCCGTCAGGAGTGACAACGCATCTGCATTTTGATTCGTAATCGAAGATAGATTTAGGTGTCTATGGGCCACAGCAACCACTTACCATCATGTGGATTGTGTGCTCGTTTGTCACCCTTACCCTATAAAAAATTAGCAGTTTTCTACACTCACCATTAGAAACACAGCAGCGTTTAGGCAGCTATTTAACGCTGGTATTTTGTGCGAGCGAGCGTGGTCCTTCTCCAGTCGAGCCGACCCATTCATGCTACAACTATAACACTAATATAGCTGCAGCGTGGCTCTATCAAGTAAAATATTTGTGCACATATTTTATCCCACATTCTACCAAACTTTAAAAAGTAACAATATATTACATAATATAATTGTGTACGTAATCACCTAGTGTTGGTGAGCAGTTATGGAAATACACAAAGGCATTTAAAATTCATATCACCTAACCCGTCGGCAAATACGCCATTGTTTCTACGTTTTGGCGACCGCAAAATGTTATAAATTCTAAAAAAAAGTATGCAAAGTTATTTTCGACGTGACGATTTAAGATAAAGCAATAGTCGTCGCGTGAATCGTTAAATGAGGCTTTTATCACGGTACCCGTGCGTATTCATTCTTTGTAAATGTAAAATTCCCCAGAGTTTAAGCTAATATTGTAGTGATGAAAATGTAATATTTATATTTGCACTTATTTATAAAAAACGATGTCAATTTAAGAAATACTTTAAGGTGCTCCCTTTCTTTTTACTAAATGACAATAGAAAGCAACAGGTATAGAGATTCAATGAAACTAGTTAGGGTTCCGTAGCCAAATGGCAAAAAACGGAACCCTTATGGATTCGTCATGTCTGTCTGTCTGTCCGTCCGTATGTCACAGCCACTTTTTTTCCGAAACTATAAGCTGTTGAAACTTGGTAAGTAGATGTATTCTGTGAACCGCATTAAGATTTTCATACAAAAATAGAAAAAAAATTTTGGGGGTACCCCATACTTAGAACTAAAACTCAATAAAAATTTTTTTCATCATACCCATACGTGTTGGGTATCTATGGATAGGTCTTCAAAAATGATATTGAGGTTTCTTATACGATTTTTTTCTAAACTGAACAGTTTGCGTGAAAGACACTTCCAAAGTGGTAAAATGTCCCCCCCCCCCCCCCCTGTAACTTCTAAAATAAGAGAATGATAAAACTAAAAAAACTATATGATATACATTACCATGTAAACTTCCACCGAAAATTGGTTTGGACTAGATCTAGTAAGTAGTTTTTTTAATAAGTCATAAATCGTAAGTTATGTTGCTTGCTGCTAGGGAACCTTTCATGGGCGAGTCCAACTCGCACTTGGCCGCTTTTTTTTTCATTACGGATTTACTATCGCATTTTATAAACTTATTTTATATTCACCACGTTTCTAGTGCTTTGCAGCACCTATGGTCATAGGAACACTGAGGTGTTATCGACGACCCAATCTCAAAGTTAACAACGGCTACCTTCAGTTGTTGGGTGCATGGATGCCGCAAAGTATTCTAAACGTTGGGTATGTAATATAAATCAATTAAATGCAATAAAATCAGTAAAAAAAACTTATTTCATTTAATGTGTAGTATTCGCGTAAAAACCTACATATAAGAAATCATTAAATATAGAGATAATACGTGATATAGTAAGCGACAGTAGATTAGCCTATATACAAGACAATACGAGGGCGGCACTGAAAATTTCGGGAATCAAGGAAGTGACACAACATTACTATTTAAAAATGTATTTATTGCTTTTCGAAGTATTCTCCGCGAAATTTGACACATTTTTCCATACGATGAAACCAATCATTGAAGCAACCATTCCATTCGGAAGTTGGGGTCTCCAAAATGGCCGTTTTGTAGGCGTCCACAGCGTTTCAGGTGATGAAAATCTCTGTCCACGCAATTTATTCTTTATTATAGGGAAAGTATAGAAATTATTAGGGCTTAGGTCGGGGCTGTACGGCGGATGGTCTAATAATTCTATGTTTTTTTGCTTTAAAAATTCTTTTGTTCTGTGTGCGGTGTGAGAACTCGCATTGTCGTGATGGAGGATGATGCGGCGGTTGCAGTTCTCTTTATGGAGTTCAGAAACGACCTGTGGCAAACAAATGCTAGCATAACAATCTGCATTAACCGTTGTTTGTCCCTCAAGAGGAATAGTCGTAACATGGCCGGTTTTGGAGACAAATGTGGCCCCCATGTTTTTTGCAACACTCCGTGAACGAACAATTTTTGTTGGCTTTAACTCATTTTCGAACACCCAAACTCGTGACTGGTTTTTTGTTTCGGGTTCGTACGCATATATTCAGGATTCGTCACCTGATACGATGTTGTAGACAGCATTTGAGGATCCTGCGTGGAATATTTTGAGAGTCCTGACGCACCAAGTAATGCGAGTCGCTTTTGCTCTTCACAGAGCGAATGCGGTATCCATCGGGAAAACAACTTTTTTACACCTAATTGTTCATGCAAGATTATTTGACTCATGGCAAAGTCTAAAGTTGCCTGAATTTCGCGGTATGTCACACGTCGATCTTCCTCAATCAGCTTACGCACAGCATCAACGTTTTCTTGGGTAACTGCAGTTTTTGGACGACCTTGACGGGGATCATCACTGAGCTTTACACGTCCACGTTGAAATTCAGCAAACCAGCGATAAATTATGGTTTTGGATGGGGCTTCATCACCAAATGCAGAAATCATCCGGTCAACACACTGTTTTTGTGTTAAACCACTTCGAAAGTCATAATAAATCATCACTCCTGAATTTTCTCGAGTCAATTCCATTTTCTCAACGCTAAACAAGTTTGACAAAACCTTATGACAAGACCGACAATCTTTTTTTAAATAAATAAATGGTATTCAATTTTTAAAACCAAGGAGTTTTCAATTAAAAAGATTTTAATATGACAGGAACAGTGGAAATATTCCATTCCCGATACTTTTAGTGCAGCCTATGTACTAGCGTGAAAGAGAGGCATAACGATGCTGTCTCGTATGGTTAGTGAAGAGAACCGAAGACTATTTTACTGGTAACTCATTTTTTTGTTCTAGGGTCACCACAACACACACGCATTGTAATTTACCACTTTACCAGCATCTGTCTTAGCATCCCACTATAATATGCGTGTCTTTAAGGCAAGAGTGATTAGGCTTTTGTTAAGCTAATTCAGTGTGCTTTGCCATCATCGGCTGTATCAACCACTTACCCATCAGATGAAATCAAATAGTGGTTCAGAATGTTTAAATTCTCAATCGAGCATAGATGTTAAGTGTTTATGGGCCACAACTTCTACTTACTATCAGTTGAACTGTGTTAACGTTTAACATCTTTACATCTATAAAACAAATTTTATCAAGCATATATTATATGGTTAGTCAAAGCAAGAAATAATTTCGTTTAAATACTATTTTTCTTACATGCAATAAAACAAAAACAACTTCTTAGTAAATTATATTAAAAAGATTTAATGAGATAAAACTAAGTTTTCACAGAAAAAATAATGCATTCATGATGCAATAGATACCCACAGATAAAATGCACAATAAACAAATAAATAAACAATGATGCATGTTGGAAACCTTGTTGCACAGCATATGTATCCATTACAATCGGCTCAAGTTGCTGCGAGTGAACTAATATAACATACCAAAGCCTTGCAAGGCATTCAATAGATTTGTTACTAATTGCTAGATTTCTGACATGCAGGTTTCGTCACGATGTTTTCCTTCACCGTCGAGCACGTGGTAAATCAGCACTTAACGTACTATATTATTGATTAACAAATACAAATAAATTAATTACTAACGTCTATTAAAATGAAGCGTGTTTTAAAATAAAATAATATTTCTTTCATCGCAAGATAAGAAAAAGTGCGAGGGAAATAGATAATTTTCATCTCGCTTCCTTATAGCCGTCAAGGCCGTCTACACTACGTCAGAAGAGCTCGTGACGGAAAAATCTTACACTTTTTCTCGCCTAGCCCCCTTCCGCCAAATTCGTACCGTCCGATAAGGAACTTCGTTCCAAAAAAACAATACACATATCGTGTCTTTCTAATACGAAGAATTAACTGAAGTTTTCATTGATTCATTAGGGGAAACATTGGTCATTGATTGTTATACATAATACTCGTAACGTTTCAGCTCAGCGATTCAGCTTCCACTTTCACATTTATCGCGAAGAGAATTTTCTTTTAGGAGTAAGTTATTATGGTTCATTACAAATGGGTAAGTCTACTTAAAACTAAATGGTGGAAAAATACCGATTTTGACGCTAGCGTTGTATAAATAATGCCCCTCTATCTAAATATTATCTATCCGACAATATTCATAGTTATGATGTATAAACAGTCTAATCTTAGACGTAATAACCTTTCACAAAAATGATAGGGTTAATAACTGCCGCAAATTTATTAGTTAGATTTGCGATTAGATTGCAGACGTTTTGCATTTCATAATTATCGTATTAATACAATAATATAGGAGCAGTCATTCACCGGCATTTAAGTTCCCGTCAAACTCCTTTGTGGTAGTTATTTGCAGCCTTAGAAGTACATCAGATTAACGAGTGCCGGATTTGAAGCATCCATAAATCACACATTTGGACATAGGGACACGGCGCAGTGTCTGCAGCATGGATGCTTCGACCGGGGAAGGACAGATAGCGAAAATCTATCATGTTTTGTATGGTGTGCGACTAAAACCGGAGTCCCTTTTTACTAGTAATAAGCAACTGCATTCTGATCACTAATCGATGATCATTCTTTTTAATAATAAAGGGATTTGTTTCTGATACGATTATGACGCCCTGGTAGATACAATACAAAATGTTAAATTAACTACTTATTAATAATTAACTTATTGTTTACTAATTACTTGATCTCTTCTTATTTACTAGCAAATAATTTTTTGGCATCATCTGATAACGGGTCCTATGATAGATGTAGGTGTGTATGGGCCCAGGCATCCACATACGAGAAGGACTGCGCTAGTATTGCATGCCACCTGTAAAAAAATCATATTCTAAACATGGAGCGTCCCGGCTCATATTTAACGTCTGCTCAAAGTAACCTAGCATGAACATTTCTCACGCTTCTAGGAAACGATTGTGGTTCTTACTATATTTTTTGCATACGAAACAGGTTCTGTACAACTAATGTACGAATAGAACACAACAATTGTAATTTACCTACATAATGGAATTATTCTAAGTGTTTGCCGTTTATAAAATATTTTTATTGAAACGTTTAATGCAACCGCCTCATTGGTCCAGTGGTCGTTAGCGCAACTGCCGATCATGTGGTCTAGAGTTCGAATACCGGGTCGGGTCAAAATCAGTTAATGAGTATTCTGACAAGAATTTTTACGTGGTAGAGCCATGCTGCATCTATATCAGTAGTATAGTTGTAGCACGAATGGGTCGCCTCAACCGGGGAAGGACCATGCTCCCACAGAATACCAGCGTAAAATAGCAGCTTAACGCTGCTTTGTTTCGTATGGTGAGTGTAGAGAACCGGAGACCCTTTTTACTGGAAATAAGGCATTACGCCAACGAATCTGCATTTTGATTTGTAGTAGAGGATAGATGTAGATGTCTATGGGCCGCAGCAACCGTTACCGTTCGGGTGTGGGCTGTGTGCTCGTTTGTCACCCTATCCTTTAAAAAAATCTCAATAGCAGCCCGGAGTGGGCAAGTTGGTGGTGTTTCACCCGTGCCTCGGAAAACCGTTGGTTTTGCGTTTGATCTCTCATCGTGTCATATCAGATTACCGTCCATTTGGACAGAAACATACAGACAGACAGATGAAAATTTAAAAAATTGTGTTGTTATTATATTTACCGTATATAATTTCTAATGCATTTATTAAAAAACTGTTATTTTGACATTACAAACAGACACTTCAATTTTATTTATTTGTATAGATGTATATATATTAATAATTTACTCTTGTCCTAGATTTACTGCAATTTTGTTATCATTTTGTTTATTACTTATTTATTACATAAAAAATGAAAATACTTAATGCAAAATTATTCTTCTGAATTATTAAATATATTTTTCCCAACAATAAAATATGAAGTTATCATATGATATCGAATTATTTGATTAATTTAAATACGCACCTTTGCACAACGAAAAGTTTCACTAAATGTAAGTATAATTAAATTAAATTATTATAATTAAATAAACAAACCTACAATACTTTATCGAAGACAATGCTATCAGAATTGCGATTTTAGCCGTATCTATACTCATTTGTTCTTATGCATCTTCTGAACTACTTAACCGGTTTAGATTGTATTCTAATGACATACTATATTACATCTAGTATGAATGTACAATTCTTTTTGGTTTTTAACCGATTTCAAAAAGGAAGAGGTCCTTAATTCGACTATATGTACGTTACTGGTATCTTCGCAGATTGTGAACCAATTTTGATGATTCTTTTTTATTAAATACTAGCTGTTCCCCGCGACTTTGCCCGCGTGTTATTTGTAGTTTAAATTTTTTTGCGCGGAACCCTAATTCTTTTTCTGAAATAAAATTAACCTAAGTTATCCCTTGTGACTTCAGTTATCTGCCAGTGAAAATCCCATCAAAATCGGTCTAGCCGTTACGGAGATTAGCCGGAACAAACAGACAGACAGAGAAAAACTTTAAAAATTGTATTTTTGTTATTAGTACCGTATATACTTTCATATGCATTTAGTCATCATTATCATCATTACAGCCCTTCACAAGTCCACTGCTGAACATAAGTCTTCCCCAAGGAATGCCACAAAGCACGGTCCCGAGCCACCTGCATCCATCGACTTCCTGCATGTCTTACCAGGTCGTCACTCCATCTTGTGGGGGGACGCCCTACACTTCGTCTACCGGTACGAGGCTGTCACTCGAGAACCTTTCTTCCCCATCGGTTGTCGGTTCTTCGAGCTATATGGCCGGCCCACTGCCACTTCAGCTTACTAATCCGTTGGGCTATGTCGGTTACTCTGGTTCTACTGCGGATATCCTCATTCCTAAGTTTATCACGCAGAGAAACTCCGAGCATAGCCCTCTCCATAGCTCGCTGAGCGACCTTGAGCTTCCTCATACGGCCAGCAGTGAAGGACCACGTCTCAGTTCCGTAAGTCATCACTGGCAACACGCACTGGTTGTACAATTTTGTTTTAAGGTTTTGAGGTCTTTCCGACGAGAAGATGTGTCGTAGCTTCCCGAACGCTGCCCAGCCGAGTTGAATCCGTCGATTGACCTCTTGGTCGAAGTTGGACTTACCTAGTCGGACTATTTGTCCCAGGTAAACATACTCGTCAACAACTTCGAGCTTAGTGCTCCCAACAACTACCGGCATAGGTGTGACATGGACATTAAACATAATCTTTGTTTTGTCCATGTTCATCTTAAGACCTATCCGTTGGGAGACACTATTGAGGTCATTGAGCATAGTGCTTAGTTCCTCCAGCGATTCTGCCATGAGGACTATATCGTCGGCAAATCGAAGGTGAGTGATGTACTCGCCATTGATGTTAATTCCGTATCCTTTCCAGTCCAGAAGCTTGAAAACGTCTTCCAATGCAGCGGTGAAGTTTTGGGGATATAACGTCACCCTGTCTTACACCTCTCTGCAATTGGATAGGTTTCGTACTCTGGTTCTGTACTCGGATAGCCATCGTAGCTCTACTGTACAAAAACTTCAGCACTTCGATATACCGACAGTCAACTTGGCACCGCTGAAGGGACTGCAGCACCGCCCAAATTTCGACGGAATCAAAGGCTTTCTCATAGTCCACATACGCCAGACATAGTGGCAAATTGTACTCTTCGGACTTCTGTACAATTTGCCGTAGGATATGTATGTGGTCTATGGTGCTAAAGCCCTTTCGGAAACCGGCTTGTTCGGGAGGCTGGAAGTCGTCAAGTCTGCGCGCGAGACGATTCGTAATGACTCTCGAAAACAGCACGTAGACGCGGCTCAGAAGGGAAATCGGTCTGTAGTTCTTCAAGAGAGCGTTGTCACCTTTCTTGAAGAACAAGGCCACCGCACTTCTGCTCCACGCCTCCGGTGTAATGCCACCATGGAGGACGGAATCAAAGAGCTTCTGAAGGACTTCAAGTACCGGTCTTCCACCCGCTTTCAGAAGCTCCGCTGTAATTCCATCCTCGCCTGGGGCCTTGCCGTTTTTAAGGTGCTGGAGAGCCATTCTAATCTCGCTCAGACTGACGTCCGGGATATCTTCGGAATAGTGTCGAATAAGACTCGCTCTTGGATCGTTACTCACACTTGCGTGTGGCTCCAACGATGACGTGTACAGCTGCCCATAGAACCTCTCAATCTCACTCAAAATCTCAGGTGCCCCGGAAACGATGCTGCCACATTCGGTCTTCAGCTTTGACAGTTGGCTCTTTCTGGCAGACAGATCTCTGGCAAAGACTTTGGAGCCTTGGTTCCGCTCGATCGCTTCTTCAATACGAGCTGTATTGAAGTTGCGTAAGTCTCGCCGCATGCATTTGGAGATCTGTCTGTTCAGTTGCCTGTATGCTGTCAAATCTGTTGAAGAATGTAGCCTCATCTCCCGTCTAACAGCCATGAGATTAAGAGTGTGATCGGAGAGTTTTTGTGTTCTTCTGCGGCGGGTCTTGCAGAACTTAGCTCCGACAGCATGGACAGTTTCCACGAGCTTGTCATTCATATCGTCCACTTCATTGCAGTCTTCTAGGCACTGAAAACGGTTTTGTAACTCGAGCTAAAAGGTTTCGGGACTTTGGATTAGAGCACGAGGGGGACGGAGCGTTGACTTCATCAGACGAGACCTCTCCAACTTAACATTTAGGTTTAGTGTGCCTCTAACCATTCGGTGATCGCTGCCGGTTTTCACCCTCGCGATCACTGAGACATCACTGAACAGTTGTCGTCTGGTCGTCATAATGAAGTCAATCTCATTTTTTGTCGAACCGTCGGGGCTCGACCAGGTCCACTTCCTGTGGGGCCGCTTCTTGAAGAAAGAGTTCATCATAAAGAGTCCCTCTTTCTCCATGAAGTCGGCCAGCTGCTGGCCCCTTGGGTTCCGTTGCCCTATTCCAAATTTCCCTACTTTCAGCTCACCGTTCTCTCTTGTGCCTAGTTTTGCATTGAAGTCTCCCATTAACACCGTATATTGGGTTTTGGAGGAATGCATGGCTCTAGAGATATCCTCATACATTTCCTCCACCTCCTCATCGGGGTGTGCCGAGGTTGGTGCGTAAACCTGTATGACCTTCAGCGAATACCGTTTGGTGATTCTGAGTATAAGGTACGCAACGCTCGTCGACACACTCCCGATCTTTACAACGTTGTTAACGAGAGACTTGTGGACGATAAATCCGACACCTCCTTGGGACAGATGGTCGCCCTCCCGGTGATAGAGCAAGTTGCTGGATTCGAGGATTACCGTGTTCTCCCCCTCTCTTCGGACTTCGGATAATCCTATAATATGCCAGCGCAACTTGTCTATGCATTTAGTAAAAAGCTGTAATTTTGACATTACAAACAGACACTTCAATTTTATTTATTTGTATAGAAGTAGAAAAACTTCCACCCCTAAAGGTAGCAAATAAATAACTTCTTTTCTAGCAATTTTAAGTCGGATTTTACTTTTTGTTAAGTCATAATTATAAATTTTTCGATATTTATACTTTTTTCAAAAGAAATCTTTTAATTTAATACTTTAATACTAATGCAAAATGTCACTGAGTCAAGGCGAACAACGGTCGCCGTGTCCCTCAAGCTGCCAATAACAACCAGCGACAAAAGCAAACTGTCACCATAACACTTGAGGCACGCTTTGTTTATTTTTCTTCTTAGCCGTTAGATGCGACGGATGTTAGTACGTCGATGAGAAACAAGTTGACATGATGTGATGACTATAATGTCACAGTCAACATTAGTATAAGACAGATTATTTAACAACAGTTACTCTTAAGTATGTACTGCGATATTAATACTTGACTTAATATTACATGCCACTTAGCGTCCTGCAATACAGGCGTAAAGCGTAGTTTCTGTACGTCTCCCACAGTATAACATAGAGGCGAAATACTAACATTACATACAAGAATTATGTCATAATGTGATCAGAAACAAGTAATAAAATTAAAAAAAAATTGAACAACGCACTTCAATATAAATAAAATGAGGACATCATCAATTTAGTCGAAGTCAATTAAATACGCATTTTTAAGGATAACTCCATAAACTACTGGTCAGATTTTAATCACACATGAGAAGCACCAGCTTTCAGGTAAAAAAGAATGATCAAAATCGGGTCACCTAGATCCTAGATAAAAGTTATGAGGTAACACACATAAAAAAACATACAGTCTAATTGAGTACCTCTTTTTTGAATTCGGTAGAAAATAAAAAAAATGATGAAGGTTTACAAAATTTTAAATTTTAAATTTTGTTACTTTAAATTTAATTATAAATACATTTTGAATTTCCTTTCCTGATAAGTGTGTCCGTCTGACGACAAATTGAGAAAATCCATTACTTCATATCATCCGGTGGGTCTTAAAGAAGATGACTGTGAGAAAGACCAGAAAAATCTTAGGTATTTATATTTTGATGAATTTATCACCATAAGAATTTTTAAACAAATAATAATAATAATAAAATTCATTTATTTCGGACAAAAAATATCCACAGTTGTTAGTACGTGGTACTAGTAATAGTTTTTACGTGGTAGAGCCATGCTGCAACTATATTACTGGTATAGTTGTAGCATGAATGGATCGGCTCGATCGGGGAAGGACCACGCTCTCACAGAATACCAGCGTAAAATAGCAGCTTAACGTCGCTGGTTCGTATGGTGAGTGTAGAGAACCGGAGACCCTTTTTACTGGAAACGACGCATTCCATCTTAGTCCTCACGGATGACAACGCATCTGCAATTGGATTCGTAATCGAGGATAGATGTAGATGTCTATGGGCAACAGCAATCACTTACCATCAGGTGTACTGTGTGCTCGTTTGTTACTACCCTTATCCTATAAATGTTTTCTTAGATCTTGTGTTAGTAACATTAGGTTGACGACACAAGTACGAAAATGCACCGATGGTGGCAAGAAGCCAGTCTAGAAGGCAGCATGCAGCTGTGCGCTTTACCAGCATCGGTTAAATGCCATTGTTTAAAAAACAACAGATTAAAATCGTGACGTGAAAAAAGCTGTTGGCTTTTTCTACATAACTGACAACTGTACCACTAACATTTAAAGTTCTAATTCAGCGTTATCAGATATTCGAAAGGCTAAAGTAATAAACAACCTAAATACGACCCAACCGCCGGGCATACGCATCGTCATATTTTCTAAGAACATAACAGAGCAGTTTTCATAGCTCAGCATTCTGTTAATAGAGTACAAATCCAACAACTTGGAAACATTTATAGCAATCTACGTTAAATTTCCATGCAACATAACATGTACGGTTTGTGGAATAGCGGTTACAGAAGCGTCAGAATATGTCTAAAGCGTGTTAGTGAAACTAGGCGTACAGAATTAACTGATGTAAAACGGTATACCAAGCCTCTAATCCGAGTTACTGCAGAATTCAGTAGGCTATGGGAAAGCAATTCTCTCGCGATGCATTGTGAATTATGTGCTTAAAAGAAACGTATTACCATTGTTTATTATGTGTAGTAAACTGCTGTTGTAACAAAAAATTGAAAACGGTTCGTTTCACTTGTTTCTAGAAAATCGAACTCGACAGTTTCATTCTATGCACTAAAAAATTTTAAGTATAGATTTCTTACTGAAATCCTCAACGTACCTCCTTCGCAACTTTATAATAAAACATAGAGTCGAAATGGGAATCTTTTTTTTTGAACAAAACAAAACTAACAAAATTCTAATCAAAGATTTTTTTTTATAGAATAAAGTTGACAAACGGGCACCCAGTCCACGTGATGGTAAGTGGATGCTGTAGCCCATAAACATCTAAGGATCTCCTGAGGACTAAGATGGAATGCCGCTATCCAGTAAAAAAGATCTCCGGTTTTCTACACTCCCCATAAGAAACACAGCAGCATTAAGCTGCTATTTTACGCTAGTATTCTGTGAGAGCGTGGCCCTTCCCAGGTGGAGCCGACCCATTCGTGCTACAACCATAATAGCACCGTGGCTCTACCACGTATAAAAACCATACCACGTATATAAAAATGTTATTGTAAGACTAGGAAATACGAAAATTCACTATAAAGACTTCAATATAAATAAAATGAGAACATCATCATTGTAGTCGTCGATTAAAAACGCATTATTAAGGATAACTCAAAAACTACTGGTCAGATCTTGATCAAATTTATATGCGATCACATGAGAGGCACCAGATTTCAAATAGAATATCAAAATCGGTTCACGTAGAAAAAGTTCTGAGGTAACACAAATAATAAAATACAGTCAATTGAGTCCCTCCTCCTTTTTTGAAGTCGCTTAAAAATCCAAGACACCTAATTCACGACAAACCGCATTGGCATATGATCAATTGATTTTTTTAAATTTATTATGTTTATTAAAATCTCAGCTAGCAAATAATTAATACCTGGCATGTTGTTTATTTGTTCTAAAACGCACAAAACAGCACTCGTATGAGAAGACGTTGAATTGAGTACACCAGTGTGCCCCATTGTATATAGGCGCTATTCAGTCGAACAAGTTTTCTTTACTTCTCATCTCCTCGGCACTGGCTCATGTTCGCTATATTTCTTTGAATATTACATGTAGTGTATTATAATGTATATACACGCAAATTTTTTTTTCAAGAATCTTATTACCAAATGAAAAGAAAGTTTTTTTTGTGTGTTCAACACTAGACACGGACATAAAATGAAATGTAAATCTGTTTCAACTTTCTAATAATTGAATTGCAAAAGTTATTTCTCTGTTACATCGACATTGCAGGGGCTGTAGTGCTATCGAGGGTCCAATTTTCGTACACGACATATTGATGGCACAAGTATCTTTATGGGTTAACGTAGATTGGGACAACACCACCTCTCTACTATAATACGATAAAATATTTTTATAAATGATTAAGGTGTTCGTGTTAACTGTATGTAAATATTAGATATTCTATTATATATTTTGTTTCAAAATTAATCCACTATTGTTCTTGTTTTTTCTGTAATTGTATTTGTAATTTGTAGTTTGTCTGGATGGTTGTCATGTGCAAGCTATGTATGTATGATGTGTAGAGAATAATGTTTAAAAACTAAAAGTATAAATGAATAAGTTTGGGGGACAAAGGGGATGCAGCGACAGCGACATAACCATTAAAAAGTAAAAACTGCCCCGAAAACTAAGAGTTTTTTTTTTATTTTCCTTAAATATTGCCCCCAGCTGGGATTCGTACAAAGCGATAGAACTTATTTCTCTGCTCTGCAACCTTTAAGCAAGCTGCTTTAAGCAAGCAGAAGTAATTGTATGTAACTTATTTCTCGGAAACGGTTCTACAGATTTGATGAAATTTTGTATTTAGATAATGTGTTATCTGCCGACTTCCAAAAAGGAGACGGTACTCAATTCGAGTGTATGTTTTTTTTTATGTGTGTTACCTCATATCTTTGTTCTGGGCGAACCGATTTCGATGATTCTTTTTTTATATGAAAGCTGATAGTTCTCGTGTGGTCCCATATGAATTTGATCAAGGTCAGACCAATGGTTATTGAGTTATTCTTAAATAACCTATATTGAAGTCGCTTATATTGAAGTCGGCTGTACAAAATTTTTTATTTTAAATTATAAATTATTTTAAGTACCTACATTTATGTATAATATGCAACGCGATCACTATCATTTTTATTTACATACAAATTACAATATTTACCTAAACCAACCCAACAAGGGTTTTAATAATCTGCCTCGGCTTAGGGCAATAAACATTGGAAATGTAAATAAGATAAAAATACCACGAAGAGTTCATTTCAAAACATTCAATGTGATTTACGAGGGCTCCTTAAATAAACAAAGCGTGAAAGAACGGCGTCCATTTGACCGCGTGCTCCGACGTTCGTGAAGTGAGTTTTGAAAGGAAATTGGATTTGTTTTTAATTTCAACTCGTTTGATGGTTAAAGTAATGGCAGCGTGTTATAGAATCCACTACACTATCCCATATCATCCTGTATATAATTAAAAATTTTATACAACCGACTTCAATATATATTATTAAGGATAACGCAAAAACTATTGGTCATACCTTGATCAAACTTATATGGGATCACATGAGTAGCACCAGCTTTCAAATAATCATCGAAATCGGTTCGCGTATAACAAAGTTATGAGGTAACACACATATAAAAGGACCTTCAAGAAAAGAGCCTACTCCTTTTTAAAAGGCCGGCAACGCATCTGCAATTCCCCTAGTTCCCCTGGTGTTGCAGTTGTTCATGGGCGGCGGTAGTCACTTACCATCAGGTGAGCCGCATGCTCGTTTGCTCCTTCTCCTATAAAAAATAAAAATAAAACATACAGTAGAATTGAGTACCTTCTCCTTTTAAGTCGGTAGAAAAGGCGACAGAAATTAAACAGAAGATGGCCAGCTCCCTCGTAACAACTCGAAATAATAAAATAATTGTGGCCACCAACCTGCCGGCCTAGCGTGGTAAGCTGGTAAGTATGGCAAATAGCCCCCCTGTGAGGCAATCTATGGTGGAAGCTCATGTTCAGCAGTTGAGTTTTGGTAGGCTGTATTAAATGAATGAATGATTGTTTGTACATTTAAACTGGGACTGTTTTGAGATCTTTTATACGTGGTAGAGTCACGCTGCAACTGTATTGTTATGTAAGGGTTACGAGTGAGAAGAAGAAATGTTCAATAGCAGCCCAATATCAGAATGTTGGCGGTGTTACACTTGCGATCCTCGAAAAGCACGTAAAGCCGTTGGTTTGGCACCTGATACAACCTGGGATTTAGGATTGCCGTCCCATAGGGCTATCAGAGTGATGGAATAGAGAGTGCAATTGACCTTGCGCAAACACTGGTGCACTATAATCCTGTCCTGTGCTGGCTAGTCTTCAATGAGACTTGCCGCCGTAACCGAAATTAGTTTTTGTGGACATAATATAATTGTAGTGTAGTGAACACTTGTATTGGCGAAAGTAATGTAAAAAAAAATTAAAAAAACACAGACAGACAAAAATTTTAAATATCGTGTTTTTGTTATAAGTACCGTATATATTTTTATATGCGTATAGTAAAAAGCTTTTATTTCGACATTACAAGCAGACACTTCAATTTTATTTATTTGTATAGATTACCAAACGCTAGGTATTTTGTCCATACACACATTTACGTCAATTTTATGTTATAATAATAAGCCAAACGACACCTAGCAAACAGGTTTAGAACGGCGTCATGTGAAATATTATGATGATGAACTAGGTCAAAAACATACAGACGTGTGTTTACGCAACACGACTACAATAGTTATAGTTAATAATGTATATGAAGATAACGGGAAGTTGCATTTTGAATTATTTTATGGTACAGTAAGCAAAACGGTCAACAGACTTATTTGTAATTTAATCAAATTACGACAGTTCATTTCGCAATTACCGCAGTGCATCAGCTTATCAAGAGTGCAGCAAGTAAGATCCACAAAAAGCTTCAAAAGAATTCTGCAAACTAGGTTACAGTTTCTATATCTTCGGATGTAAAAGTCAACATTAAACAAATAAAAAAGAATAAAATAATTTCACGAATTAAAACGCCCCGTCCGCATGACATTTATTACGGTTAGATTTCGTGGGTTTTGATTTTTTTTTTGTATTGAATAAGGATGGCTAACGAGCACACAGTCCACCTGATGGTAAGTGGTTGCTGTGGCCCATAGACATCTACATCTATTTTCGTTTGCGAATTAAAATGCAGATGTGTTGCCAGCCGTGAGGACTAAGATAGAATGCCTCTTTTCCAGTAAAAAGGGTCTCCGGTTCTCTACACTCGCCATAAAAAACAGAGCAGTGTTTAGCTGCTATTTTACGCTGGTATTCTGTGAGATCGTGGTCCTTTCCCGGTCGAGCCGACCCATTCGTGCTACAACTATACTATTAATATAGCTGCAGCATGGCTCTACCACGTATATATTTTGCGCGAGGAACCCTAAATGTTTTTTTCTAAAACAAAAGTAGCCTAAGTTACTCCTTATGACATTGGCTATCTGCCAATGAAAGTACCGTCAAAATTGGTTCAGCCATTTCGGTGATTAGTCGGAACAAACAGACAAAGAATTTTAAAACTGTTTTCTTTTTTGTTATAAGTACCGTATACACTTTCATATGCATTTAGTAAAAATATGTTATTTTGACATTACAAACAGGCATTTCAATTTTATTTATTTGTATAGATTTATTTACCCTTTTGGGCGGCCTAAGGAAAATAACAATCCCTACATCATCTAAACATTTCGTTTAAATCTCCATAACCTATTGCGGCACCATAAGGGGTTAAAGTTTTCATGCGTGTTTCCTGACCTATTTAATAAAAAATGTATAGTCAAAACCACCATACATCGATTGCTTGTGGACATCAGGTCGTCTTTCCATATAGTGGGGGCTGGCAACAATAATTACTGAACTTTTGATTAGGACGGCATAATTAAACGAAATTGAACAACCAGTGCGTGTTGCCAGTGATGACTTACGGATCTGAGACGTGGTCCTTCACTGCTGGCCGTATGAGGAAGCTCAAGGTTACTCAGCAAGCTATGGAGAGGGCTATGCTCGGGGTTTCTCTGCGTGATAAACTTAGAAATGAGGATATCCGCAGTAGAACTAGAGTGACCGACATAGCCCAACGGATTAGTAAGCTGAAGTGGCAATGGGCCTGCCATATAGCTCAAAGAACCGACAACCGTTGGGGAAAAAAGGTTCTCGAGTGGCGGTCTCGTACCGGCGGACGAAGTGTAGGGCGTCCGCCCACTAGATGGAGTGACGACCTGGTAAGATATGCAGGAAGTCGATGGATGCAGGTGGCTCAGGACCGTGATTTGTGGCATTCTTTGGGGGAGGCCTATGTTCAGCAGTGGACTTGTGAAGGGCTGTAATGATGATGATGATAGCTATGCTAGGTTCCGCTAGGTGGGTTAGTCGCGATATTCGACATGGACCAAGTGAAAGTTATACCTTTTTATAACGAATATAAAGTCAAGACACAGCGTCTATTCGTCCTACTGTTCGGCACAGGCTTCCTCTCATATCTGAGAGAGTTAATTTTTCCTTTAGTCCGCCGCGCTGCTTCAGTAAGAATCCACGGAATGGCACAGGACTAAGATGAAGTGCCTCTTTTCCAGTAAGGTGTCTCCGGTTCTCTACACACACCATACGAAACACAGCAGTGTTAAGCTGCTATTTTATGCTGGTATTATGTGAGAGCGTGATCCTTCCCCGGTCGCGCCGACCCATTCGTGCTACAACTATACTACTAAGTACTAATATAGCTGCAGCATGGCTCTACCACGTTTAGTATTTGTATTAATGTCCTCCCAAATTATGTAACTAATTAATATTTCAGACCACATAACACTGTCCACAATGAGGCTTACAGATCTTCAAGTCGAAAGAATTAAGTGTGACGTACATCATCAGCACTCGGAATATCTAACCTTATACGCAACGGGAATAGGAAATGTGTAAGTCCGAATAATTTTTCAAACAAGTCAAATAAAATATTTTCGTATGTTATGTGGATATGAGTGCAGCTATCTGTCGAGAAAAGTTGAGGAAGTAAAAGGTTTTATAAAAGCATCTAGTTATATAATTCACAACGTGGCCCGTAAAGGCGGAGGATGTCGGCTGGGTCTTCCAAGTGGGCCAAGGTCGCCCGGGCTGAAACGGCGGTCATACTCATATCCGATAAATTGCTACAGGAATAGTTGTAGGTATATGGTTTGGTTGTGAAATTTTTACGGTATAAACTAAATTAAGCTGCATTAACATGTCTCTAAATTGAATTAAAATTTGACAACATGAAAAATAATTAAAAGTACAAATCGAATTGAAAACTAAAAACTTCAGTAGCTGCTATGTGGATTTTATTATTTTATTAGCTTTAAAAAACAAGCTTCGAATATAGAAAATAATCTAGTTTATTTTGAATAGGATAGAATACAATATTTTTATTGAATATAGACTATTAAGTACATAATACTTATTTAAAATTAATTTTAATGAACACGGCTAATAGTAGATACTAGCTTCTGTCCGCCGTTCTGCTACTCGTACTTTAACACTATTATTTATTCTGTGGTCTGCTTGCGTGGAAATAGAAACTGTTTCGTATTAATTTTTCCAAAAGTACACTTCTGAACATAGGCCCTATCATTTATGATATTCCACGATATGGTGTGTCAAATTTGACACACCAAACCTCTTCACATACTTTGACCTAACAAGTATATCATAACGATAATTCGAAGTATGGATTAATAAAACATGCAATACGTATCGTAAAGAGTCTATGAAAAAGTAATGGCGACATCATCTCGCTTACGCCAAATAAAAAGTACCTTTCGTTTTCGAATATTGCCATCGCCAATTCGAATACCTAACGTGGCCATTACGGGAATTTTTCCATTCAACGGATGAGTCCCATAGCCAAAAGGGGAACTTTCGCACTGATAAAAAACATAAAGTAATTACTTAGTCGCCCCGGACCAGGGCAGAAGATTTTTGGGTCATTTTGGGAATGGAAGCTTTATATTTTCGAAGATACCAATATAAATCTTAGAAAACCTAAAAAAATAGCTGTTACTGAAAACCTTTAATAAAATATTAGGTACGTACATACCTAGTTGCATGTATTGCATGCATCTGCAGACACGCACTTGACAGCGATAGCAATAAATATTGGAGACATTTATTTTTATTTTTCTTTTAAATTAGGTGTTATGTACAAATAATATACAAAGACCACATATGGAACACTTAGCGATTATATATTTTTTAAGACACATTGTGGCCTCGGACGACAGTTACCTATATTCTTAACCCATACTACACCACCGATTAGTAGTATTTATAACGTTATTCAATAAAAAAAAAAGTATCCTAAGCATTTCTAACCTACTCGTTAGCAGTCTTTCTTGTTTTGATAAGAAAAATCTTTTCTGTCGCGTTACACAAATCGTAATAAAATACGAAATTGAGGTCAAGGTTACCAGCTGCAGTATTTAAAATTATGTTCCGGAACTTTAGAACGTAAAAATATGCTTTAAAAAGAAATTTCCTCAACTGTTTGAACTAGTAATGTTTTAATGGAATGTTGTATTCAGCGTTATGTAAATTACATTAAATGAAATATTATATAAAAAAAAATAGCTGAAAATAAAACTAACATTAATAGCTCAAGTCAAGTCAGTGTTGATTTAATATGGTTAGGATGAAATGTAATTTGTGGTTATCGCTACACACTTGGCATACATTTCGGCGATCTCAGCAGATACCTACGAAACATTTTGCACTTTTGGCAGGTAATACGTACGTAATACGTACTTACCCAGAAGTACGTAATATGTACTTCTGGGTATTTTACACCTTGTATAAACATGAGATACTTATACTGCCACCTAAAGGCTTCAAGACCTGGGTATCTTTCAACATATTTTTAAAAGTCATGTTTTAAATGATTTCTAATTTTAATTAGAATTTTATAATTCTTTATTTCATAGATTCAATTTTTTGCAAATTTCTAGGTTTTATGAATGCAGATGTAACAAAATAACTGACAATACTAAGCATTAATATAAAAAGATGCAAACCTATTAAAGTGTATGTAGGGAAAAATGCCACTTGCTAAGTTTAATAACTCATTGATAATCTTAAAGATAAGTAATGTGAAGGTGAGGTAAGTTTAAGACTCATCATCATCATCATCATTACAGCCCTTCACAAGTCCACTGCTGAACATAGGCCTTCCCCATCGGTTGTCGGTTCTTCGAGCTATATGGCCGGCTCATTGCCACTTCAGCATACTAATTCTTTGGGTTATGTTGGTTTACTCTGGTTCTACTGCGGATATGCTTGTTTTTAAATCTATCATGCAGAGAAACACTGAGCATAGCCCTTTCCATAGCTCGCTGAGCGACTTTGAGCTTCCTCACATGGCCAGCAGTGAAGGACCATGTCTCAGATCCAGAGGTCATAGTTTAAGACTATCAATTAAAGTTTTATAACCTGAAGAATACTTGGTAGAAGGTGCAAAATTACACTAACACACTATACGAATCTGACCAATATACAGTGCAGTCAACAAAAGTAGAGAAAGTTGGCACCTAGCAACAGGACAGTTAAAGACTGATATGTTACATTATATATATTACATTACATACAACCATGCTTCTATATAATAAAATATTTAACATAGTGAAAAATACAACATAAAAGATGTAGGGGAATCATTATTATTGTTTCTTAAACAAGTTTATCAAAATACTAAAGGCAAAATACATAATAAAATATATAAATAAACATACAGTTGTATTGTGAACCTCCAGGTTTTTAAGTCAGCTAAATTACACATTAATGTTACACATTATGTTCTTCATCACATTGAAACCCATTTTAATATTTCTTTTTTAATAATTCCGGGATGATCTCATAAAATTTTTATTGTTATTAAGTAAGTAGGTAAGTAAATTAAGTGATTAATTGTAAGAAAATAGGAATTGAAGTTTTTTATATTGCTATTTAGACATTTTAGTTGTTCCCTTGAACCACGCCCAGTCAAAAGAATCGAAAAAGCAAACTTTAAACATAAAGTTCTTCAAAACTTCAAAGGACAAAAATGAATATAACAACTGTCACATAATAGCTTCTGAACTCAGAACTTTTTCATACACTATATTCTAGCACGAACTTCAAAACTATTATATAAAAGTTTTTTTTATAATAGAATTAGGATGATAAACAAGCATATAGGCCTCCTGATAGTAAGAGGATACTGTGGCATAGAAATCTGCATCTACCCTCGGTTAAAAATCAAAATTCAGATACTTTGTCACCCCTGTGGACTAACATGAAAAGCCTTGTTTTTAGTAAAAAGGGTCTCTGGTTCTTTACACTCAGCACAAGAAAATAATCCTTCATCATCATCTTGAAGTTGCTACTTTACACTGGTATTCTGTGAGAGCATGGTCCCTCCTCGCTCAAGCTTTGTGCAACCTTACTTTAGCTGCAGAATGACTCTTACACAAACATTTTTTTTTCGTTCTTTGAGGTCGGAAGTTTTATTGTTAAAAGGCTACCTTAATCAATATAATAGCTGAATATAGTCTTTTTTAAGATTGGGCTGCGTAATTTGTAAGATTTATCTAATATTCAAGCATGATGGAGAGACGTCTGATACTATTGCTTAAGTGACCTAATTACCATTACTACTATATGGTATAAGACTTCAGAAATTTCGAATAGATAAACTAGCATATCTTTATAAAGGACGACTTTTGATAGGGCTTAATAAATAAATGAATGAATAGTAACAAAACATTCATTTATAAAATATAGCTATCCATCATAAAATTTCACTTTTTTTTTTTTACTTTTTCTATTGATTGTAGTGTATGGGTTAAGCAATAGCTTTAATATAGCAAGAAATGGATAAATTAAAATGCCTTTTTTATAGAAATAAAATACAAAATATTGAGTACTTTTTAAATTTAATAACTGCATAACTTACCACACAACGTGATGAGAAGTTAGCCACTTGCATCCAACCTCAGCATCACAATCGCACCGCGCTCACACAATCACTCGCAAAATAAACTATACTACATACACAAACAAATAAACATAACATAAAACTCAACGGTCTCCACAAAACCTGTTCTCAACGCACCAACAGTTACGCTGATCCCACTTGTTGCAAAATTAGTATTAAAAAGAAATCTTCATATTAAAACTAAAATACGGTTTGTCGTTTTAAATCGATTTTTTTATTTATTTCAAGAAGTAAATTATTAACTTCAAATAAAAGCATACTTAATTATTGTCAATACTTGGATCATTTATTTTAAAATAATAAAAAAGCTCAAGTTTCTTTATGGGCTTTGGATATTTTACATTGAAAACAAAGAATGCTGTAATTTCACTATAAATTTAACGGCGCGCATGCGTATTAATATAAACATACGCTACCATCCCACCCGAAGGATGCACAATTTAGACTGATTGACGTTTGACACAATTCACTTCAGTGACTGTCAGTCTTTTTTTTATAACTGGCTTTACGGCTCTGGGTTCTAAGCTGAGCCTAAAGTTATTATGTATAATTATTCTTCATATTACACCGCTTTACAGTGTACGTCTCGCTAGACGCACGCGTTGATAATGGCGCCAGTTTTATCTTAATATCAATGAATCGGTATATATAGCCTTGGCTCTTTTTAATATAAAATATGGAGTGTAGAGAGAAGGAGGACCATCTCTATACAGGGTATTTTTGGAACGCTCCCTAAAACTAAGACAGGCGACAGCACCAAGTATACCTTTGATCATGGGTCACAAATAAATTTGATCCTGATGAAAAAAAAATCATATTTTTACAACGTTTTATTAGTTTTATTCACGCGCCATCATGTTAGTACAGCTAAATGAAACGATAATTTCATTAAAAAAATCATGAAAATACTGAAACATAAAACCAGCAGTGAAAACTGAATTGATATCACCTGACTAATGGAGGTTAATGTACGCGCGAACGGTGAAAAAAGAACGCTGGCCTTGAACTTGGCCACTGAGCGATTTATCACATATTGGTACGAAGGGGGCGCGACGGGGGAACAATCCGCCAGTATAACTGTGCCTGCATGCTATTGGTTCCCGCGCTTTGTTCGCTCCAAAAATACAGTCGCATACACAGCTTACTTTGCGACTCGCGCGATGTTTTAAAAAGGAAGGAAAGAAAAATTATTTATATCTATTGTTTTATGACTAAACTAGTGAACGAAAAGGTAAATATGATAGGAGAAGGTGAATGGGGAAAATTGTGCAGTAAATTTAAAAGTGTTGAGGAAGAATACCGAAAAAATTACCATGTGATCGACCTGAGGACGGAAGCTCAAGCGAAGATGAAAGTGATGATGAAGTAGCATCCAGTAACACCAACACACCATCAACATCTGGCTTCCATGTAACCCAAGACGACATAATGGACGGCGTGTCACACTTAGCTTAAGTTTTCTTCTTACAAACTTAAAAATATTTTACGATAGAAATAACAAATAATGCTCAAGTAAACATTATCCATTTTTAATTCCAACCTCTTCCAAAGTTCTAAGTAGCTAGTTAAACGCCTAGTATGATTCTACAATAAAACAATTAAATACTATAATATTATAAAACAATAGCCCAATACCACTTACTTTAGAACGCGACTGTACCCACACTCCCTTCGCTACCGACCTATATCTAGCTCGGTCAATGTTACGGTCATAAGAAAAAAGGGCGCATCTGACAATTTTTGAATAAATGAGTTAAATATACCATTCGTCTCATGATAAGAAGGCGCATCTACTATTTTTTTTAATATTCACAAATATCAATATTTTAGAAATTATCGTAAGAATTTTAGACGTAACTGTTGATCACAGATGACATTTTTTTAGTAGAAAAGACTTATCCAAATTCAACATAAAAGAAAAGACTTATTTAACCAGTTGCTACGTCATCTTTAACAATATTTGCATCGATTACTTAAATTTCAATTATTCTTGTCTTATTATTCTATATCTTATTATTAAGAGCTGGTGTTTCACATGTGGTCCCATATAAATTTGATCGAGGTCAGACCAATAGTTTTTGAGTTATCCTTAATTATTTATATTAAAGTCGGTTGTACAAAATTTTTAATTTTTAATTATTATCGTAGTAAGTCTCGTATGATATCCCCTTTAAAATCATTACTCAAGAGTTGAGGGTTGTTATTTTTTGTGTCTCACTACCAATGGTTCTCTAATATTTACTAAGAAAAAAGTAATAAATTACTATTAGCGTCCTTTCAAATTCAAATGACCTTTCCAAAATATGTAAAAATGTTAAATGAATGGCAGTTTTTTTTATTTATTAGGTTGGAAAGACGCAAATAGTTATATGCGTCTTTCCTTCGATGTTTTTGTGTTGCTAGATGTATTTTGTAAGCTAAGATGAAAAGGAAAATTCTTTTTATTTAAATAAATAAACAAATTATCAAAAAAATAAGTTCGTCCTTAAAATCTTCATGTCTCTACGTATATATTTCAATTTTCATATAGAAACCTTTTAATATACTATAGACACAGGGTCTGAAAGAAAAATTCATCAATTTATTTTTTATTTCCATTTTACGTTTTTGTTAGTTGCGTCCTTCTTTATTATGACGCATGAGAATGTAACCCGGCCGGCTCGTATCGCCTCACGCTGTGACGCAGTAGGTTTCCGTTTTGTCGTGTTAATTAATTGAAGTTTTTGAAACAGTTCCGTGTTGATTTTGTACACGCGTGCACGAGCGTTTTGTTTATTAAATTGTTATAACGTGTTGGTATTATTCTTGTTACGTTTTTTGTTTTAATAATGCTTAACGCGTACGTTTATAGTGATTGTGAATACGACAACATGTTATGTATCCGAACCTAGGTACACGAAGTATCGCTAAATAAATTGTTAAGACGTCGGGATGGAACAAGTGTGTCATACTGTGCAGTGCACAAAGTGTTGAAGCGTAACCGAATGCTTGGCCACCTCGCTCACCAGATCTGACCCCGTTAGACTTCCTTCTTTCTGTGGGGTATGTTAAAGAAAGGGTTTTTAATCGTGAGTGTGATAGTGCTGACGAAACTACAAAAGGATCGTGGATGTTTTCGACAAACTACGTACGGACTGTGTCGAAGACCACACGATGATGCCCCGCCTCCATGAGTCTGCCTTGAAATGAATGAAGCACAATTTGAGCCGCATCTCATAAGACCACGGAGGATTTAGAGCGGTAAGCTGTTTCATAACAATTTTTTTTAAATAACTTAGTACTGAATAAATCTGAATACATACATAACTGAATACATGAGAATAATAAACATACCTACACGATGAATAAAAACGCATGACTCTAACCTTGGTTACATTTCATTTAAATGTTTTTTCATTAGCGGGAAATCGAACCAGTTATTTGGGTTATTTAACCTGTAAATTCGGATTAAAATGGCTACGTGGAGACAAGTACAGTGGCAAAATAGTAGGTTAAGTAGATAAGTTAGGTATTTAGACAAGTGTTGTAAATTATTAGGTATTGTGGTATGGCCCGCTAGTTGCAGACCGCGCAAATTTGCGTTCGCGCGTACATTGACCTTTAATCAGCTGATATGAATTGAGTTATTCCACTGCTGGTTTTATGTTTCAGTATTTTCATGATTTTTTTTATGAAATTATCGTTTCATTTAGCTGTACTAACATGATGGCGCGTGAATAAAATTTATAAAACGTTGTAAAAAGATGTTTTTTTTTTTCATCAGGATCGGATTTATTTGTGACCCATGATCAAAGGTATACTTGGTGCTATCGCCTGTTTTAGTTTTCGGGAGCGTTCCAAAAATACCCTGTATATGAAAAGTGTCCCTAAAAACGTGTCCAATAAAGGTGGCGCTGCAGAAGCATAGGATAAATTTAAAAATAGCGCCAAAAGTAATTAGAATAAGATGGAGAAATAAACAAAGCCCGACCAATCCGCTTGGTTTTGTAACTACTCTAATCATGAAATTTTTTAAATATTTGAATTCAGTAATAAAATAAAAAGTAAATAATAGGACACTTTTTCAACTTTCGCCCCTTATAAGATGGTCCTCTTTGTACTCTACACTCCATAATATAAAATAAGGGTGACAAATGAGCACAGTCCACCTGATCGTAAGTGACCACTGTGGCCCATAGACACCCACATTTATCAAAAAAACAACTAATTAATTAATAATTACAACCATAATATAGTGCTTATAAGCTGTATAATAGCTCTGCCACGCAATTTTGCTAGCAAACCAATCACTGTCTCCTTCACACTCATAAGCTCGATCGCGCGAGAGAGAGACGGGCAGACTTTTCATGATGCGCATGCGGTGCGACGTCACGCCAAGGGCTTATTCACAGACACTACACAAGCGCAACGTGTAAATGTGTTGTACGTGCCAGCTTTGTTTAACTGATCTATATAAACAGCAGCTTAACTTGCTATATCATATCTATTTATCTATGGTTGTAAGGTTCAGTAGGGCTAGAACCCAGAGCCGTATAGCCAGTTTAAAAATAATCTTTGGTTGTAAAGTGTAAACAGTTGTAAACTTGTAAATGTAATCGAAAATTTTGATAAGAATTATAACTATGTTAGGAAATCTAAAGGAGTTTATTTCAGTCGTACAAGACGGTTTGAGTTCTCATAATAATTTGCGTCAAACATTACAAGAAGTTCAAAAAGTAACCAATATTTTTAAAGATAAACAAAAAGTATCAAATGAAAACAAAGTGAATTACAGTGCTGGTGGAGAGTTATTGGAAAAATATCAAGAGAACTGGGTGGAACTGCACGCTAACGCAGATATAAACGCAAGAGCGGCTGATGATGTCGATAAACTTATAATAGAATTACACGATACAACCAAATTACGCTTGCAAACTGCTAACGAATTGGCCCAAGCATTGTCCTATTTACCTAATGTAACAGCAGGTGTAGCGCAATGTATTGATGGCCTTAAAAACGTGAAAAAATTATTAAATGATGTTGAAGAACAACTAGTGGAATTTGAGGACTTTGTAGAAAGAAGTAAAATGGAAAAATGGAAGTTAGATCATCATTATCATCTTAGTCTTTATAAGGAAAAAAAAATGTGTATGTATCATACTGGTAAAATATTTTATTACTATATATAAAATAGTGGTCGTGCTTTAGTTTACGGTCTCACGCGGAGGGGGGTGGGAGGTGGTTGGGGTGGGTGGGGGGGTAGTGGTGAACCCCCCCCCTAAAAGGGGGGGATGCGGAAACGTATAGTTTCTGAAATATATTAAAAAATCTATCCTAACCTATAAAATATTGATATTGATTAATTTAATATGGTATTTGTTTAAATCAAGTGTGGAGGAGGCTCTATTGTTTACCTACCAAGCTAGGTCAATTGAGTCCTGCTATGTAGGGCCAGTATTTCTGGGTGGTTATAAAAAAAATAACCACGAAGGCTAAGGTGGGAGCTTCGTGTGAGCTACAGATTCTTTTGTACGCTGCATTACCGCTCCGTTATTTCACCCCGTACAAGCCACCGCCGCCATTTTCAAGTATTACCATTGAGTTCGTTAGAACGAGAGTGCGCATCACATATTATATAAAATATGTAAAGTATGTGTGACAATCTTTGACAGATTAATTATATCAATAATTATGTTATATCATTATATTAATAATGATATATTTTAATATTGTTAGTAAATAGTTGTAGATTTCGTTTTGTTTGTTAGTATCCTTATATAGCCAAGAAATTAATTTTGTTATGATCCTAGTGGCACAATACGAGTTATCGTTACTGGAACTATGCGTAACATTATTTTGAGTAATGTTTCAAGTACCTGCATAAAAGCAGGGTTCATATTATATTGGTAGGAAACTAAGTGCTAGTTATCGTATGGCTTAGTAAGTTTGGATTGGTCATAATGCATGGAAACTAACAGTGAATGTGGAAGAAAGGTTTGTTTGAAAACCGTGTACACGTAAGTATTTTAAAAATGGACTATTTTAACGCAACTTGTTTTTTTTGGGTTAGCTGCAGTTAGCTAGATTAGTACTTGATTTTAATTGTTTTCAGTTTAAGGGGTTTGTCAGGGTTAAGGTTGAACATTTTACACTGTTTTTGGATTTCAGAAATGTATTTTGAATTAATTATTCACTTAAGAGGGCCCTTCCCGGCCCGTCTATCGTCAACGCGAGCATAGTTAAAAAGTTTGTTGTTTCATCCAGTGCAATATTAGAAAAAGAGGCAAAGCGAAAAAAGAGAGACAGCGCCTGAGCGTTCGGTTGGCATTCGGTAACCTACGGCCTCGCCACTATGGCGCATAGCTATAGTTTTGTAAATTTCTCTGTGTTCCTACATTTAGTACCTAGGTACCTTATTATTTTATTATATCACTCTTTGTCTAGTACAGACGTACCGCTTGGCCTCGGAGATATATGTGTGTGTTGTTTTTTACCAAGCTAGGTATCGTACGTGCGCTATTTTTGACATATTTTTTTATGTTATAAAAAAGTTCCATGTAAAAAATAATATGTCGCAAATAAAAAAAAAACTGTCACTCAGAGTCGGTAGACATTTCCAGTATAACATGGCCTCGCTTTGTTTCAATTTCCCGTACAATAAGAGTACCGCTAAAACTGGGATATATACCTTGATTTGTCCTCGTGCGTACAAGCCCAGCATGCAAACATTCACAACATATTAGTCGGTCGTTACACGCGCAAACATCAATACTCATACATAAACTGGACTCAGACTCAATTTTGTTTTAACAGGGAGTCCATGCAACTTTTTTTGTTCGTCCATGTTATACCTAAATAGAGAACGAAAATGTAAAGGTAAATTATTTATTCTGCTTATGGAGTAGCGGTATAAGCAGAATAAACTCTTTACCTGTCTAGGCTGTTTGTATTTAGGAAGCTGAAATTAGGTAACGTACCTGCTTGTACCGTATGTAAATGTCTCCAAATGTATGTTTGTGTAGGTACTAATACTAATTTGTACCGTAGTACAGTCGGTTGATCACAAATAAAGTAGTCTAAATAGAGTTGGGTATAAATAGGTATATATTTTTATTCTAAAGAACTTTGTAAAATAGCTAAACCTTTTGCTAGCAAAATCAGTGTCCGGTATAAAAAAATAAGATCGTTGTAGTAGGTAAAACAGATGTCACTAAAAATAAAATGCTACGGCACATTGACGTAGCGCAGTCAACAAATTGAATTACCTACTAACAATTCCGAAAGACCTGAGAGCCGAACACGTGCGCCAGCGGCGTTCGTCAATCAACTCCCCCGTCTCACCCCGCCCCTACCCCACACGACTAGTCCCCCGCATACCTCTTGCCGCCACTTGGCTAATAAGCAAGTGAGAACGCGAGAATATTGAACGAAAAATAGTATGCGGAAATTTCATAAAACGTGGTCCAGGAAATACGTGTTTTTCAGTAAGCCACAAGCTTGTGAAATAAATTTTTGTCATTTAGTCAATCTCCATTACATTCGCGAGGTTTTTATAAAATATTTTCTTTACTTTTACAATTAATGAGTATATTATGAACGACCAAAGTTCAGATAAAATTGGTGCAATAAAGCAGATTTTTGGAGGCTTATACTGAATTAGTTTCTCCAAATTTAGATTTTTTGTTTAGATAGAAACCTAGATATAGTGCACAAGATACCTTTTAGTTCAAAAAAATAAATAAATTTTCAAAGAAAGATCTATTACAAAGCCATAATCACATACAAGTGTTTGTATGAAAAGTTAGACGGGTTGGCCGTTCTTAATTCACTAAAATTGCATTTATCGAAATGCAAATATGTCAATTTGGTTTTTTTAACACGGGTACACCCGTTTATTACAAACTACACGCAGTTTAACATTTTTGATTTTATAAATTTTATTTCTTATATTATATCTCGCAATTCGTCGTGCCTCTTGGCATAGGCCTCCTCAAGCTCTCTCCATTGAGCCCGGTCCTCTGCAACTCTGGTCCAGTATGGTCCTAGATTTAGGTGGATATTGTCACTCCATGTTGTTTTCGGACATCCCTGTCTTCTGATGTCTCTACTTGGATAACGCAACGTAGCATATGTCCAGTCCAGCTCCATTTTAGATGGTCTATACGAGTTATTATATCTGTTACTTTTGTCTTCCTTCTTATTTCCACATTTCGGATTCTGTCAGTATAATAAATTAAATGGTTAAATTAAAAAAAAATACTTTGTTTCATTTACCACTATAATAGCAGAGTTTAGTGAAACCTGACTTTATAGATAAGATAGGTCGAATCTGTACTACAACCGAATCAGCACACTCCAACTCTACGTCTCACGTCACTCGATATGTGGACTCCGAGGATTCCGATATAGGCTGAGGCAAGAAGGGGAGTGCCTTGAAACTGAGGAGATACGACAAAGGCGTTCTTTTTAGCGGTAAACGCGCAAACTTGTGTCTTTGAGGATTAAACTGGACTAGATTTAGTCGCCCCCAATCGGAGACCTTGTTCAGCAAAGACTCGACTTCAGACACAAGTTTGTTCCGGTACTCAGCGAAGTTTTCCCGAGCAATATTGGCACGGCCGGTGTATTGAGCATCACCAGTGCTGTCATCCGCATAGCAATGAATGTTACCAGTTAGCAACATATCATTGATATGCAGAAGAATCAGCGTTGGTGATAGCACACAGCCCTGTGGAACACCAACGTTAATAGGCTTGTAGTCGGAGCATGCACCGTCTACAACGACCTTGATGCTCCGATCTGCAAGGAAGCTGGTGATCCAATTGCACAATTTCTCGGGAAGCCCATAGAAAGGGAGCTTCGAAAGAAGCGCTTTGTGTCAAACCCGATCGAAAGCGGTCGCAATGTCCAAACTAACGGCCAACGCCTCCCCCTTGGACTCTACTGCCTCAGCTCATCTATGGGTCAGGTAGACCAGAAGATCACCAGCTGATCGACCCCGACCAAAGCCGTATTGGCGGTCACTAATCAGCTAGTAATCCTCAAAGTACCGCATGAGCTGGCAGTTAATAATGGATTCCATTATTTTGGAGAACAAGGAGGTGATGGCGATAGGCCTGTAGTTGGACGGGTCTGAGCGGTCGCCTTTTTTAGGGATCGGGTGGACAAAAGCTGTCTTCCATGAATTCGGGACTACGCCTTGGGAGTAAGAGTACCGGAAAAGACGCGTTAGGACCGGTGCCAACTCCGGAGCACACGTCCTCAGCACAATTGGGAAGATTCCGCCAGGCCCACTCGCCTTCTGGATGTCCAGGGAAAGGAGTGCTTTGCGAACCGAGCGCTGTGAGAACAACACATCCCGCATGGAGCACTCACACCGCGGGATGGTTGGCGGTGTTTTCCCCCTCATCAATAGTCGAGTTGGACGCAAAAAGGGAGCCTAAAAGGTCGGCTTTGTCTTTTGCGGCATGGGCCAGTGAGTCTTCCTCCCTGTGCAGAGATGGTAGTGATGGCTTACAGAAATTCCCTTGGACAGCCTTGGCGAGAGACCAGAATGCACGGGTTCCCGAAGGAATGCGAACTAGTTCCTCGCCAATTCTGCCTATGTGCTCTGACTTTGCCTTGGCAATAACTCTTTTGAAGGACTTGGAGGCGAAGTTATTTTTCTTTTTAAGTGTGCTAGTGTTTACATCCTGAGTCGCCGAAGCCGCAGCCCAAGCTTGATAACTGTATCACCACACCACATCAGTGACAGAGTCAGCCACAGCGCTGGGATCATCTGGCGAGAAGAAAACCCGCCCCCATGGGTAGGATGCAAAGAAAGACCGCATTTCGTCCCAATCCGGCGACCTGTAATACCAAACACGGCGGCAACCTGCAGAACGCAACCGCGAGGGGAGCGTGAGTGGCACCACACTCCGGATCAGACAATGGTCCGAAGAGCCGAGAGGGGCATCGACGAAAATCTGATATCCGTCTGAATGAGAGGTCAGCAGAAGGTCCAACAGGGAAGGTGTATGATCCTCCACATCTGGAATCCACGTAGGCGAAGTAACCAGTTGTGTCAGACCATATGCCAAGGCAAAGTCATAAACAGATCTCCCCGCATGATCGGTTAAACGTGAACAGAGCCATTAGGCGTGGTGGGCGTTAAAATCGCCAAGGATCATGATCTCTGCGAACAGGACCTGTTGTAGCAAAGAATCTGTAGCCATTTGGACGTGGTCGATGAGTCGGTCTGTTTCGGCATTACCGCTATGGGACCTATAGAGGCACCCGTAGACGCGCGGATGGTCGTCGCTGTTTACGCGCAGCCAAAGGATGGACAGGTCCGAACCTTCAAGACTGCCGAGAGTGTGCAATTGAGATCTTTTTTACAATAAATGCGCAAATGTGTCGTTTGGTGGTTAAACTGGACTAGATTTAGTCGCCCCCAATCTAAGACTTTGTTTAACATAGACTCAACTTCAGACTTAAGTTTATTCCGGCACTCGACGACGTGTCCCTGAAAAATATTAGCACGGCCATTGTATAAAGCATCACCAGTGCTGTTCTGCGCATTATTGACGTGCAGAAGGAACAAAAGATAGCACACAGAATTGTGGAATACCACCGTTCACAGGCTTGGAGTCGGAGCATGCAATGTGGACTGCGACCTCAATACTCCGACGTGTGAGAAAATCCAATGGCCTAATTTTTCGGGAAGCCCATAAGAAAGAAGCTTCAAAAGAAGTGCTGTGTGCCAAACTCAATGGAAGGTATATATCGGAAGTATATATCCAAACTAACCGTCAAGGCCTTCTTGGTCTCAATTGCATCCATCATCGGTGAGGCAGGTAGACAAGTGGATCACCAGCTGAGCGACCTTGACGGAAACCATATTGACGGTCACTAATCAGCTGATGCTTTTTAAGGTACATGAGCTGGCAATTAATAATGAATTTCATGATTTTGAAGATGATGGCGATAGGCCTGTAGTTGGATGGGTTCAAGCGGTCACCTTTTTTAGCGATCGGGTGCAGAAACACTGTCTGCCATGAACTTGAAAAGACGTCAAAAGAATAAGAGAACCGAAAAAGACGCGTAAGAACTGGTACCAACTCTGGAACACTCTTCTTCAGTACAATTGGGCGTAATCCATCAGGCTCACTCGAGTATGGACATAAAGGGATAGTATTGCTTTTCACACTGAGCACTGTGTGAACTGAACATACGGCATGGAGCATTCACACTGTGGGATGGTAGATTCCCCGTGTCGTCAAAAATCGAGTTGTAAGCGTTAGTGATCTCATAGCAAGTTTACACTTACACTATAACTAACCATGCTATGGATCCAGAGAAGCATCATATCAGATAAGCTTCTGCACAGATTGCCTCATAGGGTGGTATAGTTGCTATGTTTGCCAAGTGGGTTGAATATAATAAAGTGGTTATTGATTCTAAAAAGGATGCCCAACACAGATATTAGTAGTTTTACATGCAAGTTGAAAGGTCTTCAAGCTTTTACTTGTGCCAGTATGTTTAAAACAATATATCATAGGTTATCAGGTCATTACTCATTACACATGCAATTCAAAATCGAGCAGAGCTATGAGCAATATTGTCAAACACACAGTATACAAAGAGTTTTATTTATAATTTTGTTAGAAAACATTTGTGATTGTCTACTTACTACATACAATTTCTTAGCATGAATGCAATAATTAATAGTATTGTATTTGAATTTTACAGTTCAAATTTAAATTGTAAATATCAAGTAGTGGGATGTGATCTATGATTACTTTTGCAAGCCCTTGATACAGTTTTATTTGCAATCTTTTTTTTTTTATAGGATAAGGGTGACAAACGAGCACACAGTCTACTTGATGGTAAGTAGTTGCTGTGGCCCATATACATCTACATTTATCCTCGATTACGAATCAAAATACAGATGCGTTGTCACCCGTGAGGACTAACGGTGCGTACATATTATGTTATTATAAAACGTGTTATATAACGTGACACAAATGTTATACAACTCAATATTTTTCTTTAGTCAACAAACTAAGTTTGTTTGGGACGAACCCAAACAAACTAAGTTTGTTTGGGAGGAACCCAGTATCTATGTTTTTTTTCTTTTGTTATTTAAAAGTACAATAGTTGCTGCAGCAGCTAGTTAAACTTCTTCTCGTGTCGACATTGTGAAAAGCACTGCAGAACGACAAACGGCAATGTCATATAACATTGCTATATTGCATTGTTATTCTAATGTGTACAGTATTGTTATATGTTTCAATGTTGAAAAACAATGTAACATTATATGGACGTGTTATAAAATAAAAGTTATACAACATCTGTACGCACCCTAAGATGGAATGCCTCGTTTCCAGTACAAAGGGTCTCCGATTCTCTACACTCACCATACGAAACTGCTATTTTACGCTGGTATTCTGTGAGAGCGTGGTCCTTCCCCGGTCGACGCGACCCATTCGTGTTACAACTATACCAGAAATATAGCTGCAGCATGGCTCTACCACGTACAAATCTGCAAAGAAATTGCACTTCAGCCCATAAGTATTTATAAATATTTTACTTTTATTATTTTCAGCTGCTTTAGAAGAGATACGCACAAACCTAGCTAAGGAGAACACTGAACAAAACATTCAGAGGGAAAAGAAGCAACTTGCTGAACTTCAAGCCAAAAGGGAAAATAGTGCCGTAGCATTTGAGAGTGACATTTCCAAGTATCTCTCTACTGGAAGAGTACCATCAAGTTAGTATAAAACTAAAAATATTGGGTGTGGGTGTGGCTCTTGTTGTAACTGTATCTATTGTCTTGGATGTAATGGACCAAGTACATATATCCTCTTAAAACAGGTTTTCTGTTAAGTGATAAACACCATAGCGCATTGAGTTGCGGTGCTGAGGGTCGCGGGTTTGAATCCCGCATAGTACAAGTAATTGTATAGCCTACAAATAATTGTTCCAATTCTGGATGTTTGTCCTTGGGCAAATTAAATATGTAATTTGCCTCTACAATACAGGAGAAATTTCTAGTTTGGGGGTAACGTATTTCTAAAAAGAAATAACTCCTTAGGATTTTAATCAAGAATTCTAGATATTAGCCTCTCTTAGCCACTAATTTAAGTTATCATTGGCTGATTATGAGTTTCTGTGGTATTATACTACAGTGTTTAAAAAAAATATCTCTTTATTCACGTGATTTAATAAGTTTAAGCTACTTTATTTTTGTAACATGGGTTTTAAAACATAGTGGTTATATTATGCTCACAGGTATATGTTCTAAAGAATTGTCTTAACATTTAAGGCAAGCGCGCATGGAGGCTAAAGTTCCCGGTTAGCTTCAACTAATAGGTGAAAAAATGTATTATCTATGGTCGCTAATCAAATTCCGAGATATAAAATCCCGGTGCGATATCGATCGGTCTATGAAGTTATACTTATAAATGTGTACAAGAGCTTCGCATGAGCATGGTTGTTAGTCGGCCGATCACCTTCCACACGCTTTTAATTTCGCGTAAAAATTAATGAAATAGACAGACGAATTTCCTATCGAAAAAAATGTATATGATTGAAGCGAGCCTCTGAGGATGCGATCTTAACTTGCACATATACAGGGTTATTTTGCAATAACCGACCAATTTTGCAGAGAAGGTACAGAATAAGTAATATAGGCAAATATTGAAGAAAAATTAAAAAAATTTTCAAACATTCTGTACTTTTATCTTTTCAATTCAAAATGCATGGTTGATCGGTAGGCAAAAACGTTGTTGAACATAAATCACATTCGATTTGGGATAATTTCAAATAAAAGTAGAAGCCTTATTTATTTTGAAAAACTGCAATACCAGTATATCATTATTTATATATTTGAACTTAAGTTTATAATTTGGCTCCTCTTCGAAAAATAACCTTGTATATCGTCGCTTTGGTGGTGAAGAGAGTCAAGCCACAACTTTGTTCAAATTGAGTTTAATACTCTAGCATAATCAAAAGAATACGATTTATACGATGGTGAAGAGATCTATCTGTCAAATTATTTTATCTGTCCAATAGTTTTGAAGTTATGGACTAATTATTATTTGTGTAGTATCGCATCTTAAACGCTCATTATCTCAATACTTGTTAAGTGTGGGTTGACTCTCTTCACTACCAAAGCGACGATATGTATATTAATATGTTCATACATTTTTTTCTCGGTGTGTCTTTTGGCGCATGTTAAGAACAATAGTACAAACTATTGTTATTTCAATGCATCTTTTTGTGTTAATTTAGCGCTTTCCTTAAAAATGAACTATATAGTACTCTCTTCAAGTGTAGTAAATGCAAATTTCTTTTTAACGCGGGAATTGCATATAAAAATGAAAAGAATAATAAATTGCTTTTACTATCACTAATAGACTGTGTTAGGAATATAATTTATTTTTATAATTTTTTTTTTCTAAAAGAAGTGATTCACTGTTATGAAATCAAGAATAATATGGAACATAATCTTAAATTTTATTTTCTTGTTTCAGAGTCAGCAGCTCCTCCCAAGATAACTCTTGAACAAATTCAATTAGATGATGACCAAACAGATTTGGAAAATTTTCTAGCCAGCTAATGTAGTAATGCTATATAAAAATGTGGTGATATGCGAGCTTTTAGAGTTTATAAATATAAATATATATACAGTTAATTATTCCAAAGTTACATTAAACTTGTTGTTTTACATGTTGATTGTTTTTTCTCGTTTCTGCGTCTTGGTGAAATAATAATCTTTATAAAATATTGCATATAAAATTTATTTGGGTTAGCTTTAACACCTAATGAATTTAAACGTCATACCTTTCTTTGTATGAACTGAAATCATTCACCTACTCATATATTAGTAAATGCAAAAATATAAAAATGTATATACAAATCATTTATGACTAGTAAAACAACCTAAGTAGATTAAAGTCTTGGCTGACTTCGCACAGTACACCTTTGCTTTTATTTGGGTCTCATGTAAGTAGCACGACAGCTCACATCAAAGACTACATAGTTATGATGCTTATTAAAATTAACATCCAGTTTTCTTATAGCTTCAAAAGGTTTATAACAAAATTCAATTGTAAGCAATGTTATTAGGATCCAGACATGTAAAAACATACAAACATTCTAATAAATATTATTTATGTTTAACATTATTCTACATTTTCCTCATAATGGGATTTAAGTCTCCTCCGCCATGTGCAGACATTTTGACTTTACCAGTAATGTGGTTTTTAATGCACGGCCCGGCATCTTTAAACGAACCACTTGCTACTTCCTCTATATCTTCATCGGAAGAAAAGTCTGATACACAAACGGCTAAATGTCTTTTCTTTGGCGGCATCACGTGTAAAGTCCATCTCAATGGACCCTTATAATTTCCTCTATGATTAGGCTTTGCTTCATAATCGGTATCAGATGCGGCACGCTGAGAATCACTTTTAAAATTTCTCAAATTTTTATTGGACCTATGGCTTTCCTTTTTTTCCCCCCTCGGGGGGTTGTGGAAGTTTTTTAAATTGATTGCACTCTTGGTATGGTTTTTGGCGTTAAGATCGGGAAAATTTTGCGAGTATATAACGACACTATCTACAGATATATCCTTGTTTAATTTCGACATTTGTATTCTTGATTTTTGATTCCCTTTTGGAGTAGAATGCTCGCTTGGTATTCGTTTTTCCGTTGAATTCCCGCTGCTGCAGCTTGTGTTGCTATTGCTGGTACTATATTGTTCCACCGCTTGCTTTTCTAACTCCCGGAATTTTGTGTCAATACTTTCATCAGACGCTTTATACTGTTCTAAGGCTTCTTTTTCTAGCTCTTCGAATTTTACTTCAACATTCGGTGGTCGTGTTCTGTTTGATAAAACAATTTTAGGACTAAGCTTAATTAAACCGGGTGTTACTAATTTTTGTGTTAATCTAACGCAACCTGGCGTTAAAGTGATTGGAGACGGTGCGCTCATACTTAAAACGGTGCTGTAAAGTCGTTTGCTACTTAATTCACTTTCCAAAATTGCAGCGCTAGTAGATGGAGCTTGACCATCGATGACAATCTTTTCTTTTTGTGTTGATTTAGCGTTTTCTAGCTTCTCTGCAGAGTTGTCTGTCATTGAAGGTGATTGTTGAGGCTTAGATATATCTTTTTCATTTGCTTCCGAACAGTCTTCTTTTTCTGTATTTTCCAAGGAATTACTAACATTCTTTTCATTGACGTCATCAGAGGCGTTATGAACTTGTGGTGACTTTAAACGACGATCCAGTCTTGACGTAGGCTGATCTTTCGGCCACCAAATTCCGTGTCGGTCGGGACAACGCATTGGTCGCTGGCCAGTCGGAATATACCGACTCACATTGGTCCCACGATACATAGGGCACCTAACTGCGTTTGCTCGCATGATAGCTTGGACGCTAGCTGATAATCTCCCCATAGCCCGCTGACAATCATTTAGATGTAGTGGTCTTGGTGAGTCAAACTGAAACTGAGACAACAAAAATATTTAAAGGCTGGCTTAATAATTATCTAACGGTACTGAGTATGAGTATTAAACTTTAGATTTAATTCTATATCAACATATTGGTTTGTAAGGGGAACTTTGCCGCTGATGCACGCTTGGTAGGCGGTTTGACAACCGCAGTTTGCTGCCCATTTTTTTTTTATAGAAAAAGAGTGATTAACGAGCACACAGTCCATCTGATGGTAAGTATAACTGTGGCCTATAGACTTCTACATCTGTTTTCGATTAGGAATCAAAATGTTGATGCGTTGTAACCAGTGGCGTAGCGTGCCTTAGATGGGCCCTGTATCAAAATTTGTTGGGGGGCCCCAATGAAAAGTAGGGGGATGAAATTGTTCACGTCCGCAGGAATTGCCGCCCGCAACCTGCACGTGTCCCCTGGGTGGCGCTAAACGAACAACAAACTACTGGCTGCTGTACTGTTGCGCTATAATCTTGCAACATCACAGCACTATCACAGTCGTTCAGCATTTAATTACCCACTTGAAATGCCTCAATGCGATCAGCTCTCCTCGGTGAGCCACGGGCCAGAGATATTGGACCTATAACCCGAATCTGCCAACTTAATATAGAAAGTATTAGTCAAGCTAAATGCGAAGTAGTAAGTAAGATTCTATTAGAAAATGACATAGACGTACTCCTTTTACATGAAACTCACGCTAGAGATGAACAGGATCTATATAAACGTGGTGCTATCCCGGGATACTACTTTGCTCATTCAATTAACCACGCGCAATATGGCATGGCCACTTATGTTAAAGAGGATATTAAAAATGTCGCTGCGGAGACTTGCCTTGGGGTCCGGATGTATTTGCCTCTGCAATAAAGATCAATAACCTCACCATTGTAAACGTATATAAACCACCGAACTCTTCATGGACTACCAACCTCCCCGCTTTCCCACACCCATGCCTATATGCCGGCGACTTCAATAGTCATCATTCGACTTGGCGATATAACAAAAATGATGCAAATGGTGAACACCTCGTGCAATGGTCGGAGAACAACAACCTACACCTGGTATTTAATGCCAAGGATAGAGGATCGTTCAGGTTAGCAAGATGGAAACGGGATCCAGACTGAACGTTTACTACCTGTGACATCAATCGAACTCCATTACAAACCACACAAAGAATTCTCTCAGACTTCCCGAACAGCCAGCACCGACGGATGCTTGTGGAGGTTGGTATTAAGATCCCCTTAATAAACTCCGTGCCTTTGCCTCGATGGAACTTCCACTAAGCAGACTGGTCCAAATTCAGGGCTGACATGGATGCTGCTATCAGATGGATACCTCCCTGTGCCGAAACCTACAAGAGATTCACTAAACTTACCATAAAATGGTGGGGCTGTTAAATAGCATGCTTAGAAACCGTGAGTTCATGGTTTTCCTTGGCGACAGTGTAAGTCGTACCAAAAAGCTGAACAATGGATTACCACAAGGTTCAGTTTTGGCTCCGCTGTTCTTCAATCTTTACTTACATGATATACCTGAAATGCAGAGTCGTAAATTTATGTATGCTGATGACACAGCACTAGCTTTCCAACACGAAATCTTCAAACCATCCGAAGGTATCCCTTAAGGAGGACTTAAGCATACTAGACAAATACTTTAGTACCAAACACTGCCAAAACCGAAGTAACTGCGTTTCACTTGGCTAACGAAATGGCAAAATACGAGCCCACTGTTGAGTTTGCTGGAACCATGTTGCACTACAACCCCACTCCGAGATACCTGGGCGTGACTCTCGATCGGAGTTTCAGGTACGCTCCGCACATGGACAAATTATCCAAAAAGCTCCAGACCAGAAACAACATCTTACTCAGGCTAGCGGGCACCACTTGTGGTGCCAGCGTGAAAGTGCTGCGTATAACCGGTCTCAGTTTGGTGTACTCAACAGCAAAGTACTGTGCACCAGTATGGTCAAATAGTGCACATATGCTGCATGTGGACACTCAGCTGAACTTGACCATGAGATGCATATCTGGAACCTTAAAATATACCCCTTCCAGTGGCTCCCCGTGCTAAGCCATATAAGCCCACCCCATTTGAGAAGACAACAAATACTACTACGAGAGTCCCAGAAGATCTACGGAAATCCCAACCTGCCAGCTCACGCGGAGTTTATTGTTCCGCCACCCCACCGTCTGAAGTCACGTAACCCACCATACTAGACCGCATGTGAACTCGTGTCCGGCGGATTTAACACATCTGCTGAGTGGTTGCATGAATGGAACGCAAAACCCCCTGATAGCATGGAAGTTACCATCAATCCTACATTTAAACTTATTTTTTTTTATGATAAGGGTGACAAACGAGCACACAGTCCACCTGATGGTAAGTGGTTGCTGCGGTCCATAGACATCTACATATATCCTCTATTACAAATCAAAATGTAGATGCGTTGTCACCCGTGAGGACTAAGATGGAATGCCTCATTTCCAGTAAACCTGCTGGTTTTGCACTCCCAAGAAGGGAATGGTGCCAACTGAATAGGGTACGAACCGGATGCGGGCGAAGCAATGCCTTCATGTCCATGTGCGGGTGGAGGGAATCACCGGGGTGTGAGTGTGGAGCTGCTGTCCAGGATGTTGAGCATATAGCTAGAGACTGCCCACTCACAAGGTACCACGGCTGCACAACAGACCTGTTCTCTCTCGAATACGACGCTATCCCATGGATTCAGCAATTAAAAAGATAGAATAACTATATTTTTGATTTTATTTTAATTTATTGTAAACGATTGTAAGAATGCCATACGAATAAATAAATAAATGAAGAGTAAAGATTTCATAAAAGGAACAAAAACACTTGAATTGAATTAAAATTATTATATATTGATTATAAGTTATTACTTACAATTAATACTTCTAGGAACTAAACTAGCCAAACAATACTAACATAGCTGAAGACGATTCGGCGGCATTCATAGCTGAAGACGTTTCAGTTTATTTTTTTTAAATTCTTTGCTTCTATAGATAATAGTGTGATAGCCTTTCCTGTCCCGTAGAAGTCCTTGGAATTTTAGGTTACACACGTTCGGGTTCGGGGCCCCTGTGCTACGGGGGCCCCGTATCATTGATACGGCTGATACGGCGGTAGCTACGCCCCTGGTTGTAACCCTTGAGGGCTAAGATGGAATGCCTCGGTTCCAATAGAAAGGGTCGCCGGTTCTCTGCACTCATCATACGAAACACATTTTAAGCTAGTATTCTGTGAGTGCGTGGTCCTTCCCCAGTCGAGTCCCCATTCGTGATACAACCATACTATAGCTGAACATGGCTCTGCCATATATAAATCCTCTTTCATTTTCCCTCTGTCGCCTCTTACTTATCCACGGAACAACATGGAGTAGTGGATATTTTTACATAGCCACTACACGGTTAAATAAGAACAAATTATCTCGCAGATACAAATCTAAACTTAACTAATTGAGAATTTCTAGTTACGATTCATCTTCTAATGATACTTGGTATAAAAGATAAATTATGCTTGAGAAAAATGCTGATGTTAATATTTTTTGTATCGTATTTGACGATATATTTGCATTGCATATGATGATTTGATAAATACGATGCATGCATTTGATATCTAAACGTATAAATTATAGAAAAACTCTCATGACACTTTAAAATTTGTTGGTAAGTATTTTAAAGGATGTTAGGGAGAATATGTTCACTTTTTCTCCGCACGTCAACCTCGTCTATATGTGGTTCATCTGTGCTGAATCACCAAAGAAATTGAGGACAAACTAATGGCGGAATTTTAACAAGAAATACCGAGCTCAAATCCTGCAAACGAATTAAATCAGCATCACCTGCCAGCCTGGAGTAATGAATACGGGCAATTATTCCAAGAAATGTATGTGTGATGATTAATTATTGAAAAGTTGACAATGCAATGCAATATGTTTAAAAAAGTACAATTCCTATTAAGGTTACAGGAAATCATCCCTTCACTCTAATCCATTTGTCTATGGACTTTGTTGTTGGCAATGTTCAAAAATCTTTTCAAATTAAATATTTTATAACGAATGCTTACTTTACAAGTCGGATCGTAGCAAAGCTGAGCTGGTGCGTCGAGGCAGTATACTGGTGGAGGAGTACAAATGCTTAAACGACGAGGCTGCCTTCGTCTTGCCCTCATCTTACGTGACGGGGGTGGCGGACTTGGAGCTCGTAAAGGCTGGGGTCTACCGTGCTCCGACGTTTCCCAGAGTGCACGAACACTACGGACACGGGCCTCTAATGTTGCAACTTCACCCGCAGCTTCTGCTGCCCCACTGGGGCCCCAGCGCCCGCTAGCTGCCGATCGGTACCCGTTAATTTCTACATTTCAATGAAACTAATTATTACGGATTTTATCGCGTATATTAATTATTTTTTTATATATTACCATCAGTTTAAAATTAAAATTAGGTAATCGTGGATAACTATGACATTGGGACGTCGAACACCTCAGTATCTCCGTCGATATGGGTGCTGTATAGTACTGGAAACGTCGGGAATATAATATAATATACAATAAGTTAATATACGCGATAAGATCCGTAATAATTAGTTTCATTGAAATGTGTAGTGTTCGCATAAACATAAGAAATCATTTTAAATTTCAATCTTATTATAACAGAAAATAAAGCAATCGAAACATTTTAGTTGTGACTTTTTCATATGACGATAGCTTCTGAATACTGTAAGATTCTGCTGTGTTGAACACGCCACTTTGCTACAAGTATACGGTGACATTTACAAACTCCCACACCAACCCAGTATATGTTTATGCAGTGACAGAAATAGCAACAATATCCTGATCCGAAAACAACAATGTCTTTAGCAGACACTGGCTGGCTTCTCCCTACGAACGCAGCTTCTTGCAAGATTCGAATGCAGAATCCGTTACAGCAGAATGTACCCGACAGTGAACATAAAGCGGTGGTGTATAATACGACATGTTTTTTTTAATCTTCATTGCACTTAAGATGTAAAATTGGCGGATTTAATGCCTTTAGGCATTCTCTACCAGTCAACCACAAGCTAAGCAGAAGAACTTAAGCAGGTGCCATAAAAACTGGAGAATATATACGTGAATGTAAATATAAACATATACATACTATACTTGTAAATACAAAAATAAATATATATAACTACAAATAAATAATATACTCTATACATGATACATAAACATACATAATTTTAAACAATACATACTTAATACATACATTTTAAGCATACTTACATACAAACATATTATACAAAAACAACTTAAGTAATTTATAATACACTTATGCAGAAACATTTAAATAAGGTCAGTTGCTGAAAGAAGAAAGGTAGTGATCAGTCACCATTCTTTTAAAGGCAGCAACAGAAGTCGGTTTTATATATGAGGAGGTAATTTATTCCATAGCCTTATGGTCTCAGCGGTGAAAGACTGAGACATAAATTTAGTACGGCGAGAAAAAGCACATAAAGCATTTCCCTCGGAGGTTCACAGGTTACGATCGTGGGAAGAACCCAAATATCGAAACTTGCATTTTAGGTATTGGGGAGTGCCTGCCGGGGCTGCGGGCTGTTCGAAAGAGATACCGCGGCTCCGGAACGTAAGGGCACTGAAGGAACACGGATGGTTTTTAGTCAGTAAAAGTCTGACACTCCCTTCCGCTCCACCCAGAGCGAAAGGCGTCATTTGATGATTTTCCATCCGCAAAAAAAAAAGGTATTGGGGAGTGCATGGATCATATAGGATTGAAAATAGCGTGCGAAGAATGCTGATGCATCTACGATTATGGATAGGGAGGCATTTAAGCTTAGAACGATATAAGGATACATGATCGTATTTACGAAGGCCAAAAATGAAACGGATGCAATTATTTAACAAACGATCCAATTTGCACAGAAGTACATGACTCACATCAGGGTAGCACACATCAGCATAATCAATGACCGGTAAAACAAGTGTTCGCACCAACATAGCCTTAGCCTCAGTTGGAAGGAAATTCTTGAAACGACAAAGGACACGCAGGGTGATTGTCACTCTCCGGCTTATTTCAGCTACCTGAGATTGCACTTAAATTAGCATCAATCATTAACCCAAGGTCTTTAACTACATGTCTAAGAGGAATATTTGTGCTATTGTAAACAATAGGCTCCAGTGAATTGAAATCTAATTTAGCTAGATGACGAGGGCTACCGAGAATTATGGCTTGACATTTAGCAGGATTGACAGCAATTCCATAACTTGTGCACCAGTCGCAGATGGCCTGAAGATCTAGTTTAAAATTTCAATCGCAGAGTTAACTTCTGCTGGATCAATCTGAGCGTACAGCTGTAAATCGTCAGCATATAGATGGTAGGAGCATATGAAATGTACCGTTATGAGATTTATAAAAATAGAAAATAATAATGGAGAAAGAATTCCGCCTTGTGGAACGCCAGTAGCAAGATCAGACAAATTAGATTAAGACTGTTGATTGACCTTAATTTTTTGCTGGCGACAACAATAAGTTGATAACCAATCCAAAACTGACGAAGAGAAATCCATGTATTTACAGATTGATATAGCAAGAAGAATGTCATGATCGACTGTACAGAAAGCATTAGAGAAGTCAATTAATATGAGACCTGCTAATTCTGACTCCTCCATACCCTCTCGTACATCCTCGAGAACTTTAAGGAGAGCTGTGGTTGTACTATGTCCGGGACGAAAACCAGATTGTAACGGACTACGAAGTTTATTTTTATATATGTAGCTGAATAGCTGTTTGTGTGCAGCTGATTCTAAAATCTTTGAAAGAAAGGGAAGTATAGAAATTGGTCGAAAATGGTTTACAGAACTGGGATTATCCAACTTGGGAAGAGGAAGGACAAATGCTTTACGCCAAAACGATGGAAAAACCCCAGTAGAAAAAGAAAAATTGATGATGTGGGTAATGATTGGTAGAATGTTATCAAGTATGGGAATAATCATATTTTCTACTCACATCATAGCCAGCTGCTTTAGATTTAATAGAAAAAATAATTTTACGAACATCTTCATCAGTTATTGGAGAAAAAGCAAAACAGTTTGCATCGATTTTGGAAGAGATGAGCTAAGTGAAATGGTTTTATGTTTAGTGGAGTTGTCGACTATGGGTCCCGAGGAGAAGTGCTCATTAAGATCTTTGAGAGATATTGCCCCCATATCAGGGCAATTCTTTTGTTTACCTAACCCAAGGGAATTGAGATACTTCCAAATGCCGGCTGGCGAAGAGCTTAAAATGTTCTTATGAATATGTCTGCGTTTTGCTGCTCGAACCATCTGATTGCATTTGTTTCTGGGTAGCTTTATATATATTCCAGTTGGCATCACAGCGATTGTTTTTAAATCTTACAAAAGCCCGATCACGTTTTGCCATTGCTTTACGGATATCACTGTCCATCCACCGTGCTGGGGGCCGCTTGACTTTAACATTGCGCATCGGAGCTACTGCATCATATAACTGAAGGATATTACTAGTCAGTGTCTCTACCATGGGATTTACATCAGATGTATAAAAAATATCTGACCAGTCAATTGAGGCTGCCTTCCGTTTCAACAACTACACATCCAGAGTTGCAAAGCTACGCAGGCGCAAAACAGGTGCGGTAACTTTTGGTGATTTGACTCTATAGGTAATAAATAAAAAATCATGCCGTGAAAAGCCAGAAGCCGGAACCTGCCCATTATTTACAACATGTTCAGTAGACGAAACGATTATCAAATCTAATCATAATTTACTGAATTCATGATCATTCGTAGTTTTCGCGATCTAGAGGAGTTCTGCAAAAGGTCGGTATTGAAATCGCCCATAATTATATGATGGGCGTACTCAGATGCAATTTTCATGAGAGCGGACTCAAGGTCATGAAAGTAGTTAACTGAGGGCGGAGTATATACAACTCCAAAAATAATTTTGTTTCCATTTGGGAGAACTTTTACAAAGAGATACTCAAGAGAACCAGACGCTATAGAAGGAGAAGATGCAATAACTTTATAAGAGATACCACAGCGAAGGTAGATCGCCACTCCACCACCTCGGTTTCCTAATCTATCATTACGTAATAGCACAAACCCTGGTATATTAAAAGAAGTCGAGAGTAAAGAAGGTTTGAGCCAGGTCAGAGATTAGAATAGCGTGGATCGTATCAGTAAAAATATGCAAAAGTTCTGAGAAATGCCGCGGTAAGCTCTGCCGTATTGATGTGACAAACATTGAAATGTTTATAGGAATTTGTAATTTGTTGAGCAATAAACGTATTTAGGCTAACCGATTCTATTACCGAATCTTCAGTGGACTTGAATGATAAATCTGAGTCAGAAACCGAGTAAAAGGAACCATCGTCAGTAACAAAAAAAACAGGAAGTCAGACATTGTGTTGTATAACTAATTAATGTAATGTATGTAAAATAGATAGGAAATAAATAAATATATAAATTAAAAATATATAAATATAACGGCACGCAGTTAATAGGCACTAACCCGCCGGTCGACTGTTTACAATAAGCAAATAAGGTGTCTACAAAATTCATAATTATGGCATGATACAGGGTCATAAACATATATGGTAATTTGAATTTGGTTTTTCTTCTTTTTCATGGACTGTAGTATCGTTTATCATTTTTATTTTATACATGCTTATTTTGCAATATACGCCCAAATTTGCAGAGAAATTTCATAATAAGTAATAAAGGCGAATAAACATTAATTTAAAAATCTCAAACTTTCTGACATTTTTATCTTTTAAATTCAAAATGCGTGAATTTTAACTGATTGTCATTATAAATATCTAACGCCTGGTTTTTTACTACGCACGCACACATTCGTAAGGGTTGCTCGGAACGCAAAAACGTGAATTGAATCGCACACAGAGCAGCGCGCGTACGCGTAGTTGTTGCCCGTAAATCACATTCAACCTTATTTACTCGTATTTTCAAAAACTGCAATAACGGTATCATTATTTATATATTCGAACTTAAATATAAAATTTGGATACACTGCAATCCTGTATATAAAAACGTAATAATTATTAAGTTGTATATAAATAGTACGCACAAATCGTCCTCTATGGGCATTCTGTATTGTCTTCGACGTCTTGGTATACGCTCTCCAGTGTCGTCCATCAGTTTCCGGAACCAATAGTCCACCTATATACATAAAATCATTTATTATATGCGAATGTTAGTTTGAATCTCTTTTTGCATTTTCAAATTGACGGCTCCGTGGCGCAGTGGCTTTGCAATGAGTTGCTGCGCTGGGGGTCGCGGGTTCGAATCCCGCACGGAACAAGTATTTGTATGACCTACAAATAGTTGTTCCGGGTCTGGATGTTTGTCCTTGTGCAATTTATGTTTGTAAACTGCCTCCACGATACATGAGAAAATCCTAGTGTGGAGGTAACGTTTTTTATGAAAAAAGAAAAAAAGAAAGAAATTCAAATAATGTTTGATTCAATAATATACAGTTATGTTATGAAACCATATCACTATATAATAAAAAACATGCGTGAGTGTCGTGGAACACTCTGTTAGAACGAAGTTCCTTTCATAGTATATTATTATTGATAAACGTATTATATTATTGATTAACAAATATAAATAAATCAATTATTAGAGTCTATTAAAATGAAGCGTCATTTAAAATAAAATACACTATGACACAAGGGGTAGAGACGAAAAAATCTTACACTTTTTGTCATTTAGCTTCCATCCGCCAATCCCGTACCGTCTGATAAGTCTATGGTCTATGGCTCCGAAGTCTTACGCATAAGGGACACCTCATTATAGCTTATTTCGATGGATTTGAGTGTATGAAAATTTGTAATTTAAAATTCCATTGACTTCAATTAAAGTATGAATAAAAACATGGCCTCACAAATCGGATTTCTGCCGGAAAATAATCAATTTTCCGTTTACACTAGTATTTTTCTATAAGTCTAGAAAATTATCAAACACCTCAAATTTTTTGTGCAGGGACAGTGAACGTTTAATACCCATGGGCAGAAGACGAAAACCACTTCTCTTCTGTATACTTATATACTTGGTTTATTTAATTAGAAATAATATATTAGTAGTATAGTTGTAGCACCAATGGGTCAGCTCGACCGGGGAAGGACCACGCTCTCACAGAATACCAGCGTAAAATAGCAGCTTAACACTGCTGTGTTTCGTATGGTGAGTATAGAGAACCGGGACCCTTTTTAATGAAAATGAGGTATTCCGTCTTAGTCCTCATGGGTGACAACGCATCTGCATTTTGATTCGCAAACGAGGATAGATGTAGATGTCTATGGTCCACAGCAACCACTTACCATCAGGTGGTAGAGCTACGCGGCAACTTTTGCTGTCGCACGGATGGGCCGGCTCGAACCGGGGTGGTCCCACGACCTCACAGAATACCAGCGTGAAGTAGAGGTTTACTTCTGCGTTTCGCTTGGTGAGTGCAGGTGGCCGGAGGCCTTTTTTACTGGAAATGAGGCATTCCATCTTAGTCCTCACGGGTGACAACGCACCTGCATTTTGATTCGCAAACGAGGATAGATGTAGATGTTTATGGGCCGCAGCAACCACTTACCATCAGGTGGACTGTGTGCTCGTTTGTCACCCTCATCCTATAAAAAAAAGGTGGACTGTGTGCTCGTTTGTTACCCTATCCTATAAAAAATACCAATTAAATAACTACTCTTTTACTAGGAAGAAAGACTCTTTTTCCAAGAGTCCTTCGGGGTAGATACCATCCTCTCACCTGTTTCTGTTGAAAAGCAGCAGTGCAACCACTGTTGTATGTTACCTATACCTCTTTTTCTGTTGTGTCATTTAAAGTAATAAAAAGTGGTCTTTACTCCTCAACAAGTTCCAGTCTTTCAGTGCAATACACAAACACATACAATACAAAAATCATTCATATCATCAACACATAGAAGTCCACTGCTAGACATTGGCCTCTTCTATTGTAGGAAAACCTACCAGGCGTTTCATACGTGACTCTTCTTCTGAAGACCTTTTTGGTATTTCCTATAATTGCCTCTTATGTGGCACAAATGGAGTGATCAGTGGCGTAGCGTGCCTTCGAGGGGCCCTGTATCAAAATTTGTTGGGGGGCCCCAATGAAGAGTAAAGATTTCATAAAAGGAACAAAAACGCTTGCATTGAATTCAAATTATTATATATTGATTTTAAGTTATTCATCATCATCGTTACAGCCCTTCATAAGTCCAAGGAATGAAAAAACGAATAAAGGAATAAAAAACATATACATAAAAATGGTCTTCAGTTCTCTATGTACACATAAATTATCGTCAATTATCACGACAACGGCAAAAGTACTAATTCCACTAGTTCATCATCATCATCATCATCATAACAGCCCTTCATAAGTCCATTAAAGAGCATAGGCCTCACCCAAGGAATGCCACAAAGCACGGTCCTGAACCACCTGCATCCATCGACTTCCTGCATGTCTTACCAGGTCGTCACTCCATATAGTGGGGGGACGCCCTACACTTCATCCGCCGGTACGAGGCCGCCACTCGAGAACCTTTTTCCCTATCGGTTGCCGGTTCTTCGAGCTATATGTCCGGCCCATGGCCACTTCAGCTTACTAATTCGTTGGGCCATGTCGGTGACTCTGGTTCTACTGCGCATATCCTCATTTCTAAGTTTATCACGCAGAGAAACTCCGAGCATAGCCCTCTCCATAGCTCGCTGAGCAACCTTGAGCTTCCTCATCCGGCCAGCAGTGAAGGACCACGTCTCAGTTCCGTATGTCATCACTGGCAACACGCACTGGTTGCACAATTTCGTTTTCAAGTTTTGAGGTATACCTGACTAGAAGATGTGCCGTTATTTCCCGAACGCTACCCAGTCGAGTCGAATCCCTCGATTGACCTCTCGGTCGAAGTTGGACTTACTTAGTCGGACTATTTGTCCCAGGTAAACATAAACGTCAACAACTTCGAGCTTAGAGCTACCAACAACTACCGACATAGGTGTGACATGGACATTAAACATGATCTTTGTTTTGTCCATGTTCATCTTAAGACCTATCCGTTGGGAAAAACTATTGAGGTCATTAAGCATAGTGCTTAGGTCCTCCAGCGATTCTGCCATAAGGACTATATCGTCGGCAAATCGAAGGTGAGTGATGTACTCGCCATTGATGTTAACACCGTATCCTTACCAGTCCAGAAGCTTGAAAACGTCTTCCAATGCAGCGGTGAAGAGTATCGGGGATATAACGTCACCCTGTCTTGCACCTCTCTGCAATTGGATAGGTTTCGTACTCTGGTTCTGTACTCGGATAGCCATCGTAGCCCTACTGTACAAGCACTTCAGCACTTCGATATACCGACAGTCAACTTGGCATCGCTGAAGGGACTGCAGCACCGCCCGAATTTCGACGTAATTTTGATTGAAAGTCTTTGGGCTTTCTCATAGTCCACATACGCCAGAAATAGTGGTAAATTGTACTCCTCGGACTTCTGTACAATTTGCCGAAGGGTATGTATGTGGTATATGGTGCTAAAGCCTTTTTGGAAACCGGCTTGTTCGGGAGTAATGACTCTCGAAAACAGCATGTAGACGCGGCTCAAAAGGGAACTCGGTCTGTAGTTCTTCAAGAGAGCGTTGTCACCTTTCCGGAGTAGTGCCACCATGGAGGACGGAATTAAAGAGCTTCTGAAGGACATCAAGTATCGGTTTTCCACCCGCTTTCAGAAGCTCCACTGTAATTCCATCCAGCCTGGGATCTTGCCGTTTTTAAGATGCTGGAGAGCCATTCTAATCTCGCTCAGACTGACGTCCGAGATATCATCGGAATAGTGTCGGATAAGACTCGCTCTTGGATCGTTACTCACACTTACGTGTGGCTCCAACGATGATGTGTACAGCTGCCAATAGAACCTCTCAATCTCACTCAAAACCTCAGGTGTCCCGGAAACGACGCTGCCATACTCGGTCTTCAGCTTCGACAGTTGGCTCTTTCTGGCAGACAGATCTCTTGCAAAGACTTGGGAGCCCTGGTTCTGCTCGATCTTTTCTTTAATACGAGCAGAATTAAAGTTGCACAAGTCCCGCCGCATGCATTTGGAGATCTGTATGTTCAGTTGCCTGTACGCTGTCAAATCTACTGAAGACTGCAGCTATATACCCCGTCTAAAAGCCATTGAGATTAGAGTGTGATCGGAGACTTTTTGTTTCTTCTGCGGCGGGTCTTGCAAAACTTAGCTCAGACCGCATGGACAGTTTCCACGAGCTTGTCATTCATATCGTCCATTGTATTGCAATCTTCTAGGCACTGAAAACGGTTTCGTAGCTCGAGCTGAAAGGTTTCTGGACTTTGGATTAGAGCACGAGAAGGACGGAGCGTTGACTTCATTAGACGTGACTTCTCCAACTTAACGTTTAGGTTCAGTGTGCCTCTCACCATTCGGTGATCGCTGCCGGTTTTCACCCTCGCGATCACTGAGACATCACTGAATAGTTGTCGTCTGGTCGTCATAATAAAGTTAATCTCATTTTTTGTCGAACCGTCGTGGCTCGACCAGGTCCACTTCCTGTGGGGCCGCTTCTGGAAGAAAGAGTTCATCATAAAGAGTCCTTCTTTCTCCATGAAGTTCGCCAGCTGCTGGCCCTTTGGGTTCCGTTGCCCTATTCCGAATTTCCCTACTTTCAGCTCACCGTTCTCTCTTGTGCCTAGTTTTGCGTTGAAGTCTCCCATTAACACCGTATAGTGGGTTTTGGAGGAATGCATTGTTCTAGAGATATCCTCATACATTTCTTCCACCTCCTCATCGGCGTGTACCGAGGTTGATGCGTAAACCTGTATAACCTTCAGCGATTACCGTTCGGTGATTCTGAGTATAAGGTCCGCAACCCTCGTCGACACACTCCCAATCTTTACAACGTTGTTAACGAGAGACTTGTGGACGATAAATCCGACACCTCCTTGGGACAGATGGTCGCCCTCCTGGTGATAGAACAAATTGCCGGATTCGAGGATTACCGTGACCTCCCCCTCTCTTCAGACTTCGGATAATCCTATGACATTCCAGTGCAACTTGTCTATCTCTTCTTCTAGCTCCAGGACCTTCTCGTCAGTCCTCAGGGTGCGTGCGTTATAAGTTGCCATGTCGAGTCGTCGTAGGTGGCAACAGAACCTCCACCGGAGACTCTTAGCACCCCCTGCCTCGCTGTTACCATGGTCGCCACCTTAGCCAGGAATAGCGGGGCTGCCGGGGACTGGGGGCCATCTCTTCGTTACTTTCATGGGGGTATATTGCCATAGTTGCCACGCTTGGCGAGCGGGTTGGCAAGCGCAGTTTTTTTATTGTTGTTTTGCTGTTATCAGAAAGATGCTGCTGCCCATCCTCTGCCTCAGTTTCCGTCTGTCGCCTTTTACGACACCCACGGGAAGATATGGGGTTGTGAGTATTCTTACCCGCCACTACACGGGCTTATGAGTTATTACTTACAATAAATACTCCTAGGAACTAAGCTAGCCAAACAATTTAATTTTCGTGCCTTTTGTTCGGCGAACATAGCTGAAGACGATTTCAGTTTTACTAAATTCTTTACTTCTTTAGAGAATAGTGATAGCCTTTCCTGTCCCATTAGAAGTCCTTGGAGTTTTTGCTTACACACGTTGGGGGCCCCTGTAGCCCGGGGGCCCCGTATCATTGATACGGCTGATACGGCGGTAGCTACGCCCCTGGGAGTGATGGATAGTAACACCGTCACGACATGGCGAGCATTATATTGCAATGTATTTTACCTCTGGCAGCATCCAGCATTCTGTAAGGTCAGAATGGTCACATCCAAGACCGCTATAACCGCGCCCAGATGTTTTCTCTTTAGCGATCTTGTATGAATTTTCTCTGAAATAAAAAAAAAACATTTTAAATATCATTATGATATATATAATAGGTATTAACCAATATTTGAACTTAGAAATTTGGCCGGAAAAAACCCTTCAAACTTTCAATTTACAGAAAACATTTATCATAATAAAATATTCTTATTATGTATTAAAAAATTCAAAAATTTAATTATAAAAAATATAAATATAAATTTAAATTATAAAATTTTATTATGAGAGTGCACACTAGATCAGCTTCTCTTTTAATTTGTCCAGTATCAGGCCTGCTGGAAGAAATTTCTATATGAAATAAGCAGTGCCTTTGTACAAAATATCTTTTTTTTCTTCATTGTTACATAACTTTGTGTGTACATAAATTGTTAAATAAATAAATAAATAATAAATAAATAAATAAAAAATCGAATTAGAACAGATATAGATGTTAATAACCTGATATCGTCGTAATAAAAATTTCCATAAAATTGAGCCAATCTTGAATCTGGTATTACGTCCTTTACACTTTTCCGAGAACATTTTCCATTTTCTTGTCCCGTCGTTACGTGGGAATCTAAGAAAGTTGTATAAAACTTGGGTATGCAGCAAATATCAATACAAATTGCAAGTAAATATATTATCAGACCTGTTACTCCGCATTGATTAGCAGGTTGAATAACCTGTGGTGATTCTGCTGTTGTTTCTTGAAGAACTTGCGAAACACGACAATGTTGTGCCCACAGGCGCTGTAATGTATGGCAAAATGTTTATTAAAGAGATAGTTGTATAAGTTTCAATTATTAATGAATTTTTACTCTATTAGCATTTATTATAAGTCAATTGCTATAGAAAAACTTCCCTGCATAATCTCGGATGATTGGTCGCACATACAAGAAGAACTAGATAATCACTTTTTTTTACAAAAATAAGCTAGCGCTTCGCTACTATATGTAAGTGGTGATGTAGCCGAAGACGGTGAAGCGCACTGACTTAACAAAAGCCTCACTCTGCCTTCAAAACACCCACATTGTAATCGGATGAAAAAACAGATGCTGGCAACTTATTCCACTCCTTTGCTGTACATGAAAAACGATGTAGCAAACCGTATGATTCGGTTGCACGGTAAGTCAACAATGAAAGGGTGAAGACTGGCTAAGCGGCTGGTTGAACGATAGTGGAAGGGGGAGGGAGGAATTGAGCTACGCAACTCCTGCGCACACACTCTGAAGAGTGCATTCTGCAGAAAACCGAAAGGCTGCTAATTTTGCGCCTGTGTTCGAGGCTGGTGAGATTGGTTTTAACCAAATTTGGGTCACCGATAAGCCTCTTAGCACGCTTTTTCATCGAGTCCAAAGCTACTAGGTGGCATTTTGCAGCACCACCCCATATATGTCAGCAATACTCCATGCACGACCGGACTTACTTATACATATATACTTATTTATAAAGAGTGTGTAAGTCCCGGGGTGAAGTACTGCTGCACATTTGCAAGGACCCCTAGCTTCCTTGCAGCTGCTTTGGCCTTGGACTCAATGAACCGTCCGAAATTCAAGTTTGAGGAAATCTCAACCCCCAAGAACTGAAGGCGATCGGTGTATTACAGTTATATGTTACGGAAAGAAGGAGCCAATGTGAGCTGCTTGCCCCATTCGGGGACTGCCAGTAGTGTGAGATTCATACAAACTACTACTATATATGTAGATATAATAGAAATTCTAATAAACATAACAAAGATGTATTTATTTTGAAATTTATATAGACAATATCCTAAACATGAAAATTTTATTACATCAAAATAACTGCATTTCCGAAGTTATTGTAACATTAATACATCAATTCACCTGATTTGCTATGATAAAATCATCTGGTGGTTCTGTAGACCATGTGAGATCCGCACAAAGGGCGATATGTGCCCAAGCAGGTGTGTAACGATCCACTTCGAAGTTCATTCAATGTGACATCTCACGCATACAATTAGTTGTCTTTACAATAATTAGATAGGAACTAATTATTATGTTATAGTATCACTAAATTTTTAGGTGAAAAATTTACGGTAAAAATGTAAATAAAAATAACGACAATTTGAAAGACATCAGTGATTAAATCTATAATAACAAAATTTTCCTCTTTTTTGATAGATACATGATGGATTTTTTTTCTTTAATTTTAAATCTTAAATCGGTTTTCGAATTACGTGCCAACTGAAACTGAATAAACTTGTCATCGCGATGGTTCAGCCGGATGCATAAATATATTTTTCTGTTTGTACAGAGCTTTATTTTGTGGTTAAATTTAAAGCCTCGAGTAGGGTTTTGTATAAGTGTTAACGATTATAGAAAGTCAACTTTGGACCTTTGGACTTATGTAGTTGATATGGAAACACAAAGGTAAAGCTTATTCAATGTATTAAGGACGCGAATTTTAATTACACTCACACTAAATAGCATTCTTTGGCGTTTTCTCCTTTTATTTGTTATATTAGGTCCTTACATATGAAATTAGCGTTGTGTTGTACTGACCACTTTGATCTGAAATATCTCCTCTTTGGTTAAGAATTCCAAATTCAAATTTGTAAATTCATTTAACTGGTACATTTGAGTTTAGAAAACAGTCATTCATTTGTTTTTTCCTCATTTTTTTTTCTTTGGCGTCGCTTATTACCGCACAATGTAAAACATGAAATATCGGTATATTTACGAGTACGAGTTCTACCGTAACACCAGTGCTGCAGAAACAGCTCGAAGGATTAATGATGTGTACGGCGCTGGTTTCGCAAAAGAAAGCACAGTACGTTTTTGGTTTCAACGTTTTCGTTCTGGAAATTTCTGCCTTCAGAACTAACCCCGTGGACGTCCGGAGACCAAAGTGGAAAATGAAGAATTAAAGGCTATTGTGGAAGCGGATCCATCACAAAGCACTTCAAAGAAGCACTCCATGTCCACTTGAAGCAAATCGGGAAAGTAAAAAAACTTGAACGATGGGTACCTCATGAATTGAGTGAATCGAACTTGCAAACACGCGTCGACTACTGTGTTACTTTGCTCAACCGACACAATAATGAAGGGATTTTAAATCGAATCATTACTTGTGATGAAAAGTGGATACTGTACGATAATAGGAAGCGCTCGTCGCAATGTGTGAATCCTGGAAACCCAGTGAAATCCTGCCCTAAACGAAAATTGACTCAGAAAAAGTTACTTGTGAGTGCTTGGAGAACTAGCGCCGGTGTCGTTCACTACAGCTTTCTAAAATCTGGATTACAGCAGATATCTATTGTTAGCAACTGCAAACAATTAAGGAAGAACTAGCTGCTAAACAACCGAGATTGGTCAATCGCTCTAGGCCACTGCTGCTTCACGACAATGCAAGACCATACAGTGCATAACAAACAACCACTAAGTTAGATGAGCTACAATTTGAATGTCTCCCCGGACCTTGCTCCAACAGATTACCATTTTTTTCGGAATTTGGACAACTTCTTACAAGGAAAAAAATTCAACTCCGATGCGGCAGTCCAAACCGCCTTCAGAGTTTCGTCCCCATGGTTTTTTTTAGTAAAGGGATCAAGGAACTGCCTATGAGATGGCAAAAGTACATAGATAACAACGGTCCATACTTTGATTAATTAAATATATTTTACAAAAAAAAATGACTATATTCCTCCCGTACAAAACGACAATTTCATATGTTGTAAGGACCTAATATTTATATTTATATCCAATTTTTTTTCCTGTCACCAGAAATGATACAAATTTCCTTAATACGTTTAGGGATTATTTCTCACTGGAAAGTTTCATAAAAGGTTCGCAATTAAAACAAGTTCGATCTCCGCCGTTACTAATTAAATTGTTATAAGCATGTAAGGGTTGTCACAATTTAACAATAATCGGCAAAGACCAGGAAAAGTGAGTGGTAAAGCGCACCCTGACAGTAGGCAGGATAAAAATAGTGGCGCCTAAAAGTTTTTATTAATCAGGGCTTCTCAGAAGACATTGAAGAAATTTTAACAGTGGTAGAGCCACGCGGCAGCTTTTGCTGTCGCACGGATGGGCCTGCTCGAACCGGGGTGGTACCACGACCTCACAGAAAACCAGCGTGAAGTAGAGGTTTACCTCTGCATTTCGCTTGGTGAGTGCAGGTGGCCGGAGGCCCTTTTTACTGGAAATGAGGCATTCCATCTTAGTCCTCACGGGTGAAAACGCATCTGCATTTTGATTTGTAATAGAGGATAGATGTAGATGTCTATGGGCCGCAGCAACCACTTACCATCAGGTGGACTGTGTGCTCGTTTGTCACCCATGTCCTATAAAAAAAATTGAATATGTCAATAATAAAGTCGCCGTTTAGTGCTGGCGTAAAAGAATCCACTATCGCGGGGTATCTTAAGCGGAGATAAAGGGTAACGAAACAGGAGAAAGGCAGCAGCATCTTGCTCACTACAACTCAAAATAATAAAATACTGCGGTTGCCAACCAACCTGCCAAACGTGACAACTACGGCAAAGGGGGCAAGGGGGGGCAAACTATGGAGAGGCCTATGTTTATGTATATTTGGATAGGCTGTAATGATATTGATGACATTACTTTCAGTAGTAGCTATAACGAGGCATACAAGTGCGGTTGGTTTAAATAATGTGTATTCTATTTGATCAAGGTATGTACAGGGGCGGATTAAACGCCGATGGCATCTAGCCGATAGGCTAACACCTCATCGGCGCCACTCTGGCGGCTATACATTATAAATTATGACTACGTTTGTGAAAATAAACTATAATAAATATAAATTACAATATAGGTATTTTAGTTGCAAAATAATTAGGACATGTCACATTAATGAAAAATGTGATGAGAGAGTGAGGAAGATGTAGGAGTAATCAAGTAAACGGGGCGAGCTTCGGAAGCTCTACTTCTCTATATGTATGAAGTCTAATTTTTAATTTTATTTTATGTAAATTAATTTACTTATTATTTTATTACTTTAAATATCTCTGCGTGCGCCCCTTTTTTAACTTGGGCCCCTAGGCACGTGCCTAGTTTGCCTTGAGGATAATCTGCCACTGGATATGTACCTACCAGTAATGCTAGAAGAAATGATAAGCCTTTGTTTAGCTGAGTTTACTTAGAATTACTTAGATAAATGTACATGACTTTTGAGTGGCCGTTAGGCTACTCTTGGCCACTGAGATCTAGATTTACTTGAAGGTAACCAACCAAACCTAGTTTAACCATGAATAAATCGAATACACCTAAGTTTTAACCGACCGCAATCGCTTTTTCTTAAAAAACTTAGTAACATAGATTTTTAATAAGTTCATTCATAAGGTGATTAGCGCACGAGCGTTCCCAACATAGACGAAAACATTTATCGTAATACCTGTCTAAAAATTACATACACAGCAACACAGGGTATATAATTCATACCTAACATTTACACAACAACACGTATTAAGGAATGAAATACGATTGATCAGCCTAGACTAGCATCTGAGGTTCTGAGGTGGCGACTTCAGTGTGTCTCGCTTTAAATAGTCAGTATTGCCATCAAAATACTATTTCCATAACATTCGGGTTTTTTATTCATTCATTGCAGCCTATTAGAGTCCACTGCTAAGCATAAGTCTGTCCATATATTGCCTCTTATGTAGAATATTGCCACAGTTGCCACGGCAGACATGTTGGCAACCGCAGTTTTTGGAACGAAGTTCCTTATCGGACGGTACGAATTTGGCGGATGGGGACTTGGCGAGAAAGAGTGTAAGATTTTTCCATCACGACCCGAAACCTGAACGAAAACTGGCTTAATACGATCACGTTTAATACGATTTCTCGTTTAATACGCCATTTTATGTCAGTCCCTGCAACTTAAGGCATGTTTTCATACATTTTTAGCACGCTTAATACGATTCGTCATCCCGTCTAATACGCTATCTGTGCAACACCCGAGCCGAGCCGAGTTGCGTTATAAAGTAATACCATTTTAAAGAATAGACAAGCAATTAACGAAAAATACGGATTGGGAGGTGTGAAGAGAAAAAAGAAAAAGGTAGGAAAGTTTGATCAATTAAAGAAAGTTTTAGTGAAATGGCTTCATCAAGCACGAACTTTAAAACTGGCCATAAGTGGACCCATATTAGGCGAAAAAGCGCGTAAAATTTCTGAAAGCTTACAAATCACAGATTTTACCACTTCAAATGGATAGATCGTCTTAAAAATCGTCACGGCATTGTGTATCGTCAAATCACTAGGGAATCGGAGATAGTGGCAGAACAAGATGTTGATACATGGATAGCACAATTTCCTGCATTATTAAAAAATTATGAATTGCGAAACATTTCTAACGCAGACGAATTTGCTTTATTTTATAAATTGATGCCAGATAAATCATATGTTTTCAAGGGAGAAACTTGCCATGGTGGCAAAGCAAGTAAAAACAGACTCACTATCCTGGCCTATGCAAATTCTGATGAGTCGGAAAAGTTACGTTTACCAGTCATTGGTAAAATCCACGTTGCTTCAAAAACGTGAAATCGCTCCCTGTAATATAATGCACAGTCTCGAGCTTGGATGATTGGCCCTCGTTTTATTAACTGGTTAAAAGCTTTAGATGATCACTTCCAGATTAAATGTAGACGCATAATTCTCTTCATTGATAACTGCCCCGCTTACCCTAAAGATGTTGAACTAAAGAACATCACGCTTGTTTTATTACCTCCGAATGCGATAAGCAAGTTACGTATACCTATAATTCAATACCTACACAATATTTGTAAATGATGTTTTATTTTCCCTATCCCGCATAATACGCTTTCCCGCTTCAGTCGCGATTTTGGCTGGATCCCTTCAAAATCGTCTTAAGCGGGTTTTACTGTATAATGTTATGATAACAATTTTACAACTAGCCGTATTTACAATTTATATTAATTGACATTTGATTTCGTCCCCACTCCCTTTCCTGCCGGAAGAGATAAATGTTATCATTTTGAGGTCAGGTCTGTGAGGTTTTATTTTTTATATTTTCTCAAGAACGGTATTACCTTCTTATGGGAGTGGCGGCGGGGTGAAGAGGACACTCCCCTTTCGCCCTACTCTCCCTCCCCCCTCCTGAGACACGATTGTAATTCTAATCCATAGAAAATGTTACATACTCATAGAAATTAAATTTGTTTTAAAATTATGTAGTAAATAAATGGAAATAGCTGTAGGATGCATTAAATACAGATACGCCTTTGCTGAGGATGAAAATACCGTAAGAAGAATGGACACTAACCTACCACGCGAGCCAAGTGCGGATTTTTTTATAGGATAGGGTGACAAACGAGCACACAATCTACCTGATGGTAAGTGGTTGCTGTGGCCCATACACATCTACATTTGTCCTCGTTTGCGAATCAAAATGCAGATTCGCTGTCATCCGTGAGGGCTAAGATGGAATGCCTCTTTTCCAGTAAAAAGGGTCTCCGGTTCTCTACACTCACCATACGAAACACAGCAGCATTAAGCTGCTATTTTACGCTGGTTCTGTGTGAGCGTGGTCCTTCCCCGGTCGAGCCAAACCATTCGTACTACAACTATACTACTAATATAGCTGCAGCATGGCTCTACAAATCAACTTTAAGAGATCACTACTGTGCGACGACGATGCAACGACTGCACATTACATTCTTTTTATTCGTTAAGGTCTCCAATTGCGTAAACAAAGAAATGAATCAGAATGGACGCCTTTCAAAAGCAGTAGAATTTGTACCAATCACTTCAATGCTACTGATAGATATATACTTCGACCAAATATCGAACATTACTAAAATACTGCTGTGCCTGTTATAGATATAAGTAATTAAACTGGTTGTAACCAAAACGATTAGACAAAATGTACATTAATGTGATTGATTTTGATTGTGATGTGATTGTAGTTGTACAAAGAAAGAATAGGAGTTTAAATGGAAGTGAGTAATTCTTTTTTCTATGCAATCACGAAAATAAAATTTATTGACAATATTAAAATTATAATGAAAGTAAATTTTTAATAAGAAACATTAACCCATAAGTGTTTTGTGCTGTCTTTAACTGGAGAAAAGATATTGATATCTACTTAGTAAAAGTAGCGCAATTTTAGGAATTAAACGTCTGTGCATGTGAAATATTAATGGAAACGTGTAGCAAGTGCTGCGATGGTGATATAAATCTCAGAGCTTTTATCTGCTAATGGCCTTGGGTTCTAAAAAGTCTGAAAAAATCTACTAAAATCCTGGAATGAGACGCATCAGCATATTGTGAAAAGTTTTATGCAAATCAGAAAAGGCTGTATGGTTTGAAATTTTTGCCTATCTTAATTTGCGAATCGTAAAAACAACGACAACTCTTTGGTTAGGATAGGAGTTTTGGCGGGAACTTGACCACTGGCGGATTGTAGTGCTTCTGTTTTATCGTTTAAATAATGGTTTGATGTGGTTTTTGATATATAAAAGTGTTACAATTTAGTGTATTAAGCGTCTGTCCATTTTAATTATAAATGGAAACGATGTATCATATGCTCCGATGGTGATATTAAATGTCAGGTATTATTATACGCTTAACCCAGCGGACAGTTGATGAGGATTATATCTCTTTGAGATATTATTGTCATCAATTGTTTGCTGGGTGAAGCTATTGTTAAAATTTCCTAAAAGTTTTGAAATATGACTCATCACATAAGGGTGTATAGTCTAAGACCTTTGCTTCACTTAGTTTGCGAATCGTAAGTCGTAATGACAAAACTCTTTGGTTATTGTCGTTGCGTTTATTTGTATATTTGAATTTTGAAATTTAAATTTAAATACTTTATTTCAATGAAATTTTCTTACACAAGAATTTATAACAGAATTAATAATGAGTGAAGATAAACTTTGTAGTTATGAAGTGCCACAAAAATTTACTGAATGGCTTTTGGCCATGGGCTGTCCAGCTGAGAAGGTTCCTACAGTAGATAAAGTGACTTTGTAAGTTTCATGAATATTATGTAAACTTATCCTAATTTTTGACATCTGCTTGATACAATTACAAAGGACTTTACTGTATACTGCTTTTTCAGAATGTGTAGAGGCCAATACTACATGGTATGGCGCAGTTTGATGGAACATGTTTACCCTAAGAATGTTATCAGGGATAAGAGACTACAAGTGTTTTGTAACGATGTGAGCATATGTAACAAAAAAAGCGCTTTCAGCCAGGTTTGTAAGTTTTTGGATCATTTAAAAGTTTTGATACTGTGCTGTTTCCTCCACTGCTGATCGATACTGGCATGGCAGACTGGCAGGACCACACTTTCAGAATACCAGCGTGAAATAGCAGATTAATGCTGTTGTGTTTCATATATTGTAGGGGATAGTCATGATATAGTATTATTTGCTGATGATACTTCCTTGATTTTTAAACTTAAACGTCAATCATTTAAATGTGACGAAGTGAAAAATGCTATATCAAAATTACTGCATTCGTTTAACGTTAATAATCTGCATTTGAATGGAAATAAATGTTAAATTTACAACAACAAATGTTAAAAATCTGAATACCAATGTGTTTTTAAATGGGGAGGAATTGAGCCCTGTTGTATCCACTGTTTTTCTTGGCATCACTCTCGACGCAAAGCTTCAGTGGTGCCCCCATATATCTAAATTAGCAAGCAGACTAAGTTCTGCAGCCTATGCTGTAAAAAAGATTAGAGGTCTCACTAGTGTCGAGACAGCTAGATTAGTTTATTTCAGTTATTTCCATAGCATAATGTCTTATAGGATTTTGTTATGGGGAAATGTGGCTGATTCAGAAACTATTTTTGTTTTACAGAAGAGGGCCATTAGAGCTATTTACAAAACAAAACGAAGAGAGTCTCTTAGAGATAAATTTAAAGAAATAAATATATTAACTTTGGCCTCTCAGTATAGTTACGAAAATGTAATGTATGTTCACAAAAACAAAGATAGTTTTAGTAAAAAAAGTGATGTGCATTCTGTAAATACTAGGAACAAACACAAGCTAGTGATGCCAGTTTCTTGACTCCACAGAGTCAGTAATTCATTCTTGGGGCAATGTATACGCTATTACAGCAAGGTCCTGGAAAGTGTATAGGCTCTCTCTATTACCAAGTTTAAATATTTTGTTAAGCTGAAACTGTATAAAAAGGGTTATTGTAGTATAAATGAATACATGGTTGATAATAACCCCTGGGAATGAGGTGGTCGCTTTCAAGCAGTTTCTAAAATAAAATTTGTAAATAGTTCGTAATCATTTATATTGTAAAATTTAATTTAAAAAAATGTCCCGCTGGGTTTCTTGCTGGTTCTTCTCAGGACAGAGGGTTTTTTTTTTGAACCAGTGGTAAAATAATAAATGAATTTCAATAAGAATTACATGTTTAATATATATTCAATAAAAAAAATATTCTATTCTATTCTATAGTGAGTGTAGAAAACTAGAGACCCCTTTTTATTGGAAAGGAGGCATTCCATCTTAATGTTTGGTGAGTGATAAAACATCTGCATTTTGATTTTTAATTGAGGATAGATGTAGATGTCTAAGGGTCACCATATCCACTTACAATAAGATGGACTATGTGCTCATTTGTCACACTTATTCTATAAAAAAGTTGATGTGGCTATTGACTGGCAAAATAGTTTAGAGATAAAATACTATGGGAAAGTTAGTTTAAAATGGGCTATTCTTCACAACTCTCCATCTTGGATGTGGGCAGGAATATTCCAATTATTCAAGCAATGAAATCTTGAAGAAGTTTAGCAGCCACCTAATGCCACCTAATGTTGCAGACAATCTTGGGCCACAACCTCTTTCTGTCAAGATGTTTAGCCCTCAATGTTGAGACCTACGGCCATACCAGTTGTATGTGGGCCATTGTTTCTTCTTATTATAAGCTATCTACTATCTCAACTTTTTTCTCTTTCACTATTATCTTCCAAAGCATAGTAAGAATCCAGTCTGAAAGGGTAGATTCCACACTGTTTTGCTATAGCTGCAGGTAAATGATGAGACATTTGTTAATTAATGGTTGCTTGATTTAGCTTATCACCACAAATAATGTCAACTAGTCAATTTCGTTCAACTCTGCTTGAACCCTAGATGTGGTGGTTTTTAAGTAAAGGCTTATAAGATAATAAAAAATAAGTAATAAATAAGATAATATTTTAATCGTAAAGGATATTAATATATCGAGTCTGATCAGGTTAATCTCAAATTATTATATATTAATGGTGTTTTATTGTGATTGTTCTTTCTGGTAAGAAATAATTATTTAATGAAAATCTCAAGGAAAAAATCTTTTCTAAAAGGCTCTATGTCACAAGCTTTGTTATTATTTTTGTTTCAATTTATTATTTTAGTACATTAAAATAAGCTAAAAAAATAAATTATTATTTTCTTATTACATGGACAAAAATTAATATTAAATTCGAAACTTGTTTTTCAGTAGAACCTGAATGTGATTGTGCCTGAACAAATAAGCCTTTATCAGCAGCAAAAAGATTTAAAGGAAAAGGTTTATGATGCTGAGAACCGATTGAAGCAATCTCAAGAGACACTAAATCAACTGATGGATAAGATCACTACGAAGGGTAAGCATTAATTTTTTTTAAACTTAACTCCCACAGATTAAAACTTTGTTTAAACTTGGAGTTATAAACTAAGGATTAATTCTTTTATATTTCATCATAGTTGCATGTGAAGTGTATAATTTTTAGCATTTAATTATTCGTCACTGTGACAATATCTATCATCTTCTTCTTTATTTGCCTGTAAAATACCATTGTGCAAACTTACTATGAATCCGTAAGGATTGTTCGAATAATATTTAATTTCTTCCCACACACAAAATGAATGCTTAGATGTGGAGGTTTGGCTACAGTACGACTCAATCAGTAATCTATCAAGTCCATTGCTGGACAGCGGCCTTTCCTATTGTAGAGATAATTTGCTGTCACTCTTCGCAGGTAGGTTGATAATCGCAGTGACATCTTGCACATGTGGCATCTCCTCATCACCAGTCTGGATATTTTACACCTGGCATAAACAAGATTTCCAGCACAGATTACATTTTCAGGTCACAAATATCATCATAATTTATGTGAAAAACAGAACAAAGTATGAAATATTTCAAATCAAAATGTGTCAGTAATTATTTTATTAGGTTGTGTTGTCTTAATTAACTAAAGCATTTAAGAATTTATACATCATTATTACAGTGTCACAACGCAATGTATCCCGTCAGCGTGTCCAAGACCTCCAACGCAGGGTGTGGCTTCTTCAGCAAGTCTCGGAGGAATTGCAGTGTAGAAAAGATAACTTGGAGGAGACTTGGACAATTGCAAACTCATTGTGCTGTATCAGAAATGAAAATGAGATACAGGTGCATTATGATAAAAAGTTTAAAAAAACTCAATAGGTGGTGGGACAATAACAATAGGTTAAGTATTACATTAAAATATAGGCATAGAAAATCAACTTCTTTAATCAGTCATTTATAAGGGGAAATCGTTATTTAAGTTTTGAATTTAAACAGGAAATCAACTAAAAAAGTTAAACATATATACATACATAATAATATACATAAACACTCACGCCTGTCACCCAGAGGGGTAGGCAGAGACTATGGACTTCCATTTGGCGCAATCCTGACACACCTCTTTCGCTTCCTTTACATCCATATATCTACGCATACACGCTCGTCGGTTGAAGGTACTCCTAATCTGGCCCATTTTTAATGTATCGCCGATTTGGTCGATAAAACTTCGTCTAGGGCGCCCTATTCCCGACCCTGTCGTTCACTTCTGCAACATAAATTTGCTTTGTCACTCTTTCCTCGTTCATTCTTTCTACATTACCAAACCACCGAAGCATTCCTTTTTTAATCCTTGTCACCACGTCATCTTGCAAACCACACTTTTCTCTTATCACACTATTTCTCACCCTGTTATTCAGATTCAGCCCTAGCATACTCCTTAAGGACCGCATTTCTACAGCATTTATTCTACTCTCATGCTTCTTCTGCCAGACCCAACTTTCTCTACCATACATTAAAGTTGGGACTAACACAGCATTATGAATCGCCATACGTGCCTTATTTGACACATTCTGACTCCTCATAATAGCGTGTAGAGCCCCATTCACTCTATTTCCTGCATTCACTCGTCGTTCTATATCTTTATCATATCTACCATCCCTGCTAAATAAACATCCCAAATATACAAACTCATCCACTTGCTCAATCAACTTAAAAAAGTTAAACATCTGAGATAAAATTCTATAGATAACATTTATTTTATTTAAATCATGCCATTATCTGTTTTGCCTAACCTGGGCAGGCAAAACGTTTGGAAACCAACAATCACCATTTAATCAAAGCAATCTTCACAAAAATATGATTCTAGACCCATAAGAGGAACACACTTCATGAGTCCATTATCAGCATGTATCGCTGTGGATTCAGTGTTACTAGTTTTTAGTTAGGAATTTTTTTTCTCAATCTTCGATGGTCCAGAGGTTACAGAAGTTGGTCTGGATCGTTGGAGGCCATAGGAACTTGAATCCATTCCTTGAATAAAACTATTTTTACAGATTTCATAGCGTTTAATTAAAATGATTTTTAAATTCCCGACGTTTCGGATGCTTTCCAGCACCCACGGTTACGGTAGACTCCCCGACATGATAAAATCCGTAATAGTAGTTTTATTCAAGATGTAGTGTAAGAAATTATTGACTCCATTCCTGTACATATTGCAATAAGTTATTTTCTTGGTCTGGAGTAAAGTAAGATACAAATCAGCCTGGCTTCTTTGTAGTTATGCCAGATTTCAAATGCCAGTATATAGTTGCATACGGAATGCCATATTTTTTCTAGCATCTGATATTAAAACCGATTGGGCTCCAAAAAACTTTCTTCAGACCAGTTTGCACAATCACTCTCTTTTTACTCTTATACACCATCTGAAATTAATAAAAGAAAGTAATTTTGTTGCAATAAAAAAACTATAACTAATAGTATATGTTTTACCTGGTTCCATATTGTCCGCTCATACTTTTAAAATCAAAATTCTCATCTTTGTTTATGTGAATATAGTAAAATAACGTATAACTACTGAATTGAACATCAAAGAATATGTAAAAACTGAAAAAACTATTAACGCAAGTAAATTAGTAACAGTGAATTAATAAATTGAGTTATAATTATAATTACCTTATAAAATTGATCTTTTTCTACATAAAACACAATTCTACAAAATTACCCGTTGCGCTCGTCCCGCAGCCGTTACGTCACTAAATACAACCAGTTGGGTAACATTTTTAACATATTCTCGGTTTATATATTTTTAGCAATTTGACAATAAACTAGATGAATTATTCTTTTTGCCCATCATATCAGTCTTGTCCGTCCGTCCCCTAATGTTCAAATGATAATTTTTGGATATAGTAATAAGCATAGGCATAGCCAAAACTTTTACTTCTTACCTGCAACTATCAGTGTCATTACATAAGCATTGCATCTTATGCTAAAAATGTTATTTTTGGCTTATATTCATAAAATCTTCTGCAATCAACAAACTTCAACGTTCAAATATGGTTAGTACAATATCATATTCCTATAGTAGTATATTGTTCCTCCTTATTGTTCACAGAATAAAGTCGACAAATGCGTAGCTGTTCTGCGTCGGCAAGGCAGCCAGACGGCCAGTGCTGCTTCTTCAATCTCTATGCTTTCAAACGCGAATCCCGTCGCAAGCTCGTCGGCTGTGTCAATTCAAAGTGAATGTGCTGATACCGGTACATATTTTAATAATACTAATAACTTTTTTAGATAAATATTGTAAATGCCCATGAAAAGATAAATATAAATCAGTTTATTACATCTTTAGCAAGGGGACACACGCTAATATTATTTCTCTATCTTCCGTTATAGTTTTCTTCTTCTCCATCAGTCTGTTTAAGTGGACATGGCGCATTCAAAACTGTAGAGAGGATTTGTCTTTATTGTTACTCTAGGCAAACAGGTTGACGATCGCAAAATAAGACATTTTGCAATTTGGCGTTGTTTCCCATCTCCGGTCGGCATAATTTCCTTCTGGCGTAATGGGAAGCCACAAGGTATTTTTGGCATTACCCTTAGTCGCCCTTTTACGACAACCACAGGAAGAAATAAATGGGGTAATGAGTATTCTTACGCTGGCACCACACAAGCAACTTTTCAATTAATATTAACTTAATCATATAACAAAGTAGTGGAATGTAGTTTTCCAACATTAATATGTCCCATCTAATTACAATATGGGTATTTTTAAGGCAAGATTAAATAAGTTATTGTTAAGCAAGTCAGTGAGCTTTACCATCTTTGGTTACATCATATCTTACCATCAAATAGAATATTCAAGAACATGCTTATAATAGTTAAAATAGATGCGGCATTTTTGTGTTTGTCACCATCAGTCTATCATGGGAGTCTCGTTGTTAGTTGCACCAAGTGCAAGTGTGTTTTTTTTTAAATAAACAAATATGGGTAAACGGGCATGCGGCTCACCGGATGGTAAGTGACTACCACCGCCCATGAAAAATCGCTGATGGTAATCGATTCCACACGGAAGTCGTGCGAGAAAAACTTTTTTGGAATTGGAAATTGGAAAACTTTACTGGAAATGAGGCATTCCATCTTAGTCCTCACGGGTGACAACGCATCTGCATTTTGATTCGTAATCGAGGATAGATGTAGATGTCTATGGGCCGCAGCAACCACTTACCATCAGGTGGACTGTGTGCTCGTTTGTCACCCTTATCCTATATAAAAAAAAAGCATCTTCTAAATCGCACAGTGGTGGACCACCAATCATCCAGATGGTGTGGTAATGGTATCGGAAGTTCTGCCGCGATGTGCGTTCGTGAAATTTGGCGGCTGGGATTAATCCGACCAATTCCTCAGAGCACTCCCCGTGGTAGATGCGAAAGAAAATGCAAAGGGATGCAACATCTCTTCGCAGTGCCAATCAATCGAGCCGATCGGAAAGGACTCGGTCGTCGACGATTCGAGCCGCTCTGCGCTGGATGCAGTCAAGTGGAAGGAGCTAGCACTGGTGAGCCCCTGCCCAGAGATGGAAACAGTATTCCATGTGAGGCGGAACCTGCGCCTTGTAAAGTTGCAAGCGGTGTGCCGGCATGAAATACTGTCCCGCTCTGCTGAGCACGCCAAGCTTTTTAGAGACCAATTTGGCCTTCGCCTTCATGTGACCACGAAACTGCACGTCACTCGATATGTCGACTCCGAGGATTCCGATACTGGCTGAGGCAAGAAGTGGAGTGCCTTGAAACTGATGAGATACGACAAAGGGGTTCTTTTTAGCGGTAAACGCGCAAACTTGTGTCTTCTGAGGATTAAACTGGACTAGATTTAGTCGCCCCCAATCCGAGACTTTGTTCAGCAAAGACTCGACTTCAGACACAAGTTGGTTCCGGTACTCGGCGACGTTTTCCCGAGAAATATTGGCACGGCCGGTGTATAGAGCATCACCAGTACTGTCGTCCGTATAGCAATGAATGTTACCAGTTAGCAACATATCATTGATATGCAGAAGAAACAGCGTTGGTGATAGCACACAGCCTTGTGGAACACCAGCGTTAAAAGGCTTGTAGTCGGAGCATGCACCGTCTACAACGACCTTGATGCTCCGATCTGCAAGGAAGCTGGTGATCCAATCGCACAATTTCTCGGAAAGCCCGTAGGAAGGGAGCTTCGAAAGAAGCACTTTGTGCCAAACCCGATCGAAGGCCTTCGCAATGTCCAAACTAACGGCCAACGCCTCCCCCTTGGACTCTACTGCCTCTGCCCATCTATGGGTCAGGTAGACCAGAAGATCACCAGCTGATCCACCCCGAAGAAAACCGTATTGGCGGTCACTAATCAGCTGATGATCCTCAAGGTACCGCATGAGCTGGCAGTTAATAATTGATTCCATTATTTTGGAGAACAAGGAGGTGATCGCGATAGGCGTATAGTTGGACGGGTCTGAGCGGTCGACTTTTTTAGGGATCGGGTGGACTAAAGCTGTCTTCCATGAATTCGGGACTACGCCTTGGGAGTAGGAGTACCGGAAAAGACGCGTTAGGACCGGTGCCAACTTCGGAGCACACGTCCTCAGCACAATTGGGGGAATTCCGTCGGGCCCACTCGACTTCTGGATGTCCAGGGAGAGAAGTGTTTTGCGAACCGAGCGCTGTGAGAACAGCACATCCGGCATGGAGCACTCACACTGCGGGATGGTCGGCAGTGTTTTCCCCCCGTCATCAAGAGTCGAGTTGGACGCAAAAAGGGAGCCTAAAAGGTCGGCTTTGTCTTTTGCGTCTTGGGCCAGTGAGTCGTCCTCCCTGTGCAGAGATGGTAGTGATGGCTTACAGAAATTCCCTTGGACAGCCTTGGCGAGAGACCAGAATGCACGGTTTCCCGAAGGAAGACGAACTAGTTTCTCGCTAATTCTGCCTATGTGCTCCGACTTTGCCTTGGCAATAACTCTTTTGAAGGACCTGGAGGCGAAGTTATGCTTCTTTTTAAATGTGCTGGTGTTTACATTCCGAGTCGCCGAAGCCGCAGCTCAGGCTTGATAACATTCCTGCTTACTGCGTAATGCAGTCTTACAGGAGCGACCAAACCAAGGCTGAGATCTGCGTCCGATGGGTACCACAGATGATGGAATAAATAGTTCCATTCCCTGTAGCACCACATCAGTGACAGAGTCAGCAACAGCGCTGGGATCATCCGGCGAGAAGCAAACCAATGGGTAGGATGCAAAGAAAGACCGCATTCCGTCCCAATCCGCCGACTTGCAACGCCATACACGGCGGCAACCTGCAGATTGCAACCGCGAGCGGAGCGTGAGTGGCACCACACTCCGGATCAGACAATGGTCCGAAGAGCCGAGAGGGGCATCGACGGAAACCTGATATCCGTCCGGATGAGAGGTCAGCAGAAGGTCCAACAGGGAAGGTGTATGATCCTCCACATCTGGAATCCGCGTAGGCGAAGTAACCAGTTGTGTCAGACCATATGCCAAGACAAAGTCATAAACAGATCTCCCCGCATGATCGGTTAAACGTGAACAGAGCCATTCGGCGTGGTGGGCGTTAAAATCGCCAAGGATCACGATCTCTGCGGATGGGACCTGTTGTATCAAAGAATCTGTAGCCATTTGGACGTGGTCAATGAGTCGGTCTGTTTCGGCATTACAGCTATGGGACCTATAGAGGCACCCGTAGACCACGCTCTCACAGAATACCAGCGTAAAATAGCAGCTCCATGCTGTTGTGTTTCGTATGGTGAGTGTAGAGAAGCGGAGACCCCTTTTACTGGAAACGAGGCATTCCATCTCAGTCCTCAGGGGTGGCGGCACATCGGCATTTTGATTCTTAACTGAGGATAAATGTAGATGTCTATGGGCCACAGCATCCACTTACCATCAGGTGGACTGTGTGCCCGTTTGTCACCCTTATCCTATAAAAAAAGGTAGATATCACAAGGCTCTAGGTCAGGGTGAGTATGGGTAGGCCCTTCTTACTCCGCGCTTTAGGCATGAAAATATACCTACACTGCGTGGTCCCTACAAGCGGCTAATTTCGTGGCGTTGTCACGCGCGCGTTGGAGCTGACGCGCCCCTTACGTTGACAAAAAAGTATATTTCTCAGTGTTTAGCCACTTTTCATATTTATTTTGAGTTTTTATTCAAGTATGGCCTCTCATAAAGCCAAAAGGTACTGCATAGCATGCGGGTGCTTAAATAACAATAGGAATGTCGACTTTTCTTTCTTTATTGTTCCTAAGGATACCGAAAGGTAAAGTTGCAGCCTATTTACGTCCCACTGCTGGGCACAGGCCTCCTCTCATTTCTGAGAGGGTTTTAGGGCAAGGAAATGTCCGTCGCGCTGCCCCAATGCGTGTTGGCGAACTTCACATGTCTTTGAAATATTTTTTTTCTCAGACATGCAGGTTTCCTCACGATGTTTTCCTTCATGGCCGAGCACGTGGTAAATCAGCACTTAAAATTGCAATTAACAATTTAATTGGTGCCGGCGGGGATCGAACCCGGGTTGCTCGAGTACTGTGAAGCTTACAGCGAGCACTAACCATCTGAGCTACCACGGCTCACCGAAAGGTAATATAATATTATTTATAGGTAGATCTTACCTAGATAATTACCTTCAAGGCAAGAGTGAATAGGCTTGTTTTACGCTAAGACAGTGCGATTTACCATCTAGGGCTTCATCACCACTTACTACCTGGTGGGATTGTAGTCAAGCACTGACTTATAATAAGTACAATAAAATTAGGTATTTACTTAGTTCCTGATGCTATACTTACAGATTTATTATTTGGTTAGTGGCCCGATCACAGCTTCGCAGTTTTCGATTTTTTCGCGTATAAAGCCAATAACCTTAAAAAAACTAATAATATAAGTAGACCTCCCAGTACGAGTGACTGCCTACTAATGCAAGATCAGCATATACTGGTTATTAGTTTAACACTTGGTCGATAAAAAAAGAGATTGAAATAGCAGCATTCTCATTGCCACTCTTTCATTAATAATGAAGTCACGTGTCGCATGTTTGTAGATTGCAAAAAATGTGAAACAGATAAGTGTCGGCTCCGTGGCACACTGGCTTAGTAATGAGTTGTAGCGCTAAGGGCCGCGGGTTCGAATCCGGGCGGAACAAGTATTTGTATGGCCTACAAATAATTGTTCTGGGTCTGTTCTAGGTATGTAAACTGTCCCTGCGATATAGGTGAAAATCCTAGTGTAAGGTAACGTTTTTTAAAAAGAAAGGAAGGGAGACAACTAATGATATTAAAATTTTGTACAACCGACTTCAATATTAATTCGCATTATTAAGGATAACTCCAAAACTACTGGTCAGATCTTGATAAAAATTATATGGGATGTATAAATTATAAGCACCAGCACAGACAGACAGACGGACAACAAAGTGATCCTATAAGGATTCCGTTTTTTCCTTTTGAGGTACGGAACCCTAAAAATGGGTTCACATACTCGTAACATTAAAAATAATTCAAAGAATTATGCAAATCGACAAATTATAGTAAATTACTGCAAAAACAACCTCGATTACCGTAAACGATATCGACAGTTTTTGAGCTAAGCTACAATAAAACATTAAGTTTACAGCTGTATATTGGGGCTTCTACGGTTTCTACGGCGCCACGTTTTGAAGGCAGATTTGCTGAGTGTGCCTAGTGTGAGATTTTGTTTTTATCGAGAAAGTTAACTACGATTTGTATAAAATAAAATCAGCGCCAACTAGTGGCAATAATCGGAATTACAATTCATTATTACCTATTTGTTTATGTTTCGTAATTTGATCAAGGTTTCGACAGTTTGTGTTAGTATGTTTTTTTATAGGATAGTTTGACAAACGAGCACAGTTCACCTGATGGTAAGTGGTTACTGTGACCCAGAGACATCTACATCTATCCTAAATAAAGACTCAAAATGCAGATGCGTTGTCACCCGTGAGGACTAAGATGCAATGCCTCTTGTCCAGTAAAAAGGGTCGCCGTTTCTCTACACTCACCATACGAAACACAGCAGCGTTAAGCTGCTATTTTACGCTGGTAATCTGTGAGAGCGTGGTCCTTCCCCGGTTGAGCCGACCCATTCGTGCTACAACTATACTACTAATATAGCTGCAGCATGGCTCTACCACGTACAAAAGTATTATGAGATTGTGAATTAGCCATTTTATTTTAATGTTAATTATTGAAAGTATTAAATTGGAAGCAAAAAACTTGAAGATGATTTCGTTCTAATATGATTTTATGGTGTCATCTATGGAGCAGTAAATGGAATTTAGTTACTTACTGTTAAGTGAACTTATGATACTTACTTACTATTGACTGAATTATTAAATAGTGATGGTAGGAACTTGGATTTATCAAACGCTATTTACCCAAAAATTTGAATACTTTCTTGGAAAAGGCGATATCTATCCTTAAATTACCTGGCATTGGGGTGTAACAATGGACTAAAATATGCACAAGCTCTTGCTTCAACACTGGCGTTATAATAGCTGTCATCTATTATTATTAGTTGTTAATGCCTATGTGGCTGCAAACATCCTCCTAACGAAAAAAAACGTCCTTCCTAAATTATATATCGTTCTCACGAAACGAAATAAAATTAACTCTTCAACAATTATTCTCATTCTTCTATCTCACTGTAAAAATTTAGGTGAATACTTTTTCGATATCGACGGCGTAAAGTTTTACGCCTCGAATGATCGAAATTGCCGCTCCAACCAATCACGTGTGTTAACGTTCTCATTGTCGAATGCGAGTCAATGCTCCATGGTGATTCCGATTATTGCCACTAGTTGGCACTGATTTTAGTCCATACAAATAGTAGTTAACTTTCTCGATATCGAGTGCGTAAAAACAACATCTCGCACTAGGCACACAGATCTCGACGAGATACGCCGAAAAGTAAGAATAAAATTTTTCGATATCAGCTTAGTTTCCGAGATATCGATACTCAATAATCGAATACTAAAAACGAATCAGCATGCCCCGACTTCACGTGGTCTTGTCTGCCTACTCTTAAGGTATCATTCCGTAGCCGACCGCAGACAGCAACAGCAGGCGACGTGTCGTCGCTGTTGTCATGATTCCGAACCCGACTGCAGGTGGCAGCAGCACGTGTTCCAATCTGTTGCGAAAGTTCTGTGGATACTCTATTTAAAAGAAAAATTCAACGTGTCGCTCGGGCGTTGGCGGCACTACTGGTCGGGCGTCATGTCGTCTGCCGCTCCGGCAAACGATGTGTCGCTAGCTACGGATGGTATTTCATAGAACTACATAGAAACCAGTCGTGTCGCGACGACACGTCGCCTGCTGCTGCTGCGTGCGGTCGGCTACGGAATTGTACCTTTATAGTGTCTTTGTAAAGCCGTAGGCGTGGAAGGAGTAGCAAATAGCAGACACATGTCAGGCCAAAGCCGCGGATGTGAGCATGGGTGCCTGCGATTTGCTACGCAAGGGCGAAGGGGTTGCACTTTCTGCAGGAACCGATGCAGAAATAATTTTGGGCCAATATTCCTGTGTGAAAAGTATTATTTTTGAGTATCGATATCTCGGAAACTAAGCTAAATATCGAAAAATTTTATTCTTACTTTGCAGCGTATCTCGTCGAGATCTATGCGAATCGTGGCGACGTAGGAACCATAGAAGCCCCCAAATTTCCGCCATAATTACACGGAAAGTACGAGCAAGAGCAGACATAAATTTTATTTTGAAAGTTATCATTTATAATTGAGTATTTAAGGTGTAGAGTACCGTAGTTGTTTGATGTCCGTTGTACGTGCGCAGAGGAGCAGGTGTCGTCGCTGGTGCGGTGCGGCGCGGCGGCGTGGGCGCAGCTGCGCGAGCGGCGCGCCGTACTCGCGGCCGCGCTCGCTGCGGCCAACGCGGCCCAGCCCGCCTCCCGTGTGCCTGACGCAAGGCGAGTATCCACTGCACTTGCATTGTCGCCGCTGGTGCGGTGCGGCGCGGGACTCGCGGCCGCGCTCGCTGCGGCCAACGCGGCCCAGCCCGCCTCCCGTGTGCCTGACGCAAGGCGAGTATCCACTGCACTTGCATTGTCGCCGCTGGTGCGGTGCGGCGCGGGACTCGCGGCCGCGCTCGCTGCGGCCAACGCGGCCCAGCCCGCCTCCCGTGTGCCTGACGCAAGGCGAGTATCCACTGCACTTGCATTGTCGCCGCTGGTGCGGTGCGGCGCGGGACTCGCGGCCGCGCTCGCTGCGGCCAACGCGGCCCAGCCCGCCTCCCGTGTGCCTGACGCAAGGCGAGTATCCACTGCACTTGCATTGTCGCCGCTGGTGCGGTGCGGCGCGGGACTCGCGGCCGCGCTCGCTGCGGCCAACGCGGCCCAGCCCGCCTCCCGTGTGCCTGACGCAAGGCGAGTATCCACTGCACTTGCATTGTCGCCGCTGGTGCGGTGCGGCGCGGGACTCGCGGCCGCGCTCGCTGCGGCCAACGCGGCCCAGCCCGCCTCCCGTGTGCCTGACGCAAGGCGAGTATCCACTGCACTTGCATTGTCGCCGCTGGTGCGGTGCGGCGCGGGACTCGCGGCCGCGCTCGCTGCGGCCAACGCGGCCCAGCCCGCCTCCCGTGTGCCTGACGCAAGGCGAGTATCCACTGCACTTGCATTGTCGCCGCTGGTGCGGTGCGGCGCGGGACTCGCGGCCGCGCTCGCTGCGGCCAACGCGGCCCAGCCCGCCTCCCGTGTGCCTGACGCAAGGCGAGTATCCACTGCACTTGCATTGTCGCCGCTGGTGCGGTGCGGCGCGGGACTCGCGGCCGCGCTCGCTGCGGCCAACGCGGCCCAGCCCGCCTCCCGTGTGCCTGACGCAAGGCGAGTATCCACTGCACTTGCATTGTCGCCGCTGGTGCGGTGCGGCGCGGGACTCGCGGCCGCGCTCGCTGCGGCCAACGCGGCCCAGCCCGCCTCCCGTGTGCCTGACGCAAGGCGAGTATCCACTGCACTTGCATTGTCGCCGCTGGTGCGGTGCGGCGCGGGACTCGCGGCCGCGCTCGCTGCGGCCAACGCGGCCCAGCCCGCCTCCCGTGTGCCTGACGCAAGGCGAGTATCCACTGCACTTGCATTGTCGCCGCTGGTGCGGTGCGGCGCGGGACTCGCGGCCGCGCTCGCTGCGGCCAACGCGGCCCAGCCCGCCTCCCGTGTGCCTGACGCAAGGCGAGTATCCACTGCACTTGCATTGTCGCCGCTGGTGCGGTGCGGCGCGGGACTCGCGGCCGCGCTCGCTGCGGCCAACGCGGCCCAGCCCGCCTCCCGTGTGCCTGACGCAAGGCGAGTATCCACTGCACTTGCATTGTCGCCGCTGGTGCGGTGCGGCGCGGGACTCGCGGCCGCGCTCGCTGCGGCCAACGCGGCCCAGCCCGCCTCCCGTGTGCCTGACGCAAGGCGAGTATCCACTGCACTTGCATTGTCGCCGCTGGTGCGGTGCGGCGCGGGACTCGCGGCCGCGCTCGCTGCGGCCAACGCGGCCCAGCCCGCCTCCCGTGTGCCTGACGCAAGGCGAGTATCCGATGCACTTATAAATTTTTGTGGGCCAAATATTCGTGTGATATTCAGTATTAAGACTTGCAGAACCGGATCCTCCGCAACGGGAACCTCATTCCACATTTTTTACACCCGGTTCTAATTCATTGCCTATTATGCCAATCGTTAGCAGGTGCTCTACAGATGAAGCGGTTGAATAGAGATGCACTAGGATTGACACCTATGTATTGTACGCAAGTTTTAGTATTATGTAATGTAATAATATATAATTAGGTAAGTATTTATAGTAAAAAATAAGTAGTATGTAATAAAGTAGATTTTAGCAGATAATAAAACACAGGTACAAATTTAAAAAACGATATTCTTTCTTGACGCGATCATTATCACCACCACTACCACAATCATCACCAGCAGCACAACCACTATCACCGTCATTTATGATTATTGTTTAGTTTTTTGCAGCAAAAAGAGTTCTGTCACGTCGAATTTACAAAAACATGGTGCATATTTTGTTTCAGGGCTACGCCACAGTCTGTGCTTGCGCACACAGCGAGCCTTCACTGCACGCTCGCGCTAGAGGCGATGAAGAATCGCGTTCATATCAAGCATACGCGATCTCGCTTAGCCAGCTCTGTTACAGACTTGAATGTATGTAATATTTTTATTTTTGTTTTTTGAAAACTTAACTCTATTATCCTATGGTTCCACAGAAAATCCTTGCATTATTACTAATATCTAATAATGCGTGAACTCCCTCAAATTGAATGAATCGGCTCAACTGGGGATAGACTACGCTCTCACAGAATACCAGCATACAAAAGCAGCTTTACGCTGATGTATTTCATATGGTAAGTGTAGAGAACTGGAGACTTTTTTACCAAAACATTTAATGAAGAGAGTCGAATAGAAGGATGGAATCTATCTCATAGCCGAAAACTTTTAATAAATGTACTTGTCTTTTTTTTATTTATAGAATAGGAGGCAAACGAGCATGCGGCTCACCTGATGGTAAGTGACTACCGCCGCCCATGAACAACTGCAACACCAGGGGAATTGCAGATGCGTTGCCGACTTTTTGGAAAGGTTTAAGCTCTTTTCTTGAAGGTTCCTAAGTCGTATCGGTCCGGAAAATTCGCTGGTGGTAATTGATTCCACAAGGAAGTCGTGCGAGGGAGAAAACTTCTTCTAAATCGCACAGTGGTGGACCGCCAATCATCCAGATGGTATGGATGGTAACGCGAGTTTTGTCGCGATGTGCGATGGTGAAATTGAGCGGCTGGAATTAGTCCGAACAATTCCTCAGAGCACTCCCCGTGATAGATGCGATAAAATACGCAAAGAGATGCAACATCTCTACGCAGTGCCAGTGTATCGAGCCGATCAGAAAGAACTCGGTCGTCGACGATTCGAACCGCTCTGCGCTGGATGCGGTCAAGTGGAAGGAGCTGGCACTGGGGTGCCCCGGCCCAGAGATGAGAACAGTATTCCATGTGGGGCCGAACTTGTGCTTTGTAAAGTTGCATACGATGTGCCGGCACGAAATACTGTCTCGCTCTGCTGAGCACGCCAAGCTTTTTAGAGGCCAACTTGGCCTTCCCTTCCAAGTGACCACGAAACTGCACACTGTTCGATATGTCGACGCCAAGGATTCCGATACTGGCTGAGGCAGCAAGGGGAGTGCCTTGAAACTGAGGAGATACGACAAAGGGGTTCTTTTTAGCGGTAAACGCGCAAACTTTTGTCTTCTGGGGATTGAACTGGACTAAGTCTGTTTTAAGTAGTACCGTGAAACCTGGCAACTTTGCCATTTTCCGAAGGACTTAAAAGTTTAGGACCAATTTTCCAACAAAAAATGTACTGTCACACTGGACGTCAATATTAAATGTCACATTATATTCTACATAGATTTGGTATTTATTAGTGATTTAAATAAATACTAACATTAAATAGACAAAATACTCAAAAATAGAAAATGGCAAAGTTGACCTCACTTTCGGCAACTTGGCCATCAGGGTTTATAATGAAAACAATAGGATTTGACTTAAAGGTTGAAGGTAAGTTTACCTCATTATATAATACACAATACTCAGAGTTATGATTTGCTCCTTTAATTGTGTTGCAAATAGCAAAGTTTACGCTTTTTGCAAAGTTGCCCTCCCATTTTTCAATTTTTTCATTCAAATTTCAAAATATGTGTCAGGGTTGTCAAAATCCTTGATTTTACGTACTTTACTTAATTTTTTTTATTTAAATCTTGTCACAATAATTTCTTAAGCAAAAATCAAAACTATCAAACAAAAATACTCTCGTCTATAATTTTAAATCAAATTGGTGCAATAATAAGCTTTAAATCAATTATAGTATGTATAGATTAAAAAAAATGCTTGTCATAATCATTTTTAACAAGAATTCGTTTTTTTAGTAGTCATCATCATCAAACGATGTCAAGTAAAAAAATAATTATTGTAATCAATCTAAATATTGTTTTTCCACAATAGCAAAACTTTCATAATAATTAAAAATGACACGGTTTTTTGGGTGCAAATTAACATCAATACACTAAGTTGAAATTATGAAAAATACCGAGTACAGTAAAGTCTGGTAACTTTGCCATCAGGGGTATACTATTACAAAATTACGATTAACACGGAAAATGTAACCTTTTTCGATATATGCCATTTTTTGTATGAAAATACAAAAAATAATTGGTTTTGATATAGCAACATGAGAGTTAATTTTGACATTTTATTTTAACGCGGAATTGTACCTGCGATGTAACCTCTTTCTTCAGTGCTCTTGAACTTTAGTTTGTTTTTATTTGAATTACTGAATGTAGTCTATTAGATTTTTTTTTTTATAGGAGAGGGGGCAAACGAGCATGCGGCTCACCTGATGGTAAGTGACTACCGCCGCTCATGAACAACTGCAACACCAGAGAGGGAATTGCAGATGCGTTGCCGGCCTTTTAAAAAGGAGTACGCTCTTTTCTTGAAGGTCCCTAAGTCGTATCGGTACGAAAAAAATCGCTGATGGTAATCGATTCCACAAGGAAGTCGTGCGAGGAAGAAAACATCTTCTAAATCGCACAGTGGTGCGCCTTGTAAAGTTACAGGCGTTGTGCCGGCATGAAATACTGTCCCGCTCTGCTGAGCACGCCAAGCTTTTTGGAGGCCAATTTGGCCTTCTCTTCCAAGTGACCACGAAACTGCACGTCACTCGATATGTCGACGCGGAGGATTCCGATACTGGCTAAGGCAACAAGGGGAGTGCCTTGAAACTGAGGAGATACGACAAAGGGGTTCTTTTTAGCGGTAAACGCGCAAACTTGTGTCTTCTGAGGAATAAACTGGACTAGATTTAGTCGCCCCCAATCCGAGACTTATCCAGCAAAGACTCGACTTCAGACACAAGTTTGTTCCGGTGCTTGGCGACGTTTTCCCGAGAAATATTGGCCCGGCCGGTGTACAGAGCATCACCAGTGCTGTCGCCCGCATAGCAATGAATGTTACCGGTTTGCATTATATCATTGATATGCAGAAGAAACAGTGTTGGTGATAGCACGCAGCCTTGTGGAACACCAGCGTTAATAGGCTTGTAGTCGGAGCATGCACCGTCTACAACGATCTTGATGCTCCGATATGTAAGAAAACTGGTGATCCAATTGCACAATTTCTAGGGAAGCCCATAGGAAGGGAGCTTCGAAAGAAGCGCTTTGTGCCAAACCCGATCGAAGGCCTTCGCAATGTTCAAACTAACGGCCAATGTCTCGCCTTTGGACTCTACTGCCTCCGCCCATCTATGAGTCAGGTAGACCAGAAGATCACCAACTGATTGACCCCGACGAAAACCGTATTGGCGGTCACTAATCAGCCTGTCACTATTCAACTTCTTTATTTAAAGAAAAACTAATCGCCCAGGTTTAAAATGTGAGTTTCTTCTCAGGCATACCTCTCCGGCGAGGCCTGCGAACTTTTAGTGCTCCGATGTGAAAAAGCGCGGTCCGAAGCGAGGGTGAATACATTACGAGGTTTGCTCCAAGAACTGACCTCACGTAGCGGCATTTTCAAAACAAATGGAGAAGATATAACGGACAAACAGACTACGATACGACAGATAGCAACAATTGATAAGGCAATTGTAAGTTAAACTTTCATTTTTTAGGTGTTCTCTAAGATTTGTAAACGTTTGTTGAGGAGATATTAAAATAATCTTTTACTAGTAATCTGACCCGGCTTCGCACGGCTGATTTCTGGATCTCGACAACATCGCCACCTACCGGGTCCAATTGTGAATCGAAACCATTCTCGGAAGAACTTAATCACACAAAAAATTTCATCAAAATCGGCCCAGCCATTTAGGAGGAGTTAAGTCACACAGTCCACCTCATGGTAAGTGGCTGCCGTGGCCCATAGTCATTTTACACCTCTGCTTGGTTAAGAATCAAAATGCAGATTGTTACCCCTGAAGACTAAGATGGAATGTCTTGTTTTTTATATAACGGGTCTCTTGTCTGAAACTGAATAAAATTAATTTCACGGATGTTTTCACATTTATCACGTTATTTAATATACTTAACAATTAAATTTTACTTAAGTTTAGCACTCAAGTTTGCAACAAATTAAACGCAATAAAATAGTAGTTGTTCAAAATATAGCGGGTAGCCTAATCATATTTTATATGTGGTAGAGCCACGCTGCGGCTATATTATCGTTGTACCACGAATGGTTCGGCTCGAATGGGGAAGGTCCACGTTCTCACAGAATACCAGCGTGAAATAGCAGCTTAATACTGCTGTGTTTCGTATGGTGGAAACGGGGAATTCCATCATAGTCCTCAGGGTTGACAACGCATCTGCATTTTGATTCTTAATTGAGGATAAATGTCGATGTCTATGGGCCACAGCATCCAAATACCATCAGGTAGACTGTGTGCTTGTTTAAAAAAATATTTAGAAGATGTCCATAGTCTCTGCCTACCCCTCTGGCTGACAGGCGTGAGTGTTTATGTTATGTTATTTAGAAGATGGTGGCATGGTCAAAATTGGCCAAAAGAGTATCATCAAAAAGATTTACAGTGTTAAATTTTCACAGGAAACCAAGAGAGACGAGTTAAAAAGGCTGCTCGCCATCTTGTCTATAACTGAGAGGAAAATCCACAATGTTAAGGAGTGTCTTGTTACGGTGTTTAATAATTTCCAGAAGGATTCACCGATTAATGATACTTATCGAGGCAAAGGTATTTATTATTTTTTTATTACATTAATGAAAAAAAAAACAACTAAAAGTCCAATGATAGAAAGAGACAAGGAGATATTAGTAATTTGCGGTCAACGGTGGAGTCAATGAAACAATAGCAGAATAATAATCGGAAATAAAAACAAAAACCTTTTCCTAGCTTATTGTTGCATTGAGCTTTGTTGATTTTTATGGCTCATAGATAATATGAAATTAATAGACATTGCATACTTTTAAAATCCATTTATTAAATTTTTTACTTTTTAATGTGTACAGGTATTCAAGTGGACTTTCCTAAAGAGTCAATATCTACACTACGTCAATTTTATGAGGAAAGACGCGAAAGGCGCAGAAACAAACCCGATCTAAGTATGGAATTCGATGTATCGGATTACTCATTCAGTGATGCTGTTGGTATGTATTTTTCGGTAGCACTACATCTATACAAGCTAAAAATCCCTATTAACTGAACGTAAATTGATTTAATTGGGATAATAATTAAATAATTAATTAACATTATTATCTGTAACAATTAAAGTCTTAAAATACCATAAGGTGATCGCACCAATGACGCGCAAACGCGACGAATCGAACGGACCAATTGAGGCATATCCAACCATCTCGCTTGCACTCTTTGGCTTCACATGGGGCTTCGTAAAAGCATTTATCCACATTTTTCTAACTTATGAAAAGATTGTACAAATAAACGGTTCGATCGATAATTCATCCAGTTTTATCCATTACAACCTATAAGAGTGGTCTCTGCTGAACATAGGCCTCCCTCATTAATAATAACGTCAAGCGAAGGCGTGCAATAATTGGCCTTGCCCTATGTCAAGAACTTGAGCAAGCCACTGGTTGGAGCTCTTTTCTATCGAATTCAAAAAGGAGGAGGTACTCAATTCTACTGCATGTTTTTTATGTGTGTTACCTCATAACTTTTTTCTGGGTGAACGGATTTTAATGATTCTTTTTTTTATTAAAAACATGGTGCTTCTCATGTGGTCCCATATAAATTAGATCAAGATCAACAAATAGTTCTTGAGTTATTCTTAATAATTTATATTGAAGTCGGTTGTACAATATTTTAAATTATTATACATAATTAAATCTTAGTGAATTTTATGATTAATTTTCCTTCTTATTTTATTTTATTTCAGATGGCAATCCAAGATTTATTGATGAATTAAAAATCTACCTAAAGAAATTTAACTTGGAAAAGAACAAAAAGCTTGTCTTAGATAGGTAAGTTAATTTTTAAAGCCTGATTTATATTAAAAAAAAATATTACTTTTATATTTTTTTTTATAAACCTAAAGTGAACAATGGACTTACTGTCCACCTGATGGTATGTGGCCACTGTAGTTCATTCTGCAGCCAACTTCAAACAAAGAAAGATACATATGCGTTGCCACTTGTGAAGCCGGATATTATAACTGTTGATTGTTAGGTGTCACGCCAAACACACAAACGTAATCGCACTGTTGATTGGGTGTAATTTCGCAACGCCTCTCTGATGAAAGAGATAGTTACATATGTTTCTGTTAGACATGTCGAGTGTTTGGTCACTGGGCTGCCTGTGCATGTCGATGAAGAAAGTAGCTGTCCTAACGTTTATGCACACCTATTTTTCTATTTGGATTATTGATGCAATAATTATATTTATTAAAAAAAAGGACACAATAAACTGGTCTTACTAAGAATGTCTGATTTCCTCAGGGGTCTGGGGGAAATGGGGGATTATCCGGGGTCCGGGGGATTATATATGAAGAAGTGAAGACAAGATCCAAATTTACAGAATAACCCTTTGAAATTAATAAAAAATTCATATTTATAAAGACGATTACGTTTTAAATCCTCGAAAGTTACCGAGGTTTGCTGGTTAAAACTCTTTACGCAATTTAACGTAACGTGATCTGACGCCCAAGCTTTTTTTTTTGTATAGAATAAGGGTGATAAACAAACTCGCAGTCCACCAGCACTGCTAGTGGCGACAAAAAAATTATCCCCGATTATATCCACTGACAAGAGATAAAATTATCTTGTCCTTATGCCAAAGCACACCAACGGGGAGAAGTATATTTTGACATAACGAGTAGACATACATATATCCCCCGTCCGTCGCATGGGGCCAAATGAAAGATAAAAAATTATGCTTTTCTGACATTTGAAAGGGACAATTTTATACTAGTTCATTGGACGTGGGTTTAAGTTTATATTCATACAAAAAATCTATCTAAGTCTATCTCCCATTTTATCTACTGTGGGTATTATATCCCGGTGGATATATTATAAGTGCAATTCAGAGCTTGTAGTACTGCCATACTGTCGGTCATTATTCTGATGGAGAAGTCTTGCGTCTATTGCTATGGCCGCTTGGAATGATACACATACATTCCGTATGAAAGACTGTTGTGGGTACCCAGCGTGTACATAGTGGATATTGAAGTCTTCAGAGAAAGTTCCAGATCCTACACCTTCATTTGTTTTAGAACTATCCGTGAAATCTTTTAAGTTATTTTGGGCTTAATCTCTCCGGCTGGCTGGTTTCATTTAATTGTATCTTATACTTCTTATCAAACACAAATTGTTTGGAGATCTTATCGTACTTGGCGTGTAAGATATTTGAGTAAATTCTATCAGTTATACCTGTATGAGGGACTCTACTCTTACTCCAAAGATTTAGGGTCTTGAGTCTAATGGCAGTTAAAGTCGCTTCTTGTTGTATGTATAGATAAAGCGGGGTTAGAATGTTAAGAATAGACAGAAGTAACAAAAAGATAGGACGTTAGAGTATGTCTAAATCATCATATAGCTTTAAGTACTTATTAGTGTTAACTCTGTTACATCATCATCATCATTATCATTACAACCCATTCCCTTCACAAATCCTCTCCTGAATCTAGGCCTCACCCGTGGGAACGTCACAAAGCACGGTCCCGAGTCACCTACAACTTGCATCCATCGACTTCCTGTATCTCTTACAAGGTCGTCACTTCATCTAGTGAGGGAGCCGCCCTAGTGTATGCTTACCGGTACGAAGTTGCCATTCGGGTACCTTTCTACCACAACGGGTTACAAGCGATTTAGCAACTCTCTTACAGTGTTTTCTTTTAATTTACCGATATTTTTTTTTGTTATATTCAGCGGTGAAAAAATCTGGATATTTGAGACAGTACAATCACTGATAAACCGCCTCCATTCACTTTGGTTGTCCGATGATGTCTCTTGCTCGCTCATCTATCCATCTGTCGGTCTGCGGAGTTTGTGCCATCTGGTGAACGACGTGAAAACTAAGGAACTTCTTGAGGGCGTTGTTAAAGAACTAAATAACGCCGAGGTGAAAAATAATGTTGCAATTGGTAAGTTTACATTATTACATTATCTAATAGATTTAAACAACTGTGTGGGATTACGTCTTGAAGTGACAGTGTAAGTATATCCACTACCCCATATCGTCCCGTGGGTGCCGTAAGAGGTGAGAGAGGGAAACAAATCAGGAGATGGGTAACAGCATCTTCCTTATAACGACTAAAAATCAAAATCGGCGGTTGCCAACTCGCTTGTCAAGCGTGGCAACTATGGCAAATAGCCCCCCTACGAGGCAATCTATGGGGAGGCCTATGTTCAGCAGTGGACTTTAATAAGCTGGAACGGTAACGGTGGGATTACGTCTAAAGATATAGTCACATTGTTTTTAATTATTTTTCTTCACTTTCACCAAACCCTAACAGTTCTCGTCGGGATGTGGGGCTCTCCCAATTTAAAAAGGAATTGCCATAATCAGGGCAGGCGAAATTTCGATTGACAGACTAGATATTCTTCCAGATACCTTCAACTCCGCTACCACTATCATGGCAAGGATAATCACCGTTTTTCAGAAGTGATGATATCTTTTGAGCGTTTCCTATACTCTACTCTTGCAACACCCATGGGATGAAATGCGGTGATGTATTTACTTATGCCGCGCAATAAGAGAAATAACAGCAATTGAGTTATTGTGTGGTGTTTAGAATGGAACAAGGAAGATAAAATAAAGCTCCTTAGAAGTATTACAAGTAGCTATATTTCTAATACAATAATTATTGTATTGGTGGGTACGAAAGGTTGCGTGCCCGTTAAGATATTAAACTATTTTAAACTTGTAACGAACGCGGAAGTACAGATACACAATTATTATAAAATATTATTCGTATTAAGTTTATAACTTCCGCGGCGCAGACAGTGGGATAAGTTCACTTGATGGTAAGACTCCTGTTCTGAAAAGTAGTCCGCCTGACTACTCAGGCCGAGAGTATAGAGAGTAGAGAGTAGATTAATTATTTCTGTCGTTAAATGACAGTGCTTGTACTGCCGTGTTCCGACCTGTAGGGTACAGAGAGTCAGTATAATTACTGTGTGTGAGATATTCCATCTTGGTCTTCAGAGAGGACAACACATCTCTAGCCTTCTTTTGTTTAAAGTTAGTTGCAAATGTCCATTGGCTGCAGTTTCTACTTACCATCAGTAGAACTAAATCCGTTTATTACTCCAGTTTTATATAATAAAGAATTCCTCATTAGTTATTTAGTTAACGTAAACTTTATGTTTGCGACATGTCTAAATATGGTCATATACAACTCAATATTACTTCTGTTGAGGAACCTGCTGCCCCCATAGCACAGGGTAACCTCGTTTGAGCATCAGTTTCCCACCTAGATCTTCCTGTATAAATATATAAATGTATCTATACCTGTTATTTATTTGTATAATTATTTATGTATAATATTTTTTTTTTGTGAAGAGGGTAGTTTTTCATATTTTTTACAAGAAACAGTGAAGTAAAAATGTGATTGTTATTGTCTTCGATTGCAAATTAATTACGCGTGGACACACGTAATGCATTTTTAAGGAATAGTTTTTTTGTAATGTAATTTATTTGGTTACACGTATTGTTTATTTGTCCGTTTTTTGGCAATATATTTGCATAGATAAAGACAAAATATCATAATTATTATCAAAATATATTTTTTTAAGAATTCTAATTATATAAAAAAAAAATTACATAATATCGACTAATCATTTAGTTCTGTATAAATGAAAAGACTGGTCTCCACGACACAGGGAATCCTAGTGTGGAGCCCAGTGATACTGTTTGAAATTATAAAATGATAAAATATCAGACATTTAAATATGTAACACAACAGTAACTATGTCAGTATCTGTATATTTTTTTGAACGGAATAAATATTTCTTATTTTTATTCTTATAAGTTCATTGTTACTTAGTTTATTGTAATGTACTGATGTCAGAAAAAATAAATACTAAATTGAAATTGAAATGTTTTTTGTTTCTTTTAGACATAAACAGCAGGATAGAGCAAGAAGCAGAATTAATTGACAAAATTAAAAAGCGCATAGGCGGCAACCTGACGACATTGCAACAGAGCGAGAAGACCTTAGAGTTGGGTCAAGAGAACTTGAAGTTTTGGGCTGATAACAAACTGAAGAAGTATATCTCCAATAATAGGACTGTCGACGGAAAAACTTATAAAGATTACGAGGCGTTTTATTTAGAATGTCTTAGTTTGAATGTGTGACAGTTATTTTATCTGTATTATCTTTCCAATATTTCCGTTTTGTGTATTATTAATGTGTTAAGAGTTTATGTATATTTTATAAAATCAAAGCAACTAATGAACTTATATTCCACCTGGATAGTGAGTGGCTCCTGCATGCACAGCGTTATCACCTATGAAGACTAAAATGGAATACTTCTCAGGCTGTTATTATACTGGTTCTCGTATCCTTCAGACTGAAAGGCAGAAGTACGTGCACTGGTATAATTATGGTGGCAGAGGTAAGAAGGTGGGTCACCGGTCTAATATCTAGATAGAAAACAATTTCTAACACGTAGAACAATATACAATAATGAGATTGGTACAAATCTGTAAGTGCGTATTGTACTAATATTTGTTCGTTCGTACCCGAAACTCGATACATTGAACATTGGGAAGTCAAAAGCATTAAAATTATGTTATTGAATGTAATCAATAGTTGCTGTGTTTGATTCATCGACAAACAGGTTTCAATCGAATTAAGTATCATCAATTAATTCAACTAAACTTAAGATATATTTTTGTAGTAAAATTAAAGAAAAATACGTACTAATCCATAAAATACATGCAAAATAAATAATTCTAGAGCAAAATGTGTGTTAATTTTTTTGATTTCGTACGAGGTGCTTTCAAAAAAAGTTCGAATGTGGTACAAACTCTTTAGCATTTAAAAAAAATACTGGCTAGTAAAGCTGGATGGAATACTGAATAACAGCTTAAAATAATTTTTCGATCATGGTGCTGCTGGTACGTACACTTAGTTTGCAGAATGAGTACGGCCGCGTTCCGACGACACGCACCCGCTACGCGCACGCCACGCGCGTCAGCACCCGCGTCTAACTCGCTTTGAAATTTGTTGCATATAATTTGAATCTGATGGTAAATCTGAAATTGCATTTGTCGATGTTCAACCGCACCGGCCCCGCACTCGGCCCGCACACGCGCTGCCCCCGCCCCGCTACGCCCTACGCCGGCGCTTTTTATACAATTTCAGATTTATTGATTTGCCATAAGACTCAAGTTATATGCAACAAATTTCAAAGCGAGTTAGACGCGCGTGGCGTGCGTGTCGTCGGAACGCGCCCTAAATAGCCCAACCAAATCCGAAAGATATGGCGAGGAAAACTTGTAGAAATATGATAGGCAGTGGATTTTCTTACGTCGCCACTACATAGCAGATAAATTAAATTTATTTTTAACCAACTTTAAAAAGGAGGAGGTTCTCAAATCGAGTGCTTTTTTGTGAACGAATTTTGATGATTATTTTTTTTATTAAATAGGTTATAGGTTATAATTATACTTCAAGGGCATTTGGAGAAAAAATTTCAGCCCTAAGGGTAGCAAATAAATAACTTATTTTTTAGCAATTTAAAGTCGGTTTTTACTTTTTGTTAAGTTATTATTATTACAAGTCAACATATTTTTGTGTGGTGGCGGTGTAAGAATGCCCACTACCACTACCTCATATCGCAGGTGTCGTAAGAGGCGACAGAGAGAAACTAAAACAGGAGATGCGCAGCAGCATCTTCCTAATAATAACTCAAAATAATTAAAAAAACGTGACAACTATGGCAAAATCAGCAGTTGACTATTATAAGCTGTAAAAGTAATGAACGGATGAAATGGGTATTTTTGACATACCTAACGAATTATTGAAAAATAATTAATTAATTCAATAAACATTCAACCAAAAACTGTAAGTATTTGATGTCTGCAGTTTTAGATTTTCTAAATTTATTTTTAAATTCAAAATGCGTAGTAATGCATTCTGATTACTTACTGAAAAGAGAAAAAATTATATCCTAGTTCACTTCCCCAACTAAGATAAATCTAACGACAATCCATATCTTAAAATCCATCAAGCTGTAGAAGCCTCCGAACGTGCCAAAGAAATAGACATAATATAACATGCACACATACATACATATATAGATATATGTACCCCACAAACTTCACTCTCTTTCTGGGACAGTCGGGTAAAAAGTATTTATGAAAATACACCGACGACCGAGCTTAGTGTAGTGAAAGAAAAGTGGCGAAATCAATAAAGCATATATGCTTACGTGGTAGAGCCATGCTGCAGCTATGTTATGGTTGTAGTACGAATGGGTCGGCTCGACCGGGGAAGGACCACGCTCTCACAGAATACCAGCGTAAAATAGCAGCTTAACACTTCTGTGTTTCGTATGGTGAATGTAGAGAACCGGAGACCCTTTTTACTGGAAACGAGGCATTCTATCTTAGTCCTCTTGGGTGACAACACATCTACAATATTGATTCGTAATCGAAGATAAATGTAGATGTCTATGGGCCAAGGCAACCACTTATGATCAGGTGGACTGTAAGCTCGTTTGTCACCCTTATTAAGTGGCGAAGCTTGCGAAGTCACTTATTGATTTCACAATGTCTGTCCGTCTGTCCGTCTGCCCGTCCGTCTGTCCGTCTGTCCCACGATTATCTCGAGAACGGTTTCGAATTTTCAAATTCTGTTTTCAGCATTCGATTACTGATCACCCAGGCATCTGAACCTCCTATTTTGAAACTGATTGCTCAACGGCAACCGTTAGAAACCGCTACAAAGCTGATTGCTTCGCCACTTTGCTATGCTGTTAGCTTGCTAGGTTTATTCTATAAAAAAATTATATACTGACATTAAATCCGCCGTAGAGCTCCCTTTAGTAAAATAATATTTAAAATAGTACAAAAATATTTAAAATAATAGAAAAATATTTAAAATAGTACCAAAACATTTAAAATAGTACAAAAATATTTAAAATAGTACCAAAAAATTTAAAATAGTACAAAAATATTTAAAATAGTACCAAAACATTTCAAATAGTACAAACATTTAAAATAGTACCAAAACATTTAAAATAGCTTACCAAAATATTTAAAATAGTACAATAATATTTAAAATAGTACCAAAATATTAAAAATAGTAACAAAACATTTAAAATAGTACAAAAATATTTAAAAAGCAAACTAGGTATCTTGATTAGTCATATTGCTATCTTGACTTTTGTCATATGACTGCGGAATATATCTTCACAAAAATTGTTGCACCAGAACTCAAAATTGAATAATACCGACTCAAGAATACCTCACAGAATACCAGCGTGAAGTAGAGGTTTACCTCTGCGTTTCGCTTGGTGAGTGCAGGTGGCCGGAGGCCCTTTTTACTGGAAATGAGGCATTCCATCTTAGTCCTCACGGGTGACAACGCATCTGCATTTTGATTCGCAAACGAGCATAGATGTAGATATCTATAGGCCGCAGCAACCACATACCATCAGGTGGACTGTGTGCTCCTTTGTCATCCTCGTCCTATAAAAAAAAGCCCACCATACAGTTAACGAACAGCTTGATTTAAATCGAGCGATTCGTTAACTGTACATGCGAATGCGCTTGGAGTATGGTTTAGCTGCCTTCGCTATTTTGGAAGAGAATACAATAGAACCATTTTTTCTGCCGACTTCCAAAAAGGAGACGGTACTCAATTCGACTGTATGTTTTTTTATGTGTGTTACCTCATAACTTTGTACTGGGTGAACCGATTTCGATAATTCTTTTTTTATATGAAAACTTATACTTCTCGTGTGGTCCCATATGAATTTGATCAAGGTCAGACCAATCGTTTTTTGAGTTATTCTTAATAATTTATATTGAAGTCGGCTGTACAAAATTATTAATTTTAAATTATATTTAATATAGATTACAAGAATACTTATTGAATGTCATTTAAGCCTTATCACTGGTCAGCAAAAAATCTGTCTTGGGAAAAACAAGCAAGAAACCCAGCGGTACTTTAAAAAAATAATTTACGATATTATATTGTATTATTATTACTCTTTAATTGTATATTTATTATTATCAGGGACCTTCAAGAAAAGAGCCTACTCCTTTTTAAAAGGCCGGCAACGCATCTTCAATTCCCCTGGTTCCCCTGGTGTTGCATTTGTTCATGGGCGGCGGTAGTCACTTACCATCAGGTGAGCCGCATACTTGTTTGCCCCCTCTCCTATAAAAAAATATCTAAATTTATACAATTAATAGGGGCGTTCAATCTATTCTCGGTCATTAGAAAAAAAATTATGAAATATTTTTTATTTTTCAATATTGTCTCCCATGACAGACATTTACTTGTTTGTGAAAAAAGCTTTTCCTTTAAAAGAAAAAATATTCTTCGTCTTGGCCTCAATGCCTCAAAAAATGCTTATTTACAGCGGACTTGAACTCATTATCGTCAAGAAATTCCTTTCCCCGAAGGTCTCTTTTTAAGTTTGGGAATAAAAAGTAGGCACTAGAGGATAAATCTGAGCTGTATGGTGGGTGGTTAATTTCCTCAAACCCGCAGTCTCGTACAGCAGCCTTGGAGAGCCGCGCCGTGTGAACCGGTGCGTTGTCATGAAGAAGCAGCACTCCCTTGGCCAGCTTTCCTCTTCTCTTTTCTTTTATTTCTTTTTTCAAACGGCGTAAAGTGGCTGAGTATTTGTCTGCGTTGATATTTCACCTTTTTTGTGTTGGTACTCGATCAATAGTATTCCTTTGGAATCTCAAAACACTGTGACCATGATTTTGCCGGCCGATGGATTGACTGAACTTCTTGGTCTGATCCCTTTTTGTGCCATTGCATAGACTCCTGTTTACTCTCAGAGTAATAGTGGTGAACCCACTGTAATGAAAAGTAAAGTAAAGTTGCAGCCTATTTACGTCCCACTGCTGGGCACAGGCCTCCTCTCATTTCTGAGAGGGTTTTAGGGCAAGGAAATGTCTGCCGCGCTGCCTCAATGCTGTTGATGAAGTTCACATGTCATCAAAATATTTACTTTTATTTTTCAGAAATGCAGGTTTCCTCACAATGTTTTCCTTCACCGCCGAGCACGTGGTAAATCAGCACTTAAAATGCAATTAACAATTTCATTGGTGCCGGCGGGGATCGAACCCGGGTTGCTCGAGTACTGTGAAGCTTACAGCGAGCGCTAATCATCTGAGCTACCACGGCTTTAATTTAATTTAATTTTTGTAGTTATCCTATCGAAAACACTTGTTGGATCACCACCACACATCTAACTCCCTACAACAGTCAACCCGCGCCTGCTTTTGAAGCGCAGGGAGCATTCGCGGCACCCGTCTTGCACTCACTTTTGTGAGAGTGAGATAGTCATGCAATATGGTGTGTATGGTACCTACGGAGAGGTTAGTCATTTCTGCTAACAGAAACAGAAACAGAAACTTTTTTTTTTCAATATAGATTATAAATAATACTTATTGAAAGTCACTCTTTTGGTTCGAAAAAAAACCTCTGTCCTGGGAAGAACCAGCAAGAAACCCAGCGGGACTTTTTTTTAAATAACAGCTTACAATCAAGTATGTTATACAATTAACAACACAACAAATTAGAAATAGATTGGTAGGGATCACCTCATTTCCAGGGGTTGTTATCATCCATAAAGTCCTTAATATTATAATAACCCTTTTTATACAAATTAATAAAGTTTTTGAACTTTGAGCAGGTCAAATTTTGTATATTTTCTGGGATTTTGTTGTAAAAGCGGATACATCGCCCCAAGAATGAATTACTGACTCGATGGAGTCTAGTAACTGTAGTACCAGTTTCTAGCTTGTGTCTGTTCCTAGTATTTACAGAACGAACATCACTTATTTTAGTAAAACTACTTTTGCATTTTTTTATTACATTACATTTTTATAAATGTATTGAGAGGCCAAAGTTAATATATTAATTTCCTTAATTTTTTTGTCGCAGCGACTCTTTAGGATTTAAATCATTAATTGCTCTTATGGCCCTCTGCTGTAAAACAAATATAATTTCAGTGTCAGCTGCGTGTCCCCATAGTAAAATACCATACGACATTATGCTATGGAAATAGCTAAAGTAAACTAGTCTAGCTGTTTCAACACTGGTAAGATTTCTAATCTTTTTTACGCATATGCTAAAATTACATCAGCATTTAATTGTTTGACATTTGGAGTCATAAATTTGATAAATTTAGTTTTAGTGCCATTTAAATGCAAATTATCAACATTGAACCAATTCAAGGTCAATTAATTTCGTGGTCTTAAAATGCCTCTATCATAACCATACTGTACTTTTACGATAATATGAGTAGCTGTATATAAAAAAACTAATTAATCTATCTTATATTTTCAAAAAATCATTTTATGTTGCTACTTTGATAAAAAAAAGGTTTGAAAGAAAATTTTTCGCGGACGTCCGGATGTTGATTTTATTAGTGGTCACGATAACTCTCAAAAAAATTGACGTATCGAATAGAAATGATTTTTTATTCAATATTGATTATTACATAATACTTATTGAAAGTCATTTTTTATTTACCACTGTTTCGGAAAATAACTCTGTCCTGGGAAAAACCAGCAAGAAACCCAGCGGGGCTTTTTTTTTACATATATTTCACTTAACAATAATTTTGTTTATACAATTTTAAATGAGTTTTCATAGAACCAGCATGGTGACGATCGCCTTATTCCCAGGGGTTATTTTCATTCATGTATTCCTTGATATTGTAATAACCCTTTTTGTACAGTTTTTCTTTAATAAAACTTTTAAACTTGTTTATTGACAAACTTTGAACATGTTCTGGTATTTTGTTGTAAAAGCGTATACATTGCCCCATAAATGAATTAGTGATTCTGTGGAGTCTAGTAACTGGCATAACAAGCTTATGTTTGTTCCTAGTATTTAAGGTATGAACATCCTTATTCTTATTAAAGCTATTTATGTTTTTATGTACATACATTACATTTTCATAAATATATTGCGATGCCAAAGTTAATTTCTTTAAATTTTTCTCTGAGGGACTCTACAATTTGGGTTATAAATCGCCCGTACGACTCTCTTTTGCAAAACAAATATAGCTTCAATATCAGTCGCATTACCCCATAGTAAAATTCCATAAGACATTACGCTATGAAAGTAACTAATATACACTAACCTAGCTGTCTCAACATCGGTGAGATTTCTAATCTTTCTTACAGCATATGCTGCAGAACTAAGTCTGCTATGGGGGACCCATTGAAGTTTCGCGTCAATAGTAATACTAAGAAAAACAGTGGTATCCACAAGACTCAACTCGTCCCCATTTAATTTAATAATTTTGATTAAGTATACAATTTTTAAATGAATTTTCATAGAAGCAAAATGTTGGCAATCGCCTTATTCCCAGGGGTTATTTTTACTCATGTATTCCTTGGTATTATAATAACCCTTTTTGTACAGTTTTTCTTTAATAAAACTTTTAAACTTGTTTATTGACAAACTTTGAACATGTTTTGGGATTTTGTTGTAAAAACGTATACAATGCCCCATAAATGAATTACTGATTCTGTGGAGTCTAGTAACTGGTATTACAAGCTTATGTTTGTTCCTAGTGTTTAAAGTATGCACATCCTTATTCTTATTAAAGCTATTTATGTTTTTATGTACATACATTACATTTTCATAAATATATTGCGATGCCAAAGTTAATATGTTTATTTCTTTAAATTTTTGTCTGAGGGACTCTTTACAATTTAGGTTATAAATCGCCCGAACGGCTCTCTTTTGCAAAACAAATATAGCTTCAATATCTGTCGCATTACCCCATAGCAAAATTCCATAAGACATTACGCTATGAAAGTAACTAAAATACACCAATCTAGCTGTCTCAACATCTGTGAGACTTCTAATCTTTCTTACAGCATATGCTGCAGAACTAAGTCTGCTTGCTAATTTAGATATATGGGGGTCCCATTGAAGTTCCGCGTCAATAGTAATACTAAGAAAAACAGTGGTATCAACAAGACTCAACTCTTCCTCATTTAAGAGCACATTGGTATTCGAATGTTTTACATTAGGTATTGTAAATTTAATACATTTTGTCTTATTGCCGTTTAAGAGCAAATTGTTGGCGTTAAACCAATGTACTAATTTCGATAGAGTATTATTTACATCGTCATAATTAATTGACTGCCGCTTGAGTTTGAAAATTAAAGAGGTATCAAATAAGGTCAGCAAATAATAACATATCGTGATTTTACCCTACAAGATAAGGTAAGTCATTAATATAGGTTAACAACAGGAATGGGCCAAGAATCGAGCCCTGAGGAACTCCCATTGATACTACCGATCCGGAAGAATCTTTACCATTGATATCGAGACCGGAGTTTTTTATTAGCTTCAGAATCGCGTCAACTGTTTCCCTATTTTATATCAATAGCCTGGTACGCGTCGTTTTTTAATAAAATTATTTTCAAGTTTTATAAATATTATTGCTATTAAAAATTTAAAGGCTCTTTCATTTTCTTCTTTAGCCCTTGATAGACAAAAGACAAACGTACCATACAGCTCATATCAATTTTACTTTGTGTAATCGATTTAATTATTTTGGTAATTTATTTTTTTCATCAACATTAAATGAAACGCTTAAGAGGTGTGCACTTTGAATTTTCCAAACTATTTATTAATTTATTACAGCTTATCATAGTCGTCTACTGAACATATGCCTCTCATAGACAACCGCAGTTTTTTTATTATTTTGAGTTGTTATCATTAAGATGCTGCTGTCCATCTCCTGTTTTATTTTTTCTGTCGCCTCTTACGACACCCACGGGATGATATGGAGTAGGAGGAATATGGGGAGGAGATGTCTTCCACCGAGGAGGATTCTCGGTGGAGAGGTGGAGTGCAGTCGTCGAGGTAATGTCGCAGATGTGTACAAAAGTGTTTCCGTGTTCTTTTCAATATGTGGTGAAAGAAGAAAACCAAGTGATTGATGGCCTCCGTACATAACCCGTCTTTGTCCCCGCGAAAAAAAACAAGAGTGATTCACGACACTAGTCGAGTGCTGACTTGAACTCGAGACTTATAACTGATTTCACAAGGCAGTCAGGCGAGTGAGAAAAATTATAACTGTTGACGGGTCCGTGGTGCAGTGCCTTAGCAATAAGTTGCAGCGCTGCGGCGCTGGGGGCGCTGGGGTTTCTCCTGTATCGTGCAAGCAGATTACATTCATAAATTGTACAAGGACAAACTTACAGCCACGGAACACATTTTATCGTGGTAGAGCCGTGCATAATATAGCTGCAAAATACAGCCATGTATAGCTGAAGCATGCTGCAGATATATTATGGCTGTAACTCCACGCTCTTACAGAATACCAGCGTAAAATAGCAGCTTAATGCTGTTGTGTTTTGTATGGTGAGTGTAGAGAATCGGAGGCCCGTTTTACTAGAAACGAGGCATTCCGTCTTAGTCCTCAGTGGTCACAACGCATCTGCATTGATTCTTAATCGAGGATAAATGTAGATGTCTATGGGCCACAGTGTCCACTTACTATCCGATTATTTGTCACCCTTATGATACTAAAAAGGAAACAATGATTTGTAGGCGATAAAAATGTTTGTTCCGTGCGAGATTCAAATTTCGAACTGCTGAATGCTACAACGCAACGGAGCCGTGAAACTGGCTTTGTGGCCTTTTTTCTCCACCGGTTGTCGGTTTCTAAAGCTATTGCGGCCCATTGCCACTTTAGCTAATGGATCCATTGATCACTGTCAATAGTCTTTTTGCACAAAATTGTTCTTTTTTATATTTACCTTATACTAACCCCCTATAACTTATTTGATGGTAATTTAAGCCAAGAAATTGACAGCATTTTCCAAGGACATTTAATAAACCACGGTTGTCAAGCATGAAAACTATGAATGAATATAAACATCTCCTTTGTGTTTAATTCATTGTTTTGTTATGATATAAAGTTGAAAGAAGATACTTTAGTATTTTCAGCTGTTTCGCGTTCCCACGGTCGCGCACGATTCGATTCAGTATTCTCAGAAGTTATGCATACATTCCAGTCAGCGATCTTCCCATTATACTGTAAAACAATACATTTTTAACACTGATTATGTAGCTGATTTGGTTTGGTTTGATTGGTGTCATTCATTAGATTTTATCTATGGTATTGTATTGCCCACAAGAAACATTGCATTTAGTGTTTAAGAGATTGCCTTCGTACTAAGGAGATTAATTAAACACGTAAAACCAGCAGCACACCTCTACGTTCACATTTAACATAACGTGTAATGCCTTCTGCCGGGCAGTGGCGGCGTAAAAGAGTACACTGCACCACATCATCATGTGAATGTCGCAAGGTTAAGCAGCGGGACATAAAAGAGGGGATGGGCAGCAGCATCTTCCCAAGTCAAAATAATAAACAACTGTGATTACAAACCCGCCTGCTAAACGTGACAACTATGACTATACCTCCCCTATGGGGAAATCTATGGTGAAGTTTTATTTGAAAAATTTGAGTGACAAACGAATTTACTGTCCACCTGTTGGTGAGTGGTTAATGCGGTCCAAGGACAGGAGCAGCCAACTTCATACAAAGAAGGTTACAGATGCGTTGTCACCTTGATGACTAATATGGAATTCTTCACAGTATGTGATTATACTGGCTTTCTTTAAGCTTCCGACTAGGGATGGGCAAGGGAAAAATATATCCACATAATATCGAAACTATATTTTCAAACAGTATCGATATATATCGCGTGATAAATATCGATATATCGTCATCATTTGCATGATGTTGGACGGTTGGACGACGACAACAATAATTTAAAATAAAAAATTTTGTACAGCCGACTTCAATATAAGTTATTTAAGAATAACTCAATAACCATTGGTCTGACCCTCATCAAATTCATATGGAACCACACGGGAACTATCAGCTTTCATATAAAAAAGAATCATCGAAAACGGTTCACCCAGTACAAAGTTATGAGGTAAAACACATAAAAAAAAACAAAAAAACATACAGTCGAATTGAGTACCATCCCCGTTTTGGAAGTCGGCAGAAAAACGACAACCACACATGGAATGCTTTTGTAGCTCCTTTTGTTGTGTCATGTTTTGTCCATTAATACAAAATTTTAAAACATATCGAAATCGATACGAATTCGATACTCTAAAAACTATCGAGATATCGCGATTAAAAATATTTTTAAGTGAAAATATCGATATTTCGATATTTTTTACCCAATCCTACTTCCGACAACACATCTGTGCAAGCTCTGCTGTTGGGCGGCAGAAATAATTATGTAAAAATGTATTACCCAACACCCAGACGAACTTGTAAAACTATGTTCCTATAGACACGTGTTCAGCAGTGGACTTTACGAGTATAATTGATAGGTCGTAATGAATACAAAAAGACACTAAAGGTGCCACAAATCGTTTACGCTGCTGGGATTGCAATTAGTATTTTATTCCGCTTGTTGTTATTGTTAATGTCACTACTATGTGTTTGTTATATTTCTTTGTTCCTAAGTTTGATGTACATGTATTTAGAATAAGGTTGACAAAAGAGGACATAGTCCACCTAATGTAATGTAAGTGGATGCTGTGGCCCATAAACATCTACATTTATCCTCGATTAAGAATCAAAATGCGTTGATGTCCTTAAGAACTAAGACCGAATGCCTCGTTTTTAGTAAAAGAGTCTCCGGTTCTCTACATTCACAGAACACACAGAAACACAGCGGCGTTAAGCTGCTATTTTACGATGGTTGGTATTCTTTGAAAGCGTGGTCCTTCCCCGGTCGAGCCGACCGATTCGTGCTAGAAGCATAATATAGCTGCAGCTGGGCTCTAGCACGTATAAAATGAAATGAAATAATGAACTTAGCAAATTATAAGCTTTAATCTGTGATAGGGCGTGTAGTGGCGTGGTAAGGAACCCACTGCCCTAAATCATACCGTGGCTGTCGTAAGAGGCAACAGAGGAATATGAAACAGGAGATAGACAGATGTACCTCCTGATACTCAAAACTTCTACTGAAAACAATAAAAAAATCTGCGGTTGCCAAGCGTCTTAACTATGGCAAATATTCCCCAGTGAACAAATCTATGAATAGAATAATCACATGTGTAATTCTTAGTAAAAGTCATTTTTTTACTTTACCACTGGTTCGAAAAAATACCCTCCGTCCTGGGAAGAACCAGAAAGAAACCCAGCGGGACTTTTTTTTAAAGCAAATTTTACATTAATGGTTGTACAAACTATTTACAAAATTTGTTATAGAAACTGCTTGGAAGCGATCACCTCATTCTCAGTATGGACTGCCGCCTGTGTTCAACAGTAAGTAGCTTTTTGATTTTAGAGTTGTAGAGCGGTTCAGTTTCTCGAGCTATATGGCCGGCCTATTGCCACTTCAGCTTACTGAGCCGCTAGGTTTGTTCTTGTTTTGTCTGACGTATATGGTCTCTGAGAAGGCCTTCAATGTAGTCGAATACTATGGGCGGTGCTACAGTCCCTTTAGCGGTGCAACGTTGACAGTCAGTATTTACAAGTTACTTATAGGTATCGAGGTGAGCCGTGCCGTAGCTAAGCGCTAGTAACTCAGGTTCGATTCTCGGCGGCACTAATGATATTGTTAATCGAAATTTTAAGTGCTGATTTACTATGTGCCCGACGGTGAACATCGTGAGTAAACGTGCATGTATAAGAAATCAAATCGGAATCTGTACTCACCAAATGTGAGAATTATAGTAAAAACCGCAAACACATTAAAGGATTTCTCAGTCGTCTCACTTATCCATATTGGAATAATAATGGCTTCGACATTACAGCAATTTATATCAGTCCAGCCGTTTAGGAGGACTGCAGTCACATATACACCGACAGAAGGACTTTACATTGGAATCCTTTTATAACAAAGACATTTAAGTAGTAGCTCTATATTTAAATCTCTTTGGTTTATAATGACATAGAAGGGAAATAACAAACGTTATAGGTACTAAGCAGACGTCATAAAAAGAATTTTGTAGAAAATAATCTCCTGTTTTTGTTAGTATGTATTTATTTTAATAGAGGGAAATAAAATAGTGATAATCAAAATAAAAATTGTACGCAATAAGTACATATTATGTAATGTATTTTTTTTAAATTTTTTACATAAAAATCAGCAATGCTTATTTGCTTTTGTTTTTTTCCTTATATTGTAATAAGTCTCTAATAGGTACTATTGTGGAAAGAAGACAGCGCTATCTTTAAATTATAATTTTCAATATTGCTATAAACAATCGTGATAATAATATTGCAGCGAACACTGCTGAAGGTGTTAGGAATCATGTCGGTCACTATAGCTGGACACAATTTATTAAAAATGGGTCACAATAAGCGACATGTCACTATAAGCGAAGTCATTATTTCCAACTTTGTTGTAAAGAATTTTATATGAAAAACAAACTGTGTAAGTAATTACTTTATAATAAGCGGTTGGTCAATATAGACGGCGTCATAATAAACGAATTCTACTGTATATATAAAAATGTAGTATACGTAATTTAGGTAGTACTTTATGATAAGGAAAGTGGTGTGAGCGCATGCGTCATCTATATTGATATTTCTTTTACGGCATGTATTTTTTTTTGATGAAAACGTGTTTCATTAACTTGCTTGCTTGTCTGTCCGTCCGTTCGGTACTAATTTTGCAATTGATTTTAAACTGACTTCCCGATGAGCTAGAAAATTTTAAACTTTAAATACATAGCTCAAAAGTGGATGTCAACTGACAATGCAGTAATAACTGGCATTCCTATCTGTATGTTTGATTGCTTGTCTGTTTGGTACAAATTTTGCAATCAATTTTATACGATGAGGTTTATAAGGAGAAAGTGAGGAGCAGGATGAATAATAGAATAAAAAATAATAAAACAATTATTTCAATAAACATAAAAACAATACAAGTTCCACATTTTTAACACGGACTAAAGGTATAAAATAATTTCTCGTAGTCCCATACAGATTTATTACCCCCATACATATATCCCCTCCCCCGCGGTTCCACCTCAGTGCGGCGAACAGGGAGGGAGGGAGAGAACACCTCTCCCACCGCTGTCTATCGACATGCATCCAAGTTGGCTCACAAAACCCACCCTTCTCGCTCTTAAGTTCAGCCATGTGGGTTCCTTTTCGTTTTAAATTTAAATTTTAGTAATATTTCCGATCTATCAGAATCGTAATAATTTTAAATTAAAAATTTTGTACAGCCGACTTCCATATAAGTTTTTAAGAATAACTCAAAAACTATTGATCTGACCTTGATCAAATTCATATGGGACCACGCGAGAAGTACCAACTTACAAATAAAAAAAAGAATCATCGAAATCGGTTCACCCAGTAAAAAGTTATGAGGTAACACACATAAAAAAAAAACAAAAAAAAAACATACAGTCGAATTGAGTACCGTCTCCTTTTTGGAAGCCGGCAGAAAAAAGAGAATGTTAGATTAGTTTTTGTAGTTGATAGAATTTCCAATCGGTTCTAGAATATTATTTATTATTATTATTATTTTTAATTTATTTTTAGAATAAGGGTAACTAACTAGCACACAGTCCACCTGATGGTAAGTGGTTGCTGTGACCCATAGACATCTACATTTATCCTCAATAAAGAATCAAAATGCAGATGCGTCGTTACCCGTGAGGACAAAGATGGAATGCCTCTTTTCCAGTAAAAAGGGTCTCCGGTTCTTTACACTCACCATACGAAACACAGCAGTGTCAAGCTGTCATTTTACGCTGGTATTCCGTGAGAGCGTGGTCCTTCCCCGATCGAGCCGACCCATTCGTCCTAAAACTATACTACTAATATAGCTGCAGCATGGCTCTACCACGTACAAGCCTCAAAATATATTCAGAAAGTTTAATCTAAAAATTCAGATTAAACCCCCCAGATCCAAAATTGAGAATAAAGTGAATAAACGTAGCGAGGTTATTCTTAACGTTTTAATTTGAATTTCAAAAACTAAATTCTTCATATACATGTATATGAATCTGTCAATTCAATTCAATTACAAAATTACAATTTTAATGCATACGAGTTGTAGTCGAAACAACAGCCGGCAAAACCGGCGGTGTAATCGGAACGATCGTTCAGACTACGTAGCGTAATCGATTGTTGACTGTTGGCCTACATTTTTGCTCTACTTTGCAAAGTGATTAATAGTTTATTAAATGAGTCGTCAAGCCGAGAATGAAAACCGATACCCAATTTTGTTACGGTTTTTCATTTAGATTTTAATAAAGGTTTTTTTTTGTATGGCTCCGGTAAAGGGATTATATATATATATATATATATATATATATATATATATATATATATATATATATATATATATATATAATATATTACAAAAATACCAATTGCTTCTTTATTGCGCTGTAGCCTCTATATTACGGTTTTGGTACAAATGAGTCGGCTCGACCGGGGAAGGACCACGCTCTCAAAGAAAACCAGCGTGAAATAGCGGTTTAATGCTACTGTGTTTATGATTATTGTAAATAACCGTATACACTTTTTACTGGAAACGAAGCAGTACATCTTAGGCCTCAGGGATGGCAACTCCTGAATTTTGATATATGTATAAAAAGTCTTAATTGAGAATAGATGCTGATCAGGTAGACTGTGTGCTTGTTTATCACCTCTATTCCAAAAAAGAAAAAAATGCTGTTCTAGGGAAGTCTTCATGGCGTTGAAGATGATTTGTTATAGGTTATGGGTGACAAACGAGCACACGGTCCACCTGATCGTAAGTGGTTGCTATGGCCCATAGACATATACATCTATCCTCGATTACGAATGAAAATGCAGATGCGTTGTCACCAATGAGGACTAAGATTGAGTGCCTCATTTCCAGTAAAAAGGGTCTCCGGTTCTCTACACTCACTATACGAAACACAGCAGGGTTAAGCTGTTATTTTACGCTGGTATTCTGTAAGAGCGTGGTCCTTCCCGATTGAGCCGACCCATTCGTGCTACAACTACACAGTTAATATAGCTGCGGCATGGCTTTACCACATTTAAAGCCCCATGTGCGTCGTGAGATAATATTCTATAGGATTATTCACATTATTTGCTATGGCGGATTATCCAAAAGGCAAAATAGGCACTTGCCTAGGGGCGCAAGGTTACAAAGAGGTGCGCGCGGATTTTTTTGTAAAATATGTAGTTATAATATACATAATATATTATGGCTGCTGGAGGGGTATGAGGTGCTAACAGTAAAATGTCCCTCCGCAACAAGCGAACCCTTTATAAGGTCTGTATACGACCCGTTATGTCTTACGCGGGCCCCATATTTGCGCACGCTAATTCCAAAATCATTAACGAACTCCAAATAGTTCAAAACCACTTTTGTCGTGTGGCTACGAACGCACCCTGGTACGTCCGTAACGCCGACCTCCATCGAGATTTAGAGCTCCCTACAGTCCAGCAATTTCTAAAAACACTCTCTGAGAACTTCTTCAAAGCCTCAGAGTCTAACTCTAATCACTTCATTCGTGAGGCAGCTTCCTATGCAGCCCCACTCCCGCTATCGAGTCCGAAGACCGAGAAACTCTTTCACGGACCTCCTAAACAAGCTGTCGGCCGACCTAAACCGCCGCCTGGTGGCTCAGGCCGAATCTTCTCCCCGCCCTTAATTTGACTTAATTAGGCTCCCCTCTCAGCGGCTCCTGGCCGCCTGCGCCCCCTTTTCCTTAAAGAGGGTCGCTTCCGATTCAGCAGAAAGGCCACAAAAGCCAATGCCAGTCTCACAGGTGGAGTTTAGTGGGTAGGCACTTAGGTTAGGTTAGTCACAGTGAGTCCCACATAACCACGTCAGCCGGTTGTCGTGGTATGCTTAGAACATTCACCACCTCGCTTTCCGGTGAGTAGCCCTTTCCATTGCATCTGGGCGCAAAAAAGAACTGAGAAGCTGCCCTGTGTTACATTGATTATATAGCTACCTGCCTACAAACCTGGTTTGCATATTTCGGTGTTATCATGTCCTTCACGTTACAACGGTGTGCTTGTGACGGGAACACAGTTACTGTTCACGCAAAAGCGTTAGTGTCAGGCATCGACGTTAGATGGCGCTCGGCTCGGCCTATCCGGGATGACGTTCGTGCGTGTTGAACGTCCGAACTTACTGAACGGTGGGAGTCGAGAGCGAAAGATTAGAAATCTTCTGCGCGTCGTGAAAGAAGGCGCGGTCCATTTGTTTGGGAGCTCTTAGATCTAATTTTAGGCTAGGCGCGTATAGTAAATATACCACTGGGAATGGTAGCGCGTGTTGAGAGTTTTACCCGGGACTTTAGGTTTAACGCAGAATCTGTATAAGTGGATTCGACTGTATTAGTTACTAGTGCGGTAGTTAATATTCTAGAAATAACAGTGACCTTTGATCCGTACGTTCTGTGTTCATTTTCGCGAGTCAATCGTAACAAAGGAAGAAAGTGACTGCGGAAGGAGACCTTAGCTTGGAGAGGAGCTGAGGGCCGAACTGCTGCAGGGGGAACGGTCAAATAAGGTCAATAACACTACCAGCCACACCCAAATACACATCACTGACCTTTACTTTCCTAGCACAATACATCCACACGAGACCTGACCGAATCCTGAGGGACCAGTCGCTTTGAATAGAGGTAAGTAAGCTCTGTTCAATAATTGAGACGCTCCCCCCTGATTGTTTAGTGTAATTATAAACTTAACCCTTGGCGTTTAGGGCGCCCGACCAGCATCTGCCCGTAGCTTCTTCGTCTATGGGCCGCAAAGGATTCTACTCCTGGGATGGGCAGCTGCCGGCCGTAACATTTGGTAGTAGAGCGCGATTCTGGGATCGATTCCCGGTCGATCCACCGACCATAGTGTTTGATAAAAATTAAATAATTTGGTGGCAGGGAGCGTTGGGTTGATTGGTTTAATTTTGTGTCTACAATCACGCCCGTCCGTAATACGTAAAAATATATTTTTTTATTATATACGTAATAATAAAATTCCTTTCTTTGTTAGCTTGCTTTGTTGTTAGTGGGTAAATTTGAAAAGCCACGCCCGGTTCGGGCGCAAGCGGGAGTTTGCGTCATGTAGGTAGATGGTTATTTTTGCGTAATCGGTTAATTATCGTTGCGGATAGTTGTGGTGTATTACTTATCGAAGGGTCGATTTCCGAGCAAGGCATTTTTTGTTGATGTGTATCTTCGTTATGTATCTTTCGTATTGTAATTTGTATTTGAACTAAAGAGTGGTAATTTGTATTTACGTAATTTGAATTTAACTTGATTTGATCGCACTAGTATTTGTTATTGTTAATTTGATTTGCCTTTTCTTTTGTACTAACTTGTGTTTGATTTAATAAATAGCGGTTCTTATTTGTGTAATTTCTATTCAACTCGATTTGATAGGAACTGCATTGGTTAGCTGTTAATTTTTTTTGTATTTTTTATTTGTTATTTTTGTAATTGTGGTCGAGCGGCGTCGTAATTTGTATTTAGTAGTGATGTCCTCGCCCAAGATGCTAATCCGTTGCCTGCGGACTGAGTTACGCTGGGCCACCAGCGCCCATGCTTTGATAGGTCGACCGGATAGGGTCCATAATTTGATGAAGCGGTTCGAGCAAGTCGATGCTCGAAGGGCTGCAGTGGAGGAGGCTTACGCTGAGCTCGAGGATTCGGATGTGGAAAAGGGAGTCCTGGACTCCTGCTTCGCAGACTATGAGCAGTTCTTTTCGCTCACGGACGAGTTGATCAAGGCTGAAGGCAGGTATGCCGAGGAGGCGCGTGAAGCTCAAACGAGTGGCCTGCCCGAGTCCTTTCGGAAGCAGCCTCAGCCGGAGCTGTTGGGACTCCTCCCAACTCTGGACTTGCCAAAGTTCTCCGGGGTCCTTTGCGAGTGGCTGACCTTCGTTGGTCTTTTCGACGGTCTAGTGCACGCCCGGAGTGACTTGACCCCGAGCCAGAAGATGGCGTACCTCCTGGCCTCACTGGAGGGGGAGGCCCTGGGCGTTGTCAGCCATTTGAGCTTGTCGGACGATGCCTACCAGACTGCTCGGGACCTCCTAGCCAGAAGATACGCCAACGTCCGGCGAATTGCGGACGAACATGTTAAGCAGCTTCTGAGCCTCCCGCTGCTTAGTGACCGGGCCAGACTACGTCCGGACCTGTTGGATCCAGTCTTGGTGGCCTGTAATATGTTGAGGCGGCTGGATTTACCAGTGGGCGAATGGGCCTTCTTGTTGCTCCGCATCGTGCTGTCCCGTCTACCTCTCGATCTTCAAATGCATTTTGAGGAGAGGTACGGCGGGGACGAGGCCTCCTATATTCCGCCCTTCTATGACCTGCTGCGGTTTTTGGAGGAGCAGTGCCGACAGATCGAGCACGCGGCGGGCACCGTCGACGACTTACGAGCCGTGCCCAGTGAGAGGCAAAATCCGCCGGGCAAGTCGTCGTCAACCCCCCCCTGCTCCTATTGTCGAGCATCTGATCACCGGGTAACGTCTTGCCCAAAATTATTAAGTAAGCCGGTTCCGGCGAGGCGAACTTTCGCTAAGGAGCGCCGCTGGTGCTACTCCTGTCTGGAAGGGCACCTCCAGCGAGACTATCCGCACCAGCGGCCCTGTCTGCATTGCCAGGGCAATCACCATGTCGTACTGTGCCTGGGTGCGAACGGCGTCTCCTCTCGGGGCGCTGCCAGGACCTAGACCCCCACGGGCGGGGGCGCTCCGCCATGCCCTTTGACGGGCGACGCTCGGCGCCCGCCGGCTAGCCACCAGGCCCCTAGGTTTGAAAGGGGTCCCTCCCCCGACCAGTCGGGGGGTAATTCCCCCAGGGGCGGGGGTGTCATCACACCCCCTCAGCGTGCGGAGAGGAACTTCACGGCCACTCATCAGTCCGCTGGACCCTTCTCACTCCCGTTAGCTGAGTGGCCGCGACTGGTGTACCACTGTACCCCATTTGATGGAGGCGGCCCTAGCTAGCTGCCGCCTTAGCTCCCACCATGGCTGCCTCTACTGAGCCTTAAGCCGTCAACAGTTTACTTGTCAAGCTGTTCTGTTGCCGACGGCCTCAGTGAGGGCGTACAACCCGAGTGGCGACTGTTAGCGGTTGCGCTCTGTTAGTCTCAGGTTCACGCGGTGTGGCCTCCATTTAGTGGTGGGAAGATTAGGGCCCCCTGGAGCGTTGAATCACGCTCTTAAGGGGTATTGGATTTGGTTTGGTCGAGCACTTAGCTAAAAATTCTTTAAATTTAAATTAAAATGCTTTTGGGTTTTCCGCGAAATTCATATTGTAGCGGTTGTGATTAAAAGAATTGAATTTAAAATACTCCTTTAAATGCTGCTGCATATGTTTTGTAAATACATTTGATCACTGCGTTTGTTGTTGCACGGAAAATTGAGATTAAATTGTGTGCCCTTTTTTAATGCTTGTGATAGTGTTTAATCATTTTGCTTTGTGATAGGGAAGGTTGAAATTAGATAACCCCGTGGTTGCTGAAGGAAATAGGAGTCAATTCTCTTTTGGTTTAGATTTTGTTGGCACTGTCTAAGATATTTATTTGAAATAAGAAATAGGGCTGTCCCTTACGTTTATTGTTTTGTTTACTTTGCCAAGTTGACCTATGTGCATCGGTGATTACTTGTTTTAATTAATTCTGTAATTGAACATTGATGCTTTTGAAAAATTAGTTGAAATATGAGCATAGGATTACCTGCCTACAGGGCAATCTGGTTTGTAGATTATCAGATGGAAATCAGCTGTCGCACCATTTGGTAAATGATTATAGGTGGATGGCTTGGTTATGCCTACTTGTTTGAAAATTCATACTAGGGACTATCTGTGCGTTTCGTTCAGCTCTCCACAGACGACGTTCATGGGGAATTTGGGGGTGCTCTCTGCACTGAAGCTTGAAGGTCCCTCTGGGCCGCTTCGTGTCGCGTCGCTGTTTGCAGACCTGATCCGGTCGAATTGCGGAACTAATCATAGGAGCGCAGATAGGTGTTTGAAGGAGGTCGTCTGACTTCTGTCTAGGAATAGGACTTATTTATGTGCTGCGATGTCCAGGAAGGGCATCCAGTTCGACTCTCCGGCTAGCCCACGTTGGGGCTGTAATTTTGAGGCGTTGGTCAGGGTTGCAAGATCTGATTGGGTGCGTAAGGTAGCCTAGTTTGGTTGTAGATTCGATCTTGCAACTTGCCGTCGCGACCCTGTCACGCTGACCGGTTTGCTCGCGGACCTAAATCCTTATGTCCGGGTCGGGGGTTTGTTCACGCAAAAGCGTTAGTGTCAGGCATCGACGTTAGATGGCGCTCGGCTCGGCCTATCCGGGATGACGTTCGTGCGTGTTGAACGTCCGAACTTACTGAACGGTGGGAGTCGAGAGCGAAAGATTAGAAATCTTCTGCGCGTCGTGAAAGAAGGCGCGGTCCATTTGTTTGGGAGCTCTTAGATCTAATTTTAGGCTAGGCGCGTATAGTAAATATACCACTGGGAATGGTAGCGCGTGTTGAGAGTTTTACCCGGGACTTTAGGTTTAACGCAGAATCTGTATAAGTGGATTCGACTGTATTAGTTACTAGTGCGGTAGTTAATATTCTAGAAATAACAGTGACCTTTGATCCGTACGTTCTGTGTTCATTTTCGCGAGTCAATCGTAACAAAGGAAGAAAGTGACTGCGGAAGGAGACCTTAGCTTGGAGAGGAGCTGAGGGCCGAACTGCTGCAGGGGGAACGGTCAAATAAGGTCAATAACACTACCAGCCACACCCAAATACACATCACTGACCTTTACTTTCCTAGCACAATACATCCACACGAGACCTGACCGAATCCTGAGGGACCAGTCGCTTTGAATAGAGGTAAGTAAGCTCTGTTCAATAATTGTGACGCTCCCCCCTGATTGTTTAGTGTAATTATAAACTTAACCCTTGGCGTTTAGGACGCCCGACCAGCATCTGCCCGTAGCTTCTTCGTCTATGGGCCGCAAAGGATTCTACTCCTGGGATGGGCAGCTGCCGGCCGTAACAGTTACGGTTGGCCGAACTGTATTGTTGCTACTACAAAACACTAATTTCGCTTCAGTAGGTACCCTTTATTTAGTCCCATGGACTTATTTTTTCAAGAGTCTATTTGAATTACAGACACTACTTTTTTACAGATTTATAGATATTATAATTATATGTATAGGAGTAGATCTGAACTAAGATGTTTTTAAATCTTTTTTAATACGTCTTTGGATGTGAAGAGACAATTTTGAGCGGGCACGGCGAATTGTGTGATTTGGCATAGTCAAAGTTTACACGGAAAATGAGTGCTACAAGCACAAATTAATAAAAAGTGATAGCGCAGCTAAAAGTAAATTATATAATATAATGTCTGTAGTCAAACAGTCACACAGTGTAGAGATTGAAGCCAAAAAATAAAATGAATTAAAATGTTGTTAAAAAAATAATTACTTACTATTTAATTTTGCGTGATATTATATGTTTCTTTTTCAATAGTCTGTTGAGTGTATATAAAGGAAAATACTTAATATTAAAATTTAAGAAAACTTAAAAAACACTCATTGGTCATAAGTTGTGATGATTATAATATATTATAGAGAGAATTGTGCTGGTGATCTGATCAGGATACTAGGCTAAAGTTATTAAATTATTGTATTGTCATCGGTCCTTGAAGTTTGTTCCACTTTTTCCCACTAAATGTCCCACTGGTGGGACAAAGTGGAAGTTCGTCTAGTTTTTCCCACTAATAGTTTCTTGGTGGGACAAATTACACTGTTAAAATAAACCTCGTCCACTTTTCCCCACTAGGGCTGGCATAAGCAAATTCTAAGATCTAGAAGTGTTTTTCAAACAACAAAAAAATAAAACATCACAATTAAATAATTGTATTTAATATAAGTTATAGAGTTACGTAATGTTTATAACATTTTTGGAGTTATCTACAGAAATCACAACCAACGTTACATAATGATAACATTTACTTACATAATATCTGAAATAACAGATCCTCTTAAAAATACAAATATTATGCAGCGATATACATGCTAAGAAGTATAAATGACGGAATATTTGTTGCAAATATTGAAATAACAAACGACTAAAATGAAACATTTGAGTAATATTGGCTGGTGGCTCTTGTAACTATTATTTAGAATCATGATGCAAATTTACCTAAAATAAATTAAAAAGAAATGAGTAAAAAATAACAAGCTACTATTAACAAAAAAATTATTGTAAATTTTTGATGCTTAAATTATTATATTAGGTACGGCCTTATATTTAAAATGTTACATTATATTATGTATTGCGTACTCTTCCTTTGAAATTTTTTGCTGTGCCAATATTTAAATAGCCGTGTGCTGTGCTACATATTTTTCACATCCATTCAAAAGTTTATTGTATTGAATGGTAGGCAATAACCATAATAAATAAAAGAAGTCCACGTGTTTGTCAAGTCCATGGAACTTTCTTTAACATCTGAGAGTCCCGACGCTATTATAGTTAATCTGGCTTACTGTAAGTTGTTTTGCGTCCAAATGGCTTGTTATTCGCTAAAAAGAGCGTGAGAGCGTGCCCTGCGTGAGTTTTTTGGGGTTTTAACCTTTATGTTTTATCTATTAAAGACTTATAGTTTTATTATTTTATTAAAAAGGTCTTAACTCCATTATATGTACAGTAGAACGCCGAATTAATTGGGACCGGGGTCGATTCGGATAATCGAAAATTCAGATAATCGAACATAGACTGGTATGTAATATAGAAAAACGAACTGTCACTCATAGTATAAACTTTATAAATGCTTTTACACTTTATAAAGTTTTATAAAGTTTAAAACCAGTTACACCCATTTTTTCACTGAACATTCGCGCCTTTTCACAAATCTTGAAATCGGTTGTCCAATAGATCGTTGCTGCAGAAACCACGTAAAAACAGCATTCTCAAGCTGTTCATCGTTTGCCTTTTTCATTACTTTTCGCGACGAACATCCATCACCAGTTTCCAACGCAGTCACAAAACTTAAAATTTTTTCACTGTTATTTTTAATATCAGTTAACCAAGTACTGTAAGGAAGTAACATTACTTACAGTACTTGGTTTTAATTTTTTATATTACGCTTAGGACCGATTCGGATAATTGGCGATTCGGTTAATCGGCGTTCGGAAAATCGGCGTTCTACTGTATTAAATTCTTGTTTTTCCCCCTACATAAAAACTAACTACCAATAATCTGTTAATAGATAATAATAATAAGTAGTTTATTTTTTCAGGGAAATCACAACTTTAAAGAAAAACCTCATAGGTGTCAACCAGATCTTGAAAGACCGAAAGTGGCTAATGGCTAAGATAATTAACAATTTAGGAGAAAAAATTCGACAGAAGTACCAAGCATTCCGGTTACGTATAACAAACATTTAATTTCATGACAAGATAGTAATATCGTTAGGAAAATTCCCATATTTTCAAAAATAAAATCTGGGCTTCACAAAGGCAGAAATAAAGCAGCTGGTGTGAAAAAAATATATCACAAATTTTTGTCAGAAATTGAAATTGCTGACAAATTTCAATCATTTATATTAGCCACGTTATTATTATTATGGGGTATTTGTATAGTTTTCTCATCTGGTTGGGTTGTATAAATATATAATTGAAAATGAAAATGATAAACTTACATAAATATCAATAAAATAAAATAAGTACATAAAAATTACATAAATATATAAAAACCCAACCAGATGGAAGCCCTCGGCAGGGGAGACCAAACGGCCGAGGGTTAGGGGGAAAGGGAAAGAAACCGGCGGACGATGCGGGCGGTATCGAGGAGCACCGCCTTCTCCATTTGAGCTTGGAGCGGTCCGTCACGGAGTCCCAGTCGCCTCAGATGACCCGAGAGGCAAACTGGGATTAACCCGTTCGCAGAAACGACCACAGGAATAATTTCGGCCGGCAGACCACCCCACATGTCGGTCACCTCGTGAGCCAGGTCCAGATATTTTGTCAGCTTATCTGTTTCGGCTTTCACGAGGTTCTCGTCATAAGGAATGGTAATGTCGACCAAAAATATCCTTGACTGTGCCCGGTCCATCAGCACAATATCAGGCTTATTCGCAAGAATAGTCCTATCTGTGATGATGGCCCGGTCCCAGTAGAGCCTGGCGCGGTCATTTTCGAGCACGGCTTCCGGCAAGTACTTATAATATGGCAGTTTCCGATCCACGAGACCGTATTTCAGAGCGAGCTCCTGGTGTAGAATCCTGGCTACTAGGTTGTGTCTGTGCTATTTGCAAAGTTAGAAAGCGCCGAACAACCAGAGATAACATGCCTAAGTGACTCACCGGGATGGCGACAAGCTCGATAGATGTCGACGGTGCCATCCTTTAGGATGTATCTCCGATAATTGTTGGTCTTAATAACCTGATCCTGTATTGCACAGACAAAGCCCTCAGTTTCCCCAAAGAGGTCACCGAAACGTAGCCAGTGGAGGGAGGCGACTGTGTCTAAGAAAGGCTCATGTAGGGCCTTGTAGAACCTCCCGTGGAGCTCTTTCTCCTTCCATACGGTCTCCCGGTCGGAAATGCTCTGTACTGCCGGGTCTTGCCATTGCTCGTTGGCTAAGGATAAAGGGGTAAGTCCTTTATCACAAGAAATAACGTCCCTATAGTATGGATCATCCGCACTCGTTAGAAAGTAATTACGGAGGCTGCACACTTCGCGATTATGCATGGTAAGCGCGCTTAAAAAGCCGCGTCCACCATGCTTCCGCGGCAAGTACAGCCTCATTACTGACGATCTCGGATGATGCATCCTGTGGGACGTCATTATAGTGCGGACTTTTCTGTCCAGAGCGTTCAGTTCGGTCTGAGTCCATCTGAGCATGCCAAAGGTATACATGAGAACAGGCATGATCCAACCGTTATATGCGTGCGTCTTATTCACACCGGACAAAAGGCTATTAAGCACTTTGGTCAAGCGTGCATAAAACACATCGCAAACTGACCGTTTCATACCCGCCTCATCTACACCGATGTTCTGTGACATACCCAGGTATCGGTATGTTTCAGTCTCGGAAAGGGTTCTTATGCTGATGGGCATAGATAAGTCTATGCCCTCAGAGTTAGCAACCCTTCCCCTTTCGACATGGAGGATCGCACACTTATCCGTCCCCAGCTCCATTCCAATAGAATTGCTAAAATCACACGTGATGTTTAGCAATTCCATAAGATGGGAGCGACTGGAGGCGAATAACTTGAGATCATCCATGTAGAAAAGGTGGGTCACTTTTGTACCTCCTCTCCGAAGCTGAAATCCCCTCCCGGAACCCTCCAGTAAGGTACTGAGAGGGTTCAGAGAGAGAGGCAAAACCAGATTGGACTCAAACAATCGCCCTGGAAGATACCCCTTCTTATCCTTATGTGGTTCTCCGCAGCCGTCATCCGCTCACCTAGATGACAAAGGATCGTACTCCACTGCCCCATACATTGCCCGAGGAAGTCTCGAACTGTACAGTCAACCTTGTACAGCTCGAGGACCCTCTTAAGCCATGTATGAGGCACCGAGTCGAATGCCTTTTTGTAGTCTATCCAGGCGGCGGAGAGGTTCCGACGGTTGCGTTTAACCACCTTGCCAATGACCGCGTCAATGAGGAGTGGTTCCTTGGTTCCACGACCACTGCCCCTACATCCATTCTGAGCGCGCGACATCACCTGATTTGAGTTCAGGTGACGAGTGATTCTCGCGCTCAAAATGGATGTTAGTGTCTTGTATATCGTGGGTAGACACGTTATGGGGCGGTATTTGCTCGGGTCTTTGGTATCCTGATCTTTAGGAACCAAATGAGTGATCCCAGTAGTGAAGAGGCTCGGGAGCGACTTCTGGTCGAGAGCCTCTTGAAACTGTCGTGCGAGTACAGCGTGACACACCACGAACCCCTTCAGCCAGTAGTGATGCAGCCCGTCGAGCCCCGGACTTTTCCAGTTCGGGGCTCTACGGACCGCCTCAGCTACGTCATCCAGCGTTATGATGACGGGGTCCATGGGCGTAACATTCGCACACTGACTCGCCACAACTTCCGTCCAAGGGCCCTCGCTGTGGTTTACGGGCTCTGACCACAGGCCGCGCCAGAATGCGATAGTGTCGGCCTGATTCGGTGCTGGGCCCGTTCCACGTACCATTGGTCGCTCCAGTGATTCATAGAGCCTCTTCTGATCACTCTGGAAGAGACGATTCTGGTTGAACCGTGTCGACCTCTCGGTATATCGCCTAATTATTATATATATATATGTATATATATATATATATATATATATATATATATATATATATATATATATATATTATATAGTTATTCTGGTTTTTGTTCAGGAGAATTCTAAATTTCATTCACCGCTGCTGTGCTGTCCGTCATTTTTAAAAATCTAAAAAAGTAATATACGATTCAAAATCTGGGTTTATATACAGTAATACCTTGAATAAGGTTACACCGGCTTACGTGAATCCAGAGTATTGTGAATTTTGAATTTTCACGCCGATACATATTCGATACATATTTTTATATTGATTAATTTAACTAATTCGGGATATAACTGTAGTTGCTTTCTGGCGAACGGCAAATGTTGCATTTGGTAAAGTATTTGGAATCATATATGTGTGATAAATGCCGACGTATACATGTATAATAAGAATTAATTAGTATTTCATATTAACTATGTATTATTATATATATTAACACTAGCAAGACGGGAAAAACATTTAACCTACAAAGGCGATCATGGGTCATTTGACGCTAGCACTGTTACCTAGTCTCTAATTATGTATATATGTGTAGTTTTATAGTAGAAATAGTAGACAATATTCATTGTTACAAAGGTAAATGAAATATTTTCGGTTTCCAGTGTAAATATATTTTTAATAATTTTTTTTTAAATAAAAAGTTGAGAAATCAACGCAAATTTATCTCTTATTCTCGTAGATCGTTCTGATCTCACATCGAATCGTAAATATTTCACAATTTCTTTGAATCTATCGATAGGCATAGTTTTAGAAAAATATGGAATGCCCCATATTTTACTCTATAAATCATTTACAGATATATTTCTCGCTACAAAACAACCTCTAACGTACAGAATTGAAATTAATTTTTCAAGTTCTTCTAAGGAAATATACCATGAATGACCAAGCCAACGATTTATTGTTGTTGTTTTTAAAAACGTTACCCCCACACTAGGATTTTCTCCTGTATCGTGGAGGCAGTTTACAAACACAAATTCCACAAGGACAAACATTTGCTTCGGCCTCAGTGCAATTTTTTATGTGTCGTAAAATTGTATTATCTAATCAAAAGTTTCCAGGCTGTCATGAATTTCTCTCCAACTTGCCTCCGTGCATAGCTGGTATGTCCTGGTTCAGTCACAACATTATGCCTTCTCCGCGACCTGCCACCTCTGAGCCATTTTCAAATATGGATTTCCACAATATTTCACCTGGTGACATCATATTATTTTGAGAGGTATTTGCATAAAATGATGTTCGAACGCCACGTACTCTCCGTCGCCGAGATGATCTTCCTCTAGTTTTTTGTTGAATGGTAGTCAACAGTATGTTGCTGTCTGAATCATCACTAGAACTTGACTCAGCAGACGCAGGAATATATGAATCACTATCTTCAATTTCTGGTGGTAATGAGATACCTTCAACTTCACGATCCGATTGATCTTCTGGCATCGATTGCAAAAATGTCAATATTTCTGCATTACTGATACGCTGAGACATTTTCACGAAATATCAACCAAAATAATGAAAATGACTCATTGAGAAAGCATACAGTGATTAACGTATAAACTAAAATATTTAGGTATGTGACCCAAGATCAGGCAATAAATTTAAAGTAAATATAATAATCCCACTCACAACAGCAATGCATTCTATTGTGTATCTATTGAGTAGGTCAAATGACTCTAGCCGTCGTTGTATGTGAATGTTAATTCATGTTTTTATAAGCATATTACTATGTAAATACTTTTATTTATAAAACAACCGTAATTCATTAAAAGTCACGAAGTACAAAACTGTATAAAAAATCAGTGACAAAATAATCAGCGCTGTAAGTTCAAATAGGTACGGGTCAAAAGACCCTTGCCGCCTTGCTAGTGTTAAAATAAGAAGACAAAAACTTACCTAGCATTGATAAAAAATATCCAATCACTAATCCGATATGCATGTACATACAAGCCAATGAACTCGTAATAAAGCTAAATAATCGCTACAAGATCCACCAGCCAATATTACACTCGCTAACACTCAAAGACAAAATATGAATTATACGTAATACACTCGGCGTCAAAAAAATCGCACATCCGAAAAAAATAATTTAAATACTATTTTAACACAACAGGCCAATGGCAATGTTGTGGTTTGAGGGTATCATTCGAAAGGTAATTTCATTAGCTTTCAGGAAATTTAATTGAATTTTACTTGTATAACGAGACGAAAGAGAAAATAAAGAAAAAGATAGGGTATGTACAAATTTGCAATTTAATAATTTTAAAAGAAACTTAATAAATACAAAAAAAGTTCTTAAAACCTAGTGTTACCCCCCCCCCCTTGCCTTGATAACGGCTTCCATGCGGTCTTTCATGGACCTTACAAGGGTCGCAACAGCCTCTTGGGGTATTTGTTCCCACTCTTCAAGTACCGCATCTTGGAGCTCTTGAAGAGTGGTTGGAGCTGGATCTCGAGCTCGCACGCGCCGTTCTAGGTCATCCCAGAGATGTTCTATTGGGTTAAGGTCTGGACTTCGTGCTGGCCAATGCATAACAGGGATATCGACCTCCTGTAAATAATCCCGTACAATAGCCGCGGTGTGGCAACGATCATTATCATGCATTAACATGAATCCATCACCGACATAACCAGCATACGGGACCACATGTTCCTCCAAGATTTCAGTAGTATACCGACCAGCATTTAATGACCCTTGCCCACGGCCACCCTGAGTCCGGGTAACGCACACAAGTTCCGTTTTCCCGTCGACGGAAATGCCGCCCCAAAACATACACGAGCCACCCCCGTATTCGACGGATTCTTCGAAGCAGGGTTGTGTGAACCTCTCCCCCTGTCTTCTGTAGACCCTTCTACGTCTGTCATTGCAGAAGAGACAGACCCTCGTCTTATCAGAGAAGAGTACGGTCCGCCACTGTTCTAGAGTCCACTCGCAATGATTGCGAGCAAACTCTAGGCGATCTCTGCGATGCTGTGCAGTAAGTTTTGGACCTTTAGCAGGTCTATGGGCTGTTAAACTCTTTTCGTGTAACCTTCTTCTTATCGTAGAAACACTCACAGATGTTCTCCGAGTTGATCGAAGCTGTTGTTGCAACTCAACAGCATTTGTAAAACGGTTTCGTAAAGATGTCGTAACGATGAAACGGCCATCTCTTTCTGATGTGCACCGTTTTCTTCCAGATCCCGGTTTTCTAACATAACCACCAGTCTGCTGAAAACGTTTGAACACCCGTCGAACTGAAAAACGGGACAGGTTCAACTGTTGAGCAACGTCACACTGCCGCATTCCCGACTGCAATAGGGCAATCACTTGAGCGGCTTCATCAGAGCTGGTGTCCATCTTTACTTGTTTTTACTTGGGTTACTTGTTCACGTGTGTTCACTGCAAAGTCTAAATTACGACTGACCCATATTTCATCCAGATCGACCCTTTTATACCCTTTTTAGGTGGTGTAACTAGCGTCCTTACTAACGAGCATTTGACAGTGTTTATTTTTGACGCTCTATAATGATAAATGTTTTAATGATTTCATGATTTTTTTTATTAATAATGTAAAGCTATTCAAATACCCATTTCAAACATACCAAAATTTATATAAATATAATTCGTTTCTAGCCATTACAACCATTTTTCGCGCAAACTCAGAGAGGTGCGATTTTTGTGAGGCTGAGTGTAATTCTATGGAACTACCTAATAGAGAATGCAAATTCCAATGGCAAAAAAAGTCATACAAAGTAAGAACAATACAGTAAACTTTTAACAATAAACTTTTAATATAAAATGAATTTTATATTAAAAGTTGAATTAACCTAAATAAAAAAAAATTATGAAAGCAATTTATTACCCAAATGTTTCATTTTACCCGTTTGTTATTTCAATATTTGAAACAAATATTCCGTCATTTATACTTCTTGGCATGTATATCGTTGCATAATATCTGTATTTTTAAGAGGATCTGTGATTTCAGATATTATGTAAGTAAATCTTATCAATAAGTAACGTTGGTTGTGATTTCTGTAGATAACTCCAAAAATGTTATAAACTATATGTAAATCTATAACTTATATTAATTAAAATTATTTAATTGTGATGATTTGTTTTTTTTTTGTTTGAAAAACACTTTGATTATATACATGTCTAGATAGAGCGTTGCGCTGCAATTGCAACAAAAACTACCGGCCCGTTTTGAAGCGCTTGTGTGCATATTACGCACACAAGTATGCGTTACTACTATTGTTTAACAAGCGCGCTGCGTCACTCGAGGGCGAGCCGAGTGATACCAGCTCTTGAATATTTCCCATTAGATTAAGTACATACTCATTTGACTTTAATTTTTTTTCTATATATACTTATTTCATTTGCCTAGTTATAAAATAAAATGAATTGTAATTTTAATTTAATTTCATTTTAATTATCAGTCAATATATGTACATTTTAACTTGCTCACTTAAAAAAATAGTGATTTAATATATTATGTTAAATCATTTTCGTATGTGTAATATGTACAACTATTTGTCATCTTTGTGTAGGTACCATGTTTAGCGAATACATAACTAATCATTTTTTGGTATTTATATTACTTTTGGTATTTATGTATTTTAGTTATAGTTTTGTAAACAAATAAATGAAAATTTTATATACATAAATATCAATAAAATAAAATACAAAAATTAATAAATAAACCCCAACCAGATGGGAACCCTCGGCAGGGTAGACGAAACGGCTGAGACTTTGATTATATACTTTGCTTAATAAGGAAATCTGAAACCCAAAATATTAGAAAGAACTAACAAAAATACTATTTAGTGCATAACGTCACGGGTTTCCTTTATTTTTTGTAGGTAAATTATCATGTACTGATCAAATAAATAATGAAATTTTTAAAATAATAATGTTCTCTTGATCGAAAGATGATGTAATGATATTTGTATTTTGTCTCCCATAGTTTCACCAAATCTCCCTAGTAATAAGCTGACAACACCGGCTAATGAAACAAACCTACAAAATAACGAATTAAAATATCGTGTTTTCTTAATATAATAGCGGTTAAATAACAAAACTTGCTGATGAAAAGTGATAATGGTGTTATTATACGGTTTTCCCACATAATTGCGATACAATTTGACAGCAGAAACCGGCATAATTAATTATTTTTCGTGAGCACGTTATCCTTAAGTGATTCAAATGACACTGACGTCTGACGTAAGGGAGAAGCGAGTCTACCAATTTTAGTAGACTTTATTTGCGCCGTTTGGTACGGTCAATGTGGCATCTAGACATGTATATAATCAAAGGAAAAACACTTCTAGATCTTAGAATTTGCTTATGCCAGCCGCGGGGGCGAAATGTGGACGAGTTTTATTTTAACAGTGTAATTTGTCCCACCAAGAAACGATTAGTGGGGAAAAGTAGACGAACTAATCTCAATGAGTCCACTTTGTCCCACCAGTGACACATTTGGTGGGAAAAAGTGGAATAAACTGTCCTTGATAAACGTGGTAGAGCCAGGGTGACAACGCATCTTCATTTTGATTCGCAAACGAGGATAGATGTAGATGTCTATGGGCCACAGCAACCACTTACCATCAGGTGGACTGTGTGCTCGTTTGTCAACCTATCCTATAAAAAAAAATTGCAATGCAAATTTTCAAGCCAATCGGCCGTCTACAAGTTGTGTACATTACATTAAAAGATTCCGTTACATAGATAGATGAATACAGACAAAACTAATAAAAGCGTGTTAAAAAGCGTTTGTTTTTGTACGAGTATATGAGATATCTGTCTTATGCATATTAATATGCAGCTGAAAGTTAGATACAGCTTAATATACATGAATTACGATCGTATTTCCACCGCTATGCGACCACGTATTAATAAACAAACCCAAACCCGAGTATTATAATAGTTTAAACGTGTACAATATATGAAATGGAATAATGTGAATATCAGTGGTTTTGGTCAATTTTTTTTATAGGATAGGATGACAAACGAACACATAGTCCACCTGATGGTAAGTGGTTACTGTGACCCATAGACATCTACATCTGTCCTCAATAAAGACTCAAAATGCAGATGCGTTGTCACCCGTAAGGACTAAGATGAAATGCCTCGTTTCCAGTAAAAAGGGTCTCCGGTTCTCTACACTCACCATACGAAACACAGCTGCGTTAAGCTGCTATTTTACGCTGGTATTCTGTGAGAGCGTGGTCCTTCCCCGGTCGAGGCGACCCATTCGTGCTACAACTATACTACTAATATAGCTGCAGCATGGCTCTACCACGTATAAATATACAATAAAATACAACTTAAAAATTGTATGAATTTTATAAAACGCGTAATAATACCACTCAGGGTAAGAAGTGGTTATTTGTTACGAGATATCCCCGTGCACACCGTTTCACCCTCATTCTCCCCCGGTCCCAGCGGCTGCCACCCTTCTCCAATCTAGTGACTACCGCCTCATTCCACCCTCATGAAACGCACACACTTCACTTTACTCGTACCTAGTAAGAAATTAAATTATGATCTAAGTATTTAGTAATGAGATGATGTAACTATGAAGTGTGGGATATTATAGCATTTAATTTAATTTTATGTATATTTAAAATTTTGTTAGGATTTTTTTTTTATGATAAGGGTGACAAACGAGCACACAGTCCACCTGATGGTAAGTGGTTGCTGCGGCCCATAGACATCTACATCTATCCTCTATTACAAATCAAAATGTAGATGCGAATTTATTGTTATATAATAATATGTACGTATGTTCAACAGTAAAAAAATGATATACACATTATAATATGTAAAAATTCTCGTCGTGTGGTTGCGGCATAGGGGCCATTACTGCACCTTGTATCGACAATTATTATAACTGAGTTTTTAATTTTATTGAAAATCGATCTTCATTTTGTCCATGGAAGGAAAAGGGGAAATCTCCCCCCGGGTAAGGTGTTCAACCCGGGGGTACTATTATTCATTCTGTGCCCGGGGAGCGGCCGACTCTCCCTATCCGTGTGGGGGTACGTATAATGTTCTATATTATGTACAGAGTAGTACGGAAATTTCAAAAGCGTAATTTAGTCTTCATTTCGTTCGGGCTTGTGGCACGACGACAACGCCGCCACACGATTTGTAGGTATAATGTAATTATTTTTACATTATACAATATATATGCTGTCTAGATACAAGACAAGAAAAAATAGTTTCGTGCACAAACGCTCACACGCACACTCACACATACACAAGCACAAGCACACTTCTGCAATTAAATATATGAATAGTAAATACTAACTACAGTAAAACCCGTAAAACTCCACCTGCTGGACATGGACCTCCCTCGTTGTAGGCTGTATTTGTCCATATTTTAGACGTTTTCACGATGCTCGCCTTTGTCGGGGTAGTCCGTCGGAAGACATCAGACTTTTCTGGCTTTCCAACAGTTCCCTCTTACGACACCCACGGGACGAAATAAGTGATGAATTCTCTTATGCCGCCCCCTCATGGTAACAGACTCATAGTATGCACACATTTATAGTAATAACCACATTAAAACAGGAACAATAAACCCTCACAGGAATACTACTAAACGACAAAGCACGGACCTAGACTACTAGACTCTCTGCATGCCTTTGCTTGTAGTCACTATCTGGTACTACTATGCACTTGTTTTCGTATAATGTCGTATGGTATTTTGCTATGGAGACACACAGCTGACACTGAAATTACATTTGTTTTACAGGCGAGGGCCATAAGAGTATTCTATGATTAATAAAATCCAAACAGTCGCTCCGACATAAATTTAAGGAAATGTATATATTATCTTTGTCCTCTCAATACATTTATGAAAATGTAAAAGTACACAAAAATAAAAGTAGTTAATATATAAAAATAAGTGATATTCATTAAGTAAATACTTACTAGGAACAAATACAAGCTGGTAGTACCAGTTACTCGACTCCACCGAGTCAGTAATACATTCTTGGGGCGATGTATACGCTTTTACAACAAAATCCCAGAAAATGTACAAAATTTGATTTGCTCAAAGTTCATAAACTTTATTAAACAAAATTTGTATAAAAAGAGTTATTATAATATTAAGGAATTTATGGATGATAATAATCCCTGGGAATAAGGTGATCGCTACCAAGGTATTTCTAATTTGTTTTGTATGGTTAATTGTGTAACAGACATGATTGTAAGCTGTTATTAAAAAAAGTCCCGCTGGGTTTTTTGCTGGTTCTTCCCAGGACAGAGGTTTTTTTCGAACCAGTGGTAATTACACAAAAGAGTGACTTTCAATAAGTATTATTTATAATCTATATTGAATAAAAAAGTTTCTGTTTCTCAAACAACAAATTCTATATTTATGGACCAAAGTAACACACATTTACGATATAATATGTTGGTTTAGCCTAAAAAAATAATTACACAAAATTTGGAGCTGATAGGTGGCGTTGTGGTAGAGTTATCAATAAACGTTATATTTACCTACACCGAAGTAGTGTAATGTAGTAGTGTGGAGTGATTTCGGAGTGACCACCACCACCACGTACTGAAAAGGTCAGAACATATCTACCGAGTCAGCTAGTTTTCAAAATATTACATTTAAAAAAACATGCGTCTACTAGACTATACTTCGAAACATGAAAATACAAAAAACAAGAATTACAATCAGTGCGTGTTGTCAGTGATGACAAATTAGTGGTCCCTTATTGCTGGCCGTATGAGGAAGCTCAAGGTTGCTCAGTAAGCTATGGAGAAGGCTATACTCCGAGTTGCTTTGCGTGGAAATTTCGTAACTACGATATCCGTAGTAGAACCAGAGTTACCGACATAGTCCAACGGATCAGTAACCTAAAGTGGCATTGGGCTGGCCATATAGCTCGAAGAACCGTCAACCGTTGGGTAGGAAAAGTTGACGAAGAGTAAGGCGGCCCCCAATAGGAGTAAAGACCTTGTAAGAGATGCCGAAAGCCGATAGATGTAGGTGTATTAGGACCGTACTTTGCGGCATTCCTTTGGTCATTGACAGACATGTCCAGCAAAGGACTTATGACGGGCTGTAATGATGACGATGATAAGATTAGTCTGATAGAAGTACTAATGTTTTCTAAACCACACAGAAAATGTATATCTGTGATGTGTATATAACGAGGCATAAGGATTATCCCGGGGGCTTTTCAGAATGGAGTACCGCCTAGCATTCACCTAACCCTCCCCGCCCGTCGACAACCCACCGGGGATAATAAACCAAACGCGTTGAGACCCCGTTTTCCTGAAATGAGTTTTGTCTAACACATTTAACGTCAGGGCTTTTTTTACTTTTATTAATGAAAAAACATATCGAAAATAGAAGGTTATGAAGTTTTATTTTTAAAATTCAATTCATGCAATCAAAGGTGCTAGCCAAAAGCTTTTAAAAATACATTATGTATCATAAATCTTTTTGTTCCTATAGAATGCAGTCTATTAATACGATAAATGCTACTACAGTATTGTGAGTTCACAATAGCAAATGTTATGTGGATATGGGTGGTAGGGATACCCTGCTGAAAATTATTCCATTGCACAATATCGAAAAAAGACAAAAGATACTCACCCAAAATCCAACATTTAGTAAGAATTCTTTGACAAATAAAATTCGACAAATTTCAACAACGAGGCACTTTTCATTCTTTCAGCACGGCCACATTTAGATGTTAAGACTATAACAATTCGAGTTTGTTGGTAAATTAATAAGAATTTAAATATATTGAACTATATTGTATACTAGCTGTTCCCCGCGACTTTTGAAATTTAGGGTTTTAATTTTTATTTAATTTTTTGTGTTAAAATTTTGTGTTAGTCTAATTCTTTTTCTAAGATAAAAGTAGGCTGTGTTACTCCTTATAATATCAGCTATCTGCCAGTGAAAGTCCTGTCAAAATCGGTCCAGCCGTTTCGGAGATTAGCCGAAACAAACAGACAGATAGACAGACAACAATTTTAAAAATTGAGTTTTTGTTATAACTACCATAGGTATATACTTTCATATGCTTTTAGTAAAAAGCTGTTATTTTAACATTACAAACAGACATTTCAATTTTATTTATATGTATAAATATTTATAGCAAAATTGAGTTTTTTTTTCTGAATCAAAGCATGCACTTTAAACAAGCATTGCTTGTCTGCTGAATTTGTATTTCAAAAGATAAATCTAATCAAAAATAACCTACATTACAACTAATGGGCTAAGCAGGTGATCATTATTTCACGTCATAATTGCAGGAAACTTTATAGATTGAGTTAAAAACCTGCTGCTAAAAATAACTGCATAACATAGTTGTTAATGGTTGTTTTTTCGTTCAGTTTCAGCAACGACAGCGTTTACGCTCTCTAAAGTACATTAATAGAAAACATATATTTTGTTATTTTTCGCCGTCAAATGTATTTTTAATGGTCTCTTGCTACATAATTTTATATTGCAGTGTAAGTTATGAACTATGGAAGATTATTATTAAGAAAGATTAAAAATAAAATTCTGTTAATAAAGGCTTAAAGTAGCAATATTTATTTCATCAACAAGTAGTGCAATTATATTAATCTGCATGAATACCTTTGATCCAACCAATCCCTTGATTTTCAGCATTACAAATACACGATAAGGGAGTATTATATTAGTATTGTATTTCCAGTATTTACGGTAAAAATCCTCTGCGTAAACCTGGACAGACAACTTAGAATAGCATAGAATAGAATAATTTTTTATTCAATATTGATTATTACATAATACTTATTGAAAGTCATTTTTTATTTACCACTGGTTCGGAAAATACCTCAGTCCTGGGAAGAACCAGCAAGAAACCCAGCGGGACTTTTTTTTTTAAACATAATTTCACTTAACATAATTTTGTTTATACAATTTTTAAATGATATTTTCATAGAACCAGCATGGTGGCGATCACCCTATTCCCAGGGGTTATTTTCATTCATGTATTCCTTGATATTATAATAACCCTTCCTGTACAGTTTTTCTTTAATAAAACTTTTAAACTTGTTTATTGACAAACTTTGAATATGTTCTGGGATTTTGTTGTAAAAGCGTATACATTGCCCCATAAATGAATTACTGATTCTGTAGAGTCTAGTAACTGGCATTACAAGCTTATGTTTGTTCCTAGTATTTAAAGTATGCACATCCTTATTCTTATTAAAGCTATTTATTTTTTTATGCACATACATTACATTCTCATAAATATATTGCGATGCAAAAGTTAATATGTTTATTTCTTTAAATTTTTCTCTGAGGGACTCTTTACAATTTAGGTTATAAATCGCCCGTACGGCTCTCTTTTGCAAAACAAATATAGCTTCAATATCAGTCGCATTACCCCATAGCAAAATTCCATAAGACATTACGCTATGAAAGTAACTAAAATACACTAATCTAGCTGTCTCAACATCTGTGAGACTTCTAATCTTTCTTACAGCATATGCTGCAGAACTAAGTCTGCTTGCTAATTTAGATATATGGGGGCCCCATTGAAGTTTCGCGTCAATAGTAATACCAAGAAAAACAGTGGTATCCACAAGACTCAACTCCTCCCCATTTAACAGCATATTGGTATTCGAATGTTTTACATTAGGTATTGTAAATTTAATTCACTTTGTCTTATTGCCGTTTAAGAGCATATTGTTGGCGTTAAACCAATGTACCAATTTCGATAGAGCATTATTTACATCGTCATAACTAATTAACTGTCGTTTGAGTTTGAAAATCAAAGAGGTATCGTCAGCAAATAATACTATATCGTGATTGTCCCCTACAAGATAAGGTAAGTCATTAATGTAGATTAAAAACAGGAATGGGCCAAGAATCGAGCCCTGAGGAACGCCCATTGATACTACCGATCCGGAGGAACCGTTACCATTAATCACTACTTTTTGAATTCTGTTACTTAAATATGAAGTAATAAGTCTAAGCGCTAAATTTTTTACACCGTAATGTTGTAGTTTCCTGATTAATGTCTCATGATGAACACAATCGAAAGCCTTGGAAAGATCACAGAAAATACCTAAGGCATCTTGTGAATTCTCCCAGGCATTAAAAATATATTTCATAAGCTCAACACCGGCGTCCGACGTCGAGCGACCCCTTGTAAAACCAAATTGGTTTTTATGAAGTAATTTATTTGTATTAAAAAAAGTTAACAATTGATCCAAAATTAACTTAAATATTATCTATGAATTAGTTGTATGTTAAGGTAGTAATATGTTACTTTTTTATTATTAATATGAAATATGCTATATTTGTATTATTTTTACCCCATCTCCTATAATTTTACAGGTAATCCTATTATATCATGAGTATCACAGCCTCAAAAGTTCTAAACTACTATTATTTAATATAATAAGGCATCCCTACTTATAGTTCACTCCCTGGACAGAATTTATTCCCGAACTAGTGGTATAAGTAAAAAATGACTTTTAATAAGTATTACATGTAGTCTATATTGAAGAAAAATTATTCTATCCTATAATATTCTATTCCGTTCCAATCTGTTCCAATCCATTCCATTTCAATCCATTAAATTTCATTCCATTTTATTCCACTACATTCCATTCCATTCCATTCCATCTCGTTTCATTCCATACAATTACCGTCCATTCCATTCTATTCTATTCTATAGCGAATGCTTACCGCGCATTATAGAATAAGTAATTTTACTGTTTGTTTTTTTTTAAATCGTTGCTTGGTTGGTTCAAAAATATTACCTATTGTAAACATATTTCAATGTATTATATTTTTTTCTATTATTAATCAGTGCTAATAAGCGCTTTTCAAAAGAATCTTTGATACATTAAAATATATTAATTAAACTGTGTACTCGTAGTTAATATTAAATTCAGTTATAAATTTACGCATTCCAAATGATAAAATATACTTTTAAAATTATAAGTATTGGAGTATTCTACCATAATGGTTTCAGATCTCCCAGAAGTCTTCAGGAAGACCCCTTTTGCCACCCTTTTGAGGAGAACTTTCGAGAACGGCGGGGGACGCCACGTTATGCCGGAAATTCAGCTTTTTACGTAAAAACGTAGGCGTACTACGCCCTTCGCCATGTTTTATCATAATCAGGGTTTTGAAATTATGGAATATCTTTTAATGAAATTCGAAATATGATGAAATATTACGTAAAATATTAAATTATAATTATAAATTGTATTACGTCCATGTCACACCCATGCCGGTTGTTGTTGGGAGCACCAAGCTCGAAGTTGAGTATGTTTACCTGGGACAAATAGTCCGACTAGGTAAGTCCAATTTCGACAGGTCAATCGACTGATTCAACTTGGATGGGCAGCGTTCGGGAGATTACGGCACATTTTCTTGTCAGGTATACCTCAAAACTTGAAAACTAGACTGTACACAACCAGTGCGTGTTGCCAGTGATGACCTATGGAACTGAGACGGGGTCCTTCACTGCTGGCCGTATGAGGAAGCTCAAGGTCGCTCAGCGAGCTATGGAGAGGGCTATAAACTTAGAAATGAGAATATCCGTAGTAGAGTTAGTTGCATTTGGGTCTTGTACCATTTTATTTTATATGAATTACATTATTCTTTGGTTGAAAAAAAATAGCAAGTAAGAGTACCATTACTGTCTTACGTCGTTTCTTCTATCAGAGGAACCTAATTTGATTTTTTTAAGGTAAGGGCACTCATACTTGCTATTTTTTTCATATTATTCATAACTTATGATAAACGAGCAAACAGTCCTGATGGTAAGTAAACACTGTGATCAATAGACATTTTATCCCTCTGACTCTATGACCTCTGAAAACTAAAATCGATACCAGTAATAAGGGTCGCCGAGTCTCGTCACTCATCATACGAAACACAGCAGCATTTTGCTGCTATTTTTTTATAGAAGAAGGGTGACAAACGAGCAAGCAGACAACCTGATGGTAAGTGGGTTCTGTTGTTTATAGCACCCCTCAGCCTTGAGGACTAAGATGAAAAGTCTCGATTCCCAGTAAAAAGAGTCCCCGGACTTCTCCACTCTCTTCAAGAAACACAGTATCATTAAGCTGCTATTTTACACTAGTTTTCTGTGAGGGCGTGGTCCTACTGTGGTCCAGCTGACCGTATATTCGTGCTGAAACTATAATATACCTAGTTGTAGCGTGTCTACCACGTACTACTAGGTTGATCAATAAGTTTTTGGAAAGGCAATGAAACTCCAGAATAAGTATAATATGTAAATTATATTTATTTTTCAACGTAATCGCCTTTTAAGCTAATACACCTTGAATAACGTTTTGCAAGTTGATTAATTTCCTTGGAAAAAAATTCTTGATCCTAGGACTCGAAAAAGGCCTCTAAAGTACACATCATCTCATCGTCGCCGTCGTAAAAATCACTCGCAACTAGGTTTTTTTTTTATAGGAGAGTGGGCAGACGAGCATGCGGCTCACCTCATGGTGAGATTATGGAGAATACGGTGGGTGCTGCATGAACTGCAGCGCCTGCAACATCAGATCGATGATGATGATGAAAAGAATAAACGCGCAATTTTCCTCGACGTTTATTCTTTAGTTCTTAGCGTAATTTTTTTATTAACGATGAGTAATAATCTCCGTTTCATTATTATACTTTCCGCATCCCAAAAGACAGAGATCATTATTTTTCCAGAGTACGCTCGATCAATAAGTTTTCGGAATAGGACACATCAATAATTTATAGATATGTGTTCTATTTTTTTTCCGAGTCTTAAATTCGTTAGTAGCTGTAGCTAAGTAAGGTCAGAAGAAAAATAAATTAAAAACCAGACCCCATTTTTTTAAACTTAACATTTGACGGGAATTTGATTTGTATGCAAAATGGAGAAACTCAAACTTCCTGTGGTTATTAAAAAATTTGCCTGAAAAAAAAATTCTATAAAAAGTGATTATTGAAGAACTGGAGTGTACTTTGGCAGACACAAACTTCTACTTTGGCAGTTCTACAGTGGTATACCAGTGCGCTGCATTTAAACTAGGGATGCATCCGATACCGACACCAATGCCGATATATCGGCATCGGTTATATTTTATGGCCGATTCAACGATACTTTTCAAATTTCACGCTTTAAAATATAAAATAAGCGCGGGTGCTCTCGTCCATTTCGTTGCAAAGGAGGCACGAACTATGCTCGAGGAAACCCCGCGCTTTATACAGTATCTTGTTTAGCCACAATGCTTGATCCTCGTTACAAAGCACGAATATTTCAATCACAGTCTACTATTAATATGGCAAAAAAGCGTCTTGTTCAGTTACTTGATCATAATGTAGCACTGCATTCCGGAACTATTTCTGACACGGTCACACTGACATCTAGTACTATAACTGTAAGTTCTGAGATGCTTGCAAGTGGCGGGCTTTGGAGCGTTTGTGAAAAATGATTTGATTTTCCAAATGAGTTCTCTAATAAATAAATCTGCGACACGATTTTCCACCGCAGGTCTTATTCAAACAGATTTGCGAAATCGCCTTTTTCTGCAAAACTTAAGAAAACTTTGTTTTTTAAACAAAAATCCTCTATAGTTTTAAATGGTTTTATTTAGTTTGTCCTGTTATTTGTTCCTTTTATATTAATTAAAAAAATAACCTCACTTGTGTTTTATTTATTTTATCTTCATTTTTGAATTCAATAAGAGCATCGGTATCGGTATCGTATCGGCAAAAAGGCGTATCCCACGTGGCATTACCGCTTCCAATGACGACACTCGCTCTGGGCGGCCAACAACAGCTGCTACGCAAGAAAACATAAAAAAAAACGAAAAAATTGTTATGGTAGATCGATATGCATATGAAAGAATATACGGTACTTATAACAAAAACACAATTTTCAAAATTTTTGTCTGTCTGTCGGTCTGTCTGTCTGTCTGTCTGTTTGTTCCGGCTAATCTCCGAAACGGCTGGACCGATTTCGACGGGACTTTCACTGGTAGATAGCTGATGTTATAAGGAGTAACTTAGGCTACTTTTATTTTAGAAAAAAAATTAGTGTTCCGCGCAAAAAAATTATAACCCCGAAAAACACGCGGGCGAAGTCGCGGGGAACAGCTAGTTAGCAATAAAATTGAAGACGATCCAGATTCTTTTTGCGCTCGTTTCGTAACCGTAAATGAAATGTATCTACAGTATTTCAAAGCAAGGTGTGGGAAAAGACAGTCTTGCCGGCAACCAAAAGATTCAAGACAGTGGCGTAGCTACCGTAGGTCTTCAGTCAGTGCTCCGGGGCCCCCAAGCTAAAGGAGGCGAACGGCCTCCATGAACGACGTTCGAAAAAGTTATATGAAATCCTAGTTGTATAAAAGGTTTTCGACTTTTGGCTTTTTGGTCTCTGACGAACGGCTTAATCTGATCTCAGAAAAAGTCTCCCACCTCCAGAACATAAATATAAAATTGTTAAAATAAAATTGTCTACTTCGTTTTAATGTTTTCTTTATATATGAGAGGGGCAAAAGAGCATGCGGCTCACCTGATGGTAAGTGTCGACCGTCGCCCATTAACTATTGCAACACCAAGGGAATTGCAGATGCTTTTTAAAAAGAGTAAGCTCGTTTCTAGAAGATACGAAGATTGCAACATCTCTTCACAGCGCCAGTGAATGGAGCCGATCAAAGAAAACCCCGGCCCAGAGATGAGAACAGTATTTCATGTGAGGCCGAACCTGCACCTTGTAAAATTGCAAGCAGTGTGCCGGCATGAAATACTGTCCCGGTCTGATGAGCGCGCCAAGCATTTTAGAAGCCAATTTACCCTTCCCTTCCAAATGACCATAAAATTGTACATCGTTCGATATGTAAATACCGAGGATTACGATATTGGCTGAGGCAACAAGGGGTGTGCCCTGAAATTGAGGAAATACGACAAAGGGGTTCTTTTTAGCGGTAAAGTGACGTCTTCTGGTGATTGAACTGACCTAGATTTAATCGCTCCTAAATCGAGACTATATTTTTTTCTTTATTTTTTACTTCTTTTAATCAAAGTAATCACCCATGCAATCGATGCATCTTTACTAACGCAGTGACAGTTTATTAATGCCCTACTTGAAGTAACCAGTTGGTTGGGAAGCAACTATTTCTTCAAAGAAATTTTATACTGCCTACCGGGTATTGAATTTTCTTCCCGCCAAAAAGTTATCCATATTCTGGAAAAAGTAGAAGTCTGTAGGCGCAAGGTCTGGTGAGTACAGCGGATGACGGAGAGCTTCCAACCCCAACTCTTGTAACTTGGCGACCGTCTGTTGTCGAGTATGAGGTTGCACGTTGTTGTGCAGGAACAGCGGGGAGGAAAGATTGACCAAAGCTGGTTAGAAAAATGCGAGCTTCTCCATGATTGTGTTCAGTTTTTCACAGTACACATCTGTAGTAATGCTCATCGCGTTTGATACGAAGCTGTGATGAATCACACCGGCGCTAGACCACCAAACAGCGACCATCACTTTTCAAGTGGTAAGTTTTCGTTTAGGGCATTGTTTAGGTGCTGAACCAGGATCCAGCCAACTTGCTGTGCGCTTGCAATTGTCAAACAGAATCCATTTTTGGTCGCAGGTCGAAATTTCTTCGCTTGTGTGCTTGTTGAGCAGTGCAAGGCACATCACGACGCGTACTTCGTGTCGTGATGTGCCTTGCCGCCTTCTGTTCTGCCTTCTGTTCTGGAAAGTTCAGGTCGAAATTTCCAGAACGGAAGCGGGCAAATCAATAACAGGTAGTGCGTTCATTTGTAGTATTCACTCTGTAAACGTCGTTGATGTTGCATGCTACTTGTGCCGCGTTGCTGCCACGACGGTACTCGTATTCCATAATTAAACAAATTTTTAACGTATCCATGGTGACGAAAGAAGATAGAAATGCGGTGAAAATAAAACGCTAATAAATAAATAAATGACTAATGTTGAAAATAAATTCCATGTTTTTAAAATAAAATTAATTTGAAATTAGAATTCTTAGCCAATCAAAAATTATTTTGATTTGAAATGGCCAGCACTGCAGAAAGGAAATGTCATAGTTATTGCGTTATGTTATTAAAATTAGCTGCTGCGTTTCACATAATATTTAGTAGTAAGTAGCTTTCATTTATTATGCATTGCAGTAGGCGATAAGCAGTTTATAAGGAAGTAGTTTTGCACCTTTCAAGTATTTAGTTTAATTTAAATAGGGTCCCAATTCAATTTTTGACCCGGGGCCCTTTGGATAAATAATGGCAGGGACCGTTGGATAAATAATGGCCTCTGCCTTCTGGGATGCGGAATAATAATGATTGACTATTTAAGTAAAGAAGAGATAATAAGCGGAGATTATTACGCACCATTAATCACAAAACTACGCGAAAAAAATAAAGAATAAAAGTCGAAAAAAGTTATATACAGGTTGTCCCAAAGTCGTTGTCAAGCCGGAATCGGGTAATAGGACAAATCATAATAATTTATCAGCAAGATGGCTGCCCAGCTCACTATGCCCGCTCTGTGATACAATATCTCAATGAAGAATATCCGGGCAGATGGACAGGGTGGTCTGGTACGATCTCGTGGCCAGCCCGTTCCCTGGATCTAAATCCGTGGCGTCAATAACGTACAATGGTGGGAGATTAAATTGATGATGTTAGACAAACGAAAAAGAACGGGACTGCCACTATACTCTACTCTACTGGAAGCCATAAATCAGATCCATCATGAAACTTTGTTGAATAGTATCAGTCCACTCAATAAGCAGGTATTTGACTGTTTGCCTGGCCTACCTGGGAACGCCTGGTACTGCACATATAATTAAGTCGCAAAAAACATCGCCCAGAAAAACTGTTTGATTCAAATAATAATAATGAATATCCGTCATCTAAGTTGATAAAGAATTAAGAAAAAAATGGCAGACACTTTTGAAGGGTTGGACATAGGGGCAAACTACCGCAAAGTTGATTTTGCCAAATTTCAAAAAAGTGTTTGGTTTATTCTGCCATTTTTACAGCGTGTTTGTTATATATAATGAAAAATTTTCACAGGGCAGACTCTTTCTCCGGGAGTTAATAATTTAAAAATATTTAAATAAATCTTAACCAAAATCTAACCAAAGAGATAATGACAGGAAAAATGCGCCATGAGCTCTCGGACCATTGGTGTTTCCGAATTATCGCTCCGCGAGACGTTTTCGGAAGTCTTGCGCAAGCGATCGAGTAGCAAGTAGTAGCTAGGAGTAGGAGGGAGTGGGAAGAAGACATCTCTTACAATAGGTTGCTAGGCAACAGTCTTGGATGTGGATTCGCGGATGTGTGCGTGAGCATATCGTTACCCTGCTTATATGCGGCTGTAGACAGAAAACAGTTCACAAAAAGTTTATTTACAAACAATACAACATACACTTTACGTAGGTTACATTTTACAATACCACATTTATTAAACGTCATTAAAATGATATCACTGCCATACCTGCCATAAATATTAAACTAAACAGGCATGCGTTGCCTCCTTCTCTATCTTAACTATATAAAGTTGGGGGTCTCAACATACAAAAAAATATCCTTAAAGATATAGGTAGAAATTGTAGTATGTAGAGATTGTAATAGTAGCTACGATGCTCATATCATACAAGCCAGCTAACGAATACCTGCTACGGACTACGGCAGACCGAATCATATTTATATCAAACTACCTATCGGCCTGCTTAATTTGGTTCGAACCGGAGACAGAGGTATTTAACTGTTTCCTCAATAATTTATTACATAACAAATACTTTGCGAGAAATTGCGCCTCTTAGAACAATAAAAATTATCCCTAGCGCACCGAGGTTTTATTACACCCGGGCAGCGATAAAGTCAGTGAGAGCACAGAATAAGGGCTCATACGCACCATGCAGTAAGCAGTTACCCGGAATTCGGTCAGCCGTACGGCTGGTAGTAAGTTGTATTATTTAAAAAAAATACTTTTTATAAAAACATATAATATGTACATATATAAGTAACTAAACTTTAACTACGGTACGGTAGGCAAAGTGTTGTGTAACCCCCACTAGATGGACCGACGACCTGGTAAAACATGCAAGAAGTAGATGGATGCAGGTGGTTCAGGACCACGGTTTTTGAGGCATTCCTTGGAGGAGGACTTGTGAAGGGCTGTAATGATAATGATGATGATAATAAAAATTTTACTAGAAATACTAACATAAAAATGTGAAGATTTTCCACTGAAAACTGTATTATATGGTATTTCTGTACTGTTACATATGAATTTAAAAAAATATAAATTATTATATATCTGCACAGCGGAACCCTAAATGATGCGTGTTCCAAAAAAAATTACCATGTCGGGAACAAAGACGTATTAAAAAAGATGTTGTGAGTCATTATTGTAGTTTAAAGTGGCGCAGGTAGTGCTATATCTACGTACAGTTATTTATTATGACACGTTGCGCTAACAAAAAGAGACAAATGATAGGGCATACCTATCGTTAGAAAAAGATGACTATATATCCTTAGTTGCGTATTGATTGCTGCCGAGTGCTCATTGGCGCGAGCGCCGATATGGAAAATGAACTTTATAGCTAGCGTCAAAGTTTACACTAGCGGTTAGTGTTGAAATAATAAAAACCATTATGAACAAAACATCTATATTCAAAATATTAATGAGACTTCTTTCTTGTCTCTAACAGTTGCCATATAATTTGCGCACCACTTAAAAACACAGGAAGGCATTTTTGCCACGAATAACTAGAAGATTTACGCGCTGTAGCGAAGGTATAGCCGCAGCGCGAGAGCGCGCCCGATTGAATGCGAGTCGGGCAATTACCTGACATTCGTATTTGCCATTTTAGAGCGAGTATGACGTATCTATACTTTTAAAAACATCTTAGGTCGGGAAGCTATAATGTTTGCAGGTGGTTGTATGTTACTATAGAGCTTTCTTTAGGCTTAATTTGGTTTGCACCTAAGTTTATGAGATAAACTCTTTTTTTTGTAAATTTATATTATATTATATATATATTTAAATAATACACATACACATACAATGACAAACATTTAAATAATATGTTGAAGTGAATAATGCTATATCAGAATTAGTGGATTGGTTTAAAGTTAATAAATCTACATTTTAACGCCAATAAAGCTAAATGTATATAATTTACAACACCAAATGTAAAAAATCTAAACTAATATGATTTTAAATGAGAAAGAACTAAGCCCTGTTTTTCTTGTCATTACTCTCGACGCGAGCTTTAATAGGGCCCCCGTATATCTACACTAGAAAGCAGACTAAGTTCTGCAGCTTACGCTGTAAAAAAATTAAAGTCTCAATAGTGTCCGCTCCGTGCTCCGTGGCGCAGTGGCTTAGCAATGAGTTGCTGCGCTGGGGTCGCGGGTTCAAATCCCGCACAAAACATGTATTTGTATGGTCTATAAAATAATTGTACCGGGTCTGGATGTTTGTCCTTGTGCAATTTGTGTTTGTAAACTGCCTCCACGATACAGGAGAAAATCCTAGTGTGGTGTTTACGTTTTTTAAAACCAAAAAAAAGATAGGCTGGTAGTAGGCTCTGTGAACTTGGAATACGAACTCAAAAATTTAAAAAACATTATTTGATACATATTCTACAAACAATGCAGATGATTGTAATAGTACAGTGGTAGAGCCACGCGGCAGCTTTTGCTGTCGCACGGATGGGCCGGCTCGAACAGGGGTGGTACCACGACCTCACAGAAAACCAGCGTGAAGTAGAGGTTTACCTCTGCGTTTCGCTTGGTGAGTGCAGGTGGCCGGAGGCTCTTTTTACTGGAAATGAGGTAATCCATCTTAGTCCTCACGGGTGACAACGCATCTACATTTTGATTTGTAATAGAGGATAGATGTAGATGTCTATAGGCCGCAGCAACCACTAACCATCAGGTGGACTGTGTGCTCGATTGTCCCCCTTATCCTATACAAAAAAAATAATAATAACCTTCATTCGTTTGTAGTCCTGGAAAATCTTCTGAAAATCACTAAAGGTTGTAAATTTTCATGAAATATGATAATTTTTGAAAAATCTTGATTACCAATGGGTTATGGATCGTTTGTAGATGATTGTAATACTAAAAAAATTTTATTACCGGACCGGAATCTTGAAATATATTATTATTAAAAAAAAATCTATCACCCGAATAAACTACAAATGACGCAGATGATTGTAATACCGTTTATTAATTTGTAGTCCTAAAAATTTTTCTGATAATTACTAAAAGTTGTAATTTTTCATGAAATATGATTGCATTCAGCATCGTTTGTAGATGATTGTAATAACACAATTGTTTTATATTAAATTGCTGTTTTTCGCAATAGTTTCCGGTAAGAAAGTTAACAATTTATCAATGGGGAAGTGCTTACTTATTAACTGTATATTCGCGCGCCCATGTAGTCATATATCTAGACTCTTTTGATGCAGTCAACATTCGCTCTGAAAGCTTATTATCTCCAATTGGACTGTGTTGACAAATCTGCATGGTAGATAAAAAAGAAATTCAAATATCGAGCGAAATTGATGCATTTCGATTGAATTAACTCTTAATCCCTCGCGCTATTATTTCAACCTAATTCATTCTTAATCGAATAGGATAGAATAAGAATCGTTTGTGGATGATTGTAATACTAAAAGATTTTTATTGTAGATTTTTTTATTTTAAAAAGAGTTATAATTTGAAAAAAAATTGCAAAAATAATAAAAATTGATTCGTATTCTACAAACAACGCAGCTGATTCTAATAACCTTCATTTGTTTATCTGAAAAATCTTCTGAAAATCACTAAAGGTTGTAAATTTTCATGAAATATGATAATTTTTGAAAAATCTTGATTACCTATGGGTTAAGAATCGTTTGTAGATGATTGTAATACTTAAAGATTTTTATTGTAGATTTTTTATTCTAAAAAGCGTTATAATTTGAAAAAATTGTAAACATAATAAAAATTGATACATATTCTACAAACAAAGCAGGTAATTGTAATAACCTTCATTCGTTTCTAGTCCTGAAAAATCTGAAAATCACTAAAGGTTGTAATTTTTCATGAAATATAATAATTGTCGAAAAATCTTGATTACTAATGCGTTAATAATCGTTTGTAGATGATTGTAATACGAAAAGATTTTTTATTACCGGACCCTAAATCTTGAAAGATATTATTATTAAAAAAATCTATCACCCGAATGAACTACAACAGACACAGATGATTGTAATACCGTTTATTTGTTTGTAGTGTAATGTAGTTTGTAGTTTTTCAATTCAAATATTTAAAAAAATTCATTAATAGATTAGTTAGTAAAATGCCAGTATACAAAACCTCAACTATGTACGTAGTGCAAAACCAAGCGGATTGGTTAGTCCTTGTTAATTTCTCCATCTTATTCTTATTACTTTTGGCGCTTTTTTTAAATTTATCCTATGCTACTGCAGCGCCACCCTTATTGGACGCGTTTTTAGGGACACTTTTCATATACAGAGATGGTCCTCCTTCTACTATACCCTCCAAATACACTTGGTTGACAGTTCTTTCAAATAAATACGAATATACGATAATACAGAAAACGAATATATCTTGCAATTTTTTGTTCCTCTCCTGTGAAAATCATAATAACAATCTTTATAATTATTTACTAAATTTGATAATAAATGTGCGTGCGTTGTTTGTAGAAAATGTATAAATTTTTGTTATCTTTACAATTTTTGCAACAATAACTCTTTTTAGAATAAAAAATCTACAATAAAAATATTTTCGTATTACAATCATCTACAAACGATTATTAACGCATTTGTAATCAAGATTTTTCAAAAATTATCACATTTCATGAAAATTTACAAACTTTAGTGATTTTCAGAAGATTTTTCAGGACTACAAACAAATGAAGGTTATTACAATCACCTGCGTTTGTACTAGTTTTTGTTTTATAAAAAAATCATTTATATAAGTACGTACAGCTAAATCACCCTGAAAAGCCTTTGTTTTTATTAAATTAAATTTTCACCTAATAATAACATTTGTAAATATCAAACAATCAAGAACCTTAATTTGGAAAAAAAATAAGGTTTATGATTAATTCATATTTACAAATGTTAAATATTATTTAATATTATACAAATGTAAAAGTAAAGTCGATCTGAAAACATCTAATTAGTAAGAATAGCAAAACAAGTGTTTTCAAAAGGAAGAAAACACCGGCGCTATACGGCGGCGGATTGACAAAAGACTTTTTTTATGCATGAACGGTTTCGAACTGTTTCAAGCAAAAATAAATATTATACCATATCACAAGAGCACATGTTACTTCGTAGGTCTATTCGGCCATATGATAGTAATAAGACGGCAGTTTAACCATTTTAAGCAAAATTAAACAATAAGACAAACGCATTGTTTTTTTAACAGGAGACTTGTTTTCCAGAAATTTATTTACAACTTGAGTTTGTGAGCGATCGCAATAAGTGCTATTATTTGTTACTTATTAGACTATTTTTCCACAACATGATTTAAACCCACAAAGTAAAAAGTACCATGTACAAGTTAGAAAAAGGTTGTCAAACCCTAAAAATTTCAATTTTTCAAAATATCCAGAAACGAAGCTGTAGGCATGAAGTACTTGCAAAATAATGAATATTTTGTTCTGGATAAATCTTCCGAAAACGCAATTTGAGCGAGTTATTAAAAAAACTATTTTTAAAAAGACACGACTCGCGTGTCATACGCCACACACAACAGTAATCGACGGCGGAAAAACTGTACATGAAGGGTTATTATAATATCAAGGAATACATGAATGAAAATAACCCCTGGGAATAGGGTGATCGCCACCATGCTGGTTCTATGAAAATATCATTTAAAAATTGTATAAACAAAATTATTGTTAAGTGAAATTATGTTTAAAAAAAAAGTCCCGCTGGGTTTCTTGCTGGTTCTTCCCAGGACTGAGGTATTTTCCGAACCAGTGGTAAATAAAAAATGACTTTCAATAAGTATTATGTAACAATCAATATTGAATAAAAAATTATTCTATTCTATTCAATTCTATTGACCTCTCGAAATTAGACTTACCTAGTCGGACTATTTGTCCCAGGTAAACATACTCAACTTCGAGCTTGGTGCTCCCAACAACAACCGGCATAGGTGTGACGTGGACGTAACACAATTTATAATTATAATTTAATATTTTACGTAATATTTCATCATATTTCGAATTTCATTAAAAGATATTCCGTAATTTCAAAACCCTGATTATGATAAAACATGGCGAAGGGCGTAGTACGCCTACGTTTTTACGTAAAAAGCTGAATTACAATTTGCCGAAGGGTATGTATGTGGTCTATGGTGCTAAAGCCCTTTCGGAAACCGGCTTGTTCGGGAGGCTGGAAGTCGTCAAGTCTGCGCGCGAGACAATTCGTAATGACTCTCGAAAACAGCACGTAAACGCGACTCAGAAGGGAAATCGGTCTGTAGTTCTTCAAGAGAGCGTTATCGCCTTTCTTGAAGATCAAGACCACCGCACTTCTGCTCCACGCCTCCGGACTAGTGCCACCATGGAGGACGGAATTAAAGAGCTTCTGAAGGACTTCAAGTATCGGTTTTACACCCGCATTCAGAACGGCACGCCTGGCGTGCCATCCGCATTGAACCAGTTAAGAATGAATTAGTAATTAATGAAATGGTTAATTCAATCGAAATGCATCAATTTCGCTCGATACTTGAATTTCTTCTTTATCTACCATGCAGATTTGTCGATTGTGTTCATCATGGGACATTAATCAGGAAACTACAACATTACGGTGTAAAAAATTTGGCGCTTAGACTTATTACTTCATATTTAAGTAACAGAACTTAAAAAGTAGTGATTAATGGTAAAGGTTCCTCCGGATCGGTAGTATCAATGGGCGTTCCTCAGGGCTCGATTCTTGCCCCAATCCTGTTTTTAATCTATATTAATGACTTACCTCATCTTGTAGGGGACAATCACGATATAGTATTATTTGCTGACGATACCTCTTTAATTTTCAAACTCAAACGGCAGTTAATTAATTATGACGATGTAAATAATGCTCTATCGAAATTAGTATATTGGTTTAACGCCAACAATATGCTCTTAAACGGCAATAAGACAAAGTGTATTAAATTTACAATACCTAATGTAAAACATTCGAATACCAATGTGCTGTTAAATGGGGAGGAGTTGAGTTTTGTGGATACCACTGTTTTTCTCGGTATTACTATTGACGCGAAACTTCAATGGGGCTCCCATATATCTAAATTAGCAAGCAGACTTAGTTCTGCAGCATATGCTGTAAGAAAGATTAGAAGTCTCACAGATGTTGAGACAGCTAGATTAGTGTATTTTAGTTACTTTCATAGCGTAATGTCTTATGGAATTTTGCTATGGGGTAATGCGACTGATATTGAAGCTATATTTGTTTTGCAAAAGAGAGCCGTTCGGGCGATTTATAATCTAAATTGTAAAAAGTCCCTCAGACAAAAATTTAAAGAAATAAACATATTAACTTTGGCATCGCAATATATTTATGAAAATTTAATGTATGTACATAAAAACATAAATAGCTTTAATAAGAATAATGATGTGCATACTTTAAACTCTAGGAACAAACATAAGCTTGTAATACCAGTTACTAGACTCTACGGAATCAGTAATTCATTTATGGGGCATTGTATACGCTTTTACAACAAAATCCCAGAACATATTCAAAGTTTGTCAGTAAACAAGTTTAAAAGTTTTATTAAAGAGAAACTGTACAAAAAGGGTTATTATAATATCAAGGAATACATAAATGAAAATAACCCCTGGGAATAAGGTGATCGCCACCATGCTGGTTCTATGAAAAATCATTTAAAATTGTATAAACGAAATTATTGTTAAGTGATGTTTGAAAAAAAAATCCCGCTGGGTTTCTTGTTGGTTCTTCCCAGGACAGAGGTATTTTCCGAACCAGTGCTAAATAAAAAATGACTTTCAATAAGAATTATGTAATAATCAATATTGAATAAAAAATATTCTATTCTATTCTATTTTGTCAACGCAGTCCAATTTAAGATAATAAGCTTTCAAGGCGAATGTTAACTGCATCAAAAGAGTCTAGATATATAATAACATCGGCGCGCGAATATACAGTTAATAACTAAGCACTTCCCCATTGTTAAATTGTTAACTTTCTTACCGGAAACTATTGCGACAAACAGTAATTGAACATAAAATAAAATATGGAGCCATAGTTGAAACTAGTCGAATAGGCTTCATTGATTGCAGGTCTAGTTGTTTAATGAACTAATTCCAAGTGAAAATGCTTCTTCACAATTTAAGACTTATGATAGAATAATTGTGTTATTACAATAATCTACAAACTATGCTGAATGCAATCATATTTCATGAAAAATTACAACTTTTAGTAAATATCAGAAAAAATTTTAGGACTACAAACGAATAAACGGTATTACAATCATCTGCGTTATTTGTAGTTTATTCGGGTGATAGATTTTTTCTAATAATAATATCTTTCAAGACTCCGGTCCGGTAATAAAAGAAATTAGTATTACAATCATCTACAAACGATTCTTAACGCATTGGTAATCAAGATTTTTCAAAAATAATCATATTTCATGACAAATTACAACTTTTAGTAACTATCAGAAGATTTTTTAGGACTACAAACAAATAAACGGTATTACAATCCTCTGTGTCGTTTGTAGTTCATTCGGGTGATAGATTTTTTTGTAATAATAATATATTTCAAGATTCAGGTCCGATAATAAAAATTTTTTTAGTATTACAATCATCTACAAACAATCCTTAACCTATTGGTAATCAAGATTTTTCAAAAATTATCATATTTTTATATGATATTATTACCTAAATTTAACGTAAGCTAACAAAAACAAAAGTAGAAAATAAAAATGTGATATTCACTCTGTAAACCCCAGGAATAAACACAAGCTAATGTTACCAGTTTCTCGACTTCTCAGTGCCCAATGTGCCTATATACACGCTACAACAAAATCCCAGAAAATATACAAGGTCTCGTATCGTATTCTCGCTTTTTTGTTTTAATTTATGTTTATAAATACCTAGACGTTCACTCGATTTCTGACGTGATCTATCCGCTCGCCGACCTCGTATCTACTCATTTTATGCAACGTTTATGACATATTCGTGGACGAGTACGACCTACGACGCATTTACATATTCGTCTGTATTCATTCAATGTAGATCTTTTAAACATAGTTAGACGTCATTATTCGCTTGAGCTGTGAACCTATAAAATTTATTTTTCTTATAAAATAATTGAAAAAATAATAATAATAATACCTACCTATTGTGATAGATTGGAGTAACGAATCCACAATTGTTATAGAACTTTATTAAGAAGAACCTGTCATATGGGGTCCTAGAAATCAGTTTTAAATAAATATTATTTCATAATCATCATCATTATTACAGCGCTGAACGTAGGTCCCAAGGAATGCAACAAAAAATCACGGTCCCGAGCCACCTGCATCCATCAACTTCTTACAAGTCTTACCAGGTCGTCGGTCCATCTAGTGTGTGTGGGGGGAGGGGGGGGGGGGGTATTCACACCCCTCAAATAAATATTTTTGAGTCTATAAATGTACATCTACTGTGTATAATGTACGTACGTCATCCGAAGTAAAAATCTACGTTAAATGAATACAGACGAATATGTAAACGCGTCGTACTCGTCCACGAATAAATCGGGGAGCTGCTCATGCTGATAATCTAGACGTGCTATAATGTAACGTTTATGGCACGTTTAGATTATCGGCATGATGTGTGTACTAGTATCAGAGTTTACATATTCGTCGTTATTTGCTTGACCCGTGAACTTTGTCTCAAATGGTTATTATTCTTACAAAATAATTTAAAATTAAAAATTTTGTACAGCCGACTTCAATATAAGTTATTTAAGAATAACTCAAAAACTATTGGTCTGACCTTGATCAAATTCATATGGGACCACACGAGAACTATCAGCTTTCATATAAAAAAAGAATCATCGAAATCGGTTCACCCAGTACAAAGTTATGAGGTAACACACATAAAAAAAATACAGTCGAATTGAGTACCGTCTCCTTTTTGGAAGTCGGCAGAAAAACACACACGACAAAACAGAAAAGATACCTATCTACCGTGATGGAATTCGAACGAATCCATACTATTAAATTTATAGAACTTATTCGGTTGGTTCACAATGACAAGAAAGCCATTAATGATGCTTGGATTCGTAATATGAATGCGATGAATGTACCTACCTATTCCTAATTCTTAAGTAGCAATGAGACGCACGTCACAGGTAAGATCTACGTTGAATGAATGCAGACGAATATGTTAATTGTATAATGTTTTATTCATATTTTCGCGAACACTACACATTGAACAAAATTACTTTTACGGATTCTATTGCGTTTGATTAACTTATTTTTTTATTGATTCCCGACGTTTCGAGTACTTTGACCGTGACCATGGGTGCTGTAAAGTATCCGAAACGTCGGGAATCAATAAAAAAATAAGTTAATTAAACGTGATAGAATCCGTAACAATAGTTTTGTTCAAAGTTAATTGTAATCGCGTCGTACATCTATGCGCAGTGGCACGACGCATAAAATAAAAATTTTGCAAAGTTACAAACACAACTCTTGTATCGGCGAAGCCAACAACGCTGAACATTTACAGTGAATGTCACAAATAAATGCTTAACCTTCAACGTGTTCTTTTGCAATAATGCGTAATTGCGTAATATTGTAGTTGTTTATTTTTAATTTAATTTTTGATTTCATTAAAGTATCTCATCATCATCATCATCATTACAGCCTTTCATAAGTCCACTGCTGAACATAGGCCTCCCCCAAGGAATGCCACAAAGCACGGTCCTGAGCCACATGCACCCATCGACTTCCTGCATGTCTTACCAGGTCGTCACTCCATCTAGTGAGGGGTCACCCTACACTTCGCCTACCGGTACGAGGCTGCCACTCGAGAACCTTTCTTTCCCATCGGTTGTCGATTCTTCGAGCTATATGGCCGGCCCACTGCCACTTCAGCTTACTAATCCGTTGGGCTATGTCGGTTACTCTGGTTCTACTGCGGATATCCTCATTTCTAAGTTTATCACGCAGAGAAACCCCGAGCATAGCCCTCTCCATAGCTCGCTGAGCGACCTTCTCAGATCCGTAAGTCATCACTGGCAACACGCACTGGTTGTACAGTTTCGTTTTCAGGTTTTGAGGTATGTCTAACGAGAAGATGTGTCGTAGTTTCCCGAACGCTGCCCAGCCGAGTTGAATCCCTCGATTGACCTCTTGGTCGAAGTTAGACTTACCTAATCGGACTATTTGTCCCAGGTAAACATACTCGTCAACAATTTCGAGCTTAGTGTTCCCAACAATTACCGGCATAGGTGTGTCATGGACGTTAAACATGATTTTTGTTATGTCCATGTTCATCTTAAAAAGACCTATCCGTTGGGAGACACTATTGAGGTCATTGAGCATAGTGCTTAGGTCCTCCAGTGATTCTGCCATAAGGATTATATCGTCGGCAAATTGGAGGTGAGTGATGTACTCGCCATTGTTGTTAATACCGCATCCTTACCAGTTCAGTAGCTTGAAAACATCTTCTAATGCAGCGGTGAAGAGTTTCGGGGATATAACGTCACCCTGTCTTACACCTCTCTGCAGTTGGATAGGTTTCGTACTCTGATTCTGTACTCGCATAGCCATCGTAGCTCTACTGTACAAACACTTCAGCACTTCGATATACCGATAGTCAACTTGGCACCGCTCAAGGGACTGCAGCACCGCCCAAATTTCGACGGAATCAAAGGCTTTCTCATAGTCCACATACGCCAGACATAGTGGCAAATTGTACTACTCGGACTTCTGTACAATTTGCCGAAGGGTATGTATGTGGTCTATGGTGCTAAAGCCCTTTCGGAAACCGGCTTGTTCGGGAGGCTGGAAGTCGTCAAGTCTGCGCGCGAGACGATTCGTAATGACTCTCGAAAACAGCACGTAAACGCGACTCAGAAGGGAAATCGGTCTGTAGTTCTTCAAGAGAGCGTTATCGCCTTTCTTGAAGATCAAGACCACCGCAGTTCTGCTCCACGCCTCCGGAGTAGTGCCACCATGGAGGACGGAATTAAAGAGCTTCTGAAGGACTTCAAGTACCGGTCTTCCACCCGCTTTCAGAAGCTCCGCTGTAATTCCATCCTCGCCTGGGGCCTTACCGTTTTTAAGGTGCTGGAGAGCCATTCTAATCTCGCTCAGACTGACGTCCGGGATATCTTCGGTATAGTGTCGGATGAGACTCGCTCTTGGATCGTTACTCACACTTGCGTGTGGCTCCAACGATGACGTGTACAGCTGCCCATAGAACCTCTCAATCTCACTCAAAATCTCAGGTGTTGTCGTGAAGCGACAATTAAAAATAAAGAGAACCTAACCTAAGAACAGCAAAACAACAAAAGTAGACCAAGAAAATAATATATTTTAAAATTTTAAAAAAGGTATTTACAATTTTTTAAAAAATAATGAAATATGAAGATGATTATGGATGAGGTGAGTTTACAATTAGATTAAAAAAATAGGAGAATTAGTATTATAATGGAGCCTAAAAGTATGAAGTGACACGCTGCTCTTGTAGAAATAGGCACACGCGGAGCTTGAGGTTTCTCAGCGGCGACGGCACGCAGCGCCTGGAGTAGGTGCGCTCGCAGCGTCCGGAGCTGGCGCACGTAGCGCCTGGGGTAGGTGCGCTCAGCACTTGGAGAAGTAGTCGCCGCGCCCAGAGGTAGCGCGGGCAGTAGGTGCACTCGGCGCCTGAAGCAAGCAGTCGTAGCGCGCCTGAGGTAGCGCGGGCAGTAGGTGCACTCGGCGCCTGGAGTAAGCAGTCGTAGCGCGCCCGAAGGTAGCGCGGCAGTAGGTGCACTCAGCGCCTGGAGCAAGCAGTCGTAGCGCGCCCGAAGGTAGTGTGGCCCCGTGCTTGAAGTAGACTTCGCCGACGACTTCACGTGTAGATGGAGGCTTGCAGGATCCCGGGGCAATGCGGCCGCGGGATAAGGCCTTTAGTAGATGCTTCTCCTTTGAGAACTGAAGCGAGACTGTCTTTTGTATTCTCCGATTGTTCGGCTTTTATACCTTTTTAGAGAGAACGATAAATTATTTAAATTAAAAGGAAATTTATTGTAAATGACCTAGAGCAAAAGAGTATTTATGTGAAAATATCGAGATATAACATCATATCGGTAACGAATTTGAATAAAAATTGCCATGACAACCATATAAATAATGGTTGTCAGAAATATAAATTTTTGGTTTTAGGTAAGGTGGAAAACCATTACATTTAAGTAAGAAATGAGATATTATTCATATAGGAAAAACTAATGCGCGGTAGCGCGCACGAAGCCTGAAATTGTAGAGTTACAGAGAATTCAATAAAAGACCGAAAAAGGTAAGACTCCATTGACAGCGATTTTAAAAGTGCTAGATAGTGTGAAAATACGAAGTGAAAATGATTTGTTATTGTATAAAAACCAGGATCCTATGGAAATAAAGGTGATGCAAAATATAAATGCAGAAAATCAAAAACAGAATGGAAAAATAGTGTAAAATGATATTTTAGTAGTATAACTAATAGCGTGAAAAGTGATGCAGAAAATCAAAAACAGATGGGAAAAATTAATAAAATGATATGTAAGTAGCATAACACTACAGTGTCCCGGAAACGATGCTGCCACATTCTGTCTTCAGCTTTGACAGTTGGCTCTTTCTGGCAGACAGATCTCTGGCAAAGACTTTGGAGCCTTGGTTCCGCTCGATCGCTTCTTCAATACGAGCTGTATTGAGGTTGCGTAAGTCCCGCCGCATGCATTTGGAGATCTGTCTGTTCAGATGCCTGTATGCTGTCAAGTCTGTTGAAGAATGCAGCTTCATCTCCCATCTAACAGCCATGAGATTAAGAGTGTGATCGGAGAGTTTTTGTGTTCTTCTGCGGCGGGTCTTGCAGAACTTAGCTCCGACCGCATGGACAGCTTCCACGAGCTTGTCATTCATATCGTCCACTTCATTGCAGTCTTCTAGGTACTGAAAACGGTTTTGTAACTCGAGCTGAAAGGTTTCGGGACTCTGGACTTTTGAACAGAGCACGAGGGGGACGGAGCGTTGACTTCATTAGACGAGACCTCTCCAACTTAACGTTTAGGTTCAGTGTGCCTCTAACCATTCGGTGATCGCTACCAGTTTTCACCCTCGCGATCACGGAGACATCACTGAACAGTTGTCGTCTGGTCGTCATAATGAAGTCAATCTCATTTTTTGTTGAACCGTCGGGGCTCGACCAGGTCCACTTCCTGTGGGGCCGCTTCTGGAAGAAAGAGTTCATCATAAAGAGTCCCTCTTTCTCCATGAAGTCGGCCAGCTGCTGGCCCCTTGGGTTCCGTTGCCCGGTTCCAAATTTTCCTACTTTTAGCTCACCGTTCTCTCTTGTGCCTAGTTTTGCATTGAAGTCTCCCATTAACACCGTATAGTGGGTTTTGGAGGAATGCATGGCTCTAGAGATATCCTCATACATTTCCTCCACCTCCTCATCGGGATGTGCCGAGGTTGGTGCGTAAACCTGTATGACCTTCAGCGAATACCGTTTTGTGATTCTGAGTATAAGGTACGCAACCCTCGTCGACACACTCCCAATATTAACAACGTTGTTAACGAGAGACTTGTGGACGATAAATCTAACACCTCCTTGGGACAGATGGTCACCCTCCCAGTGATAGAGTAAGTTGCCGGATTCGAGGATTACCGTGTCCTCCCCCTCTCTTCGGAGCTCGGATAATCCTATAATATGCCAGCGTAACTTGTTTATCTCTTCTTCCAGCTCCACGATTTTCTCGTCAGTCCTCAGGGTGCGTGCGTTGTATGTTGCCAGGTCGAGTCGTTTTAAGTGGCAACCGAACCTCCACCGGAGATTCTTAGCACACCCTGCTCCGCCGTTACCATGATCGCCACCATAGCCAGGAATAGCGGGGCCGCCGGGGACTGGGTGCCGTCTTTTTGTAACTTTTGTCATGGGGGTATTTGTCATAGTTGCCACGCTTGGCGAGCGGGTTGGCAACCGCAGTTTTTTTTATTGTAATTTTGGCTATTATCAGGAAGATGCTGCTGCCCATCTCCTGCCTGTTTCCCTTTGTCGCCTTTTACGACACCCACGGGAAGATATGGGGTAGTGGATGTTCTTAACCGCCACTACACGGCATTCTTAAAAATTATAGTATCTAATCTTATATAATTCTAAGGAAAAAATAATACCAGGGGACTAAATAAAGGGCACTGATGCCAAATTAGTGCTTTATAGAATGTTTGCCTGTCCGTCTGTCTGTCTGTGTATTCCCGATTTACGGAAAAACTACTGTGCAGATTTTCATGAAATTTTGTGTGTAAGTAGTTAGGGACGCGGGGCAACTTATAGGTTACTTTTCTTCCGATTGCGGAATTTCAAAAAAGGAGGGTTAAGTATTTTCCTTCCTAAAGATGTTAATTTCTATTTTATACTAGCTGTTCCCCGCGACTTCGCCCGCGTGTAATTTAGAGTTTTAATTATATTGCTCAGAATGCTAACTCTTTTCCTCAAATATAAGTAGCCTAAGTTACTCCTTAGCCACTCAACCGTCCACGGTGACTACAGTCCCTAAAAACCACTATTGCCTCACCTGTCTAGGCACTAAACAACATCTTTCGGTTTAAACGCGCACAGCACAAAAGATAACTGTTATTAATACAGTAAAAAATTATAGATGGTGCTATATGAAATTTGTCGTTTGTGAAAGTGAATTTTATCTGTATAGTAACAAAATATTTAGGAAAAAAAGTATGGAGTGTAGAGTAGAAGGAGAACCATCTTATAAGGTGCGAAAGTTGAAAAAGTGTTCTACTATTTACTGAAAATAGAGGTTCCAAAACCTACCACAATAGCGCTGGCGTCTGGAAAACTACGATATGAAGATAGCAGTTGTGAACAGAGTGAAGTCAGATAAAAAAAAGTTAAAATAAAATTTCGCCATTTTTGTTTGTGGAATGTTAACGTGTGAGAAATTCGATCAAAAATGTGATAACTTTTCTGTTTTTATACGTTATTTCTAATGTTATTGTATATCAAACTAATTGCGAAGATATTTTCTTTAGTAAATATGTATCATTGCGACAATTTCAAAACGTTTACATATAATAATTTAGCTCTAAATTTTAATCACTAGACGCGATCATCGTTTATTGATTATATGTTGTTTAAAATGTATTCTAATCAGTTTTTTGTGTTATATGAAAGCAAAATATAAAATAATGATTCACTATCAACACGTTGATAGCAATTTATAAACGAAATATCTGTTGAGATGTGTCTAGAAATTATTAAAACATATTTTTTCCTTTATTTACTTATTTATTCAAATTTATATTGGGTTAACATTATATACTATATAAGATGTTATTGATATTGGTGTCATTTTAAAGGGAATATCATGTACTATTATAATATAAAATAATGTCTCCAGTAAGTATTACACTTTTCTTGTAAAACTTGAAATAAAAAATAAATACGATTTTTTTGATATTCCCATTTTTAAGCTTTATTTTCAGGCTTTATTTTTAATTTGACTAATTTTCTTTTAACAAAATAAAATTTTGATTTTTTTTTAATCTTTTGAGAATATTTTTTATTTGAATGTAGCTATAGTAGTTTTTCAGTAGTAATCGTTTTTATTATGACAGTCTCGCGCGTTCGTAAAAAATAGTGACATTTAATTCGCGGACAGGTCAGGCTAGAATTACTCGCACGAGGCGGATGGTTGAGTGGTTAGAACATCAGCTATCTGCCAGTGAAAGTCCCGTCGAAATCGGTCCAGCCGTTTCGGAGATTAGCCGGAACAAACAAACAGACAGACAGACAGACCGACAGATAGACAGACAAAAATTTTAAAAATTGTGTTTTTGTTATAAGTACCGTATATACATTCATATGCATTTAGTAAAAAGCTGTTATTTTAACATTACAAACAGACACTTCAATTTTATTTATTTGTATAGATTATTGATTATTGATGTGCCTTTTTTAAATAAATAATTTAAAATCTAACATATATTATTATTATTATATAAATTTAAATCCTAAAATAAGTTTTAACGGTTGCGTAATAATTTGAACTACGCCGACAATCGTTTCACTATCAAAACAGTGCCATCAAATGTTAAATTCAAAAAGTAGTAACATTTTATCTCCAGTTACTAATAAATAAATAACTTACATTTAAGGTTAAATAATTTAATTCATAATTATTTGAAAGTTCTAACGTCCATTTTTCAGTTCTTTCGTTATTTCATTTTAGTGGGAATTAATAAAAGTTTATAGTAACTAATTACTACACAAATAGATAATAATGACATCTATCGAAAATCATTAAATGTGAGATGTTTCTAAGTTTAATTTCTGATCTATAAAAAAATTGTTTATCTTTATGTATAAAAATTACGTCTCACATTGTTTGTCCGCATTGAACTCCTAAACAACTGAACTGATTTCAATGAAATTTTGCACTCTGTGCAGTTTGGTCCAACTTGAGAGATAGGATAGTTTTTATCCCGATAAGTGACCATCAATTTTTTTATTGCTAATTTCAGTTTTTTTAGGAAAGCAAATGGTCGTCGGAAAGGGCAGAACAACGTCTGCCTGGTCAGCTAGTCTATACTATAAAAACTGATAAAAACTGTAATTATTGCAAAACTCTCACTATCCATATAGTTTAAATACAGAGATTTTTATTTATGTATTGGCCAGATCTTAGAATTAATAATATCACAAAGTAGTCGATTATGGCAAGATTTTTTTTTTATAGGAGAGCGGGCAAACGAGCATACGGCTCACCTAATGGTAGTGACTACCGCCACCCATGAACAACTGCAAAACCAAGGGAATTGCAGGTGAGTTGCCGGCCTTTTAAAAGCTCTTTCCTTGAAGGCCCTAAGTCGTATCGGTTCGGAAAAATCGCCGGTGGTAAGCTATTCCACAGAGAGTTCGTACACGGAAGAAAACTACTAGTGAAACGTACAATGGTGGATCGCCAAGCATCCAGATGGTGTGGATGTTATCGGAAGTTTTGCCGCGATGTGCGTTCGTGAAATTTGGCGTCTGGGATTAATCCAAACAATTTCTCAGAGTACTCCCGATTCGAGCCGCTCTGCTCTGGATGCGGTCAAGTGGAAGGAGCTGGCACTGGGGAGCTCCAGCCCAAAGATGGGAACAGTTTTCCATGTGAGACTGAACCTGCGCCTTGTAAAGTTGCATGCGGTGTGCCGGTATAAAATACTGTCCCGCTCTGCTGAGCACGCCAAGCTTTTTGGAGACTAATTCAGCCTTCTCTTACAAGTAACTACGAAACTGCACACTATTCGATATGTCGACACCGAGGATTCCGATACTGGCTGAGACAACAAGTGGAGTGCCTGGAACTGAGGAGATACGACAAAGGGGTTCTTTTTAGCGATAAACGCGCAAAATTGTGTCTTCTGAGGATGAAACTGGACTAGATTTAGTCGCCCCCAATCCGAGACTTGTTCAGCAAAGACTCGACTTCAGACGCAAGTTTGTTCCGGTACTAGGTGACGTTTTCCCGAGAAATATTGCCACGGTAGGAGCACAGAGCATCACCAGTGCTGTCATGAGCATAGCAATGAATGTTACCGGTTTGCAACATATCATTGATATGTAAAAGAAACAGCGTTGGTGATAGCACGCAGCCTTGTGGAACACCAGCGTTAATAGGCTTGTAGTCGGACCATGCACCGTCTACAACGACCGTAATGCTCCCATCTACAAGAAAGTTGGTGATCTAATTGCACAATTTCTCGGGTAGCCCATAGGAAGGGAGTTTTGAAAGAAGCGCTTGTAACAAACCCGATCGTAGGCCTTCGCAATGTCCAAACTAACGGCAAATGCCTCCCCCTTGGACTCTACTGCTTCCGCCCATCTATGAATCAGGTAGACCAGAAGATCACCAGCTGATCGATCCTGACAAATACCGTATTGGCGGTCACTAATCAGCTGGTGATCCTCAAGGTACCTCATGAGCTGGCAGTTTATAATCATCATCATCATCATTACAGCCCTTCACAAGTCCACTGCTGAACATAGGCCTCCCCCAAGGAATGCCACAAAGCACGGTCCCGAGCCACCTGCATCCATCGACTTCCTGCATGTCTTACCAGGTCGTCACTCCATCTTGTGGGGCGATGCCCTACACTTCGCCTACCGGTACGAGGCTGCCACTCGAGAACCTTTCTTCCCCATCGGTTGTCGGTTCTTCGAGCTATATGGCCGGCCCACTGCCACTTCAGCTTACTAATCCGTTGGACTATGTCGGTCACTCTGGTTCTACTGCGGATATCCTCATTCCTAAGTTTATCACGCAGAGAAACTCCGAGCATAGCCCTCTCCATAGCTCGCTGAGCGACCTTGAGCTTCCTCATACGGCAGTTTATAATGGATTCCATTATTTTGGAGAACAAGGAGGTGATGGCGATAGACCTGTAGAATGTGTTTTTTGACTATATTATGATATGACTTGACCAAATCAATGAATAGAAATCGTTTGGCGATATTAACAACTAAACACAACATTGTTATTTCTTCATATTGTTTATATCGTAAAATAATTTCATTACACACCGCTAGCAGCGCTGGTAAGGTAGTTTTCACAGAAGCAGAAATTTTAATAGAATCGACATCACTTTATGCCTAATTTATGTATTTTATATAAATTTTGGCGGCTATGTTGTGTGATTGGGCCACCCCAGTCGTGCCTATTGTTGCTGAGTACTAGAGGGTACAGTTTTTGTTTTCATAGTTTTAATCTCATAATAGCGCCATCTACTTACTGCTAAATAAACTAATAATAAGTAACTGATGAAATTAAAAAGAACTCTATTGAATACTTATTCTTCCAGTATCAAAAATTGACAATAATAGACTTAGAATACATATTACACTACATACATGCGTTTTGTACGTGGTAGAGCCGTGCTGCAGCTATATTAGTATTAGGTATAGTTGTAGCACGAATGGGTCGGCTCGATTGGGGAAGGACCACGCTCTCACAGAATACCGACGTAAAATAGCAGCATAACGCTGCTGTGTTTCGTATGGTGAGTGTAGAGAACCGCAGACCCGTTTTACTGGAAACGAGGCATTACATCTTAGTCCTCACGGGTGGCAGCGCATCTGCATTTTGATTCGTAATCGAGAATAGATGTAGATGTCTATGGGCCGCAGCAACCACTTACCATCAGGTGGACTCTGTGCTCGTTTGTCACCCTTATCCTATTAAAAAAATCCAAACCGGTGTCGGGATGATTTATCGTAAATGTCACTTTTAGCAAAATGACTAACAGAACTGTGTACACAAAACTGTGATTAACACAGAATGTCTTTAGTTGAATATGTTGGGTGTCTATCAGCGTAGCAATATTTCACCAACTTCTTTTTGTATCAAGTCCGATGTAATTAATTGAAAATTAAGTGGACTGTAAGATTTGCGTCTCTAAATGATGGAATAGTTTGAATGACTAATAACTAGGTAGATGGGGTAACAATAGTACAAAAGCTTCCTTTCAGTTTTTACGAGATTTATTTAAGCAAATACGAGAGCCGTGTATCTCGAACTTCGATTTACCACGTTAAAAGAATATGTCGGAAATCATTTTTAGGTATACTTACGTGAAGTCGGGCAACTCGCGTTGGAGTCAACTCAATCAACTCTTTTTTTGTCTTAAAACTCGCTGCGGCCTGTCCCCAGTAGGATGTATGTAGGCTGCTACTTTTGTACTTTTAATAGGCCTATCCACTGCTGATCATAGGCTTCACGCATTGTTTGTCAAATAGGCCGGATATTTGCAGTAGTAGGCACGCTTGGCAAGTGTGTTGGCAGCCGCAGCTTTTTTATTACTCCGCACTGTTGTCAGGGAAATGCTGCCACTCATCTCCTGTTTCAGTTTCCCTTCTGTCGCCTCTTACGACACCCACGAGACGTTACATAGTTAATGTAACTGGAGAATCTAGCGATACTAATTAGTTATTTAAGTAATTTTAAGAAAATTTGTTTTCATTAAACTTAATTAAATGTTGGAAAAAAAAAAGAATTTTTACTCCACTGTGAATACACCTTTACCCTGTAGTTGCACTGATGACTCACTATTTTCTTAACGCGAACGGACTATACAGATCAGTAGTGCCGCCAACGCCCGAGCGGTAGGGATGGACAAAGGGAAAAAATATATCGGTATGTATCGAATCTATATTTTTAAACAGTATCGATATATATCGCGTGATAAATATCGATATATCGTCACCATTTGAATGATGTAAAGATAAGGTCCAAAATTTGATCGATACTCTAATATAAATATTGATTTGTCGATATATCACGATTTAAAATATTGACGATATATATCAAAATATTTATTAAAAATATCGATATATCGATATTTTTTACCCATGCCTACCGAGCGGCACGTTGAATTTTTCTCAAATAATTTAAAATTAAGAATTTTGTACAGCCGACTTCAATATAAGTTATTTAGAATAAGTGAAAAACTATTATTAGATATTGGTCTGACCTTGACCAAATTACGAGAAGTACCAGCTTAAAAAAAAGAATCATCGAAATCGGTTCACCCAGTAAAAAGTTATGAGGTAACACACATAAAAAAAACATATAATCGAATTGAGTACCGTCTCCTTTTTGGAAGTCGGCAGAAAATGAGTTTCACCGATTCCGTGGTAGATAAACTGATAAACCAGGTGGCCTAATATCCCGCACTGTATGATGCATCTCACAATAATTATTAAAACAGTGTAACAAAAGATACCTACATAGTACCTATTTTGTTTACATAAATATAGTATATAAATAGAGTACCCAGAGAACATTCGGAACGGATTGGAACACGGGCTGCTGCCTCCTGCAGTCGGGTTCGGAATCATGACTGCAGCGAGATGACCCGCTGCAGCTGTCTGCGGTCGGCTACGGAATTATACCCTGAAGGTAATATATATTACCCTCAGGTATCTTAGTACAACGTCGTCGTGGGTCTCCTACAACTTTTGAGTCAAGGATCTTTTTGTACTAAATATGATAATGATATAGCAATTATTATATAGGTACTATTTTAACTTTAACAATACAACATTGTTATAGGACATAAAACGCTTTATTATTATTATGACATGTTTCTGTAGTTCATTTGGTACTAGCGATGTTACAAAACATAGGTGATGAGTTATAAAGGTAATTTAATACAATACAATAACTTTATTTCAGGCATCAAGGACTTAAAAATTAAGAATATTGGCCTATAGCAATATATATCTTAACCTAAAAATATATATAAAATATAGACATAACACTATTTAGGGAACTTTTTTCATTGGCTCGTCACTGTATCGGCGAAACACTACCCCAGAGGGCCAGAAATCGAGAGCGAGGAATGTATCTTTGTGTTTTGCAGGAACCTGGAGTACGTAGGATTTGAAGTTCGTTGACCTATTAGACTCCATATACCGGGTGTTTGGTGGGTGGTCCGACAAACTGAAATGGGAGATAGATGGGTTCGTTAGAAGCATATTTTCTTAGTAAATTTTTTTTCTATCTCTTACCATTTTTTTTTAATTGAATTTTTAAATTTTTTTGTAATTATCCCAATTTTCTAGTATTTTGGTTCAATAACTTCTACTATTTCTAGTTTTCTACCATGTTTTTTTATTTTCCCTAAGAAATATATATTTTTTTAAATTAAAAGAAAGATTGAAAGCCTAAAAGGCATAAGAAAAAATACTTACGACACATTGAAAGTGAACAAACGAGAAAAAAAATTGTAAGCCCTTAAGTTTCCAGCCCCTTAAAAAAATAAACAAATATGTTGAGTAATTTCAAATGGCCATAAAAAAAAATTCTATTTCATCCTCTTTCTATCGGTATATCACATGTTACATAAAACTTTAAATTATCAACAAAATTATTGATAATCAAATGTGAGGACGGGGGAATTAAAATATTACAAGTTCCGTAAAAATTGCCAGGGCACCCTAAACTGGTTTTTACCCGTGTAAATATTTTTATGGTTTCATTTATGCGTGTGCGAGCCAGGTAGATGTTGTCTCTTTCTGGTGGTACAGGCGAAGTTACGACGCGCGGATCAGCTACCTGCTTCTGTTGTTATTTAATTTAGTCGTGATTTGACTGTCTCTGAAGCTACTTGCGAGTTCTTTTTCGACATTCATTGTTGAACAGTTTCGTTGAGTTTAGTTTTTGTTTCGTTGATTGTTAAGTTTTTGTTTGTTATTTGTTTCTGTTTTCGGACGGTAGTGTTCAAACTTAATTCAAAACACTGCAGTGATTATGGCTCAACGCACTTATTTTACTAACCAGGAATACGCTGATATGCTTTTGGTTTATGGCCGGGCCCTAAATAACGGCCACAGAGCACGTAGACTTTATGGAGAGCTGTATCCCACGAGAAGGTTGCCTAGCCATGATACGTTTGCAAATACTTATAGAAGGCTACGTGAAACTGGCAAATTGCAACACAGGGAACCAGGAGTACGTGGAAGACCACTTGATGTTGCTGTGGATGAGCGTATCTTGGCGGCTTTTGACGATGATCCCACTATAAGCATTAGAAAAGTAGCGACTGAACTCGGCTTTTCTGTATGGAAAGTGTGGTCGGTTCTCCGCAACCATTGCAAGCACCCATTTCACCTCACCCCAGTGCAAGGTACTTATTATTTCTTCTTTTTATAAAATTACTGTTTATCTTATACATTATTAATTATTTCATACATTTTAAAGTGAGTAAAGTAACTTACACTATTTTTTGTGCTAGGTATCGTGGAAGGAGATTTTGCACGGCGTACAGAATTTTGCAGCTTTATACTGCACAAAGATGTCGACGATAATCAATTTTTGAAGAGCATTTTATGGACCGACGAGTCGAAGTTTACACGAGAAGGCATTTTCAATCAACATAATTTACATTATTGGTCAGATAAAGATGAAAACCCACGTAAAACGAGACAAATATCGCATCAGACACGGTTTAGTGTTAACGTGTGGGCAGGTGTGATCGGAAGATATTTAATCGGTCCTCATTATCTACATGATAATTTAAACGGAGATAATTATTTACATTTTTTACAAAATGATCTCCCGGAACTAATGAGCGAGGTACCAATAATGAATGAGGACACAAGAATAATATTTCAAAACGATGGCTGCCCTGCCCACTATCGCAGAACCGTGAGGGAATATTTAGATGCGGTATTTCCGAACACGTGGATAGGGAGACTCGGACCTATCGAATGGCCTGCGAGATCCCCAGATCTGACTCCACTGGATTTTTATGTCTGGGGCCGAGCAAAGGAAATTGTATACGAAAATGAAATACAAACAAAAGAAGAGTTGATTGGAAAAATAAATGCTGCTTTTCATATTATGAAAGAAGAAATACGATTAAAAACTACCACGACTGAAATACGTCGAAGATATCGAGCGTGTCTGCATAATGTAGGAGGATATTTTGAACAAAATTTGTAAATTTAGTAAAAAATTACTAGTACTTATTTTTTTATTATTATTGAGCAAGACCCTGGTTAGTGTAGTGTAGACACAACCATTAACTTTTTTGTATTAAATACAATAATAGGCGCTCGTATGAGCTGGTAGCTGTAGCTGACCCGCGGGTCCTAAGCGGAAATATTTTAATTCCCCCGCCCTCACATTCAATTATCAATGATTTTGTTAAATAATCTAAAGTTTTATTTGACATATGATATACCGATAGAAAGAGGGTAAATCAGGAAAGTTTTTAAGGCCATTTTAAATTACTCAACAATTTTATTTATTTTTCTGGGGCTGGAAAAAACTTAGAGGTTTACAATTATTTTTCTCGTTTGTTCACTTTCAATGTATCGTAAGTATTTTTTCTTATGCTTTTTGGGCGTTAAATCTTTTTTTTTAATTATATACAAATCATTATACTTGGGAAAAATAAAAATAAATGGTAGAAAACTAGAAATAGTAGAAGTTATTGAACCAAAATACTAGAAAATTGGGATAATTACAAAAAATTTTAAAAATTCAATTAAAAAAAAATGGTAAGAGATGGAAAAAAAATTTACTAAGAAAATATGCTTCTAACGAACCCATCTATCTCCCATTTCAGTTTGTCGGACCACCCACCAAACACCCTATATTAAAATACATATTGAATTTGATACTTCAGGAAAAACAATAATAATAATTATATTTTCATGGATCTATTTTATTATTATTAGCTGATTACTGTAACCCATATTCTGTATTATGTGTATGATACTAATATTATTTTAAAAACACGATAACATCATTATTATCACATATTGTGATAATAATTATGTTATCGTGTTGTACACTTTTGTGCATAACATTATGTATTTAGCCTAATTTTGGTTTCGATATATACCTTCATTATTATGAATATATATATATATATGCACCGATAGCTTATGGAATATTAAACCAACTATATAATTACAGAAGTCGCTATATAAACATAAAATTGCAATGGGTTCCATCGCATATAGGTTTAAAGGGAAACGAAGAGGCTGACCTATTAGCAAAAGCCGCTATAACGCATGGAATCGAATTAAATATTTTACCAATTTACACGGAAATCTTGACAAAATTCAAAAACCTTTGTTATGATAAATTTAGAGAGTATTTTGATGAAAGAAGCAGGGAAAAGGGAATATGGTATAAAACAATACAAAGTCAGCCTCTTCGAATACCGTGGTATAATAATATTAAAATGAATAGAAACCATATAATTGTTATTCATAGGTTACGTTCTGGGCACTACCCCAATAAAAAATTTGTATTTTTAATGAAAAAAGCAGACTCGCCCAATTGCGATATTTGTCATATTATAGAAGATGTCCAACATATGCTAGCAGAATGTGTCAAATATCAAAGGGAAAGGGAGAATCTGGTACAAAAATTTAGTATCAATTTGTGTGAAACGGGTTTTTGAGTATACTTGCGGAGCCACACTCAGCGGTAGCAAAATCAGTCAGTTCCATATTTTTACCACATTGATTGCCTCTTTCCAAATAGCATTTGTGAAACAGGAACAAGCTATGTTACGATAAGGCTGACATATCCTTGTAGGATAAAAGCCTTTTTAAATAAAGATAGATAATAAAATATATATATATATATATATATGTTTTCTGGTAAATGTCTTGTGGTAACTTGTAAAAGAGTTTGAAAGAGTGTATTTTATTTTTAAAATCTTAATATCCACCATAGCAGATGACAGACAATGTATTGGCCACACCCCACATCTATATCATAAATAATTAAAGAATTAAGAAAGAGTTACCGTCAGGTCAGTTACAACCGCCATATAACCAAAAGTGTACCTATATGGCGGTGTTACATGAGAGCAATCTTAATAGTACCTTACTGTATAAGAAAGGATTTAGAATTAATGTTAAGTATAGCAATTTTACGTGGTAGAACCACGTTGCAGCACGAATAGGTCGGCTTGACTGGGAAATGATTAAGTCCGTAACGAAAACATCGACGTAAAATAATAATATAATCACATTTTTACTCATGTGATATACGGCGACACTATCCATCTCAATGTAGCACAGGGCAGCCTCTCACCAACACGATCTTCCTTGCCTACACTAGTAGAATACCCCAAAGGGCATAGTTACGACAGTGAGAATCGTAGAAATACAGACTGATCTCTCAAGTCGCCTGCGCGATACTTATTTATTCTGTGGTGACTGGTGATGCTTTATACTGCTAGAACGGATGGGAGATTACAGCTCTATCCTCACTTGTACGTATTTCCTTTTATATTTTTTTACCCTCGTTCCGAACAATAGCCTATTTATTTTTCAGGCTCAGGGAAACATCAACTTATCATTTAATGTTTAATGATCTAAATTCTAAACGAACCCGCTAACTTCTATCGGTCAAATAATCTTCCATAAATTTTTAGTGGAATACCTTTTATTTCTAGTTTTAACATGTGAGGGTTAGAGATTGTGTCAAATTATGGTGTCAAAAACTTTAGTAAATCTAGGAACACAGTTAGACACTTGTTTTTTTTTTAATCAATATGAAGTATTATCGAGTTAATCATGAACATACATCAACAAATCAATTCAACAAATCAAAATGAAGTATTATCGAGTTAATCATGAACATCATTCATTCATGAACCAGATGCGGTTCATGAACTGATTGATAGGGTGAAAAAAATAATAATTCAACTCCAAAAAACGAATCAATATTTGGTTGACTAGTTCTAGAATTTTTGACAAGATTGTAAAATCGGCTGGTAATTATTATCATACCCCAAAAAAATAAAGAGACTAGACTGTTTTTATTTTATGGGTCATAGGATCTGATAAGTGGCGTTGTCCTTAGTTAATTAATTTCCAAAAGCAAATATATAAATTTTATGGACCAAAATGACTGAATTTTAAAACATATTTTATTATGTTGGGTCGTTGCGAAGTTGCCTCATAACTCTTTACTGGGTGAACCGATTTCGATGATTCTTTTTTTTATTTGAAAGCTGGTGCTTCACATGTGGTCCCATATAGATTTGATCAAGGTCTGACCAATAGTTTTGAGTTATTCTTAATAATTTATATTGAAGTTGGTTGTACAAAATGTTTAATTTTAAATTATTTGTTATTTACTCTGTTAAAAAGTCCGGAGTGAAACGCATCGTAGGTACCACCTGCCGGTAAAGGTCAGAACAACGTCTGCCGAGCCGAGTGAGTTAGTCCCGTACACAAGGCTACATCTGTCATGTATTACCTATATTATTTACCGTAATACAGAAAGCATTGCCAACACTCGTATGTGCCCGTTACCAGTAAAGAGTCTTCGATATATTCTTTGATTCGAGCAGTGTTTCACACATGTTAAACCAACAGGTTTTTATACTTTGGTGTCATCATGTAATTGGGTCCTTTACGTAACACCGGTGTGTGTTTGTGACGGGAACACGTTATGGTTGGTCGAACTGTATTGTTGCTGATAATGACTGGTTGCAGGCAGGAGAGCAAGTAGATCATATGCTCTAACACCTTTATTGTATTTGACAATTGGCCTCATGAATGGTTTCTGATGGAAGGCGTACTTGTTATCAAGTAGTGTTCTTTTATTTAAATAATTTTGAAAATAATTTCTAACATCAGAAGTGGAATAATTTTTACATGAGTAGTGGAATTAAAGCTTTATTTTGCTAGCACTACATTCTAATTTCTTACATCAGAATTGGGATAAAGTCCCTGTTATCGCTCACATAATATAATCTTCGAATACTGTCAGTGAAAGACTGTGACGTGCCTCATGTTTGGTTTTCTACCGACTTAAAAAGGAGCCGGTACTCAATTCGACTCTGTTTTTTTTATGTGTGTTACCTCATAACTTTTTACTGGGTGAACCGATTTTGATGATTCTTTTTTTATTTGAAAGCTGGTGCTTTACATGTGAAAAATATAAATTTGATCAAGGTCTGACCAATAGTTTTTAAGTTATTCTTAATAATTTATATTGAAATCGGTTGTACAAAATTTTAATGTTAAATTATTATGTTATGAAGTTTGTTGTCCTATTTACGACATAGACGAATCATTAAAATGTAGCGTTAAAGATTAAAGTGAAATGTTTTAAGCCAAAAGTTCTAAAATCTTGTTGTTCAATTTATATTAAAGGCTACTTTTATAGTTTCTTAACGTATCCAGATAGGTTGAAAGAAATGTTTAAGGCACCTGATGAGTTAAAGTTTTGTGTTCAGTGAAAACTTAACTCGTTCGAATTTGGTCATGGTCAGGTGCGGCCGAACCCTGGTAAGATTGAGGCTACACTGCGAAAACTCAAGCAGCCGCCGAACACTTGGTATTTTGGCGCGGCAAATGTACTCCTGACGCTTGCTCAGCTTAGGTTGCGAGTGATGAGTCATGTCACGCAGATATCTATCCGACCGTAGTCACATAAATTAAGTCGTCTCGACTTAATTTATGTGATAAGTCGTCTCGACTTAATTTATGTGATAAGTCGTCTCGACTTAATTTATGTGATAAGTCGTCTCGACTTAATTTATGTGACGTCATTTGCAATGTGTGATATTTTACACAGTTTACTGTTTTATTTTTGCAATGTGTGATATTTCATACAGTTGCCCTTTTATATTTGCAATGTGTATACTGGCCTACGCCTCTGCATTCAGTTGTCTTTAAAATGAAGAGACAAAGGGCTCCCGAACGGTTTTGGAAAAGTAAAGACTGATAATCTCCACGTGCTTATAATCGACAGGGAAACATGATCCTGGTATGCGCGGACCTTATCGCGTAGTTTTAGTCCTGGACCATGGGCGCTATAAAATACAACTTTTTGTTGGTGCGAGTGCGACGCCGCGGCTCACTGGCACGTGTGCAGCATGGCGGCTCGCTGGCGCTGGTGCGGCGCAGCAGTTCGCTGGCGCGAACGCAGCGAAACCACTCGCTGTTTAGCTGGGTGGCCTGTGTCTCCAGTGTATAGTACTATCTGTGCCATGTGCGCAGTGTTCCTCAGAGAACATTGTATTATCTGTGACGTGCGTTAAACTCTATTAGGAAGCGTTGTATACAAAAATCTGATTTGGACGATGTTTTAAATCTTGTAAAAGCTTAGTCTGTATGAAATGTATTTAAGAGCTCACTCATTGTGTGCTCATGAACAAAAATTATTAGGGATTTGAAAACAACAAGTTTATCGTTTCATGGTCAGAAAAGGCCGAGACGGGAATGTTACCTTAAGCCAGTAATGTTATTTAGCCTCCACACGTGGGGTGTACTTACCCAATGCTTACTTTGAGGGTGAGTACACATATATCAGAAATAGCTAACGTAGGACTTCCTTTGTGAAATAGTAATATTGATATACGCTAACGTTGTGTCTCTTTCTCAAAAGTAGAAGGCGGATAAGTTAACGTAGTGCCTCTGTGGCGTCTAGCTTAAATTGTGCTAACGTCGTGCCTATGACTTAAACAGCTACGTTAGTACGTTATTTTTCAAAGAGTAGCCTAATTTTAAACTTAAATTCAAATATTTAAATAATGATATATCGTTATTGCAGTTTTTAAAAATTCTAGTAAATAAGGCTTCTACATTTATTTGAGACTGAAACTATCCCACATTGATTGTGATTTATGGGCAACAACTAGCGTACGTGCGCTCCTCTGTGTGCGATTCAATTCACAACGCTTTAGCCGACCGATTGACCCTTACGAATGTGTGCGTTCGGAGTAAAATAGATATAATATAAGAATTACAATCAGTCAAAATAATACATTATCACGCATTTTGAATTTAAAGGATAAAAAGGACAGAATGTTTGATATTTTTTTTAATAAATTTTCTGTACCTTTTGCCCATATTACTAACTTATTCTGAACCTTCTCTGCAAATGTGGCCCGTTATTGCAAAACAACCCTATATATATTCAGAACTTTAAAATTTAAAATATACTATAGCTGCCGTGATATAATGTTAATGTACTTCGCTTTATGTCACTCCCTAACAATATTGTATAACATCATGGGGGAGGAGGGGAGCTATAGGTGCCAAAACATACCTCATCGAAGTAGAAACAGCATATGGTGCAATGGGTCTGGCCACCCAATTTTGTTAAAGGTATACTGTATAAAAAATTACGAATTTAACGGTATTTTTATTTTTTCTACCTTTAAAAATGACTAAAATATTGATGAGTAAAGTGGTGTTTTACGATACAGGCGACCGCTTTGCTCCGCACCGCGATGTGACGTCACAATTCGACGCGCTCGCTCGGCCGGTCGCCTTCCGGCCAGTACGCTGCTGGCGGAAAGGCGACCAACTCGTTTCGTTTCGAGGCGCGTGCATTTTCTAGACATTAAAAATGGTCAGAAAATATTGCATTGTACCTCTGTGTACAAATTCAAGTGAAAAAACACCTGACAAGCTGTTTTTTAATGTCCCAAAAAAGGACGAAATAAGAAAAATGTGGTTAAAGGCGATAAGAAGAGCAGATCCTCTCAAAGCCACCAGTAGTGTTCATTGTTGTGAAGATCACTTTGATGTAAGTTTCATTATTATTTGTTTACATATATATCTATTGTTGCCTACAAAATGTTTACCAGTCACACACCACACAACGCACCAGTGTTAATAACTATTTGGGTTTTATATGCCTACTTACCTGCTCATGAAAAAGAAGCGCGTCACTATAAACCTAAAACGGGTTTTCGTGTCGAACAGCCGTAAAAAACGTCGAGATCGTGGATTTGAGTCCCACTTGCTATATTATTTTTTATCATATTTTTTTTCTTGTCATGTTATCTATTTATCAGTAACCTTTATTATCACATTAAAAAGATATAAAGCCGTATTGTATAAGTGCCATAGATAAACGCCGGACACAAACTTGTGTTAAAATACAAACTATAATAAATAGAAATATAACATACAACTTAAGTTATTTGCCTTATCGAACTATACATATTATTTTACAGGTCGAAAATGATATGGAAAATTATGTGAAGCACAAATTAGTTGGAGGGCGGCTGCTTTTGAAAAAAGGAGTGGTGCCACATAAGTTCGCGTGTCAAAAAAATCAACCGAAAAAACCCGAACGCCCAAACCTACTAATCAATGGTAAAGCTGTATACTTTTCGTAATCTTTTATTAGTAACTTACCTTTGGAGTTTTATTCCACGATTTTCTTAAGATAAAAAATCATTTTTTTTTTCAGAAAAATACTGCGCATCCATTAAAATATCCACTTTTGGCAGATTATCTGACTGTTCTTTTTCAAAGCCCGCTTCCATTTTCTTTTTTTAGAGCACTACACATCGTGACTATACATATAAATACAAATATATTCATATAAAAGCTAAATATTCAATACGTTAGTTTATAATATGTAGGTAAACGACCGTATACTTCCGAGCGTGCGGTTAGTACTGAACTTAAGCAAGTACCTACTGCGCGCTCGATCTGTCGAATTGTGACGTCACGTCACAGTTCACAGAAACAAAACACAAAATTTCAAAACGTTATATGTTTCGTATTTCTGCGCCAATTTGGATGAAACAAAAACTGTCGTTATTTTCATAAACATAGCTTTAAAGCTATATAGGTTTTATTGTCAAATTATCACACGTTGGTGTGACCCATTCTCAAAGCAGGTGCTTTACTGGTGTCCCTATCTGTTTTCCTACAGACAAGCTGTATAAAAAATGGGATGTACTAAAGGTTATACAAACTTTCATCCTGCATATCGTGCTTAAACAATATTCTTATCTCCATTAAAACCCAGATCTTCTTTTTTTATAAGATAAGGGTGACAAACGAGCACACAGTCCACCTGATGGTAAGTAGTTGCTGTGGTCCGTAGACGTCTACATACATCAGACTTTTTAAAGTTTCGAAAGTAAGACTATATTCAAATAATTCATTCATTATTGCTATCAAAAATGAATTTAACCTCTTGCGTGATAATTCACATGTGTATACATTCTGTAAAACCCGGCCTTCTTTTTCACTATCCAATGAGGAATATAAACTATTGTAATTTTTTATACTTTATGTTTGAAGTTTTCCAACTTTATAAATAATATGGTCAATTACTTCTCAAGATATGGAAGCTATAATATTAAAACATGTTTCATCATCATCAAAGCATTAGTAGAGGCAGTGTGTTTAGGTAAATTTTCAGTCAAATTAATTGTGACTGTGTCTTCTTCTTCTTGTCTAGGCACATACATATGTGGCTTCAGACTCACTGTCTGATGAATACCCAATAGCAAAATGCCTCCTTCATTTCTGAGGCAAAGGTGGACAGGTAATAATGTCAACTGAATCCATTGACAACTTCTCATCACTCTTAGATATCTGTGGTTTAAAATTTTGATTTACTCTCATTTCATAACCTCTGCAATGCTCATCTGGATTGCGACACCACATTGCGATGAAAAAATTATAACACATGTTTAAGTAAAAACGCAATAAGCAATAGATAAATAACCAAGATTCCTGGATTTGATAGTGGTATGTTAAAAATAACTTCAGTTTTTTTTAATCAGTTTTGACTTTTTCCTGTACTTTCGAGCCCTTTCTGCTGGTTTTCTACACATAATCCTTTATTCCCGCGGTGTATAGGTTTTAATCGTCTTTATTTAATTTTGTGCTTTCTGTTTTTGACACCTTTCACGGTCTTTGCGCTTGCATTCTTCCAAAGCAACAGGATTCTGTGTTTTTTCATTCTTCTTTCTCACTGACATTTTTTCTGTTCTCTGCCTTTCTTTTTGTTTTTCAAAGTGGTATTCCAGTTAAGGTTTAGAATCAAATCGTCTTAATATATGGGTAGGGGGTAGAGGTAAAGGGTTGGGGGAGGGGTAGACTTTTTCACCCGCCGAACGTGCCTATTTTTATAATAAATGTTGATGATTAAAATTTTATGTATAAAATTTAATATATAGGGAGGGGGGAGGGGCGTCACCCCTCCGTCGAAATAATACCAAAGTATAGTGGACGAAGCCCCGCTTAGCGGATATTTCTGGATGGTTTATAAAAAATAACCACGAAGGGGATGGAGGGGTCTGTCGCTCGCTTCGGTCGTTCACTCGACTCCGCCATCCCCTTCTCACCTAACCTGTCTGAGTCGGGGTGCCCCAAGTCCCGAGCTCCCTTCGCTCGCTCTTGCACCAAATAAAACACCAAAATGTTAACTTTTATAATTACTTAAATAAGTAAACATATTTTATTACTTCCACCATTTCCAAAAATGGATCTTTATTATATTTAATGATGTTCCGCCTCCACAAGTACCCCACTGTCGCATCACCAAAATTCTCTGGATTATTGTAATTATCTTTATAAAAAAACGCTTCACGGCTCTCCATTGTGACTCAATCCTTTGTGTGTGAGTTCCATTAAGAATTTAGAGTAATTTAAGTTCCGTTTCAGGTGATTTATGAATATTTTTAGAAAATGATTTTAATTATTTCGACGCAGCTCCGGCAGCTAAAATTGCATGGGGGCGCTTGAGATTAGCCCCATTGACCCCCTCTCCATAGTGACTTGAGGCTCCTCAAATTCAGGCGATTTGATTCTAAACCCAACCCGGTATTCCTTCTTGATGTCATGATTAGTCCCCAGACTATTCTAAAAAAATTGTTTCTCATGATATGACATTTCTGTAGACATATATCACTTCTGTGGACAAGTTGTCCACGGGAGATATGTCCACGGAAGGGATAGTCCAAGAGGTAGAGCCAAAAAAGTCTCTGAATTCATTAAGCCTGGTTTTTTCTCAGGTGATTATAATCATAATTTACAATAAAAAGCTACGGTCAGTCAAGCGGATATTAGAACAGGTGTCTCAGGTACGCGGTCAAGCATATCGTGACCACCGACATAATAAAATCAATTTCTTAAGGCTGAAACTTTATGATCATTTGTTTTTTTTATATATATAAATCAAAATTATGATAGTCAGTCAACGTCCTATGGGGACACAGCTGGTCAGTCAGCTGTAATGTGCGTAGCGAGGTTTAAAAGGGTGCAGCAATTCGTTTATTAAGCGTTATTTTTTTTTAGTAACTACTGACTATATTATTAATAAATAAAATGATCAGTCAACCATTCCGTAGCACAACGCCCGTCAGTCAGTGAATAAGAAATGAAATTTTTTCGCTCTCTGTAGATGTTACACGTGGCAGCTCGTCTTTTATTTATAATTTACTTAACATAAAATAAGATTAACATAATTATTTGAAGTACGACATTTATTTTAATAAGGCACTTCCGTGTCGCAGTTGGGCCTAAAAATCCCAGTGTACTTAACGAACGCAGGTATATACACAGGTAAGAACTCATTGATATATTTTTAAACATTTTTAACTCATAATATATTTATTTATTTCATAAAATATTTCATTTTTTATTCACTTGACTGACGGGCGTTGTTCTACGGAATGGTTTTTTTTTATTATAGGATATGGGTGACAAACAAGCACACAGTCCACCTGATGGTAAGTGGTTGCTGCGGCCCATAGACATCTACATCTATCCTCTATTACAAATCAAAATGTAGATGCGTTGTCACCCGTGAGGACTAAGATGGAATGCCTCATTTCTAGTAAAAAAGGCCTCCGGCCACCTGCACTCACCAAGCGAAACGCAGAGGTAAACCTCTACTTCACGCTGGTTTTCTGTGAGGTCGTGGTACCACCCTGGTTCGAGCCGGCCCATCCGTGCGACAGCAAAAGCTGCCGCGTGGCTCTACCACTGTTAAAACTGACTGACCTGTTGACTGACCATTTTATTTATTAATAATATAGTCAGTAGTAGTTACTAAAAAAAATTCACGCTTAATAAACGAATTGCAACCTTATAAACCTCGCTTCGTACATTACAGCTGACTGACCAACTGTGTCCCCATAGGACGTTGACTAACTATCATAATTTGTATTTACATATAAAAAAAACAATAGTTCATAAAGTTTCAGCCTTAAGAAATTGATTGTATTATGTCGGTGGTCACGACATCTTTGACCGACCTGAGACATCTGTTCTGATATCCGCATTTTATTGTAAATTATGATTATAATCACCTGAGAAAAAACCAGGCTTAATAAATTCAGAGACTTTTTTTGGCTCTGCCTCTCCGTTTAGGACTAACTGTTACAAAATCTAAAACGCTACTTTTTAGGGTTCCGTAGCCAAATGGCAAAAAACAGAACCCTTATAGATTCGTCATGTCTGTCTGTCTGTCCGTCCGTGTGTCACAGCCATTTTTCTCCGAAACTATGAACTACTAAGAACTATGCTGTTGAAACTTGGTAAGTAGATGTATTCTGTGAACCGCATTAAGATTTTCACACAAAAATAGAAAAACAAAACAATAAATTTTGAGGGTTCCCCGTACTTAGAACTGGAACTCAAAAACTTTTTTTCCATCAAACCCATACATGTGGGGTATCTATGGATAGGTCTTTAATAATGATATTGAGGTTTCTTATATAATTTTTTTCTAAACTGAATAGTTTGCGCGAGAGATAATTCCAAAATGGTAAAATGTGTGTCCCCCCCCCCCCCCATGTAACTTCTAAAATAAGAGAATGGTAAAATTAAAAAAAAATATATGACGTACATTACCATATAAACGTCCACCGAAAATTGGTTTGAACGAAATCTATAATATAATCTATATAATCTATATAATCTATATAGTAAGTACTTTACTGTACTAGTTTTACTTTACTGGAAATGAGGCATTCCATCTTAGTCCTCACGGGTGGCAACGCATCTACATTTTGATTCGCAAACGAGGATAGATGTAGATGTCTATGGGCCGTAGCAACCACTTATCATCAGGTGGACTGTGTGCTCGTTTGTCACCCTTATCCTATAAAAAAAAGTAGTTTTTTTTTAATACGTCTTAAATCGTAAATATGGAGTGTAGAGTACAAGGAGAACCATCTTATAAGGGGCGAAAGTTGAAAAAGTGTCCTACTATTTACTGAAAATAGGGGTTCCAAAACCTACCACAATAGCGCTGGCGTCTGAAAAACTACGATATGAAGATAGGTGTTGTGAACGGAGTGAAGTCAGCTGAATTCAAATATTTAAAAATTTCATGACTAGAGTAGTTAGTAAAATGCCAGTATATAAAATGTCAACTATTTACGTAGTACAAAACCAAGCGGATTGGTCGGTCCTTGTTTATTTCTCCATCTTATTCTAATTACTTTTGGCGCTTTTTTTTTAATTAATCCTATGCTACTGCAGCGCCACCCTTATTGGACACGTTTTTAGGGACACTTTTCATATATAGAGATGGTCCTCCTTCTACGCTACACTCCATAATCGTAAATTATGTTACTTGCTGCTACGGAACCCTTCATGGGCGAGTTAGACTCGCACTTGGCCGCTTTTTCTTTTTGAGATTATGTGAAATGGGTAATGTTTATGGTCAGAATACTTTGGTATCTACAAGTTCAACAACAAAATATATTTTTTTAAATAGAGTACTTAACTAATTTCAACAGTAACAGAAGAGATCCGTGAACTTATACAATAAAATTTTCTCAATGAGAATTAAATTTTAAATACGATTACTTGCTTAGATTATTTATAGGGCTTCGCAAGCGCGCGATGACTTATTAATAATTACTTGCTTTCACAAGTCACACAACTCATTGAATAGATGACAGCCGTCATTAGTTTGGTTAAAAGGAAAAAATATATTAAAAAGTATCGAAAATAAAGGAAATAATAGTCAGTTCGGTGGTGGCCACGGAGGGATATTAGTGATTTAAAGAATTTTGAGAATATCAAACTTTAAGTAATTATGACCTTGCGTTTTTTTTTGATATAGGAAATTGAAGGATATAGTTACATATAGTTAATCCGATTATTATGAAACCAAGCGACTATTTTGTAGTGTTATATTTTTTAATGGTAGTTAAACTGGTAGAAGTATGGTTCGAACAGTCCACGGAGGGAGACAAATGAGCCAAAATTTTCAGTTTATATACCTACCTATTGAATATTTAGAATAATTTTTCCTTTTCTTTACAATGATAAATAGATTCGTATTTTTGCTTTCTTTTAGGGAATTTCTGATCAGTTTGTTATTTGATAGTGCCAAGATATTCATCGTGAACGTTTTTTTTTTTACTTTTATAATGACCTTTGAATTACATTTTTATTATAATATGTATAGATACGACCCTAATCGGCCAAGTCGTTTAGAAGTTACACTATCACTAACATAGGCACTATTAATTATAAAATACCTATTATACAAAGATAATAAATAGTTCAACTTAAGTGTAGCTTACGCAACTGATCCTTATCAGCAGGAAAACAGAGTAACGCACTACACGTTCAGCGAATAGCGATTACAGTTCGTTCCATACCTACCGTGAAACATGCATTTCGTAATCACACATAAAATGTTGTGTTATTAATTATTATACACTTTTTAACTAACTTCAAGAAGGAGACGCCGTATTTTTTATGTGTGTTAACCTCATAACTTTTTTCTAGGTGAACCGATTTTGATGATTCTTTTTTTATTTGAAAGCTGTTGCTTCTCATGTGGTCCCATATAAATTTTATCAACGTTTAACCGGTAGTTTTTAAGTTATTCTTAATAATTTATATCGAAGTCGGTTGTACAAAATTTTTAATTTTACCCCTTGTTAGTAGTTTAGTTTTGCATTTTGTAGTGATTATCAGTGGCGTAGCGTGCCTTAGATGGGCCCTGTATCAAAATTTGTTGGGGGTTGGGAGTAGGGGGATGAATTTGTTCTCGTCCGCAGGAATTGCCGCCCGCACCCTGCACATGTCCCCTGGGTGGCGCTAAACGAACAACAAACTACTGGCTGCTGTACTGTTGCGCTATAATCTTGCAACCTCACAGCACTATCACAGTCGTTCAAAGAATATTGTATCATTTAATTACCCACTTGAAATGCCTCAATGCGATTAGCTCTCCTCGGAGAGCCACTGGAGTAGAGATATTAGACCTATTACCCGAATCTGCCAACTTAATATAGAAAGTATTAGTCAAGCTAAATGCGAAGTAGTAAGTAAGCTTTTTTTATATGATAGGGTGACAAACGAGCACACAGTACACCTGGTATTTAATGCCAAGGATAGAGGATCGTTCAGGTCAGCAAGATGGAAACGGGATTATAATCCAAACTTAACGTTTAGTTAGTTTAGTCAGTAGCCTAATGGCAGGGCACGGACCGCGAACTCTATAGGTTGTGAGTTCGAATCCGCCATTCGACTACTGTCGTGAACCACTTCTAAGCTTCTAATACAATCATTTTAAGCTTACCAGAAGTGGTCAAAGGGAATATTAGTAAAGTTTATAATAACATTACTAGTATTTTTAAAAAAAAATATAAAAGTAAAAAAAATAAACTTAACGTTTACTACCTGTGACATCAATTGAACCCCATTACAAACCACACGAAGAATTCTCTCAGACTTCCCGAACAGCCAGCACCGACCGGTGCTTGTGGAGCTTGGTATTAAGATCCCCGTAACAAATTCCGTGCCTTTGCCTCCATGGAACTTCCACAAAGCAGACTGGTCCAAATTCAGCGCTGACATGGATGTTGCTATCAGATGGATACCTTCCTGTACCGAAAACTACAAGAGATTCACTAAACTTATCATAGCAACAGCAAAAAAGAGCATTCCCCGAGGCTACCACAAGGCGCACATCCCTTGCTGAAAACTATTTGATGAGTACACGCGCACGGGTACCTATGAAATAGGTGATGACCTTCTGAAATCTCTCGACGAGGGGCGTTGAAATAGGTGGCTCGATACCGTGGAGTCAATGGATTTTAAGACTTCCAGCAGGAAAGCTTAGAGGGTGCTCAATGGGTTGGCAGGCAAGACTGGAACAAACTCCCGTGGCGGATCTGCTCCACTAGACAACGTGATTGCAAACAGAATAGTTGATGTGTCTCGAGTTAAAGGCAGGAAAGATGATACCCGGGCGACACGACAGTGCGCTAAACAGCGCAAGGCGTCGCTACCAATTGACAACCAGCTACTAATTCTCCCAAGATGAAATCGATCGCGCCTTGAAACTATTGCCCCTAATATAGCTGCTGGTTTCGATGGAGTCTACAATGAATTTCTAAAGCATCTGGGCCCGAAATGCAGGAATCGGCTGAAAGAGTTCTTCAAAGATATCCTGTTACGTAACAAATTGCCTCGCGACTTCAATAGATCGAAGATTATTGCTATGCTGAAACCCCAAAAACCTGCAGACGATCCTAAGAGCTACCATCCTATCGCCCTTCTGAGCTGTGTCTACAAATTTCTGGAGAGACTAATCTACAACCGCATTATGCCCTTTCATTGATAAGGTGGTTCCAGCGGAACAAGCTGGCTTTCGTTGTGGCCGCAACTGTACCGACCAGTTGTTGTCCCTCACAACCCACATTGAAGCAGGGTTTCAAAAGAAACTTAAGATGGTTGCTGTTTTAATAGACCTGTCAGCGGCATACAACACAGTTTGGCGGCAAGGATTGGTCTATAAGGCGGTACCATGCAGAAAAATGGTGGGGCTGTTAAATAGCATCCTTAGCAACCGTCAGTTCATGGTTTTCCTTGGCGACAGTGAAAGTCGTACCAAAAAGCTGAGCAATGGATTACCACAGGGTTCAGTTTTGGCTCCGCTGCTCTTCAATCTTTACTTACATGATATACCTGAAACACAGAGTCGTAAATTTATGTATGCTGATGACATAGCACTAGCTTCCCAACACGAAACCTTCAAATCATCCGAAGGTATCCTTAACGAGGACTTATGCGTACTAGACAAATACTTTAGGAAATGGAGACTAGTACAAAACTTATTTTGCCATTTGGTTAGCTGCGTTTCACTTGACTAACCAAATGGCAAAATACGAGCCCACTGTTGAGTTTGCTGGAGCCATGTTGCACTACAACTCCATTCCGAGATAGCTAGGTGTGACTCTCGATCGGAGTCTCACGTACGCTCCGCACATGGACAAATTATCCAAAAAGCTCCAGACCAGAAACAACATCTTGCACAGGCTGGTGGGCACCACTTGGGGGGCCAGCGCTGATGTGCTGCGTACAACCGGTCTCAGTTTGGTGTACTCAACAGCAGAGTACTTTGCACCAGCATGGTCAAATAGTGCATATGGGCTGCATGTGGACACCCAACTGACCGAGACCATGAGATGCATATCTGGAACCTTATAATGTACCCCTCTCCAGTGGCTCCCCGTGCCAAGCCATATAAGCCCACCCCATTTGAGAAGACAACAAATACTAGTACGAGAGTCCCAGAAGATCTACGGAAATCCCAACCTGCCAGCTCACGCGGAGCTTACTGATCCGCCACCCCACCGTCTGAAGTTACGTCACCCACCATACCAGACCGCATGTGAACTCGTGTCCGGCGGATTTAACACATCTGCTGAGTAGTTGCAGGAATGGAACGCAAAACCCCCTGATAGCATGGGAGTTACCATCAACCCTACACTTAAACCTGCTGATTTTACGCTCCCAAGAAGGAATGGTGCCAACTGAATAGGGTACGAAGCGGATGCGGGCGAAGTAATGCCTTCATGTCCATGTGCGGGTGGAGGGAATCACCGGGGTGTGAGTGTGGAGCTGCTGTCCAGGATGTTGAGCATATAGCTAGAGACCGCCCACTCACAAGGTACCACGGCTGCCCAACAGACCAAATAAAAGATAGAATAATTTTATAATTTTAATTTATTGTGAACGATTGTAAGAACGCCATACGAATAAATAAATAAATGAAGAGTAAAGATTTCATTAAAGGAACAAAAACACTTGAATTGAATTAAAATTATTATATATTGATTATAAGTTATTACTTACAATTAATACTTCTAGGAACTAACCTAGCCAAACAATACTAACATAGCTGAAGACAATTCGGCGGCATTCATAGCTGAAGACGTTCCAGTTTTTTTTTTTATTTTTTGCTTCTATAGATAATAGTGATAGCCTTTCCTGTCCCGTAGAAGTCCTTGGAATTTTCGTTACACACGTTCGGGGCCGCTGTAGCCCGGGGGCCCCGTATCATTGATACGGCTGATACGGCGTTAGCTACGCCCCTAGTGATTATATTATATCTCTGCCGTGTATTGGCGGTGTAAGAATATCCAATATCCCATATCGTCCCCTGGGTGTCGTAAGAGGCGACAGAATAAAACTGCAACAGAAGATGGACTGCAGCATCTTCCTGATAACTCACAATTATAAAAAACAGCGGTTGCAAACCAGCCTGCTAAGCGTGGTAACTATGGCAAAATGCCCTCTATGAGGCAGTCTTATGGGGGAGGCCTATGTTCAGTAGCGGTCTTTTATAGGCACGCCACAACACGCGTGAGGGACTTATTTTAAACTAGCTGTTCCCCGTGACTTCGTCCGCGTAGAGTTTCTGTGATTGAATTTCATGGGTTTTAATATTTTTGCGCGGAACCCTATTTCTTTTTCTAAAATAAAAGTAGCCTAAGTTACTTCTTATAACATCAGCTATCTGCCAGAGAAATTCTCGTCAAAATTGGTCCATCCATTTCGAATATTATTCCATTTACTGGAAAAGAGGCATTCCAACTTAGTCCTCACGGGTGACAACGCATCTGCATTTTGATTCGCAAACGAGGATAGATGTAGATGTCTATGGGCCGCAGCAACCACTTACCATCAGGTGGACTGTGTGCTCGTTTGTCACCCTTATCCTATAAAAAAAAATACTGCATAGCAAGACGTTACACGAGTAGAGTTTACCGTAGAACCGTAGAAGACTCACCTTTGCTTATTCCAGCAGTAGGTATTATCACGTTGGACAGGATCACGAGAAACTAGATAACCGACCGAATTACTCGGACTCCGTGAGTCCGAGCACATCACCTGCGCCAAACTTTATAGTTGGGGTTTGAGTTCTACCCTCACTTCTATTTATCTCTTTTATAATATACTACCCTCTGTCACCGACACGGTAGTACTGACATGTCACGTGTCTTCTGTTACGGTCATAATGCAACAAAACTGGCTTTTAATTCTCTGAAAACAGAAACATTTTACCATTAGTAAAAACATTTGCCGTCGGCGCGGCGTTACCCAATTATAAAACAATTTTGTGTTGTCTTGTGTGTAAAGCACCAAATAGCAATAGTCATAATATCGTCATCACCTCTTGTGACACGATCTACAATGGAGTAAACGAATCCCTGGTCCCTAAAAGTCGACCATAATTAGAATCAACGACGCCCAGTCCCTCCAAATCGGCAATCCTCTGTCTCGAAGACACCAAGGCTAGTTCCATACCACTAGCTCATTGGACCTCTGTAGCTCTTAACGACACACAAGTGAATCGCAGTCACAACTACAGATTGTTAGTGTTACTATAAGCACAGAATAAATAATAGTACAAGAACTATAACGCCCGCTACTGACCTGCCTGCTGCAGGGGCAATCTAGGAAGCACGGCGATCGGAGCAATATCGACGGTCACTGGGCCGACTTAAAAAATTGCCCCTGCTTGCCTACACACATCACAATTAAGGGTCATCCCCACTCCTACACCCTAGATTGCCCCTGCGGCAGGCAAGTCAGTAGCCACCTTAAGGCAGGCGGAAAAACGGCCAAGGACACGTCGCATTATATTCGCGTCGATAGAAAACCATACCTGTCGTTTTCCATATATTTCTTTATCACTAACGCTGAGCGACGTCTTTGATGGTACGGGGTGCCGCGAGCGACGCGTCTCATTTATTGAGACTCAGGACACAAATAATCATAACATCATTGAAATGTACATTATTATAATATGTGAAAATGTTAAATAATATGGTTTTTTTACTTTTCTGGTATTGATATATTGTTTTGATTGGTGGTGCTGACATAATTTCAATAGTAGACTGTAAACTGTAATGACTTTCCCACGGTAGTATTGATGGATTTGGTAATACCTTACCTTACAGTACCACCATTAAAACCATTGGTGTCCACTTCGATACAACTTTCTTGTGGTCTCATTAATTGAAGGAAGTTAGCAGAAAGACTTTTGCTGCCATGTGTTTACTGCGGCGTTTGCGTTCTTTTCTTCCCATTCCTACTAAGATTTGTTAGCACAATCTTTATTCTCTCTTCTCTATTCTCGATTATGCGGGCACAAGTTATCTTGATTTAACTGAGGATCAACTAAACAAACTTGAGCGTATTCAAAATCTAGGTGTTAGGTTCACATTTGGTTTGTGTAAATATGACCATGTCTCCGAATTTCGTTTTAAAGCTTAAGTGATTACCCATTCACCCTCACCGGAATCTACAAACTGTTTCTCTTCTGTACTACGTATTATTCAATTCTATGACTCTTAGCTACCTGAAGGAAAATTTTAAGTTTCTTGGTCATGACAGACCGGACAGAGTTCTACGGTCAGCCGGAGAATTTATACACGCGTCACATTCTTATCGAACTAAATACTTTAAGAATTCCTTCAAAGTCAAGGCTATCTGCTTATAGATCAAACTTCCTCCGCAAAGTCGTCGAGCGAAAATAGTTCGTAGGTATCTAAATTTAAGACTGACGTCTCCTAATTTTAAGGTTGACTGGAATAACTGACTGGATAAGACCGCCTTATTTTACCTACCTCCTTAGTTGGACTCCCTTTTGTCCCTGATTTTTTAATCGTGTTTTTGATGTACAATAAAATATTTATTATGCTATGTTTAATTTTAAACTTATTATAATTATTTAATCAAAAGAATTTAAAAAAATCTGTATAAAAACCAGTATCAAGAAGTAATCAATATCATACATCGAAAATCTTCTTAAAATCAAGTACTACCTAATACAAATTAAAATAAATTTATTGTATGGAAATTTTGCTTCAAATAACAGTTTAAAAACTAAAATATTAGTTGTGAAGAAAAATCTGACAAGAAGAGAGTTTAAAGTTATTAGTATCTATATTATTTATAGATACCCATACCTAGCGTAAGCATATAACAATATCTTATCTCTTGTCTTAAAGATACTGATATGAATAGCTAGTGAAAGATAAAAGTTTTAATATGGGGTTATATGAGTAATAAAAGATAATAAAAGCGAAAAACATGTTTTAACAAGTTTGCTTTACAAAGTAATGACATTAATGAGTGTTCGTCGTTAATTATGAAAATCATTAGGACGAGAATACCTAAATATATAAGAAAGAAAGAGATAGACAGCTTGGACATAAAACCGGTCGAAACCGAGCTGGCAACTACGCAGGTCAGGGCTTGTGTGGGAATTGAAACGAGCTATTGAACATTATATATAGAAGTAACGGCGTAATTCAACGGCATTATCATTATTATTTAATGAATAGAAATACTATAAATAAGATCCGGATCCGGACCGATCTCGGATTCCTTTTGGAATCGTTGACTACTGGCGATTTTTTCGGAGCGATACGACTTAAGCACCTTCAATAAACGAGCCTACTCCTTTTGAAAAGACCCGCAACGCGGCTGCAATTCCCCTGCAACAGCAGATATTCATGGGTGCCAGTCGATACTTCCCATCAGGAGAAAGAGGAGCTCCTCTTCTTCTTTAAAAAAATGAACATGGAAAAGACAACGTTTATGTGTAACGTCCATATGTCACACCTATGCCGATAGTTGTTAGGTACACTTCGCTAGAAGTTGTTGACGAGTAGGTATGTTTATCTAGGAAAAATTGTCCGACTAGGTAAGTCCAATTTCGACCGAGAGGTCACTCGACGGATCCAACTCGGTTGGACAGCGTTAGTTGGATTACGACAATTTGTTTTGTTATATATTCCTCAAAACGTAAAAATAAGAGTACAACCAGTGCATGCTGTCAGTGATGACATACGGATCTGAGAAGCTCAAGGTTCCTCAGTGAGCTGTGGAGAGGGATATGTTCAGAGTTCCTTCTGCGTGATAAAATTCGAAATGAGGATACTAGAATCATAGTAACTGACCCTGTAGCCCCCCCCCCCCCCTCTAAATGTAGTGATAACGTGGTAAGACATGCAAGAAGTCGATGGATGCGGCTAGCTGCGGACCGTGTTTTGTGGCATTCCTTGGGAGAGGTTATCTTCAGCTGTGAACTTATGAAGGTCCGTAATGAAGGTGATGATGATACTTTTACTTTAGGTACTTTTTTATTAATCATCATCATATGTTGATACCTTCTTAAAGTTAAAAATTTTATGCCTATTAGATTCTATACGAAACAACTGTATACCTAATATATGTAACGTTCTTAGAGTTAGGCAGCTATATATCTTACAGACAATTTAAAAATCTCATATTAACTCGTCATATGATCCAAAAAACCATCTATACAAGGGAATTATGACGTCATTGAACAAATTTATGTAAAATCTAAATTTGCTGAGAGACTATACAGAGACAATCAAGACATTTACAATTATTTAAATAAAAAATTAAACTTTCACCGGCTTTAATCTGTACGTCCACCGCAAACTATGCCAGGTAAGCTATGTATGTATGAAAACTGGCTCAGCTATGCGAGCTAAGATAAACTAAGTTAGTTTAGATTGCGGTGGACTGCCACAAAGGACGGTCCTGAGCCACCTGCATCCATCGACTTCCTGCATGTCTTACCAGGTCGTCACTCCATCTCGTGGGGGGTTGCCCTACACTTCGCCTACCGGTACGAGGTTGCCACTCAAGAACCTTTCTTCCCCATCGGTTGTCGGTTCTTCGAGCTATATGGCCGGCCCATTGCCACTTCAGCTTACTAATCTGTTGGGTTATGTCGGTTACTCTGGTTCCACTGCGGATATCCTCATTCCTAAGTTTATCACGCAGAGAAACTCCGAGCATAGCCCTCTCCATAGCTCGCTGAGCGACCTTGAGTTTCCTCATACGGCCAGCAGTGAAGGACCACGTCTCAGATCCATAAGTCATCACTGGCAACACGCACTGGTTGTACAATTTCGTTTTAAGGTTTTGAGGTATGTCTGACGAGAAGATGTGTCGTAGCTTCCCGAACGCTGCCCAGCCGAGTTGAATCCGTCGATTGACCTCTCGGTCGAAGTTGGACTTACCTAGTCGGACTATTTGTCCCAGGTAAACATACTCGTCAACAACTTCGAGCTTAGTGCTCCCAACAACTACCGGTATAGGTGTGACATGGACATTAAACATAATCTTTGTTTTGTCCATGTTCATCTTAAGACCTATCCGTTGGGAGACACTATTGAGGTCACTGAGCATAGTGCTTAGGTCCTCCAGCGATTCTGCCATAAGGACTATATCGTCGGCAAATCGAAGGTGAGTGATGTACTCGCCATTGATGTTAATACCGTATCCTTTCCAGTCCAGAAGCTTGAAAACGTCTTCCAATGCAGCGGTGAAGAGTTTCGGGGATATAACGTCACCCTGTCTTACACCTCTCTGCAATTGGATAGGTTTCGTACTCTGGTTCTGTACTCGGATAGCCATCGTAGCTCTACGTACAAGCACTTCAGCACTTCGATATACCGACAGTCAACTTGGCACCGCTGAAGGGACTGCAGCACCGCCCAAATTTCGACGGAATCAAAGGCTTCCTCATAGTCAACATACACCAGGCATAGTGGCAAATTGTACTCCTCGGGACTTCTGTAAAACTTGCCGGAGGGTATGTATGTGGTCTATGGTGCTAAAGCCCTTTCGGAAACCGGCTTGTTCGGGAGGTTGGAAGTCGTCAAGTCTGCGTGCGAGACGATTCGTAATGACTCTCGAAAACAGCACGTAGACGCGGCTCAGAAAGGAAATCGGTCTGTAGTTCTTCAAGAGAGCATTGTCACCTTTCTTGAAGAACAAGGCCACCGCACTTCTGCACCACGCCTCCGGTGTAATGCCACCATGGAGGACGGAATTAGAGAGCCTCTAAAGGACTTCCAGTACCGGTTTTCCAACCACTTTCAGAAGATCCGCTGTCATTCCATCCTCGCCTGGGGCCTTGCCGTTTTTAAGATGCTGGAGATCCATTCTAATCTCGCTCAGACTGACGTCCGAGATATCTTCGGAATAGTGTCGGATAAGACTCGCTCTTGAATCGTTACTCACACTTGCGTGTGGCCCCAACGATGACGTGTACAGCTGTCCATAGAACCTCTCAATCTCACTCAAAATCTCAGGTGTCCCGGAAACGATGCTGCCACACTCGGTCTTAAACTTTGACAGTTGGCTCTTTCTGGCAGACAGATCTCTGGCAAATACTTTGGGGCTTTAGTTCCGCTCGATCGCTTCTTCAATACAAGCTGTATTGAAGTTGCGTAACCCGCCGCATGCATTTGGAGATCTGTCTGTTCAGTTGCCTGTATGCTGTCAAATCTGTTGAAGAATGTAGCTTCATCTCCCGTCTAACAACCATGAGATTAAGAGTGTGATCGGAGAGTTTTTGTGTTCTTCTGCGGCGGGTCTTGCAGAACTTAGCTCTGACCGCATGGACAGTTTCCACGAGCTTGTCATTCATATCGTCCACTTCTTTGCAGTCTTCTAGGCACTGAAAACGGTTTTGTAACTCGAGCTGAAAGGTTTCGGGACTTTGGAACAGAGCACGAGGGGGACGTAGCGTTGACTCCATTAGACGAGACCTCTCCAACTTAACGTTTCGGTTCAGTGTGCCTCGAACCATTCGGTGATCGCTACCAGTTTTCACCCTCGCGATCACGGAGACATCACTGAACAGTTGTCGTCTGGTCGTCATAATGAAGTCAATCTCATTTTTTGTCGAACCGTCGGAGCTCGACCAGGTCCACTTCCTGTGGGGCCGCTTCTGGAAGAAAGAAAGATTTCATCATAAAGAGTCCCTTCTTCTCCATGAAGTCGGTCAGATGCTGGCCCCTTGGGTTCCGTTGTCCTATTCCGAATTTCCCTACTTTCAGCTCACCGTTCTCTCTTGTGTCTAGTTTTGCATTGAAGTCTCCCATTAACATTGTATATTGGGTTTTGGAGGAATGCATGGCTCTAGAGATATCCTCATACATTTCCTCCACCTCCTCATCGGGGTGTACCGAGGTTGGTGCGTATACCTGTATGACCTTCAGCGAATACCGTTTGGTGATTCTGAGTATAAGGTACGCAACCCTCGTCGACACACTCCCGATCTTTACAACGTTGTTAACGAGAGACTTGTGGACGATAAATCCGACACCTCCTTGGGACAGATGGTTGCCCTCCCGGTGATAGAGCAAGTTGCCGGATTCGAGGATTACCGTGTCCTCCCCCTCTCTTCGGACTTCGGATAATCCTATAATATGCCAGCGTAACTTGTCTATCTCTTCTTCCAGCTCCACGATCTTCTCGTCAGTCCTCAGGGTACGTGTGTTGTACGTTGCCTCGTCGAGTCGTCTAAGGTGGCAACCGAACCTCCACCGGAGATTCTTAGCACCCCCTGCTACGCCGTTACCATGGTCGCCACCGTAGCCAGGAATAGCGTGACCGCCGGGGACTTGGGGCCGTCCCCTTGTTACTCTCTTCATAGGGGGGTATTTGACATAGTTGCCACGCTTGGTGAGCGGGTTGGCAACCGCAGTCTTTTTTATTGTAATTTTGGTTATTATCAGGAAGATGCTGCTGCCCATCTCCTGCCAGTTTCCCTTTGTCGCCTTTTACGACACCCACGGGAAGATATGAGGTTGTGGATATTCTCGTCCGCACACACACCAGCATTAGATCATAGATAATCTTGCTTGGCTTATCTCAATATTCAATATTATTAGGAAGAGCGTTGACAAAGGTAAGTACTCTTTTATACCTAAGTATTATTTTATACTTAGTATAAAAGAGTACTTACAGTGGTAATTATACAAAAGAGTGACTTTCAATAAGTATTATTTATAATCTATATTGAATAAAAAAGTTTCTGTTTCTGTTTCTGTTTCTTACTAGGAGGCTCCAATTACTGTATTATTTAGTATGCTTTGAGAAAGAAATCAGTGAATTCTCATTTTCATTTTTCAGGTTTTTTATTCCAGGATTTACCTACATACAGTACAGGTACAGTACATAAACATACAGTTTTCAATAAGATATAAATAGGTACCTATGTAGGTAATTATTATTGTTAGGCACCGTTTCCGTTTTATTGCCCACGAGTGGATTCTAAGAAAAGCACTGGAAGTTCTTCCTTACTAATAATCTGGGCTAGTAATCATAGGTATTAGTTTTAGCTTGAAAAGTTAGTGGTAGATTTATATTGTAGTTCAATGAAGAAATTAAAATTGAATGATACTTATATTTTAACATTGAATTTACGGAAATGGGTTGAAAAACTGATGAAAGTAATCAATAATTTTACTACATTTTAATATTTTTCTAAACTCTCATTATTATCATAATAAGCCTTCGACAGTCCATTATTGGGCAAGGCCTCTGAGGTGCACCACATAGGGCGAAATATTGAAATTACATGATTTACTATTAATAAGAATACCTTTATACCTATATCGTTATTATTATTATTTAGTGTATACTCAATATACTCTATTGATATGTTAATAAATTACTGATTTGCAATGATTTCAAAATATAAGTTGTCAATACTGATTTGTAATTAATATCAAATCTGTTTATGCATAAATTAACGCAGATCGCAAAACGTTCATACAAATTTATATTCGCTCTTGTACTAGCATTATACGCATCGTTTCATTCGATATTATTATTGCTCTTGTCAGTCTCGGCGCTCTGTTTTAGCCGAGCGAGCGAGGTCATTACGTACAAAAGCGTTATGCGACCTGTTCTGATAATAAATTCTTCTCTGCGGTGTTGGGGCAGGGGGCTCCGCTGCAAATGGCGTCGGCCTTAGAAAGTGCAGAAAGAGAGGGCTGTTCATTATACCCCATTTGTGCGAAAGAGATAATACATAGCAGCGGCGTCAACCACCTAGGAATCTGCCAGCCAGCCAATACTGGCACTTCGGTGTACTGGCATTGGCATCCGCGTCTGCTCAGAGTCGGTACGCTTGCGAGTGAGCGAAACGGAATTTTATTATTCGGTCGGCCTAGATAGCTTGGCATAATATTCGATCGAAACGACGAGACATTCGGTCGGTGGCACAAGTAACTTTTTGTCACAATATTTTTATTCCAATTACAGTTGTAATTTACATAATTTAATTACAGTTGTAATATTTCAAATTGAAAGTACATCCGGTTTTGAAATAAGTTGTGACAATTAATCGTTTGTGCCCACTAGAGGAGCCTTGATTATTTCTCAGCGTTTTGTCACAGATTTATTTGACCGGCCATTTTGTACTTTCGTGCTATTGAAAAACTAACATAGGTATCATCTTGTGTTTGTGTATTTTTCATCATGTCTTTTTCTTTGTGTTTTACATGAAGCTAGTGTTTTAAAACAATTTACGATTTGGTTCTTAGAAGTTTCTGTGTTATTTAAATTGTGGAAACGGAACTTGAGACTTATTCTGAGTGGCGAACTTGATGTGATTATATCAATAACATACAACATTCTGTTGAAAAATAAAACCAACTGGAGAACATAATATTCAAATTATAACAAATATTTCGTTGGACAATGAACGTAAGTTCCATTGATTACACATAATTAAATATTTGCTTAATGGTTTTGTTTGGTCACTATAGAAATAGAACTAAACCGGCATGCTCAAATATATAACGTATTTTATTAATATTATTATCTAAATAATATCATCAAAGACATAATATACAAGTTTTAAAAATTATGCTAAGCTATATAGTATGTAGGTGCATTGAATTTGTCAAATTGATGAGTAAATAGCGTAAAATAAGAAAATATTAATCGAACTTCGATTCAAAGGATAAATTATAGAATTATACTTTCAGTACCTAATCAAGTTAGCTTTGTCTTTGTTTACCAACATTCGAATCTGAAACAGTATTTGTAAAGCGCTTAGTTATCAATTCATAGAAAGCGCCTAGTTGCATTTCAGTTGCAAGTAAAAATGCATTATACCCAACTTAAAGATATTTCTTCAGGTAAAAAAATTCTTACCAATAACTATGAAAATGGAATAAATACATCATAGAAATATTAAAATGAGAACAGGTGTATCTTTTATGTTTATATTAAACAATATACCCAGCTTGAGATTTCAAACGTTTAATATAGCATGGTTTATAAGAACTGGCTTAAGCAAAACATGTGCTTGCTTATTTTAATAATCATATTAAAATTAATATCAAGTAAATTTCAACACATTTTTGTCAATGCTACCTTTGTTAACATTGACCAATTAAGTAAATTTAATACACACATTATAATTACAATGTTATTACTGTACACATACAGGTATCATATTTAGAAGAGCTCAAAACTTTTAAGTTAAATCCTAAGTATTTTTTAAATGCAATTCTGTTTTATTTCATTACATTATCCTTTGATTTAAACATTCTCTGTTATTTTCATATTATTAAAATTTCATATTTAACACAAATATTAAACTAAAAAGTCAGGATTATTTTGATAAATATTTACATAAGGAATAACTTATTCTGTTTTTATTACAATACTAGCAATCTGTCCCTTCTTCGCAGGGGTGACTTTTGGATCTCGACAACAGCGCCACCTACCGGATCCAAATGTGAATCTAAACCATCTAGGGACCCATTTTAACACAAGTTTTACTCAAATTTTACATGGTAGAGCCATGCTGCAGCTATATTAGTAGTATAGTTGTAGCACGAATGGGTTGGCTGGACCGGTGAAGGACTACGCTCTCACAGAATACCAGCGTAAAATAGCAGCTTAATGCTGCTGTGTTACGTATGGTGAGTGTAGAGAACCGGAGACCCTTTTTACTGGAAACAAGACATTACATCTTAGCCTCACAGGTGACAACACATCTGCATTTTGATTCGTATTCGAGGATAGATGTAGATGTCTTTGGGACACAGCAACCACTTACCATCAGGTGGACTGTGTGCTCGTTTGTCACCATTATCCTATTAAAAAAAAGTTTCATCAAAATCAGTCGAGCAGCAATTGAGTTTTATATATAGAGATGATAATATTAACAGAATATTAGAAGCTAGCCAAGTTTATATTCTGGAAATAAAAAAATTAAATAAAATCCAGACTTGGTTAAAATATTAAGAGGCTTCACTTGTTTACAGGTGTATCATGGCAACAAAGCTTGAATCAGAATACCCACACTCACCAACAAACGATGAATCAGGTTTGTTTTAATTTTGTTCTGTTTTATTTTATTACAAATCTCCATATTTAATATTTTATACTTAATTTTATTATTTAAAATTTACCCTTTTGAATTATTTGACACTTTACCTGCTATCAACCATTTGTTCAATTCAATTATTTAAGTTCAGTTATTATTACAATAGGATATTTTGAAACAGTTACCTACATATGTTTCATTTGTTGTTGGGTTGAGTAAGTACGTTCAATTGATGAAATATGAATTTGATTTTATAACTATGAAATGTCACTAATTTACTCATTTATGTCTCTTTCTGTTTTATTTTAACAAAGGTCTGTGATGTTATATATATTTATGACAGGAAAGAGAAAAAACTTATTTGACTACAAAATTCTTATGTAACATATAAATAAGCATAATAATATATATTCTTAATCCACACAATAACCTTAATTTCCACATTTAAAAATTGATGTAAAACTTATTGAAAAGACAATTTAAAACCTCAGAAGATCGTGATAGATTACTGTTGTTCTTAGCAGTGTGTCTTCCAAGTCTCTTTCTTGCTTCTTCTAAGTCCTTTCATTCCTTTCTCTAGTTACATAACTCAGTTATAACTTCATTATTTTCCTATCACTTGTTTATTAATATGAGTAGCGATTCACCCTGGCTTCGCACGGTTTGAATTCTGGATCTCACCAACAACGCCACCTACCGGGTCTAAATGTGAAATAAATGTAAACCATTCTCTAATCAACTGAATCACACACACAAAATTTTATCACAATTGGTTCAGCCGTTTAGGAGCTCAGTTACATGCACACAGACAGAAGAATTATATAATATATAATATGCATGTATTATGCATATAAACCTTCCTCTTGAAGCATTCTGTCTATTGATGAAAACTGCATCAAAATCTGTTGTGTATTTTAAAAGATCTAAGCCTACAGATGGTGGGAAGCAACTTTTAAACTATGTAGAGTTATTACTGTTATATCCAGATATTTACAAACATTAATACTATGTTATGTTCTACTACATGTTTTATAAACCTAAATATTATATTAGGTATACCTAACTTTTGGTGTACAGATACTAAAAGCAATATTACACAGTGCAATTTTTGATTAAGTTTTGGGTCACCTTAAGTTTAGATGATTTTAGTAAGAGCTCATGTTTGGCAACCATATGTTTAGCCTAAGATAAAGTTTGCTAATATATTTCTTTTATCATTTATAGGTATTTCTTTATTTTCTTTTCGATAGGTACCAACATACCTGTATGTGATAGAACCATGCTGCAGCTATGTTATGCTTGTTGCACAAATGGGTTGCCTTGACCAGGAAAGGATCTCACAGAATAACAGCATAAAATAACGCTGCTGTGTTTCGTATGGTGAGTGTAGAAAACCGGAGACCCTTTATACTGGAAATTAGGTATTCCAACTTAGCCAGCGCATCTGCATTGTTTTTAAGAAAGAAAACAAGTTTATTTAATAACACATTTTAGCAGTTTGCTTACAATAATAATATATTATTATAAATTTTATAAATGGTTACTAAAAAGGTACCCAACTCAGCATAGTCTTGGTTCTGTCAAAGTACTTCGACGCTGATCTTCCGTGGGTGCCAATAAAAATTAAACAAAAGCAAAACTTAAAAATATTAATTATTATACAATTTTAAGTCAACATGCACACATAATATATTTAAACTATACAGACGATTATACTACCACATATATACTTATAATAAATTAATATAATAAAAGTAGCAATTACATAAATAAAATTAAAAAGAAACGAATAAATAGAATAGGAAAATATGTAAGACACAGTAAAATAATTTTCAATAAGTTGACTTTTGAATACCGAGTAAGTATTTTTTGTAATTACATTTAAACAAACAGATTGAAGCTAGATTTCTTGGTGGTACAATGTTCCAGCATCTCGTCTCAGAATAACGAAAGCTACCTCGAAATGCCGCTGTACTGTGTCTTGGACATACTAAATAACTTGTTACTGTGAAAAGTGTAACTTGTTATAAAGATACTGTGGTGTGTGTGTCATTATGATACCAAACAAAAAGCTGACAAAATGAAGAGAATGTCGAGACTACATATTCATTAAATTACTATTGTTGAGATAAGGTGTTACATGGGTCCGCTTCGGTATGTTAAAACAAAAATGTCAACAAGCGTTTTGCAACCTATTACGATGGTTCTTTTTTATTTGCAAGCTCGTGTTTCTCACGTGGTCCCATATAAATTTGATCAAGATCTGACCAATAGTTGTACAAAATTTTTAAAATTTTGAATTTTAAATTATTGTCTGTTTTAATTGTATCAGTACTTTTATTTTTTTCTTTCCTGATGATACCTCTCATTGTTTTACTAAATTCATTTTGATATTCTTTGCTTTTTACTCATGTTTCTTCAGATGCTGGGTTTTTAATTGATTTATACAAATTTCTAGTTAATGTTGTTAGATTCAAGAATAGTACTACTATATTTTTGTTGTACAGTTTTTCGTGCTGCTTTGATTTGATCTGATCTTTTTCAAAAGTGTCTTAAGCTGTTTAAGGAATTTTGTTTCCTTTGCATATTGGGGATCTATTTGCTTCAAAGAAGCTTCTTGGTTTTCTTTTGAGGTCTACTTCTTAATGCTGCATTTTATGGTTCATATTAAAGATTTATAATAATCACTAGAGATGCGCCGAATATTCGTTTGGTATTCGGTATTCGGCACCTTATTCACTATTTGTATTCGGCCGAACTATTCGGTTTTGGTGCCGAATATATTCGGTTCAAATATTTCAATTTTCTTATCTATTTATTGACACAGACTACACAGTATAGAACAAAAACACATAACTTTTGTAGTAAGATTTATGTTAAAGCAAAAATGCTAGATGTATCCCTACTTTTGCAGTGTATGAAGAATGTGTCGGAGAAGGTAATAAAATAAAGCAATTAAACCTCAAATCAACATTTATTTTTAATGAACACGCTTATGTGGCTAATTGACAAGGAAATAATCGTACGTGAGATCATATACAAAAAAACATAATCAAAAGAAAAATTAATATTTTAGTATGTGTAATTTATCAAGGGTAAGTTATGGTGCAGAAACACCAAGCTCTCAGCCTTCTCTGGCAATAGTCTGTTGCGTTTCTCTTCGTAAAGGTTTCCTGCTTCTGAAAATAATCTTTCGCTGTAGACACTGCTACTAGGAGCACTTAGAAATATTCTGGCTAAATTAGCTAACTGTGCGTACTTATAGTTATGCTTTGCCCACCAATCAAAAGGGCTCTGGTTTCTAGGTAGAAGAGTTTCAGCTACATAACTGTCCAATTCCACGGCAATTGGGCTTTTAGGATCTTCGTAAATGACAGTGTTCGTCGAGGCAAGTTCTTCATAACAGTTCCAAAATTCTATATGCGATTCCTCTAAAAAATTTGTAACATCTTGTAGAGGTCTTCCTCTGTTTGTTTCAATTTCATCTTCGCTTGAGCTTTCAGCATCAGTGTCGCTTCTTTGAATGGCTTCTAGAAAAATCTTTTTTCTTACTAAATAGTTCGCATTTTTCGGGAGCAAAAAATCTCATTCTAAATCTGGGGTCCAACAATGTAGACTCAATAGCATTTGTCTTCTTCCAAACTTCGAAAACGACTCTGAAGTTCTTCTTGTAGCTTCTGTACCATTGCTAGTATATTAGAACATATTTGTGAAATTTCGGGCTTTGTTAAAAATTTGATCAGAGTGATACTGCGGGGAATCACTTCAGAAATTGACGAAAATGTAGAGCTGGTAATTTTGGTGATTTCTTCAAACGGTTTTAGTAAAATTAGACATTCTTTGACAACCAGCCACTGCCTTTCAGTACAGTTTCGAATATTTACTGTGCCAAAATTGTCCGAAATGTAAAGTGAAATCGCACGTTTTTGTTCAACGATTCTTTCCAACATATAATACGTGCTGTTCCACCTCGTTGTGATATCCTGTACAAGCTGATGCTCAGCAAGATTCAGTTTTTTCTGGATATTTTTCAGCTTTTCTTGCGCCGTGCTTGAGTGGTTGAAGTGTGTCACTATTCTTCTAGCAGAGTTCAAAGCATCATTTACGTTTTCAACCTGTAATGAAGCTTTAATCGCCAATTGCAACGTATGTATATAGCACCCCTAGCCTACAAACAGACTTTCACTAATGGCTTTCACCATATTGGTACCATTATCTCTCATAACCACGTGGATAAGCGAAGTTACGTCCCAAGTTGCAGATAACTCTTCTAAAACAGAACGAATATGGTAACCTGAGTGAGACTCAGTAAAATGTTTCATTTGCAGAACTCTATGCTGTAAAACAAAGTCCTTATCAAGCCAGTGTACAGTGAAGCTCAGAAAGCTAAGCATATTGTTCAAGCAAGTCCACATATCAGATGTAATCGAAACAGCCTTGGCTTTTGAGATTTCATCCTTGATCAGTTTTTTCACTCTTTCATAAATTGCCGGAATCACTACTTCGCTCATATACTTCCTTCCAGGCAACTTATATTTAGGCTTCAATAAATGCAATAACCTGTTAAATCCTTTATTTCCCAGAATCCAAATTGGCTGATTGTCAGTGGCAATCATTTCAGCGATGGTGTTATGAATTTCTTTTGATCGAGGGTCAGTTATGTGCCAATTTGTAATAAATGCCTGCTCTATAGATTGTTGTGATTTTACACTCATTGTTATTGGCAGTGTCTGAGCTATGTTCAGAAGCACTTACAGAAGTAGACGTGTTTGCTGGCAGTTGTTCTTTATGATTCAGCTTCAAATGATTTGTCATACCACTCGTCGAAGCGCTGCGCCCTGATCCACCGCGAGAAATAAAACAACTACATAAAGTGCACTTCACTTTTGTTTGTCATCTTCTATTTTGTTAAAAAAGTCCCATGCACGTAATCTTTGACGTCCACTCATATTTCCAACACAATATAATCAATATTTTTGTTATAATAAACACATTTGTTATTAATTATAACATAATCGTGCAATGTTTCAAAGCAAAATGCCAGAACTCGGTGCACACGGATAGCGGGCGGTGGGGTGAGGTACGGCTCGCTCATCGTCTAGCTAGCGAGTAGTGACACGAAGTGGGCATGTAAGAACCTGTTTACGCGGCAAAACAATGAAATCGCAAACCGAATAATTCGGCCGAATATCCGGTTCGGTACAGGTTAAATCGAATAGTATTCGGTATTCGGTTATTCGGCAAAATCACTATTCGGCGCATCTCTAATAATCACATAATTTACGTCATTTGACAAAATAAAACTTTTCTGTTATTTAATTAATATATAATATAATATAAAGTGCGAGTTGCACGTCAATTTTCTGCAGACTTCCAAAAAGGAGTAGGAACTCAATTCCACTGTATGTTTTTTTTTATGTATGTTACCTCATAACTTTGTACTGGGTGAACCGATTTCGATGATTCTTTTTTATATAAAAGCTGATAGTTCTCGTGTGGTCACATATGAATTTGATCAAGGTCAGACCAATAGTTTTTGAGTTATTCTTAATAATTTATATTGAAGTCGGAAGTACAAAATTTTTAATTTTAAATTATTGGAAGTTCTAATAACGCGGATCCCAGATGTGGCGGATTATGCACCTTTCCTGTAGGACCTTCTGCTGACCACTCATCCGGACGGATATCAGGTGCTCATCGATGCCCCTCTTGGCTCCTCGGGCCATTGTCTAGTCCGGAATATGGTGCCACTCACACTCCTATGCGGTTGCGTTCTGCAGGTTGCCGCCGTGTTTGGAACTATAGGTCAGCCGATTGGGGCAGGATGCTACCTTTTGTGCATCCTACCCTTGCTTCTCGTCGGATGATCCCAACGTTGCTGATCCTGTCGCTGATGTGGTGCTTCAGCGTATGGAAAATTTTGTTCCATCATCTGTGGTACCTATCTGAGGCAGAACTCAGCCATGGTTTGGTCGCTCCTGAAAAATTGCTTCATGCCATAAGCAGGAGTGCTATCGGGCCTGGGCTGACGCATCGACGTCTCGGGATGCAAATGCGAGCGCTCTCAAAAATAAGTATAATTCCGCCTCCAAGTCCTTTAAAAGTGTCATTGCCCAGGCAAAGCGTCGATAGAGCCGGCGAGAAAGTAGTTTGACTTTATTCGGGAAGTCGTGCATTCTGGTCTCGCCAAGGTTTTCCAAGGGAACTTCTGACAGCCATCTCTCCCATCTCTGCACAAGAGGACGACTCACTGGCCCATGCCGCAAAGGAGAAAGCCGATCTGCTAGGCTCTCTCTTGCGTCCAACTCGATTCATGATCACGGGGGGAAAACACCGCCGTCCATCCCCTAGTGTGAGTGCTCCATGCAGGATGTGCTGTTTACCCAGCGCTCGGTGCGCAAAGCACTCCTCTCCCTTGACGTCAATAAGTCGAGTGGGCCTGATATAGAAAAAAAAATCTTGTAAATTTTTGTAAAATGTTTTTAATTATTAGAATGTTTCGGGCTGCTTCTGTAAGTGCATACGTTTGAATTTATAACCCATAATTCTTCTTTTGCTTGGTATTTTGGTAGTATCAAATTTCCTATTATTTATTTTATTTGTCTGCTTGGTGTCTGTAACAATAATTTTACTAGATATCATGACAAATAAATTACAATCTTTTCTCTATGATTGAACGATGTCGATCAATGGCATCGATCGACGATCGATCGATCGATCGGTGTGGTAATTGGTAACACCCTTACATTTCTTTGTTTCTCTTGGAGAGGTGTGACCATATTCCCTCATTATGACCCCATGATGGATTTGGGGATAAAACTATATTTTATTACTGTTGTAAATAATGTATATTATCCATCGTATCACACACCTGAACACGTGTGTACGCTCTTGCCGTTCCATTGAGCTAGCCTAGCGTGCGGAGAGGTTCCGCTCGCTTTGACACCACTCGCCTCGCCACCACTCTCTTAAGAGCTTGAAGTTTTACCGTAATAATATGGTAGGATTAAAACTTTTATTACACTCGGGGTATAACATTCTAATGCTAAAAAAGTTATGAAATTATTTTAATAGATTTTCAATTCCACCCCAAAAATTAGTAGCAAATTTTCGAATACGAGTTTCGACGTATAGTATGTGCCATATCGATTGAGAAAAACGGACAATGACCTCAGATATGAGCCGAGTGTCAAAAGGCGTAACTTACAAAATCTCAATTTAGATGTGATAACAATATTTAAATATTGATATTATTCCCACTTCTAGGTCAGCACATATGTTTTGTTTTTTTGTTTCTTAAATAATATTGTCTGTGGTTCCTATAAACATAGTAAAATCTTACGGTACATCGCGAAAAATGTGTTATATTTTATATTTCAATTTATGGTAAGTAACGCAGCAATTCATTTAATAACAGTTTCATATTAAAAAAATATTTGAAGCAATATAATCACCATATTGAGCTTTTGCAAATTCATCCCTTTAAAATAAACAAAACGCGCGTTACGTCAGTTCGTTCTAAAAGAAACGTGACAATGGCAGCCAGAGATGCGTCACCTTTTTTGGGCCGGTCCGCCATTTTGTTTTCATTCGTGTTCGGATAGCGCTTGCGTGTGTACGTCTCGGGTAATTCATAGCATTCATTGCATTGTTTTAGTTGAGTTTTTACTGTTAAATTTGTTATATCGTTAAGTTTTTGTTTTTTGAATCTGTTATATTAGTTTTACTGTGACGGTCGTTACTAAATCGACATGAGTTCAGGAGAATTTGGTGAAGGACCCGGTCCTTCAACATCAAGTGGAAAGAGACGTCGCCGACCCATAATAAACGTAGCAGGTACGTACAAATAGGTACAAATGCGACGACGTAGCCTTTCTATTTCTTAAAGCGCTCTTTTTATGTGACCATGTGGTATTTATTTTCTAAAACAATATGTATTTATGTGATGTAGTACTATGGTAGTATATTTTTGTCATTTATTTACAGGCCCATCTTCTGGAGCACCTTTAACGTCACCAGTAAAAAAGAGAAAACCTACCACTTTGTCGGTCGGGGAACAAGAGATTATCATTAATGTATACAAATATGTCAAAAACACCTGGCCCGAAGACGTGTATCCTTCAAACGTTAATATGGTAGAAAAGGTTTCGGAGATCTCAGGAGTCAGCAAGAGCACTATATATCGCGTATTAAGCGTGTATAGAGATTCCCATAAAATACCAGAAAAGGGAATAATTAATAAAAGAAAAAAGTCTGTAATTGACAAGTTGGACGATTTTGATAAATCGGCTATAAGAGCGAAAGTGCATCAGTTCTTTCTTGCAGGAGAATTACCGACTTTAGACAAAATTTTGCTCAGTATAAATCAAGATGACCAGTTGCCAAACTTGAGCAAAACTTCCCTGCGACGTGTGTTGCGCCATTTAAAATTCAAATATATAAAGAGAAACAGAAAAAGTGGTCTAATAGATCGCCCAGAGATAGTTCTGTGGCGTACCAGATATTTGAGAGAAATACAAATATTAAGAAACGAGGGACGTAACATTTTTTACCTTGACGAAACATGGATTAACGCAGGTCATACTATGGGAAAGGTATGGGAAGACACCACAATTGAATCTTCTCGTCAATCACGGTTAGAAGGCTACTCTACTGGCGCGAAAGCCCCTTCGGGTAAAGGAAAGCGATTAATAGTTGTACACGTTGGCAATGAAAATGGCTTTTTGGAGGGATGTGATTGGGTATTTGAATCATCATCTACTGGTGACTACCATGAGAGTATGGACGCTCTCCATTTCGAGGACTGGTTTAGAAAAGTAATAGAAAAACTGCAAAGCGGCGATGTCATAGTTATGGATAACGCTAGTTACCACTCCAGACGTTTAGAAAAAACCCCAACAATGTCTTGGCGGAAACAAAATATGCAGGAATGGCTAGAATCTAAACAGATCGCATACGTGCCCTCGGACACAAAGACCCACTTAATGGAAAAAATAAAGGCAGTTAAAGATAACTATCGAAGTTACGTCACCGACGAGATGGCAAAAGAAAAAAGCATCACAGTGGTAAGGTTACCTCCTTATCACTGTGAGCTTAACCCCATTGAACTTGTGTGGGCAGATGTGAAAGGGTACGTTGCACGAAAAAATACAACTTTCAAGTTAAAAGATGTTAAAAATTTACTTAAAGATGGTTTAACTCAAATCACGCCAGATAAATGGAAAAACTGTGTTCAGCATGTCCTTAAGGTTGAACAAAAAATGCGTGGCATGGATGATAGAATTGACCAAACTGCAGATCGCTTTATAATTAATGTTACAGATAGTTCATCAAGTGAAGATACGAGTGATGATTGCACCGAATAAAAATAAAGTTCTTATATAATATTAAAAATAAAGTTTTATCTTTTGCATAAGTACGTACTTATTCGGTGTCGTTATCACTCGAATCTTTATATGTGTTATAAATTAATGTTTTTTGTTGTTAAATGAATAAAGTACTTTATAACAATAGATGATTTTTCTTCTACAGCGATCTTTCACATAACTTTTTAATAATAGTTAATAAATATATATTATATCAATCATTATAAAAAAATCATTATAAATAAAGAAAGTACTACATATAAAATGTGCCTATATATTGAAGGTTTGTAACCCCTGGTTAAACGACCGAAAGGTCATTGTCCGTTTTTCTCAATCGATTTGGCACATACTATAGTTCTAACGCAGCAGAGACATTTCGCGATAACAGTGCTGCGTTTGGAGAAGATATGACTAATGAACGCACTGTACCTTTTTGGTTTAATCGCTTTCGTAGTGGACTTTGACTTGAAGTTACTTATTCTGTGCTTGAAGTAAGGACCACAAAGACAGTAAATAACAATTAATTAAAATTAATGGTGGAAGCCGAACTTTATCAGTGACGCAGCCAAGGAAAAAGCGTCATGGTTTGATCTATATCATGATTTTATATACACAAATTATAAGGGCAAAACGTCGTTCCTACTATAATTGTTGCGGATATGGATGCATGGATAATGAAAGGTGAATTTATTTAATTTTGTTTTAGATAGGTACTTATAGCGAAAAAAGAATTAAGTAATAATTTAACTACAGAAGTAATATCTAAGTACTTTATTACAAAACTTAGTTGAAATTTACGTCACTACCCAAGTTGATACCTTACAATACTACCTACCTAGCAATACTTGTCTTTTGTAATTAAAATATTTATGTTATAACAACACTAAAATTAAAAGTTTGTTTAGAAGATTTTTAACAAGTAGAATACGATCACATTTCTGTTTGGAATCGTATTTCGGGTTTATTTGTTATTTACACTATCTACCTATTTCTGCCGCGCCAAAAATCGCGATTCACCATCACGGAACTCACATAGTAGTGGAAATATGGTCGATCATAGTCAGAATAGGCACTTTACCTAAGTTACTTACCATTTCGCAATGTATTTTTTTACTCTATATTAACAGTCCTTAGTAACCACGGAAAGTCCGTTGTGACGTAGGAAGGAGAAAAGATGCAAAGTAATACGGACACTCGCGTGCAGAGATAGTTTTATTTAGCTTGCGTGCGCGATTTATCTAATTAATAATAATAATGTAGGCTATCAAAACGTCGGCAAGCAGTCAACATCAAAGGAGAGGAGTGCAACTTCTGTACGTAGTACTATTATTTATTCTGTGGCAATGGTGACTGTTTAGCGTTCACTTCATGGTGTGATTCACTATAGCTTTTTGAGATCCGTTGTATTAATAACAGCAGATATCTATCGTGAAGAAGCGTGAACAAAATGGTGAAATTCTCAGAGAAACACCGACTCATTATATTACATACATACATAGATAACGCAAGACCACGCACTGTTGGAAAAATCTGCTATCAAAATATACAATTAAGTCCTTTGTTAGGAAAAATTAAATTAATACCCGAATCCCGAAAGACCTATTACTATAAGCACTATTCGGGATTTGCTGCAAGTACAACGCCGATTATCAATGCTCCGCCGTACATCGGTGTATCAAAGAAGAACGAAACGAATAGGCACAAACGCGCGCGAATACTCTATACTCATTTAATAAGGAGTAGGGATGGCTACAGAGACTGGACTTGTGATCACCGAGCACAAAATATTATCGAATAAAATTTATTTGACGGATTTTAACACGTATTTAATTTGACTTAATATTCCCGACATTTCTGGTAGTGGAAGTAATATGTCTCCATCATCATCATCATCATTACAGCCCTTCACAAGTCCACTGCTGAACATAGGCCTCCCCCAAGGAATGCCACAAAGCACGGTCCTGAGCCACCTGCATCCATCGACTTCCTGCATGTCTTACCAGGTCGTCACTCCATCTTGTGGGGGGACGCCCTACACTTCGCCTACCGGTACGAGGCTGCCACTCGAGAACCTTTCTTCCCCATCGGTTGTCGGTTCTTCGAGCTATATGGCCGGCCCACTGCCACTTCAGCTTACTAATCCGTTGGGCTATGTCGGTTACTCTGGTTCTACTGCGGATATCCTTATTCCTAAGTTTATCACGCAGAGAAACTCCGAGCATAGCCCTCTCCATAGTTCGCTGAGCGACCTTGAGCTTCCTCATACGGCCAGCAGTGAAGGACCACGTCTCAGTTCCGTAAGTCATCACTGGCAACACGCACTGGTTGTACAATTTTGTTTTAAGGTTTTGAGGTATTTCTGACGAGAAGATGTGTCGTAGCTTCCCGAACGCTGCCCAGCCGAGTTGAATCCGTCGATTGACCTCTCGGTCGAAGTTGGACTTACCTAGTCGGACTATTTGTCCCAGGTAAACATACTCGTCAACAACTTCGAGCTTAGTGCTCCCAACAACTACCGGCATAGGTGTGACATGGACATTAAACATAATCTTTGTTTTGTCCATGTTCATCTTAAGACCTATCCGTTGGGAGACACTATTGAGGTCATTGAGCATAGTGCTTAGTTCCTCCAGCGATTCTGCCATGAGGACTATATCGTCGGCAAATCGAAGGTGAGTGATGTACTCGCCATTGATGTTAATTCCGTATCCTTTCCAGTCCAGAAGCTTGAAAACGTCTTCCAATGCAGCGGTGAAGAGTTTCGGGGATATAACGTCACCCTGTCTTACACCTCTCTGCAATTGGATAGGTTTCGTACTCTGGTTCTGTACTCGGATAGCCATCGTAGCTCTACTGTACAAACACTTCAGCACTTCGATATACCGACAGTCAACTTGGCACCGCTGAAGGGACTGCAGCACCGCCCAAATTTCGACGGAATCAAAGGCTTTCTCATAGTCCACATACGCCAGACATAGTGGCAAATTGTACTCTTCGGACTTCTGTACAATTTGCCGTAGGGTATGTATGTGGTCTATGGTGCTAAAGCCCTTTCGGAAACCGGCTTGTTCGGGAGGCTGGAAGTCGTCAAGTCTGCGCGCGAGACGATTCGTAATGACTCTCGAAAACAGCACGTAGACGCGGCTCAGAAGGGAAATCGGTCTGTAGTTCTTCAAGAGAGCGTTGTCACCTTTCTTGAAGAACAAGACCACCGCACTTCTGCTCCACGCCTCCGGTGTAATGCCACCATGGAGGACGGAATTAAAGAGCTTCTGAAGGACTTCAAGTACCGGTCTTCCACCCGCTTTCAGAAGCTCCGCTGTAATTCCATCCTCGCCTGGGGCCTTGTCTCCATAGTAGGAGAAATTTCAAGTGTGTACGTAAAGTTTGTAGAAAAAAACTATCCTTCACTAGATCACTACCATTCGCTGGTGTTCACTCTATTTGAACATAACAGCAACGGTGAGCGAGCATACGTTAATCATCGAACCGTCGATCGTGGCAGAAACTGCTACGCCACTACCTACTATGTTCCACAAATCTTGAGAAATGTTACATTTGATACATTCTTGAAAATGGCTTGCAATCGTAAACCAATAAAGAAGGTTGATAAGGAAATTTTTTTATACTTGTAACGGCCCCCAATTCAAGTATTAATTCGTTTTACGAACCGGGGCATTTGAGCTGATCATTCAAATGGATCATTTATAATACACTCATACACACCCACGCACACACACACAAACGCACAAACGCGACCATTCACACACTCTGTTTCTCTTCTGCTGAATAATATACTTAGCTAAGGAAATAAGACCTACCACAAGTATTTTTATACTTAAAAGAAGTCCTCAAACTTGTACTAATTTAAGGATATGTTGGAAACAATAAACTTTCATTTCATTTAATTTCGAATTGCAGTACTTTGTGACCTGTGAGACCCGCCCGATTCTGTCCGACGTTGGACGTTACTTTACTCTTTGGTCCTATTTGGCGCCAACGCGCGCTTAGAATATATGTTTGCATGTGCATGTATTAGAATGTAGTAGGAAAAAATAATACACGATTTTGTGTCGATAAAAAAATATTAGATTTTTTTTCTGGAATGTTTTTAATGTGTCTGCCTGTGTATGTCTGTGTCTGTCTGTGTCTGTGTCTGTCTGTGTCTGTCTGTCTGTCTGTCAAGACACTTTTCTCAGGAACGCGTGGAGGTATCAAGCTGAAATTCATATCGAATACTCAAGTCTACTGTCCCTTAGAGCTGTGAAAAACTCAAACTTCTAAGCCAACGCAAGCAAAAGATACAGCCGTTTATGCCGTAAATTTTCGACATTCGCAAGGGAATCAAAACCTACAGGGTAACTTCCCGTGAACTCAGAATCTTGAAATTTGGTACGAAGCAACGTTTTATAGCACAGATAAAGGAAAAATTGCGAAAAGCATAAATTTTTAGTTACGTCATACAATAAAAATATTTTTAATAATTTTTAACTTATATACCTACAGATTGGTTCGGAACCCTCGGTGCGCGAGTCCGACTCGCACTTTTTACCCTAATGTGACTTGGAATTCCCTTCGTGTACCTACAATTAACATTTTAAAATATGGAAAAAAGTGAACATTACGACATACCTAAAACTGTTTTGTAGTCTTGCTAGATTTATTGGCTCTTTTTAAACCTTCTGAATTGTCACTTAAGATTTAGAAATAGTGCTTTCCACGCACTTTTGAATGTCACAAACACAACTGTTTTAGTCCGTTCTGGTAATCTATGAGAGTGTAGTCTATTTCTGGGGAGTCGTGTCATAAGGATAAAATAACAGTACCATCAGTTTTAAACGTGGTAGAGCCATGCTACAGCTATATTATGGTTGTAGCACGAAAGGTCGGCTCGACCGGGGAAGGATCACGCTCTCACAGAATACCAGTGTAAAATAGCAGCTTAATGCTGCTGTGTTTCGTATGGTGAGTGTAGAGAACCGGAGACCCATTTTACTGGAAACGAGGCATTCCAAATTAGTCCTCACGGGTGACAACGCATCTGCATTTTGATTCGTAATCGAAGATATATGTAGATGTCTATGGGCCACAGCAACCACTTACCATCAGGTGGACTGTGTGCTTGTTTGTCACCCTTATCCTATAAAAAAAATATATAGACCCAATAACTGCTAACATTTCACCGTAATCTACATAATATCGTTTGTATTCTCAAATTAAAAAGACGATTTTCCCTCTGGGTTGCAAATGCTATCGTACGTTTAGACTATCAGATATCTTTGTGCTCGTATCTTATAACAACATACAATAAAGAGGGCTTTCCTTAGAGTTTCTGCTATGTGCTATGCTATTGTAGAGCCCTGAGTAGAGTAACGACGTATGATAGGCTGTAATGATAATGATGTTAAATCGTGATGCGTTAAAAAATCTAAAAAAAAGATTAAAGAATATTTGTCTAATCATTTAAATATATTTACCTAAAAATCTAAACATCACTCAACTTTTAACATTCATAAATCAAACTAAAATAAGCGTGCAGGAAGGAATTGACAAATTGGTATATTTTATCATTTCAGATGGTGAGGGGGATGTCACTTTAGAAAACAAGGAGGAAGATACTGTAGAAAACAGTTACGAAGAAGAGGAAGAAGATAAGGAAGAAGAGGACGAAGAGAAGGACGAAGAAAAGGAAGAAGAGGACGAAGATGAGAAGAAAAATCCAGTAAACAATGATTTTGCGAATATATTAAAAAAACTCGAATCTGTAGGAGCTCTCTTAAAAAAACCTAAAAAAGAAGAAGAGTATCGCTGTTTTACTTGTAACCAAGATTTCTCAAATTGGGACAGTTTAGAAAATCATTTAATACAACACGTATCTCTGCCCTCAGTGGTGCTTGACAAGCTGCCGTCAGACGAAGAAGACACGGCTCCTTCCGGAGATGAAAATTGGTCAGATGAAGATGTACCTCAGCCACCACAAAAATCCGATGCGAAGAAAGCGCCGCAAAAAGTTGATATATCTCAGATTTTAAAGAAAACTGGTTTATCTATTAAAAAGAAAGGGGACACTGATAAAAGCTCTGATGCTGCCTTAAACAAATTGAGTGGCTTGGGTTTTACCATAAGGAAAAATTCAACTCCTATTAAAAAAGAAAAAAATGACGAACCTGAACAACAGAACGAAAGCGATCTTATGAAAAAGTTAGGTAAACTAGGGGGCATTAAATTGAAGCTTAAATCCGATGGCAACAATACTAACACATTTAAAGTAATAAATGGCTTAAAAGACTTTAAAGCATCCGATGATGAAGATGAAGGCAGTGAAAACGAGGATAGCAAAAATGATGAAGATTCGAGTGAGGAAATTAAGCATAAAAATGAAGAAGAAGAATGCAATCAGGAATCTGATGAAGAACAATGCGTTAATAATAGTCGTAGGAGTTCTGAAAATAGTGAATCTGGAGGAAGTAAAAGAGGTAACCAAATCAAAAATATCAAAACGGAACCAATTGCAACTCCAAAAAAAGTAGGTCCAGCTAGCAAAACATCTAACGAATGTTCTAGTAAATCAACAAAGGAACCACCAGCTAAGACATCTGTTAATGACAATCAAGTAAAAGCTAAAGAATCATCTAAATCAACTGCTTTAGAAACGCCTCCTGCTAAGCCTTCTAGAAGACCGTCAGTCAAACAAACTCCGAAAAGGGGAACTAACAACGCTCAACCGTTAAAGATCCAAGATCAACCACAAGCTATTAAAAAGGATTCATCACCAGTAAAGGAGGTACAAACGGCAACACCGGAAAGGCGGGAGTCAAATAATGACATCAATCTTGATAATGTTGTTGTGAAAAAAGAGGTACCAGAGCCTGTAAGTTCAGAGTCACAATCGTTAAGTACACCTTTATTCTCAGCCCAAATTAAATCTGAAAGATCTTCGCCGACTCCACCAGATCGAGCAGTTACTCCAGTTATAGCTAGGGTTAAAACAGAACCGGATGTTCCTGCCACTACTAGTTCTCAACCAATTTTTAGTGCATCAAATGTAACAAGTGCACCAGTTACTCCTCTCCTTCCAGTTACTAAAACAGAGGATTCAAGTATGACAATAATTGAAATCAACGGTGATTCTAATGACGAAGATGATGATTGCTGTGTTGTGTCTTCTACGCCTGCTCCTGACGTAAAACCGATTATTCCGAAAACTGAGAATCCAGCACAACCGCCACCACCTGCGTACCCAACACCAATGTCTTATCCAACTTCAGCACAATCAAGTTATAACACAGCTCCATCACTTTCCTCTCGACTTTCAGCTACACCGTCTACAGAAAAACAACATAACTTTAATTGGAATGCCCCAGACTCGAAACCACCAATAGATATGCTTGAAAAAAGTGCTGATGAAATTTTCGAAAGCCTTCTTTCATCATCTACTAAAAAAGAAAATATGTCATCACTGTCGGACGCAAGTGAATACATATCCCTCGATACATTAGGCCCACAGCATTCGTGTGAGGTCTGCAACACCAGATTTACTGATATATCACTTCTTGAAGAGCATAGAAGAATTTCAGGCCATTCTAATAGCCTAATGAATGCATCGTCTTCCACACTTATGCCATATAATCCCACATCGAATATTTTATCTAGCCTGTTACCAGTTAAACAGCTAGCAGAACAAGTTGGAAAGTTGTCTACTATTGGAAGCAGCAGTTCAGGCTTTACACATCAGCAAAATGTAATGATTAATATCCAAGCTTATCCTGGAGGAGGAGGAGTTATGGTACCGCCGCAACCCTACAACGCATACGCTTCACCGCAAGCAGGGTACCCTCAATCTCCAAATAATATGTACTCGTCCCCAGGACAGACAATGCCAGGCCAGTATCCAGGCTCTAATTACGCTCAATCTAATTATGGCCAGTATCCGTCGCCTATGTCAAAGGCCGGTTATCCAGGGGCAATGCCGCAAAACATTTACTCTAATGCACCTTCACCTTATTCAACTGCTTCTCCACTTCAGAGTATGCAGCAATCTGTATATGGCCAAACTACTCCCGGTTTACATAATCAACACACAGTTATGGGACCCCCCGGCTCCTCGCCTAGCCAAGGTTACGCGTCTGCTCCTAGTCCTAGCTCAAAACAATCGCCAAGCAACATCAGAATTCAGAACGTACAAACCTTTCCTCCTGGTCAAATAGTAGGGGGGTCAGCACAATCTATGAATAATCAAACAATGGGTCAAGTTATGGGATCTAACCAACAACATATGCATGGCCAAGAAATGTCTTCAGGGCAGACAGTCCCAGGTCAAATTACAGCACCTACTCAAATTCGAATGGCGGCGGGTGCTAATGTAACAGGTTCGCGGCCGCGAATGCCGAACATTCGAGGTACACGACCATCTATACGACCTGGAATACAAGTGCATGGACAAGTTAGAGGTGCAGTAAAACAAGGGCCTCGTATGCCATTAAAAAGGCCAGGAACTATAGTAGGTGGACCTGTGCAGAAGAGGCGACCCGACATGTTGCTTCCTGGCAAGCACGACAACGAGGACTGCCAAGTAATGGCTATGCAAAAGCAACGCGATGGATTGCCCATGATTCAGAGTGTGCAAGGTGCCAAAGATAAGTTGAATCTCGGTAGTCAAATTTCTATAACGAAGAAAACAGTGAATAAGGAAGCAAATGCGATGGCAAATGTGTTAGCATCTAGGGGTATTAGTGTGAAGCAAAAGCAGAAAAGTCGGTCGCCCTCGCCACAACGACCCCTCCCTAACATACCTAATCTTGGCGCTGGTGTCAGCATTAAACATTCTTCAAAATCTAGCAATTTTTCAATACCAGAAGCAAAAGTTGGTGGTGGTATGATGGCATGCAAAATATGCAAGAAAATGTTTATGAACTCTACGTCTTTGTCGGTACATATGACAAATGCTCACCCACAAAGCAAAATACCTGTGTTCAAATGTGATGAATGTCCAGCATCTTACCCAAAATCATTACAGCTGCAGCACCATAAAAGGGTATTTCATAATGTTTCTGGTCCTAATAGGGAATTAGGATTGCCAGTTGTAGATTTATCTCAAGAGGATAATTTAAAACGATTGAGTAGTTTAGGTATATACAGTTTTATTCCACTTGCAAATCGGGAGCAAGCGAATGGGTGCTTTGGTATTCCAGTGATATCGGTGCACAATGTTCAGAATGGTATGACGAGTAGTTTGCAAGCGCTTGGTGCTGATGGACTTTTAAGCCTCGGACCTCTCAAACCTTTACCAAATTCATAAAATATTAAAACTCCATATTAAGTGTGTTTATAATATAACAATTTACGTATGCATAACATAATGTTATCTTTGTTTTAATTTGTCTTTAAAGTATTATCTGAAATTTCTTCTAAATTGATTATTATTATGTGATTAGAATATTAATTTGTTCATACAAAATAAATTAATGCATTGCAATTCTCAGACAATACTTATTACCTAATTTAGTTTTTTTTAGATATATATATATTTTTAGTTAAAACTAACTAGTATGTCAAAATTTACAAATAAGATTTAGTAAAAGAGTGAGTTGATTAAATTGCGTTTTTAGTTTGTTCATGATGTTTTGTAAGTACTGAATCATTGTTGTCAGTGTGACTGTTACGTTTATTGCAATCCATTAAATATAAGGATATATTTTCTTATGTATACAATTTATTAAGAGGAAATACATAAAAAAAATGTATTTTGTGTTAACAATAATTACTACTAAAATGTCTCATTATGAAATCATATAGGTGTAAGTGCAATTTAATATAACAGATGGGAAATTGATACAAAAATAAACCACTAGTCAAGGAAAAATTTCGAAATGGATTCCAATTTTATTATTTCGAGTTCAAGTCATCAAAATGGAAAAGATTAAATTCTAACTATAATTGTGTTTCCTTGATTGTTAATCACTATTCGACTATAAAATTTGTCAGTAAGAAACAGTTAAAACACATCTCAAATAGCATTGTAAGAAATTATTGATGCTACTCAATGATTATAATTAGGCTTTTCGGCTCTCAACAGTGGTCTTGTATGTCAATGTCATTATTATGCGTAGAATACAGTAGAATCTGTAGAAAGCGACTTTCAAGTGCACGACCAGATTATTTATCGTGTTATGTTTATATGTACATAACATGATGCAGATTAAATAATATTATGCATGTAATGAAATGAACGAATGTAAAAGTTTTTTTTAATGATATTACTCGTTTTTGGAAACCGAAGTCGTCGAGACTTCGTGCATGACGATTCGTTATGACTATCGAAAACGGCACAGTAATGAACAAACAATTTAGATCCTATAGTAGAAAATGTAGGTAGACAACAAATGTATTATTATTGTAACTGGCGTAAAGTCTCTATTTTTAGTTGGTTTTTGATTGATTTTTGTTTGCTATTAAAGTATTTTGATCTTATGATGGCGGGTTTGTCTTACGAGTGCAGGTGCGCATTTACATTGTTTTATTGTGTGTAAACTCAACAGTCAAAAATTGTTCCGTGGCTAAGCATTGAACTGCAGCGTTAATGGCTGTAGGTTCGAATCCTGCACGTAACAAGTATTTGCCCCATATAATACAGATATATAGATATATACAGGAGAAAACTCCAGTAATGTTTTCTTTAAAGAACAAAATAAAAAGTTGTTCGTAGTGATGTAAGAAAAAGTGCTGTCCTTATGTCCTAAGCAACAAAGCGTTAGTTTGATTTTAATAATATGTAATAATTTGTTTCTAATTACGTATTACTTATTTAGGGTTATTTAGCCATCTAATGATAGGTTAATATTAGTTAAACTTATTTTCACAAGACTATACGAACTCATGCAAAGTTATCAAGTTCCCAACTTTGATTTAAATGTATTTGAGTTTATTTTGTTGCAAATGACATATAATTTTATTTCATATACCTAAACGTACTTTAGGTTATATATTTTGTTAAATAACTCCGGGCTGGCTGATACGGAATTCCGATTCGGAATCCCGAACGCAGCAAGTCCATATAAAATCTATGAAGGCCACACGTACGGTATTTTTCCGTTCGATATTTTGCGGGCAAAATGGGATTCCGTATGTGTGTGGCCGACCCGCCTGCAGTTATATACGCAAGCACGCGCGTCCCTATACATCACAACTACAAGTAAGGCTCGCCCGCCTTTGTGAGATAAAACATCATTGTGTCATAATCAAAATTGGTTTGCGCGAACACAAACACGGTCTTACTCATAAAAATCTATATCAATTTAAGAAATGCTCAAAGTTGCGTTCTCTTCACTAAATGACAATAGAAAGTAAAAGATATAGAAATAATATAACACCAAACGGTGCGTTCCATTTCAAAAACCTGTAAATTTTTTGTTTCTTGACATTTTAAATTGAAATTTTTGTATACGTCATATTCCTGAATACTTATGCTGTTAGATAATTAAAACCGCTACTTTAAAAACATTTATTGAGTAACAAATTACAAAAAATGACAAAAAAATATATATATATATTAATTTATTTATTAATGAATTTATGATACAGTTTACGTCTGAAATAGTTCTCTCAGGAATGCTGTTAACTGTACTGATTATAATTACCACAACAGATAAGACGAATATGCAACATGGTTTAAAAAATATTTCTCATAAAAAAATAACGTACTTGTAAACTAGAGATCCTGAACAATCCAAAATGTATAATACTTATATATTTCCTTGAAGAACTTATCTAAGACAATATCTTAAGTTGAACTTACACAATGAGTAATCTAATTAATTTGAAATTATCGAAATTCAAATTTTGGATTTAAGTTATATACCTAAAATTGATTTTTTTTACTATCTTTATATATAAAAATTACGTGTCACGTTGTTTGTCCGCGATGGACTCCTGAACTACTGAACTGATTTCAATGAAATATTGCACACTGTGTGCATTCTGATCCAACTTGAGAGCTAGGATAGTTTTTATCCCGATAAATGACCCTCAAAATTTTTTATTGCGAATTTAAGGATTTTTAAAGGAAGAATCGTCGGAAAGGGCAGAACAAAGTCTGCCTGGCTAGCTAGTTAAAATATAAAACCATCAATACGGTTTCAGTAACACGAGTTTTGTCCATACCATTTTTAAATGGAACGCACCGTTTGGTCCCATAGTACAGCGCGGCGACCGACCATGCGACTAGCGATTATTCACACCTGTGTCAGTTTTTTTTTTCTGAAGTGATGATTTAGTAGTATAGATATGCCTAGTTTTTTTGAGTGAAAACCTAACTTGAGTTTGCATCTACGGTCGCTAAAAATGATTGGTCGTTATGAACGAAATCTTAGTAAACAGATTCTACTGTATTCGCATTATTATTTAAGAAAATATTTTAACTTAGTGCTTTGTATATTCGCGCAAAAGTGAATTTTTTTGAGTTAATTATCTATACCTACATCAAGTGATGTACATTTTTCCTGTCAAGGGAAATAGAGATTGGTTGTTATGGTATCTTAACGACTATATTAGGAGTATGATTGTGTCACAAAACTAATTTTTAGTGTATATTATGTCTATTAAACAGATGAAAAAAAAATATAAGGACATTAAAAATTTGTTTTATTTTTTATAATTTGAGAGTATTATTTAAAAGAGAATCTATTAGAATAATATGTCCGAAGCCAGAAGACGGTTAACGAATAAAACTGTTTAAAAAGATATATCTCGTCTTTTTTTTTAAATTGTGATTTTTTATTGTATATGTTATGATTGATAGTATAAATCCTACTAAAACAAATGTGAAAAAGGGGCCAAGTTCGGTATAGGAACGACGTTCGGATTTGCAGATTAAATTTTGAACGGATGCCAAACTTAACAATTCCAAAAACGTACCTACATTTCTATAGATCCTTATGATTTATGCAACTGCCATTTGATTATTTAATCGTACTAATTGTGATCGGATTAAATAATCGAACTAAGCATAATTGTACTGATAATGATATTTAAGTTATAGGTATTTTTGCTCGTTCCTTAGCAGTTGCTGCAGCATGCCTAGTGTCGCTGTAATTTAAGTTTCTATTTTTAATATACCTACCACGAAGAAACGATTGTATTTTTTTCTTTGTATTTGGAAGTTGTACATTAAAAATGTGTTATCAATAACAGCAGCAGGTAACAAGAAATAAGTAACTTCGTGGACCTACTGGTAGGACAAAAAAGTAGTTTTACGAAAAAACACCTCATAATTTGCAGTATCCAGTTTTTTTTTGTTTACGCTTAATGATCTATCTTGATGACAAGTTTGTGAGTAACCCTAGGACTGTTATTAGTTGTTGATGAATGAGTGATAATAATGACACTTTTCAAACCTTAATTATTTTAGGAATATAGATTTATTCATGAAATTTAGGACTAAGTTTTTTCCTATAGGATAGGGGTGACAAACGAGCACACAGTCCACCTGACGGTAAGTGGTTACTGTATTATCCTTATTAAAAGTGGACTGCAAACTATTGGACCTATACATCTAGAATTCTGTAGACGAATAAAAATTTTAAGTAGTCTTTAGTGCTGGTAGGTACAATACTTTTTGCGTTATGGGGGGTTCGAAAGTGGCTTGAAAAGGTTCCTGTAAATACACACACCACCGGTGCGTCGTTCTTTTCTTCCGAACTTGGCTGACATACTAAACACAACAAGGAACCGTTATAGAATAGAATAATTTTTATTCAATATACATTACATGTGTAATTCTTATTGAAAGTCATTTTTACTTTACCACTGGTTCGAAAAAAAAACCCTCTGTCCTGGGAAGAACCAGCAAGAAACCCAGCGGGACTTTTTTTTTTAAATAAATTTTACAATATAAATTATTACGAACTATTTACAAAATTTATTTTAGAAACTGCTTGGAAGCGACCACCTCATTCCCAGGGATTATTATCAACCATGTATTCATTTATACTATAATAACCCTTTTGATACAGTTTCAGCTTAATAAAACATTTAAACTTGGTAATAGAGAGAACCTGTACACTTTCCGGGAACTTGTTGTAATAGCGTATACATTGCCCCAAGAATGAATTACTGACTCTGTGGATCCGAGAAACTGGCATTACTAGCTTGTGTTTGTTCCTAGTGTTTACAGAATGTATATCACTTTTTTTACTAAAGCTATCTTTGTTTTTGTGAACATACATTAAATTTTCGTAAATATACTGAGAGGCGAAAGTTAATATATTAATTTCTTTAAATTTATCTCTAAGAGACTCGGTTTTAGATTGTAAATAGCTCGAATGGCCCTCTTCTGTAAAACAAAAATAGTTTCTGAATCAGCCGCATTTCCCCATAGCAAAATCCCATAAGACATTATGCTATGGAAATAACTAAAATAAACTAATCTAGCTGTCTCGACACTAGTGAGACCTCTAATCTTTTTTACAGCATATGCTGCAGAACTTAATCTGCTTGCTAATTTGGATATATGGGGGCCCCACTGAAGCTTTGCGTCAAGAGTGATGCCAAGTAAAACAGTGGATACAACAGGGCTCAATTCCTCCCCATTTAAAAACACATTGGTATTCAGATTTTTAACATTCGTTGTTGTTCATTTAACACAATTAGTTTTATTTCCGTTCAAATGCAGATTATTAACGTTAAACCAATGCACTAATTTTGACATAGCATTATTCACTTCGTCACATTTAAATGACTGACGTTTAAGTTTAAAAATCAAGGAAGTATCATCAGCAAATAATACTATATCATGACTATCCCCTATAAGGTGAGGTAAGTCATTAATATACACCAGAAACAGGAATGGGCCGAGAATAGAGCCCCGAGGAACACCCATTAGTACAGGTGACCCGGAAGAACTTTTACCATTGATAATAACCTTCTGCTTTCTATTACTTAAATATGAAATAATAAGTTTAAGCGCTGTGTTCTTGACACCATAGTACTGTAGCTTCCTGATTAATGTCTCATGGTGAACACAGTCGAAGGCCTTGGAAAGGTCACAAAATATACCCAAAGCATCCTCTGAATTCTCCCATGCACAAAAAATATGTTTAATAAGCTCAACTCCAGCGTCAGTTGTCGAGTGACTCCTTGTAAAACCGAATTGATTTTTATGTAGCAGTTTATTAATATTAAAGAAACTTAACATCTGATCTAAAATAATTTTTTCAAAAATTTTACTTAATGTTGGTAGTACGGAAATTGGTCTAAACTTGGCGGGGTCTAATTTAGACTTTAATAATGTTCTACCAGATTTAAATATAGGTATGACTTTACTATGTTTCATTAGATCAGGAAACACACCAGATTCGACGCTTATATTAAATATAGTGGCTAGATAAGGTGCTAATATATCTATTATAGATAAAATAACTTTAACGGGAATCCCCCATAAGTCTGCCGTTTTCTTAACATCAATAGTTTTAATATATTTAACGATATCTTTTGGCAGTACTCTATGGAATTTAAAAGTATTTGAACAAGCCTTTACATTTTGTTTCGACGACAGTGGGAGAAGAATTTAATGATTTTGTTGTCAAAAAAGGAACATCAGTAAAATGTTTCTCAAAAGTCATAGCAACTTCTTGATCAGATCGCGTTAAATTATTGTTAATATTCAATTGAAAATCCGAGTTGCGCGGTTTGACCTTGCCCGTTTCACTATTTATTATTCTCCAGGTCATTTTACTTTGTCGGATGCAGTTTTAATTTTGTTGCTTAAATGTAAAGCCTTAGCAGTGGAGCACACTTTTTTAAATATTTTAGAATATGTTTTTACATGATCTCTAAATATAACACTACTATTATATGATCTTTCATCATAAAGCTCGTATAACCTTCGCCTACATTTATAAATTCCTACTGTCGCCCATTCATTAAATGATTTGCGACTGTTAAAAGAGAAATTTTTAGTAGTAAATATTCTACTAAATTCACAACTTATAATTTTAAATAATGTAGCATACAAATAATTAGCACTATTTTTAAACGAAAGTGATGGAAGTCTTTTTATTATATTACTTCTAAACCTCCAAGCGATGTTCATTTATTGGAACAAACACAACTTTCTTATTTTTCTGTTTTTTGTGTATGTAAGGTAGTGATACCAACTGTCCACAGTGATCTGAACTTAAATTTTGAATAATTGATTTATGCAAGGGCTTAACATCTGTAAAAATGTTATCTATACATGTCGCACTAGGCCCGGCAATACGTGTTGGTTCTAAGAATAAATTTACAAGATTATACGATTTAAACAATGAGCTAAACTTAATACTAATGGAAGAAGTTTCAAGGAGATTGATATTAAAGTCTCCACATATTACAACAGACTTGTTCTGTTTACTAAGTTTGAGTAAAACTTCTTCCACAATCCTTTCAAAATGGTCATAAGTAGCACATGGGGTTCTGTAAACACTTACAACAATGAGGTGCTCGAGCTCGACACAAGCCATTTCTACAGTTCGTTCAACAGAGAGGCTCACAATATCCTTACGTTCTTTATATAATAATGACTTATCTGCTAATATTAAGGAGCCACCACGTAAACTTTTTTCTCTATTGAAGGAACTGACCACCTGGTGATTTCTGAAATTAAACATGAAATTATAATCTTTTAGCCAATGTACAAAGAATGTGTATATTGTTACTATTTAAAAACAATTCAACTTCCAATTCTTTGCCTAACATGCCTTGTATATTTTGATGCAAAATATATATTCGCCACGTCCGTCCGCGGTTTAACTCATAGACACTAGATGCTATAAATCTGTAATTAGGCATAATTATAGATATTAATTACACCCTCAAAACTGTGAAATAAAATCTTAAAATACATTTTATTTTGTATACCTCCTATACAAGTAAATGGATGATGATTTTTTTTACCCGTTTATTTCGTGTGGGGTATCGTTAGATAGGTCTTTTATTTCGATTTAGGGGTCCGCTTGCGAAATATTTAGTTTTAAAGTGGTATTCTATTCTATTCTATTCTGTGCCCCCACCCCCTCTACTAATTAAAACGCTGTTTTGGGAAATGAAAGTATATACAATATTAGTATAAATAATGAAGTTAAAAGGAAAACTATCACAGCTAAACAGAATTAAGAAGTAATATTCGACCAAGTTATAAAATGCACTTGGATTAGTAAAAATTTCGTTACAACTTTATAGAAAATGACCTAAAAGTAGTTGTATTACAACTATAATGTTATTGTAAACTGTAAAAAATAAAGATTTTATGAAGAAAAATATGCATTACTAGTATAGCTTTACTTTTTCATTTGCGGGATAGGCAGGAAGAATCTTATTTACTATTTTCACTTATTTTTGGTAGGTAGTTATTGTAGGTCTCATTTAAAGTATTCATACAATGATTATCCTCATACAGTTTCATTCGTCACATTATTAGTTTATGCGGGCGACCTCAGGATAATTTAGGGCAGTGGTGGTTTACGTGTAGGTTCAGGTCATATATGTACCTATATCTTAGGGTTGCACTGCCGGGAGTACATAGATAAATAGTCAACTATGATCATCTTTTTACTTGGCATGTGAATGATTTGTTGTCGAAGTCGAAAAGTTTTTTAATCTTTTTGAATACCACTCCCTATGTCTTATTTGAAAATAAATGCTTCCGTTACCATCTTCCTATTTGGATCCATTCTTAGTCGTTATAGCGGTCAAACCGCGAACTCAGTTATTATGCTCATTATCAAGAAAGTCCACGTATTGTGACGGGCAACTACAAAACCCTACGTCTACATTGTGCCGACTTGGCCTACGACTACGTACTTGGCCAGTTTTTTTGATAGAATATGGATGACAAACGGACACACTGTCTACCTGATGGTAAGTAGATCCTGATATCTACATTTATTCTCAATTAAGAATCAAAATGCAGTTGGGTTGTCACTTGTCAACCCTGAGGACTAATATAGAATGCCTTGTTTCCACTAAAAAGGGTCTCCGGTTCTATAGTCTCACCATATAAAACAGCAGCATTAAGCTGCTATTTTACGCTGGTATTCTGTAAGAGCGTGGTCCTACCCTGGTCGAGCCGACCAATTCGTGCTACAACCATAACACAGGATTATTTTGTAATAACCGGCCAAATTTGCAGAGAAGTTTCAGAATAAGTATTATAGGCAAATGGTAAAGAAAAATTAATTAAAAAAAATTCCAAACATTCTGTCCTTCTTATCTTTAAAATTAAAAATGCGTGGTAATGTATTATTTTAACTGATTTTACACATTTAATTTGGGATAATTTCAAATAAAAGTAGAAGTCTTATTTACTCGTATTTTCAAAAACTGCAATAATTTAAGTTTAAAATTTAGTTACTCTTTGAAAAATAACCCTGTATCTGCCAAGTGGCTCTACCAAGTGGTAAAAATTGTCTATAGTACCTGATAAACTTTTACCTTAGGTGCAGTTTTGAGCGTAGGCTAAATGTTAGCATTTTCATGCTGAGCCGTCGACTTGTTTAATATCTCAGCCTTTCGGCTAAAAATGTAGAAACAAATAAAACATATACATACATGAAAAAACTACCAAAAAAGAAAGTGGTTATGCATTCCATTCCATACACGTGGCAAATAGTACTAATAAGTTAACACAAGGAAAACCTAAAGTACCTACAAATGAAACGAAAACAATGGCTAAACACAAACTAACTTTAAATAAAAATCAGATCGAGTTATTTTTTTAAAGATTAAAACAATCTCAATCTGAAGAAGTCAGTCATTCATTGTAGAGAACCGTAGATTATTTTTATTGGTAATAATGAGACATTCTATCTCGTCGTGACGATGTATCTTCATTTTGATTGTAAATTTAGAACAGGAGTGTAGAGAGAAGGAGGACCATCTATAGAGACCATATAGATATTTGAAAAGTGTCCCTAAAAACGTGTCCAATAAGGGTGGCGCTGCAGTAGCATAGGATAAAGTAAAAAAAGCGCCAAAAGTAATTAGAATAAGATGGAGAAATAAACAAGGACCGACCAATCGGCTTGGTTTTGCACTAAGTAAATAGTTGAGATTTTGAATATTGGCATTTTACTAACTACTCTAATCATGAAATTTTTTAAATAATTGAATTCAGCTGACTTCACTCCGTTCACAACAGCTATCTTCATATCGTAGTTTTTCAGACGCCAGCGCTATTGTGGTAGGTTTTGGAACCTTTATTTTCAGTAAATAGTAGGACACTTTTTCAAATTTCGCCCCTTATAAGATGGTTCTCCTTGTACTCTACACTCCATAATCTAGAACAAATGTAGGTTTTGTAGGCCACACAACGTTTCTGAGCTAAAACATCTAAATGCAGAGCTGCGACTAATAGAGGGCTAATAAACCTCTGTTCACAAGATATCACTACTTGGGACTGAGTTGAAGTTTTTTGTTACACATCATCATCATCATCATTATTCCATGTCACATTCCATTTACAAATCCACTACTGAACATAGGCTTCTCTCAAATAATGCCAGAAAGCACGATCCTGAGCCAGGTCGTCACTCCATCTAGTGAGGTTTTACCCAGGGGCGTAGCTACCGTCGTATCAGTGATACGGGGCCCCCGGGCTACAGGGGCCCCGAACGTATATAAGCAGAAGCTCTAAGGTCTTCTATAAAAGGAAAGACTATCAGATTTGACACTATTATCTATATAGGCAGAACATTTTGAAAAACTGAAATCGTCTTCAGCTATGTATGATTTAATAAATAAGTTCACCGAACAAAAGGCAAGAAAAGTATATATTTATTTTGATTTGAATTGTTTGGCTAGCTTTGTTCCTAGGAGTATTTATCGTAATAACTTATATTCATTATGTAATTATTTTAATTCAATGCAAACGTTTTTGTTCCTTTTCTGAAAAATCTTTACTCTTCATTTGGGCCCCCCAACCAATTTTGATACAGGGCCCGTCTAAGGCACGCTACACTACTGGTTTCACCCTACATACTACACCCTATGCTGCCATTCGAGAACCTTTTTTCACCTATTTTGTTACACTTTTGAGAAGTTGCGTTTTATATAAAATTCTATCGGTTTCTAAAGTAATAAGAAAATACACAAAACTACGAAGTATTACCAACACACATCGCGACAAAACTCACCATACCATCCACACCATCTGGATGCTTGGCGGTCCACCACCAGCGGTTTAATTAGTTTTCTACCTCGTACGACTCCTCTGTGGAATCTTTTACCATCGGTGATTTTTCCGGACCGATACGACTTAGGGGCCTTCAAGAAAAGAGCTTACTCCTTTCTAAAAGGCTGGTAACTCACCTGCAATTCCCCTGGTGTTTCGGTTGTTAATGGTGGGCGGTAATCACTCACCATCAGGTGAGCCGCATGCTCGTTTGCCCCCTCTTCTATAAAAAGTGCCTCAGTGGTCTTTTTTTTTAATTTTTCTACTTATTAACTAATATTTCAAAAAGAAACATTAACCCCTAAATTTTCCTACCAAATTAACTTCCCCGCCATGAAATCTGTCAGATCTCTCATTCCATTCTGTGGCGATGCTCTGGTGACGAAAAAGTCGTGGATGCTCGTAATAATGTTTTTAATACAGTTGCTCAAAAAGTGGCGTATTGCAGGGACGTATAGCGTTCGGGATGTGGGCTATAACACACTCGAGCTTTTTCTTTACCTCTTCTGAACTCGTGCGTTCTCTTTTCCAACTGTCAAAATTATGTCTATTAAAAAAAACCAACCACGAAGTTTTTACAAAAAAAAATCATAGAAGTTTTTATGATTCATGCAAATATTTCTAAAAAGAAGCCACTAGTTTGTTTCAATATCAGATTTAATGATTTGATTCAATGAGTTAGGTTAGGTTTCATTTCATTTCATCTCATTAAATTTCATTTTCATTTTATATCAATAAAAAAATTCTACTGAAGACTTGACTGCATGGGCATAGTTCCCTTTGCCTACTCAGGATGGGTGAAGAAAACAAAAAAAATCTCTGCTTATGTTCTTCTACGGTTGGCGCCATTTTCCAAAAATGTTCTTTATTAAATTGCTTAATTTTTTCGCAACTATATTAAAAATTAAAAATAGTTGTTCAGTACACGTGCGGAACCGTCATTGCAACTTGTTCCGACTGTCAACCCTCACCTTCGGCTCGGGTATGGAGTGTAGATTACAAGGAGAACCATCTTAAAGGGGCGAAAGTTGAAAAAGTGTCCTACTATTTACTGAAAATAGAGGTTCCAAAACTTATTACAATAGCGCTGGCGTCTGAAAAACTACAATATTAAGATAGCTGTTGTGAACGGAGTGAAGTCAGCTGAAATCAAATATTTAAAAAAAATCATGATTAGAGTAGTTAGTAAAATGCCAGTATACAAAATCTCAACTATTTACGTAGTACAAAACCAAGGGGATTGGTCGTTCCTTGTTTATTTCTCCATCTTTTTTTAATTACTTTTGGCGCTTCTTTTTAAAATTTATCCTATGCTACTGTAGCGCCATCCTTATTGGACACGTTTTTAGGGACACTTCATATATAGAGATGGGCCTCCTTCTCTCTACACTCCATAGGCTCGGGTAGACATTTGTCGGAACTCTTTGCAATGACAGGCTTTCCGCACTCGTAATGAAATATACTATTTTTTTGTTAAACGTACGTGGAGGTACTAGGATTTTCTCCTGTAGGTATCGTGAAGGCAGTTTACATTTATTTATCTATGGTTTACATACCTAAATTTCACATGGACAAACATCCAGACCCGGAACAATTATTTGTAGGCCATACAAATACTTGTCCCGTGCGGGATTCGAACCCGCGGCCCTTAGCGCTGCAACTCATTGCAAAGTCACTGCGCCGTCAACCACAATGTCTACTGCTGTATCAGAACTAACCACCGATCATCATCATCATCATTACAGCCCTTCACACGTCCACTGCTGAACATAGGCCTCCCCTTTCAGTATATATAAAGGTACTCTGTGGCCTCCCCCAAGGAATGCCACAAAGCACGGTCCTGAGCCACCTGCATCCATCGATATCCGTAAGTCATCACTGGCAACATCACCGATCTTTAAGCATAAATTTCCAGACCGAATTCGGTCACGGCGGCTAGACATGACGAATTTCAAGGATTATTTGAATGGTATAAGACCTTCAATTCGCATTAGACCGTGACACTCTTGCTCCGTAATTCACACATAAATGAGAGAAAGAAAGTTGACTTATATATTATAAAATCGGCTGTAAATTTAATATTAAAATAAAAGAGATAACACAAATATATTCCACAGTACATTTATTTTTACTTATTATTTTTATAATAAAGCTTTTAATGGTGGTTATTTTGCTACGTTACATTTGAAAGTTTTAAATTAATGGTATAATACACAAATTGCATAGTAAATTATATACTATCCAGTTCAGAATTTATTACATTAGCGTTAAAACCTTAAGACAATTTATTGTATGATACATTGGTTATTTAATTTAGTCCTTTTCGGCACATAAATAATCAACAAAATAGTTGATTAAGTTGAATAAATGTATTTTCATAAATATATAGAACAAAGTAAATAATGGTGAAAGCTTATGCCTATTTTTTTTAGTGTTTAAAGTAAAACTGTAACGTCTTACATTTCTGCTGTCAGACTGTGGCGAAAATTAATGAGTTTAATTTTTTTACTGATAGACTTGATGTAATGAATGACAAAAAAATAGTCTAAAGATAAAAAATCTATAGGTAGTTCACCATTTAAATTGAGTTGAGACTCATCTTAGATTTAGATGCTTCTAGAATTTTTGTTTTTACAATATTTTGATGCCTCACATTGCAGTTTTTGGGGAGATTTTTATGACAGCTAAGAGGTATATGAAACAACTAAAGCAATAGTTTTAATAGTTTCCACTGATTACACGTGCAGACATTCATTTAACAAAATCGCACCGTTTTTACGTATTAATATTCTCCTCCAAACCAACCAAAGGAATACAGGCATACTTAAGGTCAAGTTCTGTCAAAATCTCACATGTTGATGATGTGTGATGTTTTTTTAATTATTTAAAGGATCAATGCCCATAAAGCCTAGGCTTATGTGTAGTCTGCAAAATTGTTCACAATATATTGATGAACTGACATTGCAAAGATTTTGTCACAGCTTAATCTGGAGGCAGTCTATGACAATAGTATTTCAAGACACCAAAACAGATAATAACTTGGAGCTTTTGTTTGTGTCCATTAATATAATTTGCAGACTTAACACATAAAACTGTTTACAATATTATTGATGTGTCACACTGCAAAGTTGCTCTGAGATTTTGGCAGCATATTAAACTCACAAAGTTAAACCAATTTTTAAATGTAATCATATAAGAGATTGACACTTAGTGTTATTTACAATATTAATCAGGCATATGGCATAAGACATTTTGCTCTTTCTAATTTACCCGATACATACAGCACAAAGGTATCTGCAGTGCACACAAATAAAATCATTTAAGAAAATAATTTCATGCTTTTAACAATGTGCCTATTAAAGGGTTGAAAGTGAAGTTTCTAGTAGTAGTAGTAGTAAGTGGTAGTTATTATAAAATAAAATAGAACATTTAATTCACATATCAGATCAAATTACAGAAAACAGTTGTAATATTAAAATAACAAACAGTATTTTGTAAGCCTACCATTTGCTAATTGGCTTGAAAATGCTTGTGAGGAATGTCCTTAAAAATAAGTAAGAAGTGCTATTAATAATTGTGTCATCATAGTTGTTAGACATAGGAATATTTCTCTGACGGAGCTATTAGAGGTAGATTATATTCCTTAATGTACTTGTGCTAAAAACTAAAATTAAAAATTGCTAGAAAAAAGATATAAAATTATCATAATTGACTCCAGACATGTATCATTTTGATCATTTTCTTTTTTCAGTTAAGTTTTAAAACCTATGTCTAACAGGCTAATGATAGCAGAGTAATATTTTATTAGTAAATTATTCAAGACGGATAAGTTCCACGTCAAATATGAGGGTTGAATTTGGTGGGATCACTCCAGGATGACCTTGTTGACCATATGCATAGTCAGGAGAGCAGGTTAACTTTGCCCTTTCACCAACGGACATCTGCAATGATAATTTTGTTGAAATATAACTGTAAATATTATAAAACTCTGAAATCACCTTCGCTCATTGATTATAATTTATTGTAGCAAAATTAAACTGTATATGCAATGTATACTATTATGAATGTTGCAAGTTAAATAAATAATTTTTAACTTTATTAAAATTCAGAAAATTACCATGTCACACAATTTATACATCTATACAAGTAAATAAATTGTTACGTCTGTCTGTAATATCATATCACTGCTTTCTATTAAGTCTATCTGTCTGTCCGGGCTAATAAAACTTTAGAAACAGATAGAAAGCACTGCCAGTAGCGATCTAGGTAAAGTTTAACATAAAAACAAGGTTTTTGTGAAGTCATAAGACTGATTGACAGCTCTGTGGCGCAGCGGCTTAGCAATGAGTTGCTGCACTGGGGGGGACTTGAATCCCGCACGGAACAAGTATTTGTATGGCCTACAAATAATTGTTCCGGGTCTGGATGTTTGTCCTTGTGCAATTTGTGTTTGTAAACTGCCTCCACGATACAGGAGGAAATCCTAGTGGGTAACGTTTTTAACCACGCAACATAATTAAATCCCTAAATTACACACGGGCGAAGTCACAGAGAACAGCTAGTATTAAATAAATAAGTATTAATATAAAATTCTTATACAACAACCTGAGCCACTCCCTCGTCCCAACCTCTGATGACTTCTCCCTTGCCAATCTTGAATTTGAAGGGCTTGCCACGGTCACGAGATGAGTCAAATTTCTGTCCATTTGTAAGTGTGCCCGTGTAGTGAACCACCACAGTTTGGCCCTTTTTAGGGTATGTGGATCCTAAAATATTACACAAAAATATCTTTTACAGTAGAATAATAAACAGATTTTCATCAATTACAGCCTTTCAAAGTTCCCTATTGAACTTACGTCTCATAAGAGAATAAGACTGCCTCATAAAGGGGATATTTGCTACAGTCACCATGCTTGGCTGGCAAGTTGGCAATAGCAGTTTTTTATTTTCTAGTTGTTATGTGGAAGATGCTCCTGCCAATCTCATTAGTGTTTGTTTTACTCTGTCCCTCTTAAAGAATGGGATAATGTAGTAGGGGATGGTAGATAATCTCACTCCACTACTACACATTCATATACACAGATTATGAAATAACAAAAGAATGAACATATTTTCTAATTTCATTTTCCAAACATTGGCTAATCATAGGCAAATGTAATATAAAAGTATTTTTGAATACAGTATTAAGTTGTTGTATTCAAAGTTAAATCAACACTTTTTTTTAAGTAAAATATGGTAATTGGTAATCTGCAAGCCATCCAAGTTAACCAGTGTGATGTAAAAGCTCTTAAAACATTCTTTTTTGTTTATGATTATGTATTTATTTTAATTCTGGGGATCTGGGGACAAAACTTGTCTTGAAATATGCCTGACAAGTGACAATTTTATGAAAAAAGCTGACTATATTTTTATATTGTATTTCCTTTTCACTGCACTAATACGTGGTATCATTCTTGCAGTGAGACTGATAATAAGCGATACCATTTCCTTAGTATAACAACCCGATACGAATTGTGCCGCACATTCAACCGCGGCTCAAGGTTAGGGGTAAATTTGAAGTAAATGAAATATCAAAAAAGTAATCATATGTTCAAAAAGCCATACCATCACCGGGAGAAAGCGTTTCCACGTTGACTCCCATTGCTATTCTTCTTCTTCTTTAGAAAAGAAAATTTTTCAAGAACTCACAACGCGGTGAACCAAGATCCAAGAACGACGTTGCCAATGGTTGCCAACACCAATTTGTGAAATTCCCCGAAAAACCGAAAATCCATGTCAAATTCCCCAATTTAAGGACAAAACTTCAACAGATTTCCCACAAATTCCCCTCAATTTAATTTCAAGAAATGAAACAATATTCAAGTTATTTTGTAAGATTAATGTTTTAACTAACATTTTTTCTTTTTTATCGAATTTTTCTTCACACTCCATATTTTTCTAATAAGATTTTTTTAAATCCTTCCCTTATTGCCATTAAAAAGTATCATAGTATCTGCATTTATATGCATGTGGTTCTCTGCTTTAAAATTAAAAAATAAAGAAACGAAAAGCATTAAATGATACACAAAAGAATTCGAAATAAATCCGACAATTAAATGTGGTGCAATGAAGATAATTAAAAAAGGGAATCGTTCAATATTCATAAGTCACCTAACAAAAATTTTAAGATAAGTATTTAGATTTCTTGAAAAAAGGTTCTGACTTGGCCCGGGCTAAAGGATTTTTGAAGCTTGCTCTGCCTGACCCTAATTACAGTATATCTGGCAACGTTGAGCCAAAGAGAATATAATCACTACGTTTAGGCTGGCTTTTCACTATGGGTTATAGTATATATTATATCCCGAAATATAAATTATATCCCGCAATTGGCGTTCACACTGTGAGATATATCTTTTAACCAGTGTGCGTTCGTCATTGGTCATTGGATTACCCCCCTTTACCCCGTACACCGTTCTGCGGGGGCGCGGAGCGGTGTGCGGGGTACAGGGGGCAAAATATAATATGAAAATATCCACAAACTAATAAGAAGTGCTAGCGCATCGCTCGGTCGATCGAAAAAATATTTATAGCTAGAGATGTAATATATATTATAGCTAAGTGTAAACGGTTCCATATGAAATGTATAGTGAGCGATATTAGTTTATATCTCGAGATGTAATATATATTATATTATATCCCGTAGTGAAAAGCGGGCCTTATGCTACGTTTACGTTGAGCTAAGCCATACCATAGATAAGCTAATATAATCGGAGGGCCATACTGTACCATAGATAAATAAACAGAACATATGGTCACAGACTAATACACATATCGCTGTTACTTCATACTTGGACTATTGCGAACTTTGAGCATAGAAAATAGAGAAGATGGCAAGCCTACAAAAAAATTGTGTCAAATTGAAACAATAAATGGCATTTTTTAGTGATGTGAAGTCAATCAACTTTTAAAATTTAATAACACCTATGTTTAGGCAAAATATAAAACATTTGAAAAGTGAATTCTTAAGCTGAGAACTAATTATCGGACGCGTCCGTCAGCCGCGGCTGACAGTCGCGGCTTAGCAGTATGCACGGTAGTTAAGACGGCGTCTTCGGACGCCTCCACAGAGTACTTTTTATATACTGAAATAGAGACGAATCTCAAGCCCAAAGATGAATTCACGAATGTGCTGCCGTCTGGTGGTGTCGGATGGAACAATTTATATTTATCATATAGCTATACCTACTATACACGTAGTATATATAGCTACTATTATAGTCCTTTATACTTTACTAAATTATTGTTTCCTTATGTTTTTTCTTTTTACTTATTGTAAGAAATTATTCTTACAATAAGTATAGGTTTTGAGGTAAAAATAAAAACTCATTTCAGAAAGTTAAGTAATTTATTGAATAAAACGTCTTTTTTACATTTGTAGAAATATTTTTTGGCTTTCATTTGAAACACATCTTCCACAGACATCTTCATTATTGTGACACATACAACACATAATTGAATATGAAAAAGCGGCAAGACAAATGTAATAAATACTTATTTTATTTTACATAGCAAAAAATCAAAATCTACATGAATTAGTATCAAGATTTTTATTAATTCTTCAATATTGTTCTTCAGCTCCTGAGGCATGGACACTGGACATATTGTTAATTAAAAGTGTAGTGTAGGCACTCTGAAAATGTTCTGGTGTTGGATTAACATTGCGGCACTCATAGCTTCTAATGGTTCCAAAAAAGTTTTCAATAGGGTCTTGGTTGAGGTGTCGCATCCAAACAGAAGTAATACCATACTTAGTTTCCAATTTTTTAAAACAATTTATACACCAAGTAGTGTCCATACCCATTTTTTATTGTTGATACACTCTCATGATTATTAGACATTTTATTTATAAATTTCATGTTATTTAATATAGCTTTTGCTTCATTCCACAACTTATGGAGTTCTGAGTTTGGCCTTGCTAGTCCAAGAAGAGGCTTCACATATAGTTTTTTCTTTATTATAGCTGCCATTAACAGAATCGAATACCTTGTCAAAAAGGAGGAGAATTTCGGCAGTTTCCGCATATTCTCTTGGAAGAATGCCTTTTTCTGGAAAACAAAAAGCTAATTAATCCATTAATAAACACTTGTATTATCAGAGCACAACAAGTTTTTAGTGACTTTTTTCTTCTTTATTGGCCTATTAAAGTTTACTGCTGGACTTGAGCCTGTCATGCTTGGCAGGCGGCTTGACAATCATAGATCATCGTCAATTTGGATTTTACGTCTGGCGTAAACGAGATGGTTATACCGCCGACTAAACAGAACTCATGAGATTATTTGACATATCTCTTATAACATAACACCCATGGGACGAAATGAGGTGATGGGTTCTCTGTTTTTATTAATATACAATTTTTAAGACTAAATACATAATTTTAATTTAGTTCTGAATACATAAGACTTAAGCTGGACTGATTAAGAGTAGAAATATTTTTATTATTATTATTATAATACAAGTACAATCAATTGTGTCAAATACAAATTATTTATTAATAAACTGATATTTTAGAGTACACTATTATTATGGTGACGAATTTTTTCAGCATGGACTATAACATTAAATAAAAGCAAAAATTAATCATCATCATCATCATCGTTACAGACTAAACATAGGCCCCCTGCCTCTTCAATAAAAATCACAAAGCACGGTGCTTAGCCACCTACATCATATACCAGGTCATCACTCCAGTGGAAGCCCACCTAACTTCAAAATCACAATCTTACATTTATTACATATAATAATATATTAATATGGATATCAGCCTACAGCCGTCCATACCAGGCATAGCAGATGCAAGAAATTTTTGATAATATGTTTAGTTTAAATCTTATCAAATTACGGAATATAATTACTTCCAGAGTCCAAGCAGCCGTGAACACAATACTTTTTACTAGTCATATTGAGGAGATGAAGAGTCCCTGTCTCTAAAACAACACTCAAAATGTTTGTCTCAAACTCAAAAACGCAATAAATTATCACAGAGTACATTTTATGATTTTATAAACTTATGTCTATATGTCATGGTGGCACTTCACATGGCTATTTGTGTTTGCGTATTTGGAGTATTCGACAAATAACTTCCATGTATGGAGAGTATATTTGCCATAATTATTGCCCTATTTGCCTATTTGGCAAATATAGCCAATAACGAATACGGCTTACCGATCGTATGTCGGTTTTTCAAGGCTCATCAAAGGAGACAAATAGGCAAATACGCAAATATACTGGCCACACATGGTCGGGCTCATAAGCGCGCGAACTGTCAACCAGTACGGACGGACCTATTTATAACCTTTTATAAGTGATTATTTAGGTATCTACGGAAAATGAATTGGAACAAAGAAACCGTTGTAAGGTTTCTAGAATTTTACCAAATGAACCCATGCATTTGGGACCCTGGAAACGAGGGGCAGGTCAAAAAGGAGTCACTTATGTCTATAGAATAGAATAGAATAATTTTTATTCAATATAGATCATATGTAATTCTTATTGAAAGTCATTTTTTACTTTACCACTGGTTCGAAAAAAAAACTCTGTCCTGGGAAGAACCAGCAAGAAACCCAAGGGGACTTTTTTTAAAAGCAAATTTTACATTAATGGTTGTACAAACTATATAAGAACAAAATTTATTTTAGAAACAGCTTGGAAGCGACCACTTCATTCCCAGGGGTTATTATTAACCATGTATTCATTTATACTATAATAACCCTTTTTATACAGTTTAAACTTAATATCTGCGTATCAAGGTTACAAAACCAAAATAAAGAAAAGCGAACGATCCAGATCAAGTGCAGCCGATGTGTACCAACCAAGTTGGTTTGCACTTTCATTTACGGATAGTTAGATTTTTATGCAGTCAGCATCCACCAACGCCTTGCTATTAGTCGTTTTTTCATCACTGTATTTTTTTTACGCATAACATATAATAGTAACATGCGTTCAAATAATAAAATCCAGCTGCAAGTGCAACGTCCATTTTGTAGGTACAACTACTTTCTGCTAGCAAACATTTTTAATTTTTTGGTATTTGGCTCCATGTGTGGACGGTTGTATTGTTTATTTGCCCGTACGTCAAATTTTTTGCCAAATACGGCACCATGCAATCACAAATACAAATAGCCATGTGAAGTGCCACCATAACTGCCTTATGTTGTCCTCTAAAAAAAAAGTGAAAAGGAGTGTTTGGGTCCATGATATTAATGTAAAACGACTCGAGTATGGTGAATTTCATACATTGTAACCATACTTACAAAAATATGATAATAATAATAATAATAATAGCCATTTATTTCCCAATTTTCATACACAGTCCATATTAGAGAAATAATTTACAATTTACAATATTATTATGATTCATGCAATATTGTTTCCTTTACTAAATGTCATGTTATCAGTGTTAATTTCAAATAAAAAAAGTTCAAATTCAATTTACAAAATTAACTTTTGATTATAAAGAATGTACATACATACATATACATAATACATAAACACTCACGCCTGTCACCCAGAGGGGTAGGCAGAGACTATGGACTTCCATTTGGCACGATCCTGACAGACCTCTCTCGCTTCCTCCACATCCATATACCTACGCATACACGCTCGTCGGTTAAAGGTACTCTTGATTTGGCCCATTTTCAATATATCGCCAATTTGGTCGATAAACTTTCGCCTAGGGCGACCCTTCCCGATTCTGCCGTTCACCTCTGCAACATAAATTTGCTTTGTCACTCTTTCCTCATTCATTCTTTCTACATGACCAAACCACCGAAGCATTCCTTTCTTAATCCTGGTCACAACATCATCTTGCAAACCACACTCTTCTCTTATTAAACAATTTCTCACTCTGTCATTCAGATTCATCCCTAACAGAAAATAAATAAAATCCCTAAAGAATGTTTCAGTAAATAAACCATTTTATGATAAAAATTAATATTTAACATAATTTTGTCATAAAAATAATTTTTATGACAAAAAGATGATAAACGTTACAAAATGTACTTAAAAATGAATGAAAACCAATTTAATTTTCTGCTTAGTCTGATTGAAAATGATGTTTAATTCAGCAGCAATTTGCTCCCACACTTCCTGTTTTAAAGTAGCATTTTTATAGTGCTGCAGTTTGTAGTTATAGAGGCATTCGTGGCCACGAACACATTCAATAATTGATTTAATTATTAAATTTTCTTCGTCTGACATGTCGCGAGCGAACCGACCGCGCGTTTATGAATAAAGGTACTCTGTGGTTTATGACACTCGAAACGTCCGCGGACGCGTCCCGTGCCCTGTGCACACTGTCCGAGGACGCACAAATATCCAGCCGGCTAGATTCTGTTCGGACGTCCGAACGCTCAAGGACAACCCAAGGGCACGTCCGCGTCTTACGACCGATAGTTTGCACAGTGTAGTATTAAATGTACTGGCTAGATTCAAATAAGCCGCGTCTTTCAGCCGCGGCTGACGGACGCGTCCGGTAATTTGTTCTCAGCTTTAAACGTACGTCCGAAGCGTATAGCAACGGTAGCAAGGTCACCCGCCCCCCGCCCGGTCGCATTCCATTCGGGCGGTGTCGAACGGACTTCGAGAAATTCAGGGTAAAGGATTTTGCGATCGGAACTGACGTCTTTGTTTTGTCACCTAATTTGTCACTAACGTAGTAAAACCTCGTACCTCGTTGCGTCGGCGGGAACACGTGTTGTTCTTTAAGGACTTATTGACTTCGGTTAAAGTAATTGTGCAACTCCTATAGTGATTTTGTTTTGAAGTTCTTCTTTTGGCTGTACCATTACGTGACTAGACTTAACAAGTGCCTCAAGAAGGGAATACTTCCGGGGCTACAAGAGGATACCTTCTCCAGGACAGCATCGTGTCATCTAGCCCAGGCCACTTACACACAGTTTCACACAAATAACACCTACACTCACTACACTCTCATCAGGCGGGCAGATCCTGGTGGACAGTCTCCGCTCCCGAAGCAGGTAAGTGCCTTCCTGTTAACTGGCTTTCCCCCATATAGTTTATTGTAATTAGAGACATTCCACGCGGTCATATCGAGGCCCGACCTGCGTCCGTTCGTTGAATCTTCGCTTATGGGCCTCGAAGAATCTTTGTAGGAACAGCCGTAGGCCGTATCAATTTGGTAGCAGAAGCGTGGTTGATGGATTTTCAATCACACCACGGCCGTAACATTAATAATACGTAAAAATATTTTTTTAAAATTTTTTATACGTAATAAGAAAATTATTTTCCTTTGTTGCTGCTTTTTTGTTTATTAGCGGGTAGATTGGGAACGCCACGCCCGTAGGTTAACAAGCGGGAATTTTGTTGAGGCTAAGTACTTACCGTAGTTTCTTAAGGCGAAATACCTTGACTAGGTAGATAAGGTTGTCACGTAATCGGATAATTTGTTGATCGTACTAGGGTTTGTTACTTGCTAATTTTATTTGTGTTTTTTCGTGCTAACTTGTATTTAATTTAATTGTGGCAGCGCTATCATCGCGCCACAAGCGAAACACATCGAAGCCTAAATCGCGCTTACAAAGTTCCGAAGTTAAAGCAGCATATATAGAATAGCTCCGAACTATCAATCGGAGCCTTTTCCGCTCCCGGGCAGAACACCTTGCCCGGCGGGAGATCTCCCCTTTTCCTTCCACCGGCCACACTCGTGACCAACCGACGTTCTTCAAACTACACCTTCAAACCTTCATCATTCTCAAGTACCCTATTCATTCGCTACCGAGCAGATATTGTCTGCAGTCTTCACTTTCTGCAAGCCATCCAGCTTTACAAAGGTTCATCGCAGCACTGGAATAATAATGCTTCCTGTCCCTTCAAGCTATTCTCTGTGCTACAGTGTTCGGCACGGCTCTGAGCCTTACTGCTCGCCTCTGCTTCACGACACTCTCGCAGATTACTTGCCTTCTTCTCGCCTCACCGCAGACTACAAGGCAATCCCTGGCACTTGCAATCGGACTGTACTATCGACCTCCGGTCTGAGCAGGGGGGTGATGTGACAGCGCTGTCATCGCGCCACAAGCGAAATACATCGAAGCCTAAATCGCGCTTACAAAGTTCCGAAGTTAAAGCAGCATATATAGAATAGCTCCAAATTATCAATCGGAGCATTGGCCGCTCCCGGGCAGAACACCTTGCCCGGCGGGAGATCTCCCCTTTTCCTTCCACCCGCCACATAAAGGGAGTCCTGGACTCCTGCCGCGCGGACTACGAGCAGTTCCTCGCGCTCACGGACGACTTGATCGAGGCGGGGGCCAAGGACGCGGAGAAGGAGCGTGAAGCTCGGCTGAGTGGCCTGCTCGAGTCCCCTCGGAAGCTTCTAGCTAGAGCTGTTGGGACGACTCCCAACGCTGGACCCGCCAAGGTTCTCTGGGGTCCTCTCGGAATGGCTGACTTTTTGACAGCCTGGTGGATGCCCGGAGGGACTTGACCCCGTGCCGAAAAATGGGGTACCTCCTGGCATCACTGGAGGAGGAGGCCCTGGACGTCGTCGGCTACCTTAAGTTGTCGGACGACGCCAACCAAAACGCCAGGTACCTCCTCGCTGGAAGGTATGCCAACGTCGGCGGATTGCTGACGAGCACGTTCGGAGGCTACTGAACCTCCCGCTGCTGAAGGACCGGACCAGACTACGTCAGGACATCGTGAATCCAGTCGTGGTGGCTTGCAACTCGTTGCGGCGGCTGGATTTACCGGTGGACGAGTGGTCTTTTTTGTTACTCCATATCGTGCTGTCCCGTCTGCCCCTTGACCTTCGGCTCCATTTTGAGGAGAGGTACGGCGGGGATGGCGCCTCGTATATTCCCCCCTTTAGGGACCTGCTGCAGTTCCTGGAGAAGCAGTGTAGGCAGTTAGAGAACGCAGCAGGCGCCGTCGAGGGCCCCCCGGCTGTCGCCCGAGCGGTGCCCAGGGAGAGGCGGACTCCGACGGCCAAGGCATCGCCAACCCCCCTGAGGCCGAGCGGAGACCCCGCGGGCGGGCGCTCCCCCCTACCCTCCTATAGTGGCCTAGCGGCCAGGGAGGCACCCTCTGCTCCTATTGTCGAGCATCCGACCACCGGGCGACGTCGTGCCCTAAGTTGTTGCGCAAGCCGGCTCTGGCGAGGCGAACCATCGCCGGGGAGCGCCGCTGGTGCTACTCGTGCCTGGAGAGGCATTTATAACGAGATTGCCCGCACCAGCGGCCCTGCACGCACTGCCAGGGCAACCACCACATCATTTTGTACCTGGGTGCGCGCGGCGCGTCCTCTCCGGGCCCTGCCAGCCCTGCGACTCCCACGGGCGGGGGCGCTCAGCCACGCCCCCTGACGGGCGACGCTCGGCGCTCGCCGGCTGACCACAGCGTCCCTCGTTCTGAGGGGAGTCCCTCCCCCGACCGGTCGGGGAGTCGTTCCCCCAGGGGTGGGGGGTCGTCATCCCCCCTCAGCGGGTTGAGAATGGCTTCGCAGCCACCAGAAATCTGCTCGGGGCAATCGGAGCAAGAAGACAAAGGCAACCCCTGCCACGCTTACCGTGGATTTCTGCAATATCAGGGGACTTCATTCAAACCTTAACGCCGTCCACTACCATCTGGAGATAGCTAAGCTGGCCTTGCTCTTTCTAACCGAGACACAGGTGTCCTCTCCGGCTGATACTTCGTATCTCTCCTACCCGGGGTACAAATTGGAACACTCGTTTGTGCCCCGGGCTGGAGTTTGCGTGTATGTCAGAGAGGACATCTGTTTTCGACGCCTCGGCATTCTTGAAGGTACGGACATGTCCATCCTATGGCTGCGCGTAGACAGCGACGACCATCCGCGCGTCTACGGGTGCCTCTATAGGTCCCATAGCGGTAATGCCGACACAGACCGACTTATCGACCACGTCCAAATGGCTGCAGACTCCGTGCTACAACAGGTCCCATCCGCAGAGATCGTGATACTCGGTGATTTCAACGCCCACCACGCTGAATGGCTTGGTTCTCGTTTAACCGATCATGCGGGTAGATCTGTCTATGACTTTGCTTTGGCATATGGTCTAACACAACTGGTTACTTCGCCTACGCGGTTCCCAGATGTGGAAGACCATGTACCTTCCCTGTTGGACCTTCTGCTGACCTCTCATCCGGACGGATATCAGGTCTCCGTCGATGCCCCTTTGGGCTCTTCGGACCATTGTCTGATCCGGAGTACGGTGCCACTCACGCTCCAATCGCAGTTGCGATCTACAGCTTGTCGCCGTGTTTGGCACTATAGGTCAGCTGATTGGGACGGGATGCGGTCTTTTTTTGCATCCTACCCTTGGGGGCGGGTTTGCTTCTCGCCGGAAGATCCCAGCGTTGTTGCCGATTCTGTTGCTGATGTGGTACTTCAGGGTATGGAACTTTTTATTCCATCCTCTGTGGTGCCCATCGGAGGCAGATCCCAGCCATGGTTTGGTCGCTCCTGTAAAATAGCATCACGCTATAAGCAGGAGTGCTACCAGGCCTGGGCTGACGCATCAACGTCTCGGGATGTAAACACCAGCGCACTTAAAAAGAAGTATAATTCCGCCTCCAGGTCCTTCAAAAGCGTCATTGCCAAGGCAAGGTCTGAGCACATCGGCAGAATTGGTGAGAAGCTAGTTCGCCTTCCTTCGGGAACCCGTGCATTCTGGTCTCTCACCAAGGCTGTCCAAGGGAACTTCTGTCAGCCATCTCTTCCATCTCTGCACAGAGAGGACGACTCACTGGCCCATGCCGCAAAGGAGAAAGCAGATCTGTTGAGCTCTCTTTTTGCGGCCAACTCGACTCTAGATGACGGGGGGATCACACCGCCGATCATCCCGCGGTGTGAGCGCTCCATGCCGGATGTGCGGTTTACACAGCGCTCGGTTCGCAAAGCACTCTTCTCCCTGGATGTCAGCGAGTCTGGTGGGCCCGATGGAGTCCCTCCCATTGTGCTGAAGACGTGCGCTCCCGAGTTGGCACCGGTTTTAACGCGTCTTTTCCGGTACACCTACTCCCAAGGCGTAGTCTCGCATTCATGGAAGACAGCTTTGATCCACCCGATCCCTAAAAAAGGCGACCGCTCAGTCCAACTACAGGCCTATCGCCATCACCTCCTTGTTCTCCAAAATAATGGAATACATTATAAACTGCCAGCTCATGAGGTACCTTGAGGATCACCAGCTGAATAGTGACCGCCAGTACGGTTTTCGTCGGGGTCGATCAGCTGGTGATCTTCTAGTCTACTTAACTCATAGATGGACGGAGGCAGTAGAGTCCAAGGGGGAGGCATTAGCCGTTAGTTTGGACGTAGCGAAGGCCTTTGATCGGGTCTGGCACAAAGCGCTTTTTTCGAAGCTTCCTGCCTATGGGCTTCCCGAGAAATTGTGCAAATGGATCACCAGTTTCCTTGCTGATCGGAGCATCAAAGTCGTTGTAGACGGTGCATGCTCCGACTACAAGCCTATTAACGCTGGTGTTCCACAAGGCTGTGTGCTATCACCAACGCTGTTTCTTCTGCATATCAATCATATGTTGCTAACTGGTAAAATTCATTGCTATGCGGACGACAGCACTGGTGATGCCTTATATACCGGCCGTGCCAATATTTCTCGGGAAAACGTCGCCGAGTACCGGAACAAACTTGTGTCTGAAGTCGAGTCTTTGCTTAACAAAGTCTCGGATTGGGGCCGACTAAATCTAGTCCAGTTCAATCCCCAGAAGACACAAGTTTGCGCGTTTACCGCTAAAAAGAACCCCTTTGTCGTATCTCCTCAGTTTCAAGGCACTCCCCTTACTGCCTCAGCCAGCATCGGAATCCTTGGCGTCGACATATCGAATAGTGTGCAGTTTCGTGGTCACTTGGAAGTGAAGGCCAAATTGGCCTCTAAAAAGCTTGGCGTGCTCAGCAGAGCGAGACAGTATTTCATGCCGGCACATCGCTTGCAACTTTACAAAGCGCAAGTTCGGCCCCACATGGAATACTGTTCTCATCTCTGGGCCGGGGCACCCCAGTGCCAGCTCCTTCCACTTGACCGCATCCAGCGCAGAGCGCTTCGAATCGTCGACGACCGAGTTCTTTCTGATCGGCTCGATACACTGGCACTGCGTAGAGATGTTGCATCTCTTTGCGTATTTTATCGCATCTTTCACGGGGAGTGCTCTGAGGAATTGTTCGGACTAATTCCAGCCGCTCAATTTCACCATCGCACATCGCGTCAAAACTCGCGTTACCATCCATACCATCTGGATGATTGGCGGTCCACCACTGTGCGATTTAGAAGAAGTTTTCTCCCTCGCACGACTTCCTTGTGGAATCAATTACCACCAGCGAATTTTCCGGACCGATACGACTTAGGAACCTTCAAGAAAAGAGCTTACACCTTTCTAAAAGGCCGGCAACGCATCTGCAATTCCCTTGGTGTTGCGGTTGTTCATGGGCGGCGGTAGTCACTTACCATCAGGTGAGCCGCATGCTCGTCTGCCCCCTATTTCATAAAAAAAAAAAAAAACTCAGCGGTCAGCTAGACCGTTCTCACCCCCGTTGGCTGAGTGGCCGCGACTGGAACGCCGCCCGCCCCCCTTTGGTCGGTGCCGGTATTACTGGGTTCTGGAGACCGCGTATCGGTCCCGGGCCTCGGAGCCGAGGATCCCCGAATTTCCCCAGGTCAGCCCGTTCGGGGAATTCCAGCCGAGGGTCATCGAGATGCCGTCGGGGTGCCGCTCTCGGGGCCCCCGGTTCGGGTGCCGGTCCGACAGAGGTAGCTCCAGATAGGAGGCTGCCGCTATAGCTCCCGCCACGTCCGCCTCCACTGAGCCTTTGAGCCGTCAGCAGTCCACCTGTCAAACTGTTCTATTGCCGACGGCCTCACTGAATTTGATACTTAATGCACGGATAGCAACTCGTGCTTGTAAGTTAGCAAGCTAGTTGCTCTGACTTCATAGTATACAGAATAAGCTTTACTTCTGGGCTAATAAGTTATCTAAAGCCAGGATGGTTAAACAGGATGGAGTTCTCTTTTTGAGCTATTAGCACCCCCACCGTCTTTTTCTACTAATCTGGCTTGTGCATCAGTTTCGAGTGGCCGGTTAAGTTAATCTTTTGAAGTAAAAACTACTTTAGAATCGCTGTAATTTGAATATTATTATACTTTACGATGCACTTGTGGTTAAACATTATCATATCAAATAAATTATTTGCCGTGAAATATTTTTTTTTATATTCACCCCGGCTTAGCATGGGTGATTTCTGGATTTTGGCAACAAAATCAAGAAAGACCAAGTGAAGTAGACACAAAATAATAAAAATCTGCGGATGCTAAACCGCCTGTCAAGCGTGGTAGCAAGTAATATGTAGTATGTAATGGATGGATGGATGGAGTAGGAAAATAAATAAATTTAAATTTTTGTTCGCAATAGAAAGCAGTTTAATAACGTAATATTTTTATAAAATACTTATAATATATATATATATATATATATATATATATATATATATATATATATATATATATATATAAATATATATATATATATATATATATAAATATTACGTTATTAAACTACTTTCTTTTTTGGCAACCTACAAATGATAGAACAGAAAATAATGATTTAGGTCTATGAAGCTGCAAATAATGTTACAAATTAAACAACACCATGGTTGTTATAAAAGGTGACTTAAGGTAAATTATAGATAAAAATATGCTTAACATTTATATATATTGAATTATTAGAAGACACGGATGGGCTAATATAACTAAACAATATATGAGAAAGTCAAGTAATAATGTCCATAGTCTCTGAGGTATTTGCATGTTTGCCTACAGAGAGAGATTACTTACAGGCGCTAGATTGTACTTTATGTAATCTTTGTTGCTTTACTTCACTTTTATTATGTAGGTACCGAAGGTCCTACCTCACATAAATGTAACTCCGTTTACGTATTATTTAATTAATCATTTATGCTCACTGCTCAGACCCATGACACGGAATTAATGCATTGCATAACGCAAAACTTTTTCACATAATACGACAGAATAAATCAAGAAAAACCTTAATAAAGTATGTCCTTGAAAGAATTTATTGTTAGCAATGTAACATCACTATTTACGAACAACAATATTTCATAGATACGCAAAGAATGATAAGAAGTAATTAAATAATATGAATTAAAGGTTTAGGGTAAATAATTACATCCATCTACTTACTGTTGCAAAAAAATAAATAAACGTTTTTACATTATATTTACAGCAAAAACTAAATCACTCACATATGAAATGATAGTTCGCGTGATTTTTGACTATATTTTGAGGCACAGCCTCTTACACAACACTTAGTCACCTTCGTACTTTATAATGAATTGGAAAATTCACTATAAAATGTTTAAAAATTCGCAAAATTTTCAAATTAAGAAATATCAAACGACTTTTTATAACAGCAAATCTGAGACATTAATATAATTATTATTATTATTATTATTATTAATTATTTAAAACATCAGGAATCGGCCGCAAGGCGGGGTTAAATGACGTCATCTTAAAAATGTTTACCAGAATACGAAACAATTTCTGTTATCTGTTTCATTTATGAATGATACTTAGACTTACACTTCCCTGAGTGAAAAAGAGATAGGCAGTATATTGACAGTTCAATGTCGAATATAACCATATTTGTATAACTAATAAAACATTGACGCTCTGGGCAGCTCCTCTATTTTCTATGCTCAGAGATTGCGAATTATGTATGGGTGGTGCCTACGCCATTTTGGTTTTTGTTTTGGCACGCTTTAAGATCATTTAGTTCATGTCCTCTATTTTTTAAAGTTATACTTCTTTTGGGGCGTTTGGGAAAAATTATCAGAGGGAATTTTTATACGTTGCGTACGTACGCACACTGACACCTCAAAGCGACAACTTCATTGCGTAACTGCCTCTCAAGTTTTCATGGGAACTGATAACTATATTGAAGAAATTGTTTAATATAAATTGAATTGTAACAGAAACTGAAAAAGCTCAAGAGCGTAACAACCGCCTTAATTACCTAAACATGTTATCGACGCATGGTTTTCTTCCCGGACACTTATTTCCGCCAAGGGGATCGAACTGTCTTCATCATTTCATGGTAAAACTCGATGATCACAAATTTTCGGCATTTATAGCAGCTTTTAATACTACTGTCACAGATCATTGTCTACTCTTGCTAAAACTTTATAATAAAATACACTCAAAAAAATAAACATGAAAACTAAAACAATTGTTAATTTTGAAGAGGCAGTTAAAACATTACAATTTGAAAAACTTAACTTTATTACTAGACTGCAATGATCTGAATGAAGTGTGTGATAAGTTGATTACTCACATACAAGAATCCCTAGATTCTAACACAAAAACTATTAATGTAAATAGAAATAAGCGTATCAGTAAGCCATGGATCACAGAAGGCATTGTACGGTGCATTAAAAACCGGAATAAGATGCAGAAAAACCTTCGTCTAGACCCTGAAAATGAAATACTTAAAATAACCTACAGAAGATACCGAAATTATATAAATAATTTAATTAAAAAGCTAAAATGGAAATACGAAAGGGAACAACTCACTAAAACTAAAAATAACGCTAAATCTTTATGGCAATGTATCAACAAAATAGCTAACTTTAAGCCGAGTAAAAGCACTGATAGAAACTTTTTAAACTTATAATCCTCACCAACTGAGTCAATTAACTCAGTCAACAACTTCTTTGCTAATATTGGTACCGACTTAGCTAATGAAATAATCATTGACCATGCAACCCAACCTTGTTCTATGGACATCCCAAAGAGTAATCTCTGTAGACACAATCCATCTTCTACTCGACAACTTACCTCTTGTGTCTTGCTAGAAACTGACAATCAAGAAGTTCTTTCTGTTATTATGAGTTTTAAGACAGATAGCGCCCCTGGGTGGGATAAAATTCCTCCTAAGTTCTTGAAGATGGCTCATTATCTGCTTGTACCAATAATCTGCCACCTAGCCAATCTTTGTTTCCGACAAGGAATATTTCCTGATGCTCTAAAACGAGCAATAATAACTCCAGTATACAAGAGTGGTAACAGAGACAGTGTGAGCAATTATCGTCCTATCTCAGTTTTAACGTCAATTTCGAAGGTCTTGGAAAAACTGATATACACTAGAATAATTCGTTATTTAAATAAATTCGACATCCTTTCTCTTTCACAATTTGGCTTCATGCGTGGAATATCAACCGAAGATGCAGTTACTGCTCTCACAAATCTAATAGTCAAAAATGTTGGTAATGGTCGTAAATGCCTTACAGTATTCTGGACCTTAAAAAGCATTTGATACTGTATCTGTCCACATTCTTGTGCATAAGCTTGAGACATATGGCTTGAGAGACGTCTCTCTAGCATTACTAACAAGCTATCTTCAAAATAGGAAACAACAGGTAAAACTGGGTGTTTATACAAGCGTATAAACACCCTGTTACCCAGGCGTACTACAGGGAAGTGTGCTTGGACCATTGCTTTTCTTGATATACATCAACGATCTGTGTAACCTTAAAATCGCAAATGCCAATATCTTTTCTTACGCAGATGATACAGCTATTGTATTCTCTGGTGAAACATGGACTGAAGTCCAAAGGATCGCGGAAGAGGGACTAGAAATAATTGCTCAGTGGTTAAACTCAAATCTTCTTATTCTCAACGTTAGTAAAACAAATTTTATGTGCTTTACAATTGAACACAACCTAGTGATGACTTTTTATTAAGGATTCATAACTGTGGAAATCAAGAAAGTTCATCATGTGCATGCCAATCAATTGCAAAAGTTGTGGTTACTAGATATGTGGGAGTGGTTCTTGACCAGCGCTTGTCATGGCATCCACATTTAGATAAAATTATGAGTAGGGTTAGCAAACTAACGTGGATATTTAAAAAAACTTAGACAGGTCGCTGACAAAACATTGTTAACGAGTATCTATATTACGTTGGTAATATCAGTATTGTCTTATTGTATTCGTGTATGGGGTGGAGCCACTAAAATGAAGTTTCTGGAAGTGGAAAGAACCCAAAGATCTCTGCTAAAGGTTATGCTTTTTCTACACTATCGATTCCCAACTAATACATTATACACTTATAGTGACTTGTTGACAGTAAGGCAGCTATACATTCTCAACTGCATAATTAAGCTACATAAATCTTTACCGTATGATCCTGTAATACTGACTAAAAGGAGGAAAGACAGAGTCGTTACCACCACTACGGTGAAAACACCTTTGCAGCTAAACAATATCTAATAATGTCGGTTAAGCTTTATAATAAAGTTAATAAAACAATAAAAATATACCATTTAAACTATTATGACTGCAAAAAAACTCTCACACAATGGTTAAAATCCCTCAGCTACGCTGACACAGAAAAGTTACTAGAAAATTTTACTTGACAGTGGACACTCAAATTATAAATACCTATTTAAATTCAAATAACTTAAAAATTGGCATGAAGTAATATTTGATTTGCTGCAGAACACACACACACACACACACACACACACACACACACACACACACACACACACACACACACACACACACACACACACACACACACACACACACACGCACACACACGCACACGCACACGCTCACGCACACGCACACGCACATGCACACGCACACGCACACGCACACGCACACGCACACGCACACGCACACGCACACGCACACGCTCACGCACACGCACACGCACACGCACACGCACACGCACACGCACACGCACACGCACACGCACACGCACACGCACACGCACACGCATACGCACACGTACACGCACACGCACACGCACACGCACATGCGGAGAAAGTCGATCTGTTAGGCACTCTCTTTGCGTCCAACTCAACTCTCGATGGCCGGGGTAAAACACCGCCAACCATCCCGCGGTGTAAAAGCTACATGCCGAATGTGCGGTTTACGCAGCGCCTTGTTCATAAAGCACTCCTATCCCTGGACGTCAACAAGTCGAGAGGGCCTGACGGAATCCCACCCATTGTGCTGAGGACGTGTGCTCCAGCTCCAGAGTTGGTACCGGTTCTAACGCGTCTTTTCCAGTACTCTTACTCCCTAGGCGTAATCCCAAATTCGTGTAAGACAACTTTCGTGCACCCGATCCCTAAAAAAGGTAACCAGATACAATTACAGGCCTATCGTTATCACCTCCTTGTTCTCTAAAATAACGGAGTCCATCATTAGCTGCCAACCCATGTGGTATCTTAAGGAGCACCAGCTGATTAATGACCAGTACGGTTTCCGTCGCTTCGTTAGTCTTTGTTAGCTGGTGATCTTCTTGTTTAACTGGCGTTGGCGGTCGAGTCCAAGGGGGAGGCCTTGGCGGTTAGTTTGGACACTCCGAAGATCTTCGATCGAGTTTGGCACAAAGTGCTTCATTTGAAGCTTCCATCTTATGGGCTTCCCGAGATATTGTGCAATTGGATTACCAGCTTTCTTGCAGATCGGAGAATCAAGATCGTAGTAAACGGTGCATGCTCCGATTACAAGCCTATTAATGCTGGTGTTCCACAAGGCTGCGTACCATCATCTACACAGTCTCTTCTGCATCTCAATGATATGTTGCAAACCAGTAAATTCATTGATATGCGGATGACAACACTGGTGATGCTCTATACACCGGCTGTGCCAATATTTCTCGGGAAAACGTCGCCGAGTACCTTAACAAACTTGTGTCTGAAGTTGCTGAAAAAGTCTCGGATTGGGGGCGACAAAATATACTCCAGTTCAACCCCAAGGAGAAACAAGTTTGCGCGTTTGCCGCTAAAAACAACCCCTTTGTTGTATCTCCTTCGTTTAACGGCACTACCCTTGTTGCCTTAGCCGGTATCGGAATCCTCGTCGTCGACATATCGAATGATGTGCAGTTTCGTGGTTACTTAGAAAAGAAGGCCCAACTGGCCTCTAAAAAGCTTAGTGTGCTCAGTAGTGCGGGACAGTATTTCATGCTGGCACATCGCCTGCAACTTTACAAGGCGCAGGTTTGGCCTCATATGGAATACTAGTCTCATCTCTAGACCGGAGCTCCCCAGTGCCAGCTCCTTCTACTTGACCGTATCCAACGCAGAGCATCTTGAATCGGCGATGAACGATTCCTCCCCAATCGGCTCGATTCACTGGCGTTGCGAAAAGATGTTACATCCCTTTGCATCTTCTGTCGCATATACCACGGGGAGTTCTCTGAGGAATTGTTCCGATTAATCCCAGCCGCTAAATTCCATGAACACACGTCGTTACAAAATTCGCGATACAATACACACCATTTGGATGCTTAGCGGTCCACCACAGTACGTTTTACTAGGAGTTTTTTTCTCGTCTGTACGACGATACAACCACCGATGATTTTTCCGGACCGAAACGACTTAGGGAACTTCAAGAAAAGAGCTTACTCTTTTTTAAAAGGCTGACAACGCACCTGCAATTCCCCTGGTGTAGCAGTTGTTCATGGGCGGCGGTAGTCACTTACCATCAGGTGAGCCGCATGCTCGTTTGCTCCCTACCCTACATAAAAATTACTGCTACGATAGTACAATAACAACAGCACGATCGCAATCTGCCTTCTCTTTTGTCGCTAGATCACAACTACCAATAAATCGATTACGAACGTATTACACGTTTTCTTCTCTAGTCCCTGAAGATATTATCCATCATTAATTCATTATTAATTCCCGCTTATCAAAAGTCCAATGTTGAACTCAGGGGGAATATTTGCCATAGTTCCCTCTTTTAGCACGTGTTTTGGCAACCGATTTTTTTTTATTATTTAGAGTTGTTATCAGGAAGATACAACAAACAAAGATGTTGACTATTTCCTGTTTCATATCCTTATGTTGCCTTTTACAATAATTTATGTGATGGTATGGCGTCTTAGAGCTTCTAAGTAGTAATATGTATATATTATTCGATAGAAGGTAGTAGTTTATTTTACACCGCCGAAACACTATTGTTGAGGACAGCTAGAGACCCGCCGCCCCGTCGCCCCTTCGTACCCCGCTACCCCCCGCGCACCCCGCACACCGGCGCCGATCCAGTGATGTCGGCGACCAATCAGCGCGCGTGTGGCTTCATTTGTCGTCGCACGGCACTACTCACAGACTGAGGCACCTTCTTGCGAGATATAAGAAGGGCGTCTCGGTCTGTGAGCTGTTCATTTCACTTCGGAGCGGCACTCAAGAAGAAAACCTGAAGAAGACTCAAGACTCCAATTCAAGACCTCCCTCTGTACATAGTGTTAGAGATAGTTATTCAGTGCCGAATCATTGTAAATAGTTAATACAGTATATTAAAAAGTACCATCTTTTCTTCGAGCAGTCCCCTAGTATAGCTAACCTCAGATCAGTCGTTAAGTAATCAGTCAGAAATAAATATACAGTCCACTGTTCATCCATTATATTCTTGGTCCATCGCCGCCGGATTCAAGCCAGAAGAAAGAAGCAAGAAGTAAGAAGAAACAAGAAAGAAGCCAATTACAGAAGAAAGAACATAATTATAGAAGAAAGAACATAATTATAGAAGAGAGAAGATCATTATAGAAGATCTTCAAGGAAGAAAGAAGTTCGTCGACGAAGAGAGAAGAACGTCGGTACTAATTTCTTCCCTGTTTCTTGTTACGACTACGTCACATACGTCTATTGTCTGTTTCCAGACAATTTCTTGTTTCTTTAACCGTGTTTACGCGGCCAGGTGGTTGCTCCCTAACGGTGTCAAACTGTGACCATCTGGTAACGCCCTTGTGGCGGGAACGACATCCAATACGTGCGTCTTTTTGAAGACGATACGTACGTCTTTTTGAAGACGACCGGAGGTCGCAACGTGGGACAATGAGGAAGATACGAAGCCAGATGGCACGGAACGAGGACGACACGCCGGTAGGAATGCGTATATTCGAAGAAGCACCCGCGTCCCCGTCCGATTATCTCACGATGGCACAAGCGCCCTCCGCCGCGCCCGCGCCCCAGGCCCCGCTCGCGCCCGCATCTACGCCCGCGCCCGCGCCCCCGCCGCCGCGCCCCGCTATGTCCGTGTCTACGACCGATCGCTTGGGAGAGGTTAGCACATCCGCGCCGCGCACAGAGACACTCGCCGCGATTATTGAAGATCTTCCGTCTACAGAAACTAGTTCGATAGTACGTACCGTCGCGCCTGTAACAGACGTCGTACATAGGCCCGCACCTCGAGCTCCGTCGGTCCGCTCCGTTCGTTCAGCCCGGTCGACAGCTAGCGCGATAGCTAGGTTAAAACAAATTGAATATAACGCCGCGGAGGAACTAGCTGCAATTAGGAGGAAGCAATTGCAACTGGAAGAAGATCTTATTAAGAAGAAGTACGCTAGGGACGTCGCGCAACTGCAAGAAGAAACAGATAGGGAAAGTATTAACGAAGACGAGTTAGTTGAAAATAGGGTACGCGTTGATAGGTGGTTAGAGAACGTAGAGACTGTGCGGGGGGAGTCGCCTTGCCGCCCGTCTCAGCCTGCGCCCCGCATCGAGTTAGAGCAGACCCTACCGAACAGGGTAACCGGTTACGACCACAGTGAAGATGCCCAGGGGAGGACGGTAGCGAATGAGGTTCAACCACGTCGCGTAGAAACGATACAGAGGGATAGTGGAGTCGCTGTAGAAATGAACCAGGTGGATCGTCGTGTACGGGTTACGTCGCCGTCGCGCGTCCAACGCCGCACTCTATCGCCTACACATAGATCGCCACATCGCCACGCGGATCGTAGATCACCGTCGCCGTATAGGGATGTAGGTGTACATAGATCGCCATCGCCACATCGCCACGCGGATCGTAGATTATCGTCGCCGTGTCATAGGGATGTAGGTGTACATAGGACGCCAGCGCCACAGCGTAGGCTAGAGGGAGATAGGGATAGAGATAGGTCGCTTACTCCGCGAGGGAAAGAGAGGGGTATAGAGCGACTAGCGGAAGCTCTAGAGAATATGATTAGAGTCAGGCCCGCTGCCGGGAAGCAGACGCAGGACTTGCCTATTTTTAACGGTTCGGCCGCGGAATGTTTACCCTTCAAAGCCGCGATGAAGGAATCCACGCGTTTATATGGATTCACAAATACGGAAAATATGGCAAGGTTAAGAAACTGTCTACGTGGTGAAGCTAGGGAGGTAGTATCGGCACTGCTGTTTACCGCGAAGGATCCAGCAGATATTATGCGAACATTAGAGCAGTGTTTCGGCCGCCCGGAAGTAATTATCGATCGAGCGTTAGAAGAACTGAAACGCCTTCCGCGCCCGGGTCAAACCGCTCAGGAATTGAATTCGTTCGCGATTAAATTACAAAATATAGTATGTATTTTACAGAACGTCGACGGCAAAGGGTATTTACAAAACCCAATGCTGACTAGGGAAGTAACTAGTAAACTATGCCCTCACTTACGGTCGCGTTGGTGCGATTATGCGGAGCACTACGGAAGTGCAGACGAACCGGACATCGTTACACTGTCTAGGTTCATGATGAGAGAGGCTGACCGTGCGTTGAGCCATGCCTATACGTCCGTAGCGCCGACTAAGGAATCGCCCGTAGGACGAGAGGCGCCGCCGTCGAAACGAGTTGTATTAACACGCCGCGTAGAGAATAGGGCCCGCGACGTAAAAACGTTCACCGCCCGGGAGGACACCGGTAGTGCCTCTTGTATGTGTTGCGGGGGTGAACACGTGATCGCTAAGTGTAGAAAGTTAGCGCAAATGGTTGTGGACGACCGGTGGAATTGGGTAAAGGAAGAGGGGGTGTGTTTTCTATGTTTGAATAGTAAACACCGACGGTTTAAATGCAAAGCGAAGAAATGCGGCGTCGACGGCTGCAACGCCCCCCACCATGCCCTCCTTCACACCCGCAAGACCCGCGCACCTGAGACATCGGCAAAACCGGATGAGACCGTGCTCGTCGCGTCTAACGTTGGTAGTAATGCGTCCGTATTATTGAAAGTGTGTCCCATTACGTTACGTGGACCACGCGGTAGGGAAATAGATACGTATGCGTTGCTTGACGAAGGTTTGACTATTTCGCTGATCGACGACGACTTAGCGCGCGAGTTAGGAGCGGAAGGACCGGTGAAGCCGCTGAATATTAGAGGAGTAAGCAATAGTCAGCGCGAGGCCGATAGCAGGCTAGTTAACATAGGCATACGTGGCAAGACGCGCAGCGAAATGTATAGAATAAATGCGCGTACAGTAACAAATTTACAGATAGGTTCGCAGTCGGTAAATAAAGAGTGTTTACTGTTGAAACACTTACGCGACCTACCGAGCTCGGTTTGCTACGAGGACGCCAAACCGAGATTATTATTAGGCGCCGACAACTGGCATTTAATAATCACCCGTAATTTAAGGATAGGACGTCGAAGGCAGCCTATAGCTGCACGTACGTTATTAGGATGGGTGATACAGGGAACCGTGCCGCGATTTACGTGTAGGGAGGACGGTGAAACCGTACTACACGTCGTAAGCGATAGCGGACGGTCAGATGAGGACGTCCAGGCGCTCGCCAGTCCGGGTAGGAAGATGTTACGACTGCCGAGAAGCTACGCTCCCACGGGGGGAGTAATAGGGAACACACCGCGCGACGATAAGGCGTACACGCATCGCGACGGTAGGGACAGGCCTACGATCGAAACGGCCAAGGCGAAGGTCGCCCCGATAAAGGCGCAAAGCATACCGCGGTTAGAGTTGCAGGCGAATCTGATAGGCGCGCGACTCGCGGAATTCGTGCAAGGCGAGCACAGAGTGGTAGCCTTGCACGATGGATACAGAACGATACGGCGCGTTACACCCCCTACGTGGCTCATAGATTAGGGGAGATATCGGAGAAAACGTCACCCGAGCAATGGAGGTGGATACCGACCGCAGACAACATCGCGGATCAGGCAACGCGCATAAATTATACGAACAAGGAAGAGAGCGACAAATGGTTTACGGGACCGCCATTCCTGTACTAAGATGAAGATCGATGGCCTCGACGTCGGGAAGAGAAGGCAGGGGATGAAGATGACGAGTTGGAGGAAGTCGTGGCGCACCAGAGCGACACCAGGGACGCTCCACACCTGCCAGACATCGAGAGGTTCTCTTCTTACGAGAGATTGGTCAGGGCCACCGTTCGGATATTACAGTTCGTCGATGCCATGAGAGGAAAGGCGCACGGACTAACATTGGACCACATCCAGAGAGCAGAGCGGATGTGGATAGAGCGCAGTCAACAAGGGAGCTTTGCTGAAGACATCAGTCGACTGCAGCGAGGAAAGAACTTGGCAACCGGCAGCGCGTTAAGGAAGCTCGACCCCATATTCGAAGATGGCATACTGCGAGCTAGAGGACGGATCGACGCAGCCGATGTGGACAGCCAAATGAAGAGGCCCATCATACTGAACGGACGCCACCAATTTGTAAAGCTGCTTGTGGAGAAGGCGCATAAGGAAGCAAGCCACGCCAACAGGGAACGGGTAGTGAACGACCTACGCATGAGATATCACATACTTCGATTACGACCGACCGTAAGAGAAGTGGAGCGGAGATGTCTGCGGTGCAGGGTACGCAAGGCGACACCACGGCCAGCGGTTATCGGAGATCTACCACCTGAACGGTTAGGGGCATTCGCGCGACCATTCACCTACACCGGAATCGACTATTTCGGGCCTATAACGGTAACAATAGGACGTAGGCATGAAAAGCGGTGGATAGCGTTATTCACTTGTTTGACGACGCGCGCGGTACATCTAGAGATAATTTATTCCCTAACGACGGACTCGGTGATATCGGCATTGCGGCGCATGGCGGCTAGGCGTGGGTGGCCACGGGTCATCTACTCTGACAACGGAACAAATTTCCATGGGGCGGACACCGAACTACGACGGGCAATGTAGGAGTGGGCACCCCTGCTGAAGGACTACGCGTTGACTCGGCGGACAGACTGGAAGTTCATCGCGCCGGGCGCGCCGAACCAGGGAGGCGCATGGGAGCGTCTCGTGCGCTCAGTGAAGACCGCGCTCGAAGCCACTCTACACCAGAAGAGCCCGCGGGAGGAGACGTTGGTGACGCTCCTCACAGAAGCCGAGAACACGGTGAACTCTCGACCGTTGACACACGTACCGGTCGACATCGACGAGGAAGAGGCGCTGACACCCAACCACTTCCTGCTGCTGGGACCATCGAGCCTTCCAGTAACCGCGCCGTGCACGCCTAGTGATCGTCGGGCGTGGAGAGCGGCGCAAAGACTTGCCGACGAGTACTGGAAGCGCTGGATGAAGGAGTACCTGCCGACGCTGGTTGCGCGCGGGGACTCCCGGGATGTGCAGCAGCGACAGCTACAAGAAGGGGACCTCGTCGTGGTGGCAGACGGTAGCCTGCCAAGGAACGTGTGGCCGCGTGGCATTGTAACGCGGACCTTTCCCGGACCAGACGGCGTGGTGCGCAACGTGGAGGTGCGGACCAGGGGCGGATTGCTGCGGTGGCCGGTCAGGAAGATCGCCGTCCTCCCGAAAGAAGATGAGGCTCGCGAGCTACGCCGGGGGGAGGATGTTGAGGACAGCTAGAGACCCGCCGCCCCGTCGCCCCTTCGTACCCCGCTACCCCCCGCGCACCCCGCACACCGGCGCCGATCCAGTGATATCGGCGACCAATCAGCGCGCGTGTGGCTTCATTTGTCGTCGCACGGCACTACTCACAGACTGAGGCACCGTCTTGCGAGATATAAGAAGGGCGTCTCGGTCTGTGAGCTGTTCATTTCACTTCGGAGCGGCACTCAAGAAGAAAACCTGAAGAAGACTCAAGACTCCAATTCAAGACCTCCCTCTGTACATAGTGTTAGAGATAGTTATTCAGTGCCGAATCATTGTAAATAGTTAATACAGTATATTAAAAAGTACCATCTTTTCTTCGAGCAGTCCCCTAGTATAGCTAACCTCAGATCAGTCGTTAAGTAATCAGTCAGAAATAAATATACAGTCCACTGTTCATCCATTATAACTATCAAGATCCAGTCTTAACGTCATAATTTGTAAATATCTTCATCCAAACAGATAAAGCTTTGTTGTATATAGTCGATGGTTTTCCGCTTGGCAAGTGATAAATCTAAATAAATTAAAATGTATTGTCGCATGTATGAAAGATCATCACTTGAGTACTGCTGGACCGATTTTGATAAACATTCACACTCACATTTGGATGCGGTAAGTAGCGCTGTTACCGAGATCTAGAATACAATTGCGCGAAGCCAGGGCTGATCGTTATGGCCTCTATGGCCTTTTTTTTTTTTACATGTGGAAATGCCTACGCATACCCGGCATTATGTCGGACTCGCACCGACTAAAACCCCATGGTGTTCCACCCTAGTCGCATATTGGCAGGGCCACGGGAACGCTTTCGCACACTTCCGCGGCCCCACCTGCGCTGGCCGCCCCATGGCGGCCCCTCCTCGGGAGAGGAACACTCCTCCCCCATCTCCTTCTCCGGTAAGGCGCACCAGAACACATTGCGCGCCCTCCTCCTCGGCCTCCAATTTCACATGCGCAACGGACGCCCCCGTGTCCGATGCGCGAAGGCCATGGGGCCAGGAAAAACTAGCACTCAGGAGCACCAGCCTTCCCGACCCCAGCGGCGGATCTGGTCTCTGGCTCCGCCGCCAACCAAAATTCGGCTGCGGAGGGTAGGGAGAGCGGCGCCTCGCAATACCGGCACTCTTCTCCCCCCGCAGCCCCACCACCACCGCATCAACGGTGCGGCCCCGTTTGAGTCGCGGAGGATAGGGCGAGTGGCGCATCGCCATACCAACACTCCTCTTCCTCCGCGACTCCACCCTGGCTGCAGAGGTAGGGGTGGGGAGGACACCCCTCTCGCAGCAGCCCACCGACACACATCCGAAGTGGGCTCGTCAAGCCCACTCGGAGTGGCCACCTCGGGCCGGCCCTACACCACGGGCCAGCCAAGGGGTTCCTCTTTGTTCACCGTGGGTGACCAAGCCACGGCTACTAAGCCCCCCCCGCCACGACAAGGCGGGAACCCGTTCGGGGGAGAAGCCGGAATGACCTATGCCGTGGGCACGAGGGCCGCGGTATCTGCGGCCTGCATCGTTCAGCAGTTAGTGATGGACTTATTTTTATTGCATAGAATGTTTAATAATTTGTAAGCGAACCATTTGCTATGGTAATTATCTTCGGTGCCCGCACCTGACTTTTTTAGACTATCTACTCGTTTTTATTCCCGGAAATAGTGCCTTGTTAAGTTGTTTATTTTTCTCTCTATTTCCGAGATATTGGTAGACGATTCGGTAGTTATTTCGTTGAGAGCGTCGTAACGCTTTGGTTGGTTTTTGTGGTCGATGTGCTTTAGGTCCCATAATATAGTTCTAGAAGATATAGGTTTATTAAATTTTCAACTTTTTCATCATCCCACTCCATATCTACATTCGATACGTAAACAAAAAACATTTCACGGCACGTCACTACGTCATGAAAGCCGGCGGCCAACTGAGCACCTGAGCGAGCGAAACGCCCGGCGGCCTAACTTGCCAGCATATTAAATCAGCACATAAAATTGGGATTACAAATGGGATCCAACTCGCTTATTTACCGTGTGTCTATCAAGACTTATATTATACTTATTGGTCTCTTGGATGCATATGGCATAGACTTAGTATCTTATCAAGTCAATCCTCTAGCTACGCTTGGATGGTCCTCCTTCTACTCAATACTCCATGGTAATATCCATAGTATATCTTTATGAATCATAGACTTTGCGTTATGAATCTAATGTTTTTTAAAAATTAAAGGTAAAAAGAGCTATGCCCATACATCCTACTCAGACGTGTATTTTGTTCAAAAATTCTTCACAATATGCTGATATGTCACACTGCGAAGCTTTTGAGAGGTTTTTAAGATAGCTTAACCCATGGGACAATCGATTTCAATGGTATCTCAAGGTGTTGTCTTAAAAATAATTAAAACTGGTTTTTTTGCTGGTTCTTCTCAGGGCAAAAGGTTGTTTTCGAAGGAGTCGAAAAATCATAAACTACTTTTAATAAGAATTACGTGCAATATGTTCTGGTATGAATAAAAAAAGTTATATTTTAGATTATATTCTATGTGATGCATACTAGACTAGTAAAGCTGAAAAATAAAAATAATTGTTTTATAAGTGAAAAATACCTCTACGAGTTATTTCTTTGAATCACAAAAATGAGAATAGAATTTAAATTTGTACTTACAGTACAAAGAAATCTTCAATTTTAAAATCTTTTCAATCTGTCGAACTAGGCCTCGAAAGCCTCAAGAGACTATTCTAATTTAGTTATTACATTAGATAAAAGTAATGTAATGGCAGAACCAGCTCATCTTGGTGAGCTGGTTCCTTTTTGCAGTGAAGAGACACGCTTGTGGTTTGGAGGCGTTGAATCTTACGAGATAGGCATTGCCCCTTTGGAGACGCCTAGCTCGGAAGCCTCAGGATATTATACCAATTTAGTTATTACATTAGATAAAAGTAATGTTACGGCAGATAGTTGCTTACTGGGTGTGTGAATTGTATTAGAAACAAACATCAGTAGGTCACAAAATGATAGTTTTTACATTAATTTGTAAATACGTATACGTGCGGATTGCCGTAATAGACATTAAAATTAATTTAAAACAAAGTTGTAGAAATGTAACAGGATTGTAAATAAAAGCACAATAACAAATATAAACACTTTATAACAAATACCTTTCATTTTACACATAGTGCCAGGCCACATTAATAGGGTAAATCTTATATTTAGCGCACACATAAAATTTAATAAATTTGGGGAAATGCTAATAAAATTAGGTAGGTTAAATGTTCAGTTAATTACATAACAATAATACGTTGATTTTTTAATTATTTTAATTATATAAAAAAAAGTAAAAATGTATTTAATAAAATGTTCCTTACATCGAAAGTATTTTGGCAAATTAAAGTAAAACGTGGCAAATATAACTACAATTCAAAATGTCAACTCTTAAATCATAATGTCAACTGTTTTTTTTACCACGTTTCCAGTTCTGAGTAGTAAACTTAAAGTTTTATTAAGTCTCTAGCCTGTCGGGAAGTAATTTTAAAATAGATTGCAAAATTTGTACCGAACATATTAACAAACAAATAGAGACATGAATGAGAATGAGTTTATTTTGCATTGACATCCATTTCTGAGCTATATCTAAAATTTTAAGTCTCTATCGCTTCGAGAAGTTAGTTTAAAATCGGTTGCAGAAAGTGAGTTAATAAAAAAACGATTTTTTGTACTATCTTAAGGCAGCGCTTAACTGCAACCCCACCTGATGGTAAGTGGTAATGCAGCCGAAGATGGTGAAGCGCACTGGCTAAACAAAAGCCTATTCACTTTTGCCTTAAAGACATTCACATTGTAATGGGATGGAAAGACAGATGCTGGCAACTTATTCCCTCGTTAAGGCTTCCTGGAGCCCTGGCTCCCCTAACTACACCTTTCCTTGCTAATAAACATGTGTCATTCATTCATTTATAGTGACCCGATAATTCAAGTATTGATTCGTCTACGAACCGAGTCATTCGGATCGACCATTCAAATAGTTAATTTCGAGTTTCCGTACTCTGTGATCTGTGAGACCCGCTCGATAATGTCGGTCTTCGGACATTATTATACTCTTTGGTCGTAGTTACTGTTAATCGTTTGGTTCGGAACGTTCAAAAAATGTCATGCAACCATCAATACTTTGATGTGACACAGAACCGGATCAAATTAACGAATCATTCACGATCAGCGTACATGTATTCTGTGTTCACGATTGACACATGTCTACTGGCTTAACCACTAGGTGGGATTGAAGTAAAACACGCATGTATAATAACTAAAAAAATATCTGCTATACGCTAGTTCTGTTGCGAAGATTTATTTTCTCTGATTAGTAAAATATGACTAAATTTAATGTACCTATGTTATTTTTATTATGTGTATATAATAAAAGTAACACAATACATTAAACTTCTGCCAATATGTCTAGTATATTCCTTGTTTTTTAGTTCTGTTTCATTTATAAGCTATTATTTTATTAGTAAAATAGATGACTCTCATTTTATACCGTTATAACTGCTTAAAACTCAGTATGACGTGATTTCCGTGGTCATTCATAAAATAGGTACGTCTAGACGTCACCGACTTTTGATTCATTCCTCTTTTGCTACGCTGCATAATAACTCTACGTAATAATACGCCACAGACTGTCTTTTCTTATACTTAACCAAATCTAAGAAATACCTTTTGACAGCTGTCAGAATTTTGAACTAGGCATGCCAATTAAAAAACCGGTACGTACAAAATTCTATTCTTAAGAAAAATCGACATCGATTCTGTTGAGTTCGAAATATTCATGTAATTTCACCACCAATGCAAGAGCCACAACTACGTCCTCTTTTAAGCATTATGATCACATGCCTAATCATAGTCCAGTATATTACTTGCCAAAATCAACGAATATAGTAGAATCAGTCCAAAAAGTTATAACCGAGTCACAAAATAAGAAGACAAATACAAAATCACAAAAGTACGCACAGGAAAGTCCCGAAATGGCGGGAGATTATAATTACGCAGTGTTTTTTCAGCGCGGCTTTAAATATGTAGGAAATTATAAAAAAAACTTGTATTCATGATTCGTATAATTTAAGCAATTTTAAAAATAAAAATTTAAATAAACAAATAAAAAATCAAAACATTCAAACATTCCATTATTTGAATATTTTTGACGATTATTTGAATACTTTTATCATTATATTTTAATAGAATTTTAATCATCCAAACACTACGGTAAGTTGCATAGCGACGTATCACTGAAACAACGTCAGGCAAAAATGTTGACTCTGATCAATTCTTTTATATTTTGCTTTTTTGAAAGATTCGAACATGAATTAGTGATAAGGAATTACACATGTTGTAATAAAATATGGATTACTTCATAATTATTGGGATTTATGTAAAAGGTTATTTTAAATAGTGTGAGTACGCTTGTACAAAGTTATTGCGGAATAAATAATGTGAAACGTCAAAAGGTATTTCTTAGATTTGGTTGAGTATAGAGTAAATGATTTTGATTGTTTAAAAAAAAGTATAAATAATTTTGATAAATTGATTAATACGTATTTAATACGTCTTATCACGACGTTCCAGGGACTCCCTACTTTGCTTTTTTTACTTTTGCATTATCATATTATAATACTAGCTGTTCTCCGCGACTTCGCCCGCGTGTAATTGTAGGGTTTTAATTATGTTGCGCGGAACTCTAATTATTTTTCTAAAATATAAGTAGCCTAAAAGTTACTCCTTATAACATCAGCTATCTGCCAGTGAAAGTCCCGTCGAAATCGGTTCAGCCGTTTCGGAGATTAGCCGGAACAAACAGACAGACAGACAGACCGACAGACAGACAAAAATTTTACAAAATGGTGTTTTTGTTATAAGTACCGTATATATTTTCATATGCATTTAGTAAAAATATAACTAAAAATAAATATAACACAGATATAAATATAACACAGATAAAACACAGGCACAGACCTTTTTTTGAAGTTTGTATTTTATAGATGTCTCGTTTAGAAAGTGTACAGGAGTTAGTACCAGCTCTAATTATGTTAGAGTTGCAAATTAAATAAAGCTAACATAGCCATGCAACGTATAAATGACTTGAGACATGACAACATATGTATGTCAATATTGTTCCTACGATGTTCTAAGTTTTGAAATTTTAATTAATAAATTGTGTCGTCATGTGGTTTATCTTAGATTTGAAGTGTCAAAACCAAACAAACTTATTTATCATTATTTATGAAAGCTAAATTTTTTAAAATAATACCCGGCACATTGAGCTGAAAACGTATCTATGTCGTTTTTTATATTATTGTGTATGAATAAGGGTTTTGTGTGTAACTTTAAAGATAAAAGACGATAAAACATATATTTTTAATAAGGTATATATTTGAATGTTATTTATATAAATGATAGTAATTGCACAAGATACTAAAATGAATACAAATGTAATGAAAGTAAAATGAAGGAAAAATACCAAAACTGTCGTAGTCATTATTGATTCACTATATACTATCCGACGATATATTGATATACTATCCGACTGCCGTTTATCAGTAAACTTTACGGGTTAATGTAGAAGAAATAGAAGAAGAACATGTAAAAAGTTTATGCAAATTGGTGTAGGCGAGACATTAATATTAATTAAATTTTGTGTTGGGAGTATTGAAATCGCATCTTGTGCATGCGATTTTTTATCTGGACAGGATTATACGATCTGAATATAAAACAGAGACTAAAAGTTTTGAAATTAGTGTTTTAAAGTTAAAACAGGCTTGGTAGTCAGTAATTGCTTTGAATTATAAAATTCGATTAAAATTGTTGTGAAATTTAGAAAAATCTACGTGTTGTATTTTTTTTTTGATTGATTACACAATCACATTAAACTACTTAATATGTAAAATGCATTTAAATACATTTAATACATAAATATAATTTTGGCATTTTGTGCATTATAAACTAGTTCCTACGACATCTTAAGTATTAATTCATCACAACACCAATTTAAGACAGGCCATTTATTTATATGGCAAAATAATAGATATTACATGTCAACATTGAAATATTACTACAGTTACCAATTTTAAAATTGATTTTGCGTTTAAAGCATTCATAATATATAATACCACGTAGAAATAACCTTATGCCCGTCGTGGCTAAGTTTAAAGATAGGGGGGACCCGAATACAAAATAGCATAATTAGCGAACGGTATAACAGTTACATTTACTGAGCAAGGGCTACATAAATTCGAGCATGATGAGATTAAAAAAAATCCTGTTTCTGCTGCCTCTAACTCTTTCTGATTTTTACCATTTTGTTGTCAATACCGTCAATACACTTTTCATTTTTAGAATGAGATTTTATATGAAAAAAAAAAAACAGTGTTTCTCAAACATTTTCGATCTCAGTAGTACTTGGGCTAAGACGTGACATATGACTTCAAAGGTTTAACTATATACATGTATATACATAAACCACTATTTTATTATGAATGTTAGATAAGATAAGTTTCTAATAAAATAAGATCTGCAATATTTCTAACTTTGAGTATAAAATAAATTTAGCCGGTTTTAGTAGACACACAATAACAATAATGTAAAAAATTAATAAAATAAAATTTAATAGTTTCGTATAATAATTAAATTAAGTAATCATTAAATATTTCTTATAAATATATAAAGTGAGTATACAAAACTTATTTGAGTAGGGTATTTTTTGAGCTTCTACATAACTTGCAAATATACTCCAATCATCACTTAGCTGTACTTAAGAACCCATTTTATGGCTTGTTTATATAAAACCTCATGCTAAAATGAACAGAGTTAATTTAAAATCAGCCCAAAATAGGTTCAACGCTATAAGTTGCCTATGGAGCTTAAAAACTGTACACTTGTCCTACTTTATTAAATATGTTGCGATCATGGGTTAGAGATTTTACTACCTTATTTCATTTAGAGAGTTTAAAAAGAGTGAGATAAGGAAATTTTGAATTCGGATTTACTACTGTATAGTGCATGTAGTAGCGGTGTAAGATCTATTACCTCATATCGTTCCGTGGGTCATTAGAGGCAGCAGATCAGGGACGGATTAACCTTTAGATAGAGTAGGCAACTGCCTAGGGGCCCCGCATCGGGTAGGGGCGCGCGCGCGCACGATATAATGGAAAATGTTTCATACAGAGAAAATTTAATTGGAAAATTTGTAACTTCAGTGACAATAGGTACCTTTTACATTTTGATTTTGTATTCAAAAAGTTAGAAAAGTTAATATTTAAACTTTATGAACTTGTCAAAAATATTTTCTTTCGTTTATTGTTTTTTATTTCATTTAACAGGAATAAAGTTAAAATTAAAAGATCCCCGTCTCATTTTTCTTTCACGCTCCATAATGAGACAATCTTATCTCATATACATACTTTACCTAATGACATCTGGATCATCACTTATCTATAACATATTCATTAAGACAATTTCAATGAGCCCAAATACAAATCTTTTACTGTAAGTTCCTGAGGAGTTAAGCATCAATCCGGTGATGATATTCACATTCCTTTATGCTAGCTGCAAAGAGGCCCCGAGAATTTCATTGCCTAAGGGCCCCGACATGGTTAATCCGGCCCTGCGGCAGAGAGACACAAACCAGGAGAGGACCTTTTTCTTATGACTACCGGAAAATACAAAACTGAGATTGCCAACTCGCCTGTCAAGCGTGGCAATTATGGCAAATAGGGAATATTTATGAGGTAATCTATGGGGGAGTCCTATGTTCAGCAATGGACTTTGATAGGCTGTTATGAGTGAATGAATGACCGCCCAGAATGTGAAATTTCTTTAACTTTAACTAATGGGCATAAGGATAATATTTTGAGTATATAATGCACCGCTAAAGAGTTAAAATACCGTGAAACAAAACATCGATTATACAATTTAATAAAATACAGACAAGTATCAACAATAACAACAATTATATATTATGGCGATTCTAATCCATTGGTACTACACACCTTCAAGCACATTATATATTTAAGTTTTAATGCTAGTCCATAACAATTTTTTTTCTTTGGTATTGTCATAGAAGTTTGAGAAACAACTTCATTTTTATTAATGCGCAAGCAAACGAACATGTAGTTCTAAATTAGGTGACAGTTCTTTAAGTATAAATTATAGTACCTAAAGTAAAAAAATGGTTGAAGGGTAGGAGGAGAGGTTTACATAATGGTATACTATTTGTTATTGGTATCGTATGTATGTGAAATACAATATCGGAACTTTGTTTCGTCTTTTTAAGTCTATCATTATGTTAAGAAAATAGTCTAAGCATGAGCATTTAATTACAACGCATCGGAAATTGAAACTATGATAATATTTTTAACATTATAAATTAAAATAAAAAAAGTAATATTTTTTTACATATTGTTAGATTTCACTTTTTCCATAGTACGGTCACAGCCTAAGAAGAACATAAATAGTTAGACTGTGGTATGGTTATAATAACGTTACCAGCCCTTTGTTCTGCTATACATATAGCATAACAAATCGCTTTAAAAATAATTCTAAATACCTATTATTTCTTTCTACGGCTTTCACGTTTTATAAAAATAAGCTTCTGTGATATGTAGGCAAATTCTACTTCGATATTGATTTAGTTGTACGATAGGTGTTTTCTATAAAAAAAGCATAATTATTAATTCTTATAATATTTGGCATTAAATTTGGCATTTAAAAATGTGTTCGAAATTTGAATATGGTTCGAATGGGTATTAATTCGAATAGAATTTTAGTGTTAGTATTACCAATTAGGTTCTTTATGTAATAATAAAGGTACTAGTTGTATCATCTCGATTGTTCTGTGTTACGCATGATCCTAATTTAATGAAAATATCACTACGGTAGGTAGTATGGACTTAGCTGTACAAATTCCTTAACTTTTCAACTAACAACACTATAATCACGTTAAAAGAATATAAAGTATACGTTAAAAACACAATATACTTTTCGAGCATTTTAAGTGACTATAAAAACAAGGTAAGTAAGTATAAGTACGTAAATATTTCTCTTTTATGAGACTTCCATAATAAAAATATTTATTACTTAATTAAGTATTTTTAAATTATACATCGTATATCGCTTCAAACGTCATTTAGTCTTAGTGCTAATACAAAAATAATTTTTAACGTCAGACGATTAACACGTTTACTTGAATATTTATATAAATAAAGTCGAGGTTAGAAAATAGGAGACATCGTTAATGAAACTTAGTTTTCGAAAAATAAAATAATTTTTCCAACCAGAGGTCTAATGCACAAAACGATAATTAAAAACAAATCGACTATATCGAATATAATAATTAAAAATTAAAAAAAAAATATTTTACTTATGTCACTAACTTGCTTTTTTATTTTAAATAGTAGTTATTACGTAATTAAATTATTTTCCTAACTTCTGCTACAAAATATTGTTCTTCAGGATCAGAAGTGATGCGGCTATTTTGGTAAAAAATGATCATTTCGTTTTGTGCAAAAGCTCTCGACCAACTTGTCTTTCTAATAATTCGTTCGGATACTAGGACGGAGTGGCGTTTGTGTTTTTTTAAGTTTATGGGCTTCCTGGTTCTTCTTCTTGGTGGTGTTTTGCCAGTGCCAGCAGTATCATTGTGAGCTGCTTCCTGCTGATTTTGCCGTCGCTGCTATACTCTACACCTTGAAGGATCGTTTCTTCAAATTCTAGCAAGTCTTGAGCGTCATAATCCTGAAAATTATAATTGATAAATTTATTATTTCTTAAAGGCTGTGCTTTGTCAGAATATTCTTAAGTTTATAACTGAATAAAATACAAATTATTGAGTAGTTATATTGCATAGTCCTGCTAGATCGTATTATTTTTTAACCCATATTTGTTTTATATTTTTTTACAGAACAGTGGCAAACGAGCATGTTTTTTTTATAGGAGAGGGGGCAAACGAGCATGCGGCTTACTTGATGGTAAGTGACTACCGCCTCCCATGAACAACTGCAACTCCAGGGGAATTGCAGATGCGTAACCGGCCTTTTAAAAAGGAGTAGGCTCTTTTCTTGAAGGTCCCTAAGTCGTATCGGTCCGGAAAAATCGCTGATGGTAATCGATTCCACAAGGAAGTCGTGCGAGAAAGAAAACAACTTTTAAATCGCACAGTGGTGGACCGCCCATCATCCAGATGGTGTGGATGGTATCGGGAGTTCTGCCGCGATGTGCGTTCGTGAAATTTGGCGGCTGGGATTAATCTGAACAATTCCTCAGAGCACTCCCCGTGGTAAATGCGAAAGAAAATGCAAAGGGCTGCAACATCTCTTCGCAGTGCCAATGAATCGAGCCGGTCGGAAAGGACTCGGTCGTCGACGATTCGAGCCGCTCTGCGTTGGATGCGGTCAAGTGGAAGGAGCTGGCACTAGGGAGCCCCTGCCCAGAGATGGGAACAGTATTCCATGTGAGGCCGGAGGACCTGCGCCTTGTAAAGTTGCAGGCGGTGTGCCGGCATGAAATACTGTCCCGCTCTGATGAGCACGCCAAGCTTTTTAGAGGCCAATTTGGCCTTCTCTTCCAAGTGACCACGAAACTGCATGTCACTCGATATGTCAACTCCGAGGATTCCGATACTGGCTGAGGCAAGAAGGGAAGTGCCTTGAAACTGAGGAGATACGACAAAGGGGTTCTTTTTAGCGGTAAACGCGTAAACTTGTGTCTTCTGAGGATTAAACTGGACTAGGTTTAGTCGCCCCCAATCCGAGACTTTGTTTAGCAAAGATTCGACTTCAGACACAAGTTTGTTCCGGTACTCGGCAAAGTTTTCCCGAGAAATATTGGCACGGCCGATGTATAGACCATCACCAGTGCTGTCATAGCAATGAATGTTACCAGTTAGCAACATATCATTGATATGCAGAAGAAACAGCGTTGGTGATAGCCCACAGCCTTGTGGAACACCAGCGTTAATAGGCTTGTAGTCGGAGCATGCACCGTCTACAACGACCTTGATGCTCCGATCTGCAATAAAGCTGGTGATCCAATCGCACAATTTCTCGGGAAGCCCATAGGAAGGGAGCTTCGAAAGAAGCGCTTTGTGCCAAACTCGATCGAAGGCCTTCGCAATGTCCAAACTAACGGCCAACGCCTGCTCCTTGGACTCTACTGCCTCCGCCCATCTATGGGTCAGGTAGACCAGAAGATTACCAGCTGATCGACGGACCCGACGAAAACCATATTGGCGGTCACTAATTAGCTGGTGATCCTCAAGGTACCGCATGAGCTGGCAGTTAATAATGGATTCAATTATTTTGGAGAGCAAGGAGGTGATGGCGATAGGCCTGTAGTTGGACGGGTCTGAGCGGTCGCCTTTTTTAGGGATCGGGTGGACAAAAGCTGTCTTTCATGAATCGGGACTACGCCTTGGGAGTAGGAGTACCGGGAAAGACGCGTTAGGACCGGTGCCAACTCCGGAACAAACGTCCTCAGCACAATTGGGAGGATTCCGTCAGGCCAACTCGACTTCTGGATGTCCAGGGAGAGGAGTGCTTTGCAAACCGAGCGCTGTGAGAACAGCACATCTGGCATGGAGCACTCACACCGCGGGATGGTCGGCGCTGTTTCCCCCCCGTCATCAAGAGTCGAGTTGGTCGCAAAAAGGGAGCCTAAAAGGTCGGCTTTATCTTTTGCGGCTTGGGCCAGTGAGTCGTCCTCCCTGTGCAGAGATGGTAGTGATGATGGCTTACAGAAATTCCCTTGGACAGGCTTGGCGAGAGACCAGAATGCACGGGTTCCCGAAGGAAGGCGAACTGGTTTCTCGCCAATTCTGCCTATGTGCTCTGACTTTGTCTTGGCAATAACTCTTTTGAAGGACCTGGAGGCGAAGTTATACTTCTTTTTAAGTGTGCTGGTGTTTACATCCCGAGTCGCCGAAGCCGCAGCCCAGGCAAAATGGTGTACAAAACGACCTGATGATGTGACTTCTGCCGCTGGTAACACCACAACACGCCTGCCAAGCGTGCCAAGAACGTGGGGACGCACTTACGATCTGTCGATATTTATCTGTCAACTTATTCAACAATTTTTCTTTCTTAAAAATAGCCGATTACAGTTGCATGAAGACTTAGTTGTAGAAGAATTTCATCATCATTACAGCCCTTCATAAGTCCACTGCTGAACATAGGCCTCCCCTAAGGAATGCCACAAAGCACGGTCCTGAGACACATGCATCCATCGACTTCCTGCATGTCTTACCAGGTCGTCATTCCATCTAGTGGGGGTCGCCCTACACTTAAAACAAAATTGCCATAAAAATTTAGTGAGTCGTATTTACATAAATATATTCGGATTCGCAACATGTGTCGACTAGAATCGGCCACATCATACTTTATTAGCCTGAGATCACATCTTCATTAGATTGAAACCGTCCACTCATTGCAGGAAAAAATTAGCTTTAAATGTCAAGCTTGGCAGTTACAATATTCCGAGTAACATAGGCTATATTTCATTGCATATGTTTTCAGTATTATCATTGTCCTAACAGCCTATAAATAGTTGACAGCTGATTATAAGTATTCCTCCTAAATTGACATAGGGCTGCCGACATAGGACTGACATAGCCACCTGCATCCATCGACTTCCTGCATGTCTTACCAGGTCGTCACTCAATCTCGTGGGGGGTCGCCCTACACTTCGCCTATTGGTACGAGGCTGCCACTCAAGAACCTTTCTTCCCCATCGGTTGTCGGTTCTTCGAGCTATATGGCCGGCCCACTGCCACTTCAGCTTACTAATCCGTTGCGCTATGTCGGTTACTCTGGTTCTAATGCGGATATCCTCATTTGTAAGTTTATCACGCAGAGAAAACCCGAGCATAGCCCTCTCCATAGCTCGCTGAGCGACCTTGAGCTTCCTCATAAGGTCAGCAGTGAAGGACCACGTCTCAGATCCGTAAGTCATCACTGGTAACACGCACTGGTTGTACAATTTCGTTTTAAGGTTTTGAGGTATGTCTGACGAGAAGATGTGTCGTAGTTTCCCGAACGCTGCCCAGCCGAGTTGAATCCGTCAATTGACCTCTCGGTCGAAGTTGGACTTACCTAGTCGGACTATTTCTCCCAGGTAAACATACTCGTTAACAACTTCGCGTTCAGGGCTCCCAACAACTACCGGCATAGGTGTGACATGGACATTAAACATGATCTTGATTTTCTCCATGTTCATCTTAAGACCTATCCGTTGGGAGACACTATTGAGGTCATTGAGCATGGTGCTTAGGTCCTCCAGTGATTCTGTCATAAGGACTATATCGTCGGTAAATCGAAGATGAGTGATGTACTCGCCATTGATGTTAATACCGTATCCTTTCCAGTCCTGAAGCTTGAAAACGTCTTCCAATGCAGCGGTGAAGAGTTTCGGGGATATAAAGTCACTCTGTCTTACACCTCTCTGCAATTGGATAGGTTTCATACTCTGGTTCTGTACTCGGATAGCCATCGTAGCCCTACTGTACAAGCACTTCAGCACTTCGATATACCGACAGTCAACTTGGCACCGCTGAAGGGACTGCAGCACCGCCCAAATTTCGACGGAATCAAAGGCTTTCTCTTAGTCCACATACGCCAGACATAGTGGCAAATTGTACTCCTCGGACTTCTGTACAACTTGCCGAAGGGTATGTATGTGGTCTATGGTGCTAAAGCCCTTTCGTTAACCGGCTTGTTCGGGAGGCTGAAAGTCGTCAAGTCTGCGTGCGAGACGATTCGTAATGACTCTCGAAAACAGTACGTAGACGCGGCTCAGAAAGGAAATCGGTCTGTAGTTCTTCAAGAGAGCATTATCACCTTTCTTGAAGAACAAGGCCACCGCACTTCTGCACCACACCTCCGGTATAATGCCACCATGGAGGACGGAATTAAAGAGCTTCTGAAGGACTTCTAGTACCGGTTTTCCACCCGCTTTCTGAAGCTCCGTTGTAATTCCATCCTCGCCTGGGGCCTTGCCGTTTTTAAGGTGCTGGAGAGCCATTCTAATCTCGCTCAGACTGACGTCCGGGATATCTTCGGAATAGTGTCGGATAAGACTCACTCTTAGATCGTTACTCATACTTGCGTGTGGCTCCAACGATGACGTGTACAGCTGCCCATAGAACCTCTCAATCTCACTCAAAATCTCAGGTGCCCCGGAAACGATGCTGCCCCATTCGGTCTTCAGCTTTGACAGTTGGCTCTTTCTGGCAGACAGATCTCTGGCAAAGACTTTGGAGCCTTGGTTCCGCTCGATCGCTTCTTCAATACAAGCTGTATTGAAGTTACGTAAGTCCCGCCGCATGCACTTGGAGATCTGTCTGTTCAGTTGCCTGTATGCTATCAAATCTGTTGAAGAATGTAGCTTCACCTCCAGTCTAACAGCCATGAGATTAAGAGTATGATCGGAGAGTTTTTGTGTTCTTCTGCGGCGGGTCTTGCCGAACTTAGCTCCGACCGCATGGACAGTTTCCACGAGCTTGTCATTCATATCGTCCAATTCATTGCAGTCTTCTAGGCACTGAAAACGGTTTTGTAACTCGAGCTGAAAGGTTTCGGGACTTTGGAACAGAGCACGAGGGGGACGGAGCGTTGACTTCATTAGACGAGACCTCTCCAACTTAAAGTTTAGGTTCAGTGTACCTCTCACCATTCGGTGATCGCTACCAGTTTTCACCCTCGCGATTACGGAGACATCACTGAACAGTTGTCGTCTGGTCGTCATAATAAAGTCAATCTCATTTTTTGTCGAACCGTCGGGGTTCGACCAGGTCCACTTCCTGTGGGGCCGCTTCTGGAAGAAAGAGTTCATCATAAAGAGTCCCTCTTTCTCCATGAAGTCGGCCAGCTGCTGGCCCCTTGGATTCCTTGCCCTACTCCAAATTCCCCTACTTTCAGCTCGGCGTTCTCTATTGTGCCTAATTTTGCATTGAAGTCTCCCATTAACACCGTATATTGGGTTTTGGAGGAATGCATGGCTCTAGAGATATCCTCATACATTTCCTCCACCTCCTCATCGGGGTGTGCTGAGGTTGGTACGTAAACCTGTATGACCTTCAGCGAATACCGTTTGGTGATTCTGAGTATAAGGTACGCAGCAACGCTCGTCGACACACTCTCAATCTTTACAACGTTGTTAACGAGAGACTTGTGGACGATAAAGCCGACACCTCCTTGGGACAGATGGTCGCCCTCCCGGTGATAGAGCAAGTTGCCGGATTCGAGGATTACCGTGTCCTCTCCCTCTATTCGGACTTCAGATAATCCTATAATATGCCAGCGTAACTTGTCTATCTCTTCTTCCAGCTCCACGATCTTCTCGCCAGTCCTCAGGGTGCGTGCGTTGTATGTTGCCAGGTCGAGTCGTCTTAGGTGGCACTGAACCTCCACCGGAGATTCCTAGCACCCCCTGCCCCGCCGTTATCATGATCGCCACTGTAGCCAGGAATAGCGGGGCCGCCGGGGACTGGGGGCCGTCTCTTTGTTACTCTCATCATGGGGGATATTTGCCATAGTTGCCACGCTTGGCGAGCGGGTTGGCAACTGCAGGTTTTTCATTGTAATTTTGCTATTAACAGGATGATGCTGCTGCCTATCTCCTGCCTGTTTCCCTTTGTCGGCTTTTACGACACCCACGGTAAGATATGGGGTAGTGGATATTCTTGACCGCCACTACACGGCAAACTTGTGCAAGTATTAGGGTGATACTGGAGCCCATCTCCTGCTTATTTTTTAGTATTACCTCTAACGACCTCTACGGATCGATGCGAGATTCCATAAGGCGCCACTACACGGCTACACGAATTCAAATAACCGTTTAACCTATTTATGATTTGTTGGCGGCGGGAGAGAAAAATCCAATATCCCTATTTTGTTCCGTGGGTTTCGTTAGAGGTAATGGAAGGCGAATCTTTTAGTATCTGTCGGTAACTACCGACAGATATCAGTACAAGTATATCGTTTATAAAATATGGTAAAAGACGAGATTAGAATGTTTCTTACTGCGATCGCCAATTCGCCCGTCAAGCGAGGAGATTTTCCTACAACGGGAGAGCGTCATGTTCAGAAATAATAAGAAAAAAAAGTATTAATGTTTATTTTTAATAAGTTAAATATGTATCTAACACATCTAAGCGCACATACATACCTTTTTAACTAACTCTAGTAGATCTTTTAGAAATCCGCGCAGTTCTTCGTTTTCTATTGAGCCATTGTTGTCCTGGAAATGATACAAAAGATAATGTAGGTCATTTTTAATTTAACTATATTTTAAAGTTATTTTTTCTTATTAAAAACCAGTCTTTGACTATAATCCCACGAAGAGAAGTCCTAGATGGTAAATCGCACTGTCTTAGCGTAACTAAAGCCTTTGCACTCTTGCCTTGAAGACGCCCACATTAAAATCGGATATCATCATCTATACATATACTAAATAACTAAATTAATACTTAATAACTTATTAACAGTTTTATATATGTATATATATATTTGACTACTAATTTGAACTGGCTAATACTCGGTGATCTACGGTATGTACCCTAATGTGAACAATTATGATTAAGTGCAATATGAGCAGGGATGCGCGCGTACTGTACTGCTCGTATGTTGGGCGCTGGCAGAATAACAGCGTTGTAGGCAACTGCAACATTTATGCTGAGCTAGAGCCCATTCATTACTACATTATGTAATTCTTGTAATTTCTGTATGTACTCATTTTAACTTTATTGGTGGTAATGAATAAATGCTTTTATTATTATAATTATTATTATTATTATAACGGTTGCCAACCCGTTTGCAAACAATGGCAAATATACCTCCTATTAGGCAATCTATGGGCGAGGTCTATGTTCAGCAGTGGACTTTAATAGGTTTGTAACGGTAGCTGTAACAGTTTTATTGATGCAGACGGGGATCGAAGCCGGGTCGCTACTGCACTGTGAAATTTACAGTGAGCACTTAGCCATTTTCCTATTCCGTTCAGCCGATGAGTCTAATACAATATTTCATACATAATTATGCGCTATGTGCTATATTGCATAAATATACGCGACTTCAAGTTGCCTCAGGGGCCACCCCAGTCGCACCTTAACCTACTGACGCTGATATTACAACATAGTTGCAATGTTGTACTTGATCGGCGCCCTTTAGTATAAAGCCTAGACTGTTAACTGAAATACTAGTTGGTTGCGACAGCTATAGGTACCGTCGTAACGGAACGGAGTGTAGTCTTGGATAAAAAATATCAATATATCGAAATATCGATATTTTATCTTAAAAATATCGATATATGTATGTATATATCGTCGATATTTTTATTTATCGTCGATATTAAGGATTACTCAAAAACTACTGGTCAGTTCTTGATCAATATGGGATAACATGAGAAGCACCAAAAAATACTCATTAAAATCGATTCACCTATGAAAAATTTCTAAGGTAACACACATAAAAAAATTGAATTGAGTACCTCCTCCATTTTTAAGTCAGTTAAAAAAGATGAAGTATTAATATTTTTGACAGGGATCAAAAAGCTTTGTCAATTGACAATCGACAGACAGCGACAGAAATTAATTTGAAAATCAAAAACTCATTCATTCAATTCAATCAATCATCTATGGCAACATGCTCCTTATGAATCCAAATAGATTGTATATGAATGATGTATACGAATAATTGTATATGAATCCACGCTGGACCAGGCTGCATGTCGAGCACTCCGGATCTAAACCTAAATTTAAATTACGTTAGAGCTGTGTCTATGTTTTGTGTGTTTGTGTATTTTATATTTGAATTTGAGTAATTATAATTACTTACTGAGTATTTATGAAGTGTGATATGGACTAGTTCCGAAATTTTTTTTTTAAATGACCAACCAAATAATGGCTCGGTGGCGTAGTGGCTTAGCAATTGAGTTGAAGCGCTATGGGCCGCGGGTTCAAATTCCGCACGGAACAAGTATTTGTATGGTCTTCAAATAATTGTTCCGGATCTGAATGTTTGTCCTTGTGCAATTTATGTTTGTAAACTATACAGGAGAAAATCCTAGTGTGGGTACGTTTTACTCAAAATAATTCTAAAAATAATCCAGCAATTTACGAGAGAAGCCTATATTTATAGGCTGTAAAGACTTGAGAATCTCCTTGTCACATTGCGTACGTTATGTAATTACATAATCATAAATCGTATTAGTATTTATCTAGTATTTATCATAATGGCATGAGATAAAATAGCATAAGGGACATGTGATCAGCCATGGCATATATTATTATGTAGGATGTTAAATAGACACAATTAAACACAATATAAACAACGTTAAAAAAATACTTACTCTGTCATACAACGAGAACACCCTTTCGATATCATCTTTTGTTAATTTTGTCGCCCCCTGCGAAGGACAACAATTTAAAGCCATTGAATTGAAGGTAATACATAGTTGTAACAAAAAAATTCTTCGAACTACTTACAATATTTGCCTATTTTTTAAATAAACTAAATAGGTGCATACTAGAATTAATATCTATAAATTAGGTACCAAACTGATTAAATTTCATCAAAGGCGTAAATATTGTAACCAGTTTAGGCATATTTAATTATTTAAAGCTTCTAATCATATTAAAACAATAAAAGCGGAAAAAGACGACTAAGAATATCAAAATTTAAATCATGTGCACCCCACCCCACATTATATGAATTCGTGACACCCTTGATCTTGAAGCGAGCCGCTGGATATAAGTTTACTTCAAATTAGTTTTTTTTTAGGATAAGGGTGACAAACGAGCACACAGTCCATCTGATGGTAAGTGGTTGCTGCGGCCCATAGACATCTACATCTGTCCTCGTTTGCGAATCAAAATTCAGATGCGTTGTCACCCGTGAGGACTAAGATGGAATGCCTCATTTCCAGTAAAAAAGTTGTATTTATTATTAGATAGTTATATTATATATTTATATATCTATAAATTTTTCATTTAAAAAAAGGTTTAAGCTTTTCGTATAAAATATGGCCTAGATCCCTCCTGGCATTGCCCTCTATTTGGAGTTTTACATTTATGTATTACGTATATTTATTTTGAAAGAAAAACAATAGAATTGTACATGAACAAAAATTTGTAGGTCCTACAAACAAAACGTATGGCTTACAAATTTTCTAAAAAATAAAAAAGCAACTTAACGCTTAAAGCAGCTTAACCGTAGCGATCCGAACTGTCAAGGTCAGTCATTGCCTTGTACAATAATGTGCATTTTTTCTTCCATTTTTACATTGAAAAGACTAGCGCCATAAAAACTGAATAAGATATTATGCTGTTTTTAATTCTAATGTTGGTATTACGGCGCTGTCATTTTCGCATCTTATTGGTGTTTCCGATTATGTAAATACAATATGACTCAATTTTGAAATTATGTACTTGGATATGTCCTTTTTGCTTACGACGGCAACATAATACTAAGTAAATAGGAAACACATACATACAGCTTTTAATTTTTTTTTAACAAAACAGAATTGTAATGTTACAATCATCGATATATATGTACTACGCACTAGATTTCGCATTCCGAACATTGACTATGTTTAACTGAACTGTACTGCAATCCATACACTAAACTAAATATTGCGTAAATTGAAGATTTGTGAATTCCATAAGCTAATTATTATTACATTTTATTTAGAAAAAATATTATATGTTTGTTTAGATTAAAATAATAGTGTTTTATATTAAATCCTTATATTTATTTCATATTTTTCATATTAAATAAGTTTTCGCGCATGCGTGACTCTACTACTCCCGCACATACGCGAAGACATAGAGTAGCGCACAATTTTTGTTTGGAATAGCTTCTGTAGTATGTAGTACATATAACTCAATGGTTACAATAATTGAGTTATATGTACTACGTACTAGAGAAGCCATTCCGAATATTGACTATGTTCAACTGAACTGTACTGCAATCCATACAAACTAAATATTGCGTTAATTGAAGATTTGTGAATTACATAAAACAATTATTATTACATTTTATTTAGAAATATGTTTGTTAGAGATTAAATTAAGATATTTTATATTAAATACTTATATTTATTTTATACTAATATCTTATTTTATATTAAATTAAAGTCTTCGCGCATACGCGACTCTACTGTCTCTCGCGCATGCGAGAAGACAGAGTAGCGCAAAATTTTTGTTCGGAATGGCTTCTCTAGTACGTAGTACATATAACTCAATGGTTACAATGTAATTCATTTTATATTTATTTAAAAGCTTGAATATTATACTGTGTCTATATTATTACCGTAATATCAACTAGTTAATAAGCCGGAGATCTATAATTACATAATTACTAGAGCTTAACTGAAAATTATTTTTTCAACCGAAAAAGAAAAGGAAATTCGGTATTAACTTCAATTGTAGCTGCAAAACGGAATTGAAAACTTTGTTTTACTTACTAGGTATAACAGGCTGACACTTTATTAGATAAGTTATATTATTGTTTATTGGTCGAAAATTAAAATAGCGAAAAATAATTATTTTGTCCGAAAACCGAAAACGAAATTCAGTCAGACTCTAATAATTACCTTATTACATATTTTAGGTTTAGTAACAAAATACTTAGTTGCTAATGTTGGCAACGTTGTTATCCGGCGTATCATGCTACTTGAGGACTCACCTCTATGCCCTCCTATGAGTGCGGAGTGCGAAACACAAGCGAAGTGTTAAGATAGATAGATAGACGTAAGAGATAGGCAAAACAATATGACGTGGCATGCTTTATTCAGGTTATCTAGATTTCATTGCAAACTAGATTCTGCTAAAAGTGCTTTGTTAATTGAAAATTTTAGAAACATTGTTTTAATTCTTAATTTTAATTTAGGTATTTATTACATAGATACAATTTTGGCACGTTATTTCTTAAAAATAACAATATTATGAGATACTATGATGTGAGTGTGACATAATAGACCACCTCACAGTAGCCCAAAATAATAAAACTTAGAATGTCGGTGAGAGCGTGACTTACGATATGAATAGTATTATTGCGGTGAAGAAAATAACGGTGAATAGCAATCATTAATTATATAATAATTATATTATGTGAGATGTTAAATAGCAATTATTTGTTTTTGATCAGAATTTTTTTTAACTTTACATATGATATGTAAGATTTCTTTAGTGCCATTCTTCTGTTTGTTATGCTCGAAATTGATTGAAGAAATGTTGCTATAAATTGAAAACTACTGCAATTATTTGATAGCGAGAATGAAGCTGAATAAGATTGGAAATGAAAATGCGAGCACAGTATATCGTGTAAATATGAATATTAAAAGCTATCATGCAAAATGTGTAAATATCAGACCAGATTTTGCTAAGTCTGTGCATACTTTGTTTAAAATGCAACCTTTCTAATTATACAAATGTAAACAAGTTCTTAGATAAGTTAGATAAGCATTTATGTACATTATTTAACGATCAAATAAAACGACAATGAATTTAAAAATTTTGAATTTTTTCAAATTATTTAGCAATATCTGTCTGTATTAAATTATTGTTATAATCGTAAGGACAAACATAAAAATAAAAAAAAATTGGAATTCATTCAAGTTGCATTAGTTATTAAAACTTAATATGCAGTTAAATTTACAAACAAGTTCGATTAGTTTGAACTGACACCAAAGTTTGAGATTGAAATATTTAATTAACAAAATAATAAATGTACGATGTTATAATATGGTTCTATGACCATTACGTATTGCATATTATATACAAAAATTTGCACCAAATAATTAAATACTGTTTCAAATTTTATTTTAATACATATAAGAATAAACGCACTCAGCCCACCTAATGTTAATATGAATGCCGTGGCCTATAGACATGTTTATTAAGAATATAAACGCCGAAGTGTTAGATGCCAAGTTAACAGTAGAAAGAGGACTTCTCTTCACTCGCCATACTTTCACGTTGATTTTCTGTTCCATCCGCGATTGAGTCGACCCATTTATGGTCTACCACGCAAAAATATATTTATGTTATCGTTTCCGTATGATATTTTTTACTGTCTTTGGTTTACAGACAACTTGACTCTCTAAATGTTATTTTTTATGACACGTTTCAAGTTTATTATTTTATTTATTTTCTTTTATCGCTCACATCAAAAAGTTAATAACAATGTATATAATTAATAATAAATGATATTTGTGACATGTTTTTGTTTGAATTCTTGCGACTCTCACTCAAAACAATTGAAGTTAGTGCGTAATACGAAGTCCCATTCATTTAGTGCGTGCATGGTATCTATCTAGGTAATACTATATATTGTACACGAATATTAACTAGTATTTGCAATACGTAATAGAATAGAACGAAATATGGATAATGATCTATGTATAATGCCACTTAAATCAATGAATGTAAACGTACCTTAAAGACCTGTCTGCAAAGGAAGTTTTCTTTTACTGGCAGCAATCTGTAAAAGTTTATAGACCGTTTAATGTATAGGCTGTTGTATATAGCGGATTTTTCACAGGGTTGTTATTTTATAAAAATAAATTACAGCTTGTATACTTCTCACTGATAAGCACAGGCCTGTTGTCATTTCTGACAGCGTTTTAAATGACACTTGTTATTAAAGCGTCTTATACACGGTCTATCTTACTGTACGTCCCGCCAAGGTCACGCACGATGCACGGCGCAAAACGACAATGAATAGGCTTGAGCCAATGAATAGAATTAGGCTATAGAATTAGGCGTCGAGCATGACCTTGGCGGGATGTACAGCAAGATGGACCGTGTATAAAGCGACTAAGCTATGTGAGTAGGCCTGTATGACCTTCAACAAATACCAATTGGTGATTATGAGTATGAATAGTAAATTGCAATTTTACGCGAGGATGTATCACGTGCTAGGTGGTGATGGAAAACATCGTATGGAAACCTACATGTATAATAAATAAAAAAAAAGTAATATCAAGGACATATTATGAAGTCCTCTACTCATTAAGGCAATCGCGGCGAACTAGCTCAAAACCCTTTTAGAAATGAGAGGAGGCTTGTGCCCAGCTGTAGGCTATTATTTTTACTTTGCTTTATTGGCTCAAAAGTTACCGTATAAACAGTGTTTTACATAGAAATACATACTAAATTCCAGAAAATTCTATTAACTGAGAATAGATATTAATTAAGTTAACTTCGGTCGGCTGTGACAAGATTAAAACTGGATTTCAGATATTTATTCAATTTACCTTGTATTTCCATTTAGGGATATTTAAATTTCAAATTTAATGGGCACTATTTTAAGCGATATTATGTTATTACATTACAATGGACCGAATTTGATGTTGTCTTTTGGTATACCCCTTTGAAACAAATCTACACGATATAAATATGGTAATTTGTAAAATTTCATTTAAGCATCATTTTTTTTTTGTAAAATAAAATTAAAGGCGATACAATTCTTAAAAATAGTTTAATTAATTTTTAGAATAAACTTGAAAAGGGATCACGTTTGAATAATACAAATGTCTTCAAATGTAAAAAAAATATAATCATAATATACAATAAAATAAGGTTATTACTCATTACTATCTGTACCGGGCACACGTTGTAGTGCTTTTTTCTTGGGAAACCTTTATGGGTGCCCATACAAAAACTCAACAAAGTATCATAGTAATTGGATGAATGTTATAAAGAATGCATAGAAAATTAACAAACAAACCAACAAATATTAATTTTTGTGTTAGAAGCCTTCGCGGACGCGCACAAGTATTTGCCAAAAATTTATCGTGTATAAATAAAATATAATTAAATATGTTTTCACAGTACGCGAGCAACACGGGTTCGATCGCCACCGCCGCCAAAGAAATTGTTAATTACAATAAATATTAGTGCTCGGTGTAGGAAGGAAAACATCGCGAGGAAACCTACACGTCTGAGAAATAAAAATAAAATATTTCGAAGACATTTGAAGTTCCCCAACAGGCTATAGGCCAGCGCGGCGAACATTTCCTTGCCCGAGAACTCTCTCAGAAATGAGAGGAGGCCTGAGCCCAGCAGTTGGACGTATAATAGGATGTAACTTTACTTTAATTTTGGTACTTTAAATATGAAAACATTTAGAAACTTCATAGTAGCGATCGTGTCACTCCCAGGGGCCAATATTAAACATATACTCTTTAGTAATATATTAACGCTTATTTAAAATGTTCGCTTCGTAAAAATATTACTTTTTGCTAGATAGGTTATGTATATTTTCTGCGACTTGATTGTTGTAAATTGCTCACATTGCGCCATGAAATGAAGTACTTACTTAATATTTGAAGACGAGTAACTGATATTACATGCATGGGCTTGTTCCTAGTACTTACAGAATGTACATCACTATTTCTAATAAAACGATTTTCATTTTAGTTGTGTTTTGAGATGTCAAAATTAATACATTTATTTCCTTAAATTATTCTCTAAGGGACTCCTTCGGACTTAGGTTATAAATTGCTCTTTTGCGACTTCAAAACTAAGATCGTTTTGACGTCACTCGCATTTTGCTACGGAAATAACTACAATAAACTAATGTAGCTGTTTCAACACGCTTAAGGTTTCTAATCTTTTTACAACATATGCTGCAGAACTAAGTTTGCTACCTAGTTCAGATATATTCAGTCTCCACTGAAGTTATACGTAAACTGTTATTCCGATAATAATAATAATAATAATAATTAATTATTTCAAGGCAAAAAAGTAACTTAATTTCTATGATATAAACACAATAAAAAACAAAACATGAATAACAATGGATTTAACAAAACTGTTTAACATTTGGTGTAGTGAGTTTGATAAATTTCGTTTTATCAGCGTCCAAAAGTAAAATTGTTGACGCTAAGCCAGTGAACTGATTTCTGAAAATTGTCACTTAAGTCTTTCAACAAAGTAAATCACTTATATTACACAGGAATACAAGTCGCGGCACGTAAGTCTAGCGCTGAGCGAAACTTAGAGCGGACGCGCACGAATTGCATGAATTGCACGAATGCGACTGGAGAGGCAATCAGCGCGTGCGAACGATACGCACGAGCCAATCAGCGCGACTTATGTGCAATAACGGTCACCGCTAGACTTTCGTGCCGCTACTTATAACTACTCACATTGATAACAACTGTTTGCGTACTATTATTTAAATATGATGTATCTAATAAGTTTAAGCGCTATGTTTTTTACACCATAATGATATAGTAGTATTATGAATAATCATAATTTTAGCATTGATTAGAAAACAACCTTTATTATGGGAAGAATCAGCAAGAAAAATCATTTGAGAAACACCTTGATAGCGAATAGCGATCATTCTGTAGCCGTGTAAGGAAAGGGAGATCTCCCACCGGACAAGGTGTTAAGCCCGGGGAGCGGCCAACGGTCCTAGTGGTAGTTCGGAGTTATTCTATATATTATACTGTTTTACTTCGCAACTTTGAGAGCGCCATTAAGGCTTCCATGAATTTTCGCTTGTGGCGCGACGACAGCGCCGCCACAATATTCTTCACGCAGGATTGCGTGATAAATCAGTAATTAGAATCGATATTAACCAGCAGGGATTTAATTCAGTTTGCTCGCGCACTTTTAAATATATGAGCGAATTTTACATTTGGTATTATGGGCCCTATATAGCTGCAAATTAGACTTTTAGACTAAAGTCAAAATCTAAATAAAGCCGGCCCACGAAGGATTCTAATCAATCCTGGATGAACACGATGAACAGCCGTTCTTGAACAACAGGGACTATCAATAATATTATAATACTTATTAAAACCAAAGATAATTACTTACTTTGCCATTTCAGAGAGTTGTAACTTCCCGTCCTTGTTGGAGTCAAACACTTGGAGCTGTATATTACAATAAAAAAAAATAAGCTATTAAACTTGTTTACGAGAGAAACCTCTTGTAGGTATTATTTTAATAATAATCAACTTAATCTAGATCGTATTAAGGTATGTTCCTACTGAATTGTAAAGGTGGCTACCGACCTGCCTGCGGCAGGGGCAATTTAGGGTGTAGGAGTGGGGATGACCCTTAATTGCCTCCATAATTGTGATGTGTGTAGGCAAGCAGGGGCAATTTTTTAAGTCGGCCCTGCGACCTTCGATATTGCTCCGATCGCCGTGTTTCCTAGATTGCCCCTGCGGCAGGCAGGTCAGTAGCCGGCTTAAGTCTCAGCACTGCCATTGTTCACTCTCGTGAGATTGGTGGGAATCTTTGGTTATATAGACAGGTATATAATCAAATGTGGGAATCACTCTGTTACTGCGTTATGTTGTTTTGTTATGATAACACTATCTTATTTAAAATGGCATATAATTTATTATGTATTTTGTATGTAATATGACTGTCAATATAATTTTTCATAAATCATTATACGAATAAAAAGTGTGAGAGGCTTGATCATGCTCTCGTAATTAGGATAAAGGTTGTATTACGTCACCATTTTGCTGGGATATATTTTGACTACACCCAAAGAGTGTATAATCATTTTTTTTATAGGATAGGGTGACTAACGAGCACACAGTTCACCTGATGGTAAGTGGTTGCTGTGGCCCATGGACATCTACATTTATCCTCGTTTGCGAATCAAAATGCAGATGCGTTGTCACCCGTGAGGACTAAGATGGAATGCCTCTTTTCCAGTAAAAAAGGTCTCCGGTTCTCTACACTCACCATACGAAACACAGCAGCGTTAAGCTGCTATTTTACGCTGGTATTCTGTGAGAGCGTGGTCCTTCCCCGGTCGAGCCGACCCATTCGTGCTACAACTATACTACTAATATAGCTGCAGTATGGCTCTACCACGTAGAAAATTAAACATTATAAGTACTTATTGATCCAGTACATTAAGGATGATTTATCAGCTGTTACTTCGCCGCCATTTTGTTAATTAGCTCAAACAAGGCACCTGGAAACTGCGTCTCGCGCCCTGTGTTTGACAGCTATTTAACGTTTTAAGAAATTACTAAATTCAAATGGCGTGGCTTATAAGCACATTTCTTTCGATTATATGGAAGGTAGGTTCAAATGTAGTGTCAGAGAACATATCCATACCAAAAAAGGTAACAGCATTTTGCACATATTCTGACCCTGCTGGTTCTAAACACAGACACAGAACTTAACCTTGTCCCTAGAGTTTGTTCTAGGCTTTAGGATCGGAAGTAATGCAGTCAAAATTAACAATTGTTATTGGACAAACAAGCAAACAAGGGCAATAGCGGACTTATAACAAGTGCTACAGGTGAAGGCAGATAATATATATAGAGTAATTATAGGAAACTTGGATGTGGAAGGCATAAGATCCGACCACGTGAAAGGCTCTAGGTGAAGCAGCTCTAAAGTAAGACGTTTTAACTTGATACGTACTTACCGGCGTCAAATAGAATTTTAAAGAGAACAATCACACGTTAAATCGCAACAAAATGAAATATATATAGAAGGTACAACAACGCTCGGTATGCGATTCCTTCCAGATATATTTCCCGCAAAGAACTGTTAGACAAAAACAAGAAATGGCGAATAGGGAATGTGTATATAAAAAATTAAATAAAGGAAAAAATGTACAAAACACAATATTGACAGTTGATGATAGCTAAATATTAGAGCTAGTAATATTAAAGTAGATAGAAGCTTCGAGCATTGAGTTATTATAACTGAACGGCTTTGAATAGATTTTTAAAGGAAAAAAGGAAAACTCGTATGCTATAATTATTATACTCTATAATATAAGTTTTGTGATGTATATGTACTTACCATTGTGTCTGTATATTCTATAAGTTTGTCTTCAGATACATCATTGATCTTCTTCGCTTCCTTTAACAGATCGCGAAGAAAATTCTGGAAACAGTTCATTATGTTAAAGGTATATTCGTAATTAGCTTAGCTTATTATAAAATAAATTAACTGCTTGTGTCCCATTGCCCCCGGCCTCCTTCCATTTCTGAAAGGGTTTTTAGAGCAGAAACAAGTCCACCGCGCTGCATGAAAATATTTAATTTTAGTATGTCTTAAGTTTATTTAAAAAAGTTATGTTGTAGTTCAATTTAGACTTGTATTTATTTTTTTGCAATTATTTAATAATTAGGTTACAATATGAATTTCTTTATTTAAATCAATTCAAGGGTATCAAAATTATTGTAACAAAGGATGATTTCGAAAGCTGCTTTCGTTTTATGATATCAGGCCAGCATTCTTTATAAGTGGTGGAGCCATGATGCAGCTATATTATATTTGTAGCACGAATGGAATAGACCAGCGTAAAATAGCATCTCGATGCTGCTGTGTTTCGAATGGTGAGTGTAGAGAACCGGAGACCTTTTTTTACTGGGTACGAGGCATTTCATCTTACTCCTAAGGGGTGACAAGGCATCTGCATTTTGATTCTTAATCAAAGATAGATGTAGATTGGGCAACAGCATCCATTTACGACCATGTGTGCTGTGTGCTCGCTTGTCACTCTTATTCTATATAAAAAAAACTCTATAAAGGTGGAAGTTGCATTCACGACTAGCGATCATGAGTAGAAATTAGTCGAGGTCAGATTGGAGTATTTCAACTACTGGTTCGAGAAAAAGCCAAATTGTTTTTAAAATAACAGTTTACAAAGGTGTTGTAAAATATATTGTGAAATGATTATGAAAACTAGCATCGCAGTGAGCACTTTACAATACAACAACAGCCCCTTTTATGCAGACGTAGAAATTTTAAATATCGTACTAGGCAGACCGTTTTCTAGGATTTACCGTTACAGCTTATTAAAGTCCACTGTTGAACATAGCTCTCCCTCATAAATTGCCTCTTAGGGGCCTATTTGCCTTTATTGCCACGCTTGGCAAGCGGTTTGGCAACCGCAGTTTTTTATTTTGGTCGTAGAAGAAGCTGTTGCTCATTGCTTGATTTGTTTCCCTCTGTCGCCTCTTACGACACCCACGGGATGATATGGGGTAGTGGATATTTTTAACACCGCCACAATCAGTAACTAGGTAGTAGTAATAGTGGTAGAGCCACGCGGCAGCTTTTGCTGTCGCACGGATGGGCCGGCTCGAACCGGGGTGGTACCACGACCTCATAGAAAACCAGCGTGAAGTAGCGGTTTACCTCTGCGTTTCGCTTGGTGAGTGCAGGAGGAGGAGGAGCCGGAGGCCCTTTTTACTGGAAATGAGGCATTCCATCTTAGTCCTCACGGGTGACAACGCATCTACATTTTGATTTGTAATAAGGATAGATGTAGATGTCTATGGGCCGCAGCAACCACTTACCATCAGGTGGACTGTGTGCTCGTTTGTCACCCTTATCCTATAAAAAAAAATAGGACTTTTACAATTCATTAATTGCATTGCTCCTTTAATAAATGATCGATTTTGAAATCGAGTAACTGGGAAAAAATATATTGGTAAATCCAATTAAGCATGCCTTAAGCGTATTAAAAAAATACGTATAACATGATTATACGTAATTTTTTAAAGTAGTTTAATTACACATAAGTTTTCACTAGAAACCTTATAATTATTACTATACTTCAAATTTTCCGATAATATTATGTCTAACTTCAATGTAATAAAAAAGCTTGGAAAATCCAAAAATGCACGACTTATAATGCTCATATTATGATCTTGAAAATAATTAAAAAAAATGTAAATTATAGTTCTATTCGTCAAAAAGTTCCAGTAGCAGTCACTGAAGTACATTTTCATGTCATTCTATCAAGTCCGGAGGTAAGGTCTCTAACTAACAAAACGAGGCCAAACTCGATACATCTAGTTCTCCTGGTCGAGGAGATCTAGTAATAGTCATCAAAGTACACTTTCAAGTCACTCTATCAAGTTCGGAGGTAAGGTTTCATCATAACTGACAAAACGAGGCCAAACTCGACACATCTAGTTCTCCTCGTCGAGGATCATCAAAATACACTTTCAAGTCACTCTATCAAGTCCGGAGGTAAGGTCTCATCATAAATAACAGAACGAGACCAAAATTGGCACATCTAGTTCTCCTCGTCAAGGAGTTACAGAAGCAGTCATCAAAGTACACTTTCAAGTCACTCCATCAAGTCCAGATGTAAGGTCTCATCATAAATCACAAAACGAGCCAAAACTCGGCACATCTAGTTCTCCTTGTCGAGGAGTTCCAGTAACAGATACCGAAGTACTCTTCCAGATAGGGTTGCCATCTGTCCGGCTAAAGCCGGACATGTTTGGCTTTTCGGGTTGTGTCCGGCCAAATTTTTATGTGTCCGGTCTGTCCGGTTTTTGTTAGTCTTTTTGTTAGTGTAACGAGTTGCACGCATCGCTTGCAGAATGAGCGAAACAATACCAAATTTATCTATTCATATACATTATTACCAGCCAGCAAAATATAGATTATAATTTTAAAGTTTTAATTGTACCTGATAATGAGGGCTAATAATCTTCCACTCACCAGATGTCGCTAGTTGTGACTGAGGTAAAGTTTTTTGTTACACAGTGTCAGGTAATGGAGGAATTAGTTTTAAATAATAGTTTATCATTATCTAGAATATTATATTAATACACAACACAATGCGTCAGTGGTTTGATTTTTAATTTTTTGCACATTATAACTCTTTTTTTTAAATCATCTTTTAGTTATATTTATAGTTTGGTTTATTCATTTCTAATGTAATTAATATAAAATATAACTAATAATACAAAGAAAATCCTTAAAGATTACATTTTCCTAAGAAATTATCATTCCCGTTATGAAATTTGTCAAATATTTTACCTCACTGTAAAGTGGCGCCGCCCTGGTCGCAGAAAAAGTCGTGGATGCCCTCATTGAAATAATAAAACTTACTTTATTGTAGTTTTTTTAATTTTTTTCTTGAAATATGAGTAGCTTTTAAAATTTGTTTTGTGAAAATGTTTAAGTACTTTGTTTAAAATTGTAATTTTATTTGTTTTTTTTTTATAAAGTCTACAAACAGAAGACTGTTTTTGTTGATTGTTATTGTAAGTAATAAGTGGTTTAAGTTTATTTCAATCTGTGCTGTGATTGATTAATCAATAAGTAACGTATATGACGGGACCAGCACCACTGCACGTGCGGCGCGGTAGCCGTCGGTGCAGTTAGACAGAATTCTTGTAAATAACACGTGTTTCGCACACCTGCACCATTGCACCTGCAGTGGCGCCCGTTTTGCTTGTATAAAACGGACGATGCGGCCGCGGCCGCCGTTAGGACAGTCTTGGCTCTGACGTGGAACGGTACGCTTGTCGTATTCCGTTACTAGTTTATCCTCGAATCGTTGGATAATTAATTCGTGTAAACGAATTAATTATTATTCCTAACTACAAAATTAGTCTCTGTACTATACTCAGTTACCCTTTCTACATCAGAAGTAGGATAAAGTCCCCATTTTTGCCCACATTTAATCTTCGAATAGTATGAGGATTATTACATTTGTCAAAGACTATAATGCATTCCGCATTGATGAATCTGTTTTTATGTTAAATACCGTAATGAAATTTTCCGATATTGTCCTACTTACGATATTGTCGTACCATTAAAGTGTAGAGAAAAGATAAAGTGAAATTATTTAAGCCAATTTTTTTTAATTTGTTCGATTTGTATTAAAAGTACCCCGCAAGTATTTTCATTATTTCTTGATGTAGCTAAATATGTTAACAAATGTCGAAATAAGTTGGAGGCTTTTTAAATAACTTATTCAAGTTATATTGTAATTTGATAGTTCACGCGAAACATGATTATCATTTGCTATATTTTGAAGTTCAAAACGTTTAAGGGATGTACCAAAATAAAGGATTAACTTTAACACGCTATGAATTGAAAATAATAAGTGACATTTTTGTGTTCTAATGTGTTGATCAGTGTTGCAGTTTGCTCCAAATATTGTGTCGTTGACAAGATTGGGGTTTGATGTCGAGGGATTCGTAGAAGTCTCTACAACAATGATCAATGAGGAAGATGTTGTGACGGCTAATCGAACATGGTCAAGTACGGCCGAGCGCTGGTAAGATTGAGCCTACACCGCTACAGACGGTAACTTATCGGCTGATCTTACGGCAGGGTAATTTAAGCCCCCCCCCCCGAACGGGTTCCCGCCTTGTCGTGGCGGGGGGGCTTAGTAGCCATGGCTTGGTCAACCGCGGTGAACGAAGAGGAACCCCTTGGCTGGCCCGAGGTGTAGGGCCGGCCCGAGGTGGCCACTCCGAGTGGGCTTGGGAAGTCCACTTCGGATGTGTGTTGGTGGGCTGCGGTGAGAGGGGTGAGTGCCCCCTCTACCGCTGCAGCCGAGGTGGAGTCGCGGAGGAAGAGGAGTGCTGGTATGGCGATGCGCCACTCGCCCTATCCTCCGCGACTCAGACGGGGCCGCACCGTTAATAGATGCGGTGGTGGTGGGGCTGCTGGGGGAGAGGAGTGTCGGTATTGCGAGGCGCCGCTCTCCCTACCCTCCGCAGCCGAACCTTGGTTGGCGGCGGAGCCATAGACCAGATCCGCCGCTGGGGTCGGGAAAGCGGGCACTACTAAGCGCTCGATTTTCCTGGCCCCATGGCCTCCGCGTATCGGATTCGGGGGGGTCCGATACGCAAGTGGAATTGGAGGCTGTGGAGGGGGGTAGCTGAACACCTCGCTACCCCGTGCAGGAGACGAGGCCCGGACAGACCGGGCCAGCACTAGTGCGGGGCTGCGGAAGAATTTGGATTCCCGCGGCCCCGCGCACACGTGCGAGGAGGTACCGTGGGGTTTTAGCCGGTAGGAGTCCGGCATAACCTTCCGGTTGCCCCCGCAGCCGGAGGTATCCATGAGGATTTCCCCACGTAAAAAAAAAAAAAAAAAAGGGTAATTTAAGCGGCCGCCGAACAAATGGTGCTTTGGCGCTGTAAATGGACGTCTGAGGTCGGCTTTCGTAGATTTTGTGCAGTTACCTCCTTCCCTTTGAAATGTTGTGGTATTTGCCTCTACAGATAGTTTCTGTTATTTTTGCAATGTTTTCAAATGTCACATACTGTTGCCGTTTCTTAAGAGAATATGTGATGAATTTTGGAAGCTCGCAATTCCATGGTTCGCAATACATTTATCTCGATTTCTTTTAATTTTACAAAGCAGTGCAACGATTCCGCTAGAGCTAGTACGGGTACGACGCGACGGCTCGCTGGCGCGATTGTGGCAAGAACGCAGCAGAACGAAAAGCTGGAGTGCGTTTGCCTGAAGGTAGCCATATCGGCGCGTTCATGACTTAAATGAAGTCTGGGATGGTCGACCGTTGTAATATTTAACAAGAGTTAATATCTGTTAGCAGGTGGTGATAACTGATAGACCGTATGCTGTTCACTGTCAACCGCGCGAGGACGTGCGACAGTCAGAGATAGCCGTGTCTGTTCATCTAGAAAATACTAGAGACGTTGCAACACTCTAGCGAAGTAATTATTCTTGTGCAGGAAAGGAACATGGAGTTGCAGGAAGGCTGGTCTGTGCTGCACTGGGATGTGTCGTGTTGCTGTTGGTTTACATACTTAGGTGTTATCATGTCACTACGTCCCTCACGATACACTTTTGTGTGATTGTGACAGGTACATGTTTGCGGTATGGTTGGTCTGTACCTGTTCTATATTGAATTGAAAAAAAAGAGAGTAAGAAAAAAAAGTGGTTCTTACTATCATTGCAGGGCGATTGCCGGTCCAATGATATAGCTACAGGGAATAGTGATTCCGGACTAGCAAATAGTACTTGAAAAAAAAGAGAGTAAGAAAAAAAATAGTTCTTACTATCATTGCAGGGCTTTGTGCCGGTTCAATGATATGGCTATAGGGAATAGTGATTCCGGACTAGCGAAAACAGTACTTGAAAAAAAAAGAGAAAATAGAAAAGCTACAGACTAATCATTCCGATCTCGCATAAAGTTGATTAATGTTTTGTGGGGCTTACTGCCGGAACAAAACTGATTGTCACCCAAGTCTGAAGGGTCAATATAGACTGGACCAGACGCTGTTATGTCAGGATAGTCGAACGATGTTTTTTTGTCTACAGATAACTAAAATTGTGATGGAGCGCGTGCGAGGACGCACGCATGTCAGTATGGCCGTGACGGGACCAGCACCACTGCACGTGCGGTGCGGTAGCCGTCGGTGCAGTTAGACAGAATTCTTGTAAATAACACGTGTTTCGCACACCTGCATCATTGCACCTGCAGTGGCGCTCGTTTTGCTTGTATAAAACGGAAGGCGCGGCTGCCGTTAGGACAGTCTTGGCTCTGACGTGGAACGGTACGCTTGTCGTATTCCGTTACTAGTTTATCCTCGACTCGTTGGATAATTAATTCGTGTAAACGAATTAATTATTATTCCTAACTACAAAATTAGTCTCTGTACTATACTCAATTACCCTTTCTACATATATATTTGAAACTGTGCTGTGATTGATTAATAAACATTTAACGTATGTAACGGAGAATTTTAGTTTTTATTCTCGGGGGGTTGGAGTTGGTGAGTTTTTTGGCTGCATGGCCTCAGAAATGTATGTTGGCTTTCTAAAAATTACTGTCCGGCTTTTAGGGCCAAAAGTCCGGCTTTTTGGAGCGCCTAGTCCGGATTTTTCATTTTAGGAGATGGCAACCCTACTTCCAGATCTATAAAGTTCAAGACGTGTAAGTATATTTTGTGTAAATGAGTTTTGGCGGGAACTTGACCGGCGGCTTGCTGCTCCTGTATTAATGTTTAAATAATGGTTTGAAGTAGATTTTGATATGTAAATTTGGTGCGATTTTGTGTATTAAGTGTCTGCGCATGTGAACTATTAGTGGAAAAGGTAAAACAAGTGCTCTGATAGTGATGTGATTCTCAAGATAAGGTGTCTGTCTGCTTAGGCGCCTTGAGATACCATCGCCATCGCCAACTCTCAGTTGTCTGCTGGCTCAAGCTGCCACCAAAGTCTCCCAAGGGCTGCACAATGTGACGCATCAACATATTGTGAAGCAGTGTACTATGAAGGATAATTAAACGTTGTAACTTCAGGCTCAAAGGGGCTAGAACCCAGAGCCGTAAAGCCAGTTATTAAAAAGAAATATATAAATCCTGCGTGCTTTTAGGGAAACAAAATATTGTTATAGAAATCTGTGATTATAATAAAAACAATAATAATATCTTACCTTGGTCAAGTATGTATCAAATTTGGTTTTTGGAATATATTATAATATTTCTACGGCGATCTTTTTCGCTGCAAACAAACGATACAATATCCACTCACAACGGCGACCGAGGCCGGAATGACGAATGTTGACGAATGACGGAGTGAAAAAGTGTATTTAGTAAAATAAATTAGGTACAAGGCTCACAAACCTTTGAAAATTTCGCCGTTTCTTAGCCGAAAAAAAAATAATAAAAAATAGGCTGAGTTCAACAATCGATATTTTCAAAAGTTATCGTGCTTACGAAGACTGCATACTTGATAAATCCACACCATTACACGCCACTAAAATCCATTTTTTATGTAAAAATAGCAATTAATCGATTAAAAAAATATTAATAAGTTCAACAATCATTTCTTTCTGACAATGTGCTTTTTATATCATTTAAATGTATTATATGATTGCTAGATACGATTTCATGCGACAAAACGTTAGAAACTTAATTTTTAGGCCCTAGTAGAACATACCTCGCGCTTTGCGCTTACGCTTGCAATAATGTATAGTACTTTCTCATTAATGTATAATATATTACTTAAAGCATTAATTATTTTTATATCGAATTTTGTTTTTGTGTACCTACCTACATACATTAAAGGACAAACGTTACCTTCAGTTCATCAGCCTCGATGTATCCGCTGCCGTCCGTGTCATACTCTCGCCAGATCTATAGTTAATGTAACAATAATATTAATAATATGTTAAAATTACAGCCTATGTAAGTCCCACGGCTAGGCAAGTGCCAACTCTCACTTCTGACAGTGCTATGAAGTGCGATGTATGCATTTAAATCACAATTTATTACATATAGATAACAAGGTCTATTTTTATTTTTCCATATAAGTAGATACTTAATAATGAAACGCATCGGAACGGTAACGTACTAATTTCTCCGGCATCGCAGATGTTCATGGGTACGGCGAACACTTACTATCATTCATTTGTTCAATTATTGCAGCTTATCAAAAGTCCATTGCTGAAAAACCTCTCCCGTAGATTGCCTTATGGAATGATAATTACCATTGTAACTACGCTTGGCAGGCAACAGTATTCTTATTTTGTTACTGCTCGTCTCCTGTTTCAGTTTCCCTCTGTCGCCTCTTACGACGTCCACGGAATGATATGGGGTGGTGGGTTCTCATACGCCACCACTACACGGTGACTATCAGGTGAGCTGTATGCTCGTTTGCTTACTGTTCTATAAAAAATGTATTCCAAATACTATTTAAAGTAGTTCTAAGGAAATATTAATAGATGCCTTGTATAATTTTTATTGCTATGTATTTTATGGACTGACATCAATGTTTTCGTATGTTTTTTTTTTATAAAATAAGGGTGACAAACGAACACACAGTCTACCTGATGGTAAGTGGTTGCTTTGGCCCATAGACATATACATCTATCTTCGTTTGCGAATTAAAATGCAGATGCGTTGTCATCCGTGAGGACTAAGATGGAATGCCTCTTTTCCAGTAAAATAGGTCTCCGGTTCTCTACACTCACCATACGAAACACTTAAGAGCGTGGTTCTTTCTCGGTCGAGCCGACCCATTCGTGCTAAAACTATACTATTAATATACGAGTAGCTACAGCATGGCTCTACCACGTAAAAATATGTTGAGAAATAGAGAAAATCATTATTAAATTGTCATTAAGCGTTAAGGCTTTAATTGCATTTTTGACATGGTAGAGTCATGCTGTAGGTTTCGGTGGCGTATGCCGGCTCGACCTGAAAAGAATCATGGCCTCACAGAATACCAGCATCAAGTAAAAGTATTTATAATTTTTCATTTCGCCTGGTGAAATATCCCATATACGGTAGTGGTATTAAATAAGAAAATACCATAGGACGATTTTGATGGGTCTGGTATGTGGGGGTGAGTTCTGCTGGGTTTGAAAAATCACTGGGCATCCACTCTTAATTTAGCAAAGCCTTGCTGAGTGCTAATGCTCTGGTTGCCCACCGCAACTACTGCTAACTGAGTAAAAGAACTGCGATACCTATTACCACAGTCACGTTGAATTTCTGCAACATCAAAGCCGTCTACATCATCGCACCCGTCAAAGTTCACCAACACTTCAAGTTAAAGCTACAGCCTATATATACGTTCCACTGTTGGGCACAGGCCTCCCCTCATTTCTAAGGGGGTTTTAGCGCAAGAAAATGTCCACCACACTGCACCAATGCGTGCTTCACGTGTTCGAATTTTTTTTTATTTTTTTTTCTTATTTCTCAGACATGCAGGTTTCCTTCACTTCACAAATACTTACTGCGTCAAAATTCTCAATACCAGTCACACTATACATCGTAGTGTGCTACATTTAAAGCAAATAAGATGTGTACCTTCATGAACTCCACACTGGACTCCAACGGATTGTCGAATCTGAATAATAACAGAAAGTTTTCTTCCATCGGCAGCAGTTGAGCTAGCTAGAAAAATAAAACAACATGGTTTAGTAGCAATACAATAAATGTAAGTAACACAGTCTAACAAATCAGCAAAGTGGTAAAAGGCCAGCCATGTAGGTCAAAGAACTGACGATCAATGGGGAACAAGTTTCGGTTCGACCGGGGAAGGACACCGCTCTCACAGAATACCAGCGTAAAATAGCAGCTTAACACTGCTGTGTTTCGTATGGTGAGTGTAGAGAACCGGAGACCCTTTTTACTGGAAAAGAGGCATTCCATGTTGGTCCTCACGGGTGACGACGCATCTGCATTTTGATTCTTCATTGAGGATAGATGTAGATGTCTATGGGTCACAGCAACCACTTACCATCAGGTGCACTGTGTACTCGTTTGTCACCCTATCCTATAAAAAAATGTAGTTCAAAGAACTGACGATCTATGGGAAACAAGTGGTAAAATTAAAATTTTTGTACAACCGACTTCAAGATAAATAAAATGAGAACATCATCACCGTAGTCGAAGTCAATTAAATACGCATTATTAAAGATAACTCAAAAACTACTTACTGGTCACATTTTGATTAAATTTATATGGGATCACATGAGAAGCGCTAGCTTTCAAATAAAAAAAATAATCATCAAAATCGGTTCACCTAGAAAAACATTTTGAGGTAACACACATAAAAAAAAATAATATTGTAATGAGAACCTCCACCGTTTTTGAAGTTGGTTGAAAACGTTCTTAATGTGCATTATTGGGCGGCCCATGGAGTGACGATTTAAGTTGATGGATGTAGATGGCTCAGTCACCATGCTTTGGGGTTCTTTGTGGAGGATTATATTAAGCAGTGAACTTGTGATAACATAAGAGATGAAAATTAATTAAAATCAAAAATAAATTCTAACAAACCTAACTTTTACTTTAGAATGGTTACAAAAGTTATAATGGTTTCAAACATTTAAAATCATACACCATAGTTGTTATAAAAAAAGTTATAAGTAGTTATAATGAGAAAGTGGCACAAATATGAGTCTCAGAGAGATGACTACATATTTGTGCCATTTGCTGTGGAGGCTATCGGTCCGTGGGGTCCACAACCGGTGAAGTTCTTCAAGGAATTCCATCCGCGGCTGGTCGTTGCTGCTGGTGATAAGAGGGCTGGTTGTTTTCTTGCTCAAAGGCTAAGTATAGTCATTCAACGGGGAAACGCAGCCAGCGTTCTTGCCACGATACCGCGGAGAGTAGAACTGTGTGATAATTAAGTTACTTTACTAGTTATATGTATATATAACTAGTAAAGTAACTTATTATTACTAGTTATATGTATAGTTATGTGTAGTATTTATATGTTATAAATAGATTTGCACATTGTTACCTCTCGTATATCTATCTTGCCATCCTGATTGTCATCGTAGGCCTCCATGAAGCATGCTTTGAGCTCAACGAGCATCGCGTCGGATACGGCCTGTAAGTAAAAACAAAAAATTATAAAAGAGAATCCACTACTCCATATCATCCGGTGGGTGTCGTAAGAGACGACAGAGGAAAAAAATCAGGAGATGGGCAGGAGCGTCTTCCTAATAACGACTAAAATAAAAAACTGCGGTTGCCAACCCGCTTGCCAAGCATGGCAACTATGGCAAATGTGGGGGACATTTATGAGGCAATTTATGGGGGAGGCCTATGTTGCCCAGAAGTGGATTTTGATATGTCCCCCAGACCTTTTTAATGTTTTTTATTTCGGTCCGTCACAACGGAGACTAGCCATCTGCGCAGGACAGGATTATAGTGACCAAGTCTATGCGAATGTACAAGTGCAGCACGAATTCTCTATTTCCTCACTCTCATAGTTGAATGGGACCGTGACAAACGGTTTTTCGTGCATTCCGAGGCACTAAGATGAACAAATGACATGAGAAGGGTCAAAATCAATAAAACCCACTATCTGATTTTGGCCTGATTGCTTCGATTCCGGAACCTCATGATAAGCAATCGCGTTTAAGATCACCAGATCAACAAGGCAGTCAAACTTTTGATAGTCATAGGATATTTAATAGAAACGTTATCGTATCTAACTAAATCCGATTTCTCGGAAACGGTTCTAATGATTTGGATGGAATTTTGTATGTAGATAATGTCTCTTTATAAGGTCTCCTCTTATATATCATAATATTCTTATAGTGTAGGAAATGCATAACATTTATCAGAGATCTTTGGGTTCTTTCCACTTCCAGGATACAGGAAAGCAATATGACAATACTTATTGTACCAAAGTAATATAGACACTCGTTAACAATGTCTTGTCAGTGAGATGTCTAAGTTTTTTAAATATCCATGTTAGTTTTCTAATCCTACTCATCAGTTTATCTAAATGTTGATGCCATGACAAGCGCCGATCAAGAACCACTCCCAGATAGCTAGTAACCACAACATTCTCAATTGATTGGCATGCACATGATGATGTGCATATGTATTTATGTATCCTTAATAAAAAGTCATCACTAGTTTGTGTTCTTTTATCAATTGTAAAGCACATAAAATTTGTTTTTCTAGGGTTAAGGGTAAGAAGATTTGAGTTTAACCACCGAGCAATTATTTCTAGTCCCTCTTCCGCGATCCTTTGGACTTCAGTCCATGGTTCACCAGAGAATACAATAGCTGTATCATCTGCATAAGAAAAATATTGGCGTTTGCGATTTGAAGGTTACACAGATCTTTGATGTATATCAAGAAAAGCGAAGGACCAAGCACACTTCCCTGTAGTACGCCATAAGATGTGTCAGCTAACGTGCTTACATAATCATCCATTTTAGCTGTTGTTTCCTATTTTGGAGATAGCTTGCTCGTAACGCTAGAGAGGCATCTCTAAAGCCATATCTCGCTAGCCTATGCACAAGAATGGGGACGGAAATAGTATCAAATGCTTTTTTAAGGTCCAGGAATACTGTAAGGCATTTACGATCATTATCAACATTTTTGACTATTACATTTGTGAGAGCAGTAACTGCATCTTCGGTTGATATTCCACGTGTAAAGCCAAATTGTGAAGCAGAAAGGATGTCGAATTTATTTAAGTAACCAATTAGTCTAGTGCATATCAGTTTTTCCAAGACCTTCGAAATTGACGTCAAAACAATAATTGCTCAAACTATCTCTGTCACCACTCTTGTACACTGGAGTTATTATTGCACGTTTTAGAGCATTAGGAAATATTCCTTGTCGGAAACTAAGATTGGCTAGGTGGCAGATTATTGGTACAAACAGATAATGAGCCATCTTAAAGAACTTAGGAAGAATTTTATCCCACCCAGGGGCGCTATCTGTCTTAAGACTCATAATAACAGAAAATACTTCTTGATTGTCATTTTCTAGCAAGACACAAGAGGTAAGTTGTCGAGTAGAAGATAGATTGTGTCTACAGAGATTACTCTTTGTGATGTCCATAGAACAAGGTTGGGTTGCTTGGTCAATGATTATTTCATTAGCTAAGTCGGTACCAATGTTAGCAAAGAAGTTGTTGACTGAGTTAATTGACTCAGTTGGTGAGGATTTTAAGTTTAAAAAGTTGCTATCAGTGCTTTTACTCGGCTTAAAGTTAGCTATATTGTTGATACATTGCCATAAAGATTTAGCGTTATTTTTAGTTTTAGGGAGTTGTTCTCTTTCGTATTTCCGTTTTAGCTCTTTCATTACATTATTTATATAATTTCGGTATCTTCTGAAGGTTATTTTAAGTGTTTAATTTTCTGGGTCTAGACGAAGGTTTTTCTGCATCTAATTACGGTTATTAATGCACCGTTTTAAGCTCGTTTTAAGCTTTTGCTGTCGCACGGATGGGCCGGCTCGAACCGGGGTGGTACCACGACCTCACATAATACCAGTGTGAAGTAGAGGTTTACCTATGCGTTGCGCCTGGTGAGTGCAGGTGGCCGGAAGCCCAATACACCATCAACATGGTAGTGGAATTAAATAAAAGACTACCCCAGGAGGGTATGTGTGTTAAGATATATAATAAGATCCCCAATGACATAAAAACCTTCAAAATGAATTTATTTAAAGCGAGACTATATAAGTGGCTAATTGAACTTACAGTGTACGACATTAAAGAATTTATTGACCTTAGGCTTTAATAATTATTGATTTGTTAATATTAATTTTATGAATGTATTTGACCCATTTTTTTTTAAATTAATGTAATTTGAAATGTATGTAATATAAGCTTAAAGGAGAATGGGATTTTGGGCCTGAAGTTAACAAATTGGTATATACTTCAAAAAATTGTTTATATTTTTCTGAGTAAAAATACAAAAAACTAGCCCATTTTACAATCTAGAATTTGGAAAAACATACAATAAGAAATAATTTGGATTATCGATTATATTAATACAATCGATTTTAAATTTATTCGGACTAAAAATAAATATAATCTAAAAAAGCTACTAAGGAGTAACTATCAAAATATGTTATTTGCATAAGGAAAAAATGAAATAAACATTTATTATCAATAAATCGATTAACATATAGACTAGTGTAATTCTCGTTTTGGAGCGATACATAGACTAACGTTTTCTAAATAGTTAGTAACTCTTCTCTTTTTGACACTTGATACTACAAACTGTAAAATTATTTACATAATACATGTCAATTTGTCCTGAAAAGGGCCGATTTTCGATTCGATTTCTCACGATCGCAATATCATCGATTCGCGACTAAATTGAGCATTTTAACAAAAACTTGGTGTGCCAAATTATAATTAATAATTAATTTATAAATAGCTGCCAAAGATACCTAATATATCAATGATAATGAGAACTTTCGACTGTGTAAAAAAAAAGAATTACCCATATCGATTCATGACTCATATTGACGAAGATATCGACTAACATAAATAAAAACAGACTTTTCTTTTTTTTCTGCCGGCTAAATACATGATTACTGTATGAAAGAAACTCTAACTGTATTGCATTTATTAATCACATAAAATACATAGGTGGCATTTGAGAAGCCCTAGTGCCAAATACTTTACAATTAACTTGCCTTTTCGTTTTGGCTTTGCACTAAAAAGTAACGGCATCTGTTATTTGATAATGAAGTTAACTTTGTCGATAATAAAAAGTACACATACGTTTAGTTCATTCTCAGATTATGGCACATTTTTAAATAAAGATGATGTATACGAAAACAGCATATTAAGTAGACATGCGTGATAAATAACGTCACGGTATAAATATCACCGTGACTTTTTTTGACTATTTAAATAGTTCGAAAGCTATTTCTTTGAGGCATATGTGGAGAAACTATGTACCTTCGCGCAGCCACCATACTACGTACACTGTTTTAAATCAGTGACAGGAGTACTGCTGCGTTATTCCTGTCACTGACTTAACCAAACAATGGGAACCACGCGTATGTACTAGAACGGTACACCAACGACAGCAAAGTTAGGTGAAATTCGTATATTAAAAAAAAAGGTCAGGTAAGGAAAGTAATAAAAATACGACCTTAAATAAAACCTAATAAATTAAAATGCTTTAGTAAAGTCACGTTATAAGTTTTTATTTAATTTATTTATTAATGAATTTATGATACAGTGGTGTTGCTTAATTCTAAACTCGCCAAACTTTTACGTTTGATGGCCGTTCGACGTACAATATTACACGATCATTTTTCACTGTGACTTTTTGGTAACCGGAACAACAAAAAGTGGCTTCTATGTGATTCGGTCCGATACGACTGGATACGACAGATTCTTGAATCGATTCAGTGAATGGATCCAAAGAATTGAAAATCGATTCCTTAACGACAAATAATCGATTTTTTTATTAATCAATCTCAGATCGACATGTTAACTATTACTTCATTATAGCTTGCTCGTATTTATTAATCTGTGCGTCACTTGTCACTCACTTGTTGTTGTGACTTGTTCCGTTTTCTTGTTATCCACGGCTTTATTTCGCGATTTAACTCACTTATCCTGCTTTTGATTGACCCTTGCTTCGTTATTAGACACCCATAATCTTACTTATACGACTATCCAGCCTTGTTAAGTTCTTTTCCAAACGTGTCATGTTCCAAACAATAAGTATCCAAAATGACAATTTGAACGATTTTACCCAGCTTACTTATAGTGAACTTATATTAATTTCGTTAGGTACATACCAAATGAAACAGGCACGTTCCTATTATGGTGAACACATAAGAGCAAATGATGTTTATATAATTGAAGTGTGCAGGGAGGCTAGCAGCAGTCTATGGCGAGAGCTGTCTGTTTCAAATACCTAATGATTGCTTAGAGGAAGAATAAATTCAAGGCACATTAGCCGCAAAATATACCTTGTATACATATTGGTTGACCGAGAATCTATTCTTCAATATTATTGTACAATAGATCAATTATATGGTGCCTTAGTTGGGCAAGGTATCAGGACAATATAGTGCCACCTGCACAGTTCCTTGACGATATTTTAATAATTATTGAAGACGATTAAAATACCTAAAAAATGTTTTATGTTTAATAACCAACACCCTATTCCTATCTGTCTGAATTAGGTAGATATAGAGAATTAGGTAATTAGGTAGATATGTAATTGAGACATATTAATGTGTGCTTATAAAACCCTATCAAAGTCAGAGGTGTCTGATTCGATTCCTAGTTATATCTTTTTTCGTATAAAAATTGATTGTTAAGGCATATTTGTGAGAATAAACAAGTTGCCTGAGAGTACTCGACGTGTAGCCAGCTTGGTTGAATATTTATTTACCAACTGAATTAGTGTTGCCCAAAATCGGTCTTGGTCTTGCAGTCTTGGTCTTGTTCTTGCATTTTTGCAAGACCAAGACCAAGAACAAGACTGCCTAATTTTAGCAAGACCAAGACCAAGACTGACCGTGCAAGATTTGAGCAAGAACAAGACTAAGTCTGCGAGACTCTTGCGTCTTGCAGTTAGGAATGAGTGTCGTTTTAGGGAGTATAGGAGTTCGGGTATACGCTTAGGGAGTCTATGAGACGCAAAAAATATGTAAAAAAATTTGGAAAATTAGACTTATGCGCATTACGAACAATACCATAAACATACATAGCGGATGAAAATATCCATTAAAAGAAAAAACAGTGCACCCCTAGTTTTGACCATCGGCACTTTGATAGTGCGCGGCGTCTTGTTGTCGGCATCATCAAAGACCGAATACGGACCTGTCAAAGAAATTTTGCAGCTATTCGGAAGTACAAGGTCAAGATACACGCGCCGGCGGCTTCTATTGATATCGCATTCAATCGTCGCCGCCGCGCCGCACGCACTACATTTGACACTGTTTGAATACCGCCACAGAGTACATGCTCCAAAGAATAAAATAAGTTTTCGGGTGCTCAGAATGGACACGAATACATTATGCTGATCTCGCAAGGAATATTGTAATTAGATAATGGTAAGGATAGGTAGATACCATAATAATTTATTCTAGTAAGTAATTATTATAATATTAACTATATGGGTTTATAATAATTACTTACTATTATTATTATTACCTAATACATAAACATGTTCAATAAGTTCACTGCAAATCTCGATTTTTGGAAGTGTGTGTTTTTGAACACAAAGTGTTCGAATATGTCGTCACCCATTTGATAAATATTGTAGACACTTAACACACTTGAAACGTGTAAACGTTTTGTACAATGCTAATCGAATAATATAAAAAGTGTGCATATTAAATAAATAGCGTAAAATAAGATCTATGTATTTTTAAGGAGCCCAAATATCTCTTAGAGAACCGCTTAAAGAAATTGATTGCATCGAATTGATGTAAATAATAGTGATTTGCACAATTTTAATAGTAGAAATAAAAATAAAATCACAATACCTGCTTTCCGGTTACACAAAGTATGCGTTCTTGGGTAGCGATATACGCTTTTATAATAAGATTCCAAAAGAAATGTTAGATCTTTCACCTTTTCAATTTAAGTCAGATAAAAATGCTTGGAATTAACCTCTCGTACTACACAGGACTAACTAGAAATTTCTAAACCGATTTGGTATCTACATATACATTTGACATTTTATGTTTGACTTATCGCTTTACATAAGTATAGTACTATTGTAAAAATATTTTGAAAAGAGCAACTACTGAGTTTCTTACTTTCTTCCATGATTCTTCTCAGTAGAATCAGAACCCCTGGACATGGAAAAGAAAAAATTGGGGAAAACAGTGATTATATGACTATTCAAAAGTGTATTTTTAATGCCTACTTGAATAAAACATATTTGAATTTTGATTTTTAAACGAGTGAAGGCAAATTTAATGTAATTAACGTACATTTATTCAATCACAAGAAGAACATAATATACACAATTTTATTTACATATTTACATTTCATTTTTACGTAGGCACACTATACCTATCTGGCAACGCATCTATTTTATTAATCTTCTGAAGAATCGTTATTTTTATCAAAGAATGCCGAACTTTCCTTTGTCGGTCTTTCGGCGTGTACTTACAAATAGTAATATTTATTTTAATTCCAGTCATTCCAAATTGAGCTTTGCTTCGAGTCTAATGTATTAATTGTTTTTACTCTAATCGTTGTTGTTCTCGGAGTGATAAGTTTACAATTTGACATGAGTGACGAAGAGTCGAATAGTTCTAGTCGGAGTAGTGAGAGTTGGAGTTATAGATCTAAAAGACCTAAAAGCAAATTTGATGAGTTTTTCGACATAATTCATGCATCCTAAATTACTTTGTGTAAATTATGCCAACATAAAAAGGTTGAAATAAAAATGAAAAACAGAAACACTTCAGGCTTAAGGAAGCATCTAAGTAATATCTTTCCACAAAAAAGAATCACAAATATTTCTTCCTGAAAAACCAAAATTAAGTGGAGATATCACAAGCTTTTTAATAACCACCGGAAAAAGTGGACAGGTAAGAAAAAATATACTTATCACACAATTACATAACATATATATTATGTAACTAGCGGCCGCCCGCGACTTCGTCCGCGAACAATATCTGATTTCCTATGAGATTTTGAAATTTTTCCGCTGCAAAAGTCTTACCTAAGTATAAAGAGGCTATATAGGTAAAGCTTAACTATGCAAGTATTTATTATTTAAAACTAATAAAGTAAATGTCGATCTTCATATCTATACTTTAAAAATATAGGACTTGCATGTAACCATTTTACCCCATTTCACCCCCTTAGGGTTAGGATTTCGTAAAACAGCTTATTCAGGATTTTATTATTGAAAACTTATAACTTTAATGCCGAATTTTATTTAAATGAATGGTAAATTGTATACCTCTTTTATTCCATTTCATATAAGGGTCTATCAATCTCTTTCTAGACAGATAATGTTCTTTATAATACAGTCAAGTTAATGTCATTAATTTGTTTTTTATATGTTTTGACTAAGTTTTAGCACATGTAAGCTTATTAAATGTAAACGTTTATTAAGAAACAGACTAACTCCCGTGGCCGTGAGACATGGTAGACAGCTCAGTTGGGTGGAGCATCGGCACAGATCGCTTAGGTCGTGGGTTCAAACCCCACCCGATATTAGTTGATTTTTCGAATTTCTCATTAAATGTTTAGACATTCATTAATTTGGTTGGTCTTTCTATGGCTATGTTAATTCAAGCTCAAAATGTGCCTACTGTGTTAAGTTGTTCTAAGATCTAAAGTAACGTTTAATAAATAGCAATAGGCTTGCGAGACTTGCGAGACTCTTGCTGCAAGACCAAGACCAAGAACAAGACTGAGAGCGCAATACCAAGACCAAGAACAAGACCAGGTGTATTGGCGCAAGACCAAGACCAAGACTGGCTAAGTCTCGTCTTGTTCTTGCATTTGGACAACACTAAACTGAATTACAAGAAAGCTTGGAACAGTTTGTAATATAAGAGCAGATGTTATTTGAGCAAAACATTACAGGCGAGGTAAGTAGGCTTTTACCTCCATTTACGCTGTTAATATGAGAATTTATTAATATAATTATAGTGCCACCAACTTATCTGTTTAGTTGACAGCGTCGCTAGTGGAGTGCTTACTATTGCCATTTAAGAAATTTACCGAGGAAATATGTAACTACATATTCATTACACATAATATAAAATAAAACAAATTTCGTGTTAATATATTAAAATAAGTTAGAATTAGTGTAATTATATATATTATTCATATTTTATAAAATAATTTTGGTCGTGATCTCAGAGTTCAAGCGGCTGAATTCCAGGTATTTCTGTTTTGAAAAATGTACCCGCGTTAGCTACTAGTTCCAATAATTCATCTCCTGAGTCACTGGAATCGCTTTCACTATCGCTCTGACACTCCATAATAAAGGATTCATTTAAATACACGTCTTTTAGTCTGTATTCATTTTCAATTTTTTTTTACATGATTACAAATTGTTTTTCCACTGAACCGGTGTAATTTCATGAAATGAATCTTCAATTAATTGGGGCATTAGAACATTAGCAACACAAACTACACAGTTAGGTACTTTAGATGAATTGCAGTATATTGAGATATTTTTTTACTGTTTCACAAGTACATTATTTGGTGATTTTAATTTTCCATATCTGGCAATACTAACTTGTCACGGCAGCAACGCTTTCATACGGGTTTTCAAATGGTATAGTTGGGACTTGTACACATTTCTTTTCTTTCATAAAAGATAAAACTTTTAGGATAATCTATCGCACATCACTTTTAAGATTTATTTACACTTTTTAAAAACACTCTCCTGATAGCTCTGAATAAATAATAACTGATAGCGAAATGTTATTTACAAAATGGCGGTTTTAGTTCCAATTTTGTCCACCTGCACAGATAAGTTGGTGGCACTATATAAGCTTTTGCCCCCTTTAACACTTGAAAAATATTCAGTTAATAGTTAAATAACTATATTATCTATAGTTAAAAATCGACTGTTACAATTTAGTTAAAATATAACCTCATTTTTACTTAATCTTAACTCAGCTCCTAGATTGACAAATCTTACCAAATTTTCAACTATGGTATGTTTATAGGTAAGCTTTCAAATGATCCAACTTTAATCTTGTTAACACTTGGGCCCAAGAATGTATGGAAACGTATCCGTATCCTTTGCATGCTAATTATAAGCAAAACGATTGCGTATTTATTTTACTGTACCACCTACAAATGCCATGTTTTAAGCAAATAAAGAAATTATTATTATTATTATTATTACCAGCACCCCTAGAGAATCCCTCGCTGAGCATCCACGACTAAACTACTCCACTCCTGAGCGTGGGTGCTCAGGCTGCCCCGCGTATTCTGGGGGGTGGGGGGCAAAATTCCGCTCGCGACTAATGCTGCTCAGGGCAAGCGGAGCAATACAACCAAGGCTACCCCTGTCACGCTATCCGTCAATTTTTGCAACATCAGGGGACTTCATTCCAACCTTAACGCTGTCCATTACCGCGTAGACGTACACATAGACGGCGAAGCCGGCCTTGCTCTTTTTAACCGAGACTCAGGTGTCCTCTCCGGCTGATACTTCATATCTCACCTACCCGGGGTACAAGTTAGAACACTCCTTTGTGCCCTAGGCTGGAATTTGCGTATACGTCAGAGAGGACATCTGTTTTCGACGCCTCGGCAGTCTTGAAGGTACGGACCTGTCCATCCTATGGCTGCGCATAGACAGCAACGACCATCCCCGCGTCTACGGGTGCCTCTATAGGACCCATGGCGGTAAAGCCGACACAGACCGACTCATCGACCACGTCCAAATGGCTGCAGACTCCGTGCAACAACAGGTCCCATCCGCAGAGATCGTGATACGCGGTGATTTTAACGCCCACCACGCTGAATGGCTTGGTTCTCGTTTAACTGATCATGCGGGTAGATCTTTCTATGACTTTGCCTTGGCATATGGTCTAACACAACTGGTTACATCGCCTATGCGGATCCCAGATGTAGAAGACCATGTACCTTCCCTGTTGGACCTTCTGCTGACCTCTCATACGGACGTCTCCGTCGATGCCCTTCTGGGCTCTTCAGACCATTGTCTGATCTGGAGTACGGTGCCACTCACAGTTGCGATCTGCAGCTTGCCGCCGAGTTTGGCACTATAGGTCAGCCGATTGGGACGGGATGCGGTCTTTTTTTGCATCCCACCCTTGGGGGCGGGTTCTCGCCGAAGACCCCAGCGTTGTTGCCGAATCTATTGCTGATGTGGTACTTCAGGGTATAGAACTTTTTATATCCTCTGTGGTGCCCATCGGAAGTAGATCCCAGCCATGGTTTGGTCGCTCCTGTAAAATAGCATCACGCTATAAGCAGGAGTGCTACCGGGCCTGGGCTGTTGCATCAACGTCTCGGGATGTAAACACCAGCGCACTTAAAAAAAATTATAATTCCGCCTCCAGGTCCTTCAAAAGCGTCATTGCCAAGGCAAGGTCTGAGCACATCGACAGAATTGGCGAGAAGCTAGTTCGCCTTCCTTCGGGAACCCGTGTATTCTGGTCTCTCGCTAAGGCTGTCCAAGGAAACTTCTGTCAGTCATCTCTTCCATCTCTGCACAGAGAGGACGACTCACTGGCCCATGCCGCGAAGGAGAAAGCCGATCTGTTGAACTCTCTCTTTGCCTCCAACTCGATTCTATATGATTTGGGGAACACACCGCCGACCATCCCGCGATGTGAGTGCTCTATGCCGGATGTGCGGTTTACACAGCGCTCGATTCGCAAGGCACTCTTCTCCCTGGACATCAGTAAGTCGAGTGGGCCCGATGGAGCCTCTCCTATTGTGCTGAAGACGTGTGCTCCGGAGTTGGCACCGGTTTTAACGCGTCTTTTCCGGTACTCCTACTCCCAAGGCGTAGTCCCGAATTCATGGAAGATAGCTTTGGTCCACCCGATCCCTAAAAAAGGCGACCACTCAGACCCGTCCAACTACAGGCCTATCGCCATCACCTCCTTGTTCTCCAAAATAATGGAATCCATTATTAACTGCCAGCTCATGAGATACCTTGAGGATCACCAGCTGATTAGTGACCGCCAGTACGGTTTTCGTCGGGGTCGATCAGCTGGTGATCTTCTAATCTATCTGACTCATAGATGGGCGGAGGCATTAGAGTCCAAGGGGGAGGCATTGGCCGTTAGTTTGGACATAGCGAAGGCCTTCGATCGGGTCTGGCACAAAGAGCTTCTTTCAAAGCTTCCTTCCTATGGGCTTCCCGAGAAATTGTGCAAATGAATCACCAGTTTTCTTGCTGATCGGAGAAATCTAGTTCAGTTTAATCCCCAGAAGACAAGTTTGCGCGTTTATCGCTAAATAGGACCCCTTTTTCGTATCTCCTCAGTTTCAAGGCACTCCCCTTGCTGTCTCAACCAGTATCGGAATCCTTGGCGTCGACATATCGAGTAGTGTGCAGTTTCGTGGTTACTTGGAAGGAAAGGCCAAATTGGCTTCTAAAAAGCTTGGCATGCTCAGCAGAGCGAGACAGTATTTCATGCCGGCACATCGCTTGCAACTTTTCAAAGCGCAAGTTCGGCCTCACATTTTTTAACAGTGGTAGAGCCACGCGGCAGCTTTTGCTGTCGCACGGATGGGCCGGCTCGAACCGGGGTGGTACCACGACCTCACAGAAAACCAGCGTGAAGTAGAGGTTTACCTCTGCGTTTCGCTTGGTGAGTGCAGGTGGCCGGAGGCCCTTTTTACTGGAAATGAGGCATTCCATCTTAGTCCTCACGGGTGACAACGCATCTGCATTTTGAATCGCAAACGAGGATAGATGTAGATGTCTATGGGCCGCAGCAACCACTTACCATCAGATGGACTGCGTGCTCGTTTGTCACCCTTATCCTATAAAAAAAAAAAAACATGGAATACTGTTCTCATCTCTGGACCGGGGCATCCCAGTGCCAGGTCCTTCCACTTGACCGCATCCAACGCAGAGCGGTTCGAATCGTCGACGACCGAGTTCTTTGTTCGGACTAATTCCAGCCGCTGAATTTCACGAACACACATCGCGACAAAACTCGCGTTACCATCTATAACATCTGGGTGATTGGCGGTCCACCACTGTGCGATTTAGAAGAAGTTTTCTCACTTGCACAACTTCCTTATGGAATCATTTACCACCAGCGATTTTTCCGGACCGATACGACTTAGGAACCTTCAAGAAAAGAGTTTACACCTTTCTAAAAGGCTGGCAACGCATCTGCATTTCCCCTGGTGTTGCGGTTGTTCATGGGCGGCGGTAGTCACTTACCATCAGGTGAGCTGCATGCTCGTTTGCCCTCTCTTCTATAAAAAAAAGAAACCGTACAATGTCTTCTGTGATCCATGGCTTACTGATACGCTTATTTCTATTAGCATTAATTAGTTTTTGTGTTAGTCTAGAGATTTTTGTATGTAAGTAATCAACTTATCACATACTTCATTCGGATCGTTGCATAACGATCTAAACTAGTAATAAAGTTAAGTATTTAAATTGTAATGTTTTAACTGCCTCTTCAAAATTAAACATCGTTTTATAGTTCGGCCGTTCAGAGAATGCGTTCCTGATACGTCGCGATTGAGCTGACGACGTAACTTTGTAATGGCGTTGCATTTACGATAAAAATATGTTTGCTGGTTGTTTACCGTTTTAACAATTGATGAGTATTAAAACAACATTATTATATCAATAATCAATGAATGTTATAATTTTGTGCCAAACTGAGTGTCAAATAACTTGGTAAACAATATTTTTCTAAATCTACACTGCGCTATTACAAGGTTATGTCAGCGCTTTATATTTGTAGTGCTGTGCTAACAATAACAGGCAATAACAGTATCGTAATCTGTTCTTATACAGTTATACTTTATAAAATAATACGTTTAGTTTTTCTTTTTAAGAATTTGAAAATAATGGACTATAAGATAACTTTTATTAAATATAAAAATAAAACTACGACCAAACCGAACGCGCGAAAGAAAGTAGCATTTTTATATTTAGGTTGAAAATGGTTACCCCAAATGGCGTTATGGGCCGCCATTTTGTGACGCAAAAACAGTCGTCTGTTGTCGTTTCGTACGCATAGACTACGTTCTGCAAGTGTTTTCGATCTGTTTTTATTTGATTACCCGGCTTTCGTTTAATGGATTGTTTCTGCTTTTCAAACTGACATCGGCGCTAAATCGGACTTCGATTGTGTTTTGTATTGCGTTCTTTTTACTTTTGGTGCATAATAATGCCTAAACGTGGACAAACATTGAAAAGTGGAGCCCGTGAGTTAATCATCAAGCTGCAAGATTACTTTGAGCGGGAGCGGCAAAATGGCGGACCCCTGTTACCTGTCGAACAAGTACAAGAATGCGTCTCTCAGGCGCTTGGAGTTAGCAAACGAACGATAACAAATATTAATAAAGAAAAGTTCGGCTCTACTGGCACGGAAGATAATTTTTTCGTACTCCGAAGAAGAAACGTAGAACTAAACCCGTGACAGATATTGACACCTTTGACGCCGATGCAATCAGAAATCATATATATGGTTACTATTCCAGAAATGAATATCTCAACAGGAAGAAGCTTTTGGCATCGTTAAGAGAAGCTGGACTGTTTAGCGGGGGTAAAACTGCTTAAACCAAATCTTAAAAGATATTGGTTTTTCGTATTAAAAACAGACAAAAGAAAAATTTTATTAGAACGATACGACATAATTTTAAAACGGATAAGTTTTTTGAGAGAAGCAAAAAATATTGATAACTGGGATAATGTCGTGTTCATTGACGAGACATGGTTAAACGCCAATCACACGGTTTCCCGTTCTTGGACGGATGATACACAAGCGTCGACGTCGAAAGTACCAATGGGTAAGGGGGCCCGTCTGATAATATGCCACGCAGGTTCTGCAAAATACGGCTTTGTGGAGAACGCGTTACTGGCATTTCAATCAAAAACCACAAATGACTACCACGAGGAAATGAATGCCACTACATTTAAAGAGTGGTTCCAGAACGTGGTTTTGCCCAGCCTACCAGAGCCTTCTGTAATATTCATGGATAATGCCTCCTATCACTCGGTTCAAATACAGAAACCACCTACCCAAGCTAATAAAAAAGAAAAATGGTGGCTTGGTTTACAAGCAAAAGGCATTGACGCAAATATGCTAAAACCAGAGCTAATTAAATTAGTTAAAGAAAATAAAGCGGCAAATGTGCTATACGAAATCGATGAACTGGCTCTGGAGTACGGTCATCGCGTTCTAAGAATTCCACCGTATCATTGCCAATATAACGCGACTGAGCTAATCTGGGCTCAAATAAAAGGTTACGCCGCCCGCCACAGTACTTCCCCGCCATTCAGCATGAAAAAGATGATGACCCTATTAAAAGAAGCCTGCGGGGAAGTCACAAGAGATGACTGGGCAAAGGTTGTTGAGAAGACTAAAAACCTGATTGTGGAACATTTTGACCGAGATATCAGGATTGATTCTGTTTTTGATAATAATATAATTATACATGTAGGCGAAGATGATGATGAAGACACCATCTCCTCAAGCGAATCGGAGTCTGATTAATATTCTGTACGCACTTTCAATTCAATATACTTTATTGCATAGAAATACAGATTGTAACTTTGTAACAAAGAATAAATAAAACAATTTTATTATATTAATATTACCTTTTTTTGGTTTCCACTTAAATTACTAAAATATACATTTTAAATGATTCCGCCAATTTAAAACGAAAATAATCTTAAAAATAACGCGGCGGTTCATTTTGGAGGAACGGTAACGAACTCAGTGTTATGTTGTGCCCATCACTAGTCGTGACTAAGTGATAGGTGTCAGGAACGCATTCTCTGAACGGCCGAACTATAGTTTTTTATGTATATATTTTTCGAATTTATTTTATTAGAAATATTTAAAAAGAGAACACGATGATCTGTGACAGTATTAATAAATTAAATAATTTAATATACTATATATAATAATTTATATATAATATATATACATAATAATTTAAATAATAAATAAATTAATCTGTATTAAGAGCTGCTTTAAATTCCAAAAATTTGTGATCGTCGTGTTTTACCATGAAATGATCTAGACAGTTTGGTACCCTTGTCAGAAATAAGTGTCCAGGAAGAAAACCATGCGTCGATAACATGTTTAAGTAATTAAGGCGGTTGTTACGCTCTTGAGTTTTTTCAGTTTCTGTTACTATTAAATTTATATTAATGTCTCCAGTTAATAAAATATTTTTATTAGATTTTAAGGTAGATAAGTGTGTGTTCAGTGAGTTAATGAACATGTCGGCATTAGTGTTTGATGGTGATGCGATATATAATAGAGCCTACAATAATAACGTTGTTAAAAGCAATCTGTATACACATACATGTTGGAGACTGATTTTCGACACTTTATGATTATGTATGCCTTTAACGTACGCTACTAAACCGTCGTTCTGATTAATATGTAAAGTTGAGGCAAATTTGCTTGTTTGGCAAATCAATTGAGATTTCAACATCCTGCGGAATTCAAAGTGGCTTTGAGAATAATACCGAATAATTTTGACGAATTGCTTTCATTGATAACAAGCTCTCCTCAACGTCAATATACATTCAGGAGTGTTTTAACAGCCAAAATAAAACTCGAAATAACACTGATATTTTTGGCTTCAGGAAAGTAATTTCGGTACCTCGGTCACTTTTATCTTGTTTCGAAACCATCTATTTCTCATTTAATACTAGAAGTATGCTGGGCAATATATAGCATTGAACAAATTACCCAGAAAAAAGACTGAGGTAACATACATAAAAAAACCATACAGTAGAATTGAGTACTGTCTCCTTTTTGAAGTCTGTAGAAAAATGCGTTCATTTACCCTCATTTACTAATATATATATATATATATATATATATATATTATGATACGATTTGATATCACCCTACAATACTACGCCACCGACTAAAGCTGAATGCACATTTGTCCGCTCCGCAAGCGCCGTACGCGCCGTACGTGCCGAATTTTAGAATTCGTTGTATGAAATCATATGAAACCTCGCACATTACACCCGTACCGTACGTGCCGAATTAATGAAAAAATGCGGTAGGTATACGATATCGAAGTGCGAATGCTGATGACGTCATATAATGCGGTACGTGCTGATACTCAGTGTTGTCTAATGTTGGCAACTTAGTGGATTTTCCACTATAACTGGTGGTTTCGACTTACATGATAATATTTGTATTTTTATAACTTTTAATTCATTCGTAATTATTTATACATAATTTGAATTTTTTGCATCGATTATCAATATGTATACTTAGGGATAAATTATTTAAATACTGAACTAACCAAAAAATAGTTAAATTTAATTAAAAAACCGAATTATATTTGATTACTTAATTATCAATAAAATACTTACCTCAAACATTCAACAAGTCTTTTCTCTGATTCAATTGGCCTTCTAAATCTTGAGTTTTCCATAGAAAGATATGGTTTTAGTATATATGTAGCAATTCTTGAAATTTCTTGTATTTTAAGTGCAAATATCTAAAAAAAAATCGTTCATCATCATCTAATAAGTCTTTAAATAAAGTATATTATTTCCTTCATATTCTCCATACAATTGCCTTTTTAAATTAATATTATGAATCCAGAATCTTCTTTTTCTTCGAATTTTATTTTCTTCTTCCTCTGCCAATAAGCAGGCTATTACTATATTTCTTTCCATAGTGATTTCGAGCGATCAATTTCACTGTACCGTTTCACACCAGTTGTTGGAGAAAATTACAAAAGTTGTTGGTAATACAAAAGATTTGCGTACGGCGCGGAGGCAAATGTGCGAGGCCATCAGTAAAAACTCGGCGCGTACGCCGCGTACGGCGCCTGCGGCGCGGACAAATGTGCGTTCAGCTTAACCAAGCACTGACTACGTGGGAGTGAGTTACCTAGCTATACCGCCCTTACAGTGGTTTCTGATAGATTATATAGTATTACTTGGTTTTCTTTTACATGGGGCACACATATATATTTGAATTACGAATGTTTTATTTTTTAAAACATCAGAAAGTCATATTTTGATTAAAATAATTTTTACGAGGAAATTGTTTTTTATCTGTCGAAGTTAGTCATCCATAGCAAAAGTGTATTAAAGCAAAACGATTTTAAAGCGATGATTTTTTTTATGATTTTAAAACTTCACTCTTTTCGCAAGATTGGACTGCTCATGTTCAAAATGCTTTTGCAAGGGAAGCATCTCATTTGGGCACCGTAGGCTTAGAATTTGAGTGTTAGGCCGCGCTCAAATTGTGTGTGTGATCCGCAACTGCGATTACTATGAAAACTGTGAAAAAATGCTCGCCGTCAGTAGAATGTCGTCTAAATATGTAGTTACGTTTAAAATTTCATCCCCTTTTAATTCATCAGGGACAATGATCCCTCTTACATTATTATTTTGTATTAGTTTTACTTTTTATACGCTTTGCTATTTTTGATGAAATAAGGAATTTTTTTATTATTATACGGTGTTATTTTTCTTCACTATTTGCCGATAGTAGTTATTCTGAACCTTCTTTGTAAATTTCGGGAAAATTCACAACGGGGGTTTGGGGATTGCCTATGCAGTGGACTTGTGGATGGATGGATTAACATAAACTTAATTGGGGTTGTTATATATATATCTTTATATATAAAAAGTACGTGTCACGTTGTTTGTCCGCGATGGACTCCTAAACTACTGAACTGATTTCAATGAAATTTTTGGTCAATGTGCAGTTTGGTCCAACTTAAAAGATAGGATAGCTTACATCTCAATTTATAGTCGCAATACAATATTATTTTATTGAAAATTATTTGTCTATTATTTGACAGTCACAATTATCTGTTAGCTCCAAACGATTCTGTCAGATGGCGATACCTGTTTACTGGATTGAGTAAATATTTAATAGATGGCGCTATGTTAAAAATGCAAACGTTTAATATAAGCTACCATTTAGTAGTATAACCACCACGTGTTGCTGTAAGTATTCAACAAATAGAACCGATTTCAAAAAAAAATTTGCAGACTGTGTGCAGTTTGGTCCAACTTGAGAGATAGGATAGTTTTTATCCCGATAAGTGACCCTCAATTTTTTTATTGCTAATTTCAGGAGTTTTTTTGGGAAAGCAAATGGTCGTTCGGAAAGGGCAGAACAACGTCTGCCTGGTCAGCTAGTATATATATATATATATATATATATATATATATATATATATATATATATATATATATATATATATATATATATACTTCACCCGAGGATGCCTCGTGTAGAGGCGAAACACGTGTCGTATTTTCGGAGAGTGGTGTGTCGTGCCTAGTGTGGTGGTGCTGGGGATGGTAGTGTTGGGATTGACGGCGACGGGTATAGTGCGCACGATTGAGAGAGGTTGGGAGGTCCCCTTAAAACTGGACAGGACACATCATTTTCTTTCTTTACGCGGAATTAAGCAAATTAATTTATAACAACCCCATTATAATGTATTTTCGCAAAGTAACGCCTGATTCAATCAATTATATAAACTTACTTTTCAATATATGTATTATTTTGTTAACCAACGAGGCTACCTTAACTAGTGTTGACTGGCAGCTAGCCAACTGGCTGCGGCTGACTGCGGACGCGATCTGTTACTTGTAATAACGACGAGCCAACGTGATTGAACGACCTCGTATTGTTATGAAAAGCCTAGACTTACAAGTATGTGACGTATTGATATATTGTATAATATTGCTACTTCTATATAACGGATTGTTGATATTAACCGACTCCGAAAATGGAGGAGGTACTCATACTCATTTCGACTGTACTTTTTGAATGTGTGTTACCTTAGAACTTTTTTCTAGGTGAACCAATTTTGATTATTCTTTTTTTATCTGAAAGCTGGTGCTTCTCACGTGGTCACATAATGATACCAATTTGATCAAGACCTGACCAGTAGTTTTTGAGTTATCCTTAATAATGCATATTTAATTGAATTTGATCACTTTGGTGATGTTCTCATTTTATTTATATTGAAGTAGGTTGTACAAATTTTTTAATTGTACCACTTGTTTTACCGAATGTTGTTTTGAGGCGGTAGCATAAAAGGATTCTTCCCCAAATAACGCTTCGTGGGTACCTATTATAGAAATAACCATGGGAAAAGCCAGTAAGATTTTAAGACCGCATCCCATGACAGCAGAACAACCATCTTGTATACCGAGTGATGAAAAAGTTATCACAAAAATGAAAAGACGTATGCTACATAAGTTTCTTTAAACATACACAACTAAAAAAATATATAACAATTAATACATTAGTCGCGGTAGCATTTTTTTCGTTTTAATATTAAATAATATCATGTAAATGCATACAGATATCACCTGATGAATTCTAGAAGGTCAAAGACCCATGCCGTTTGAAGGCGAATGTAGGTAGTGAAAAATCTAACAAAAACTGTACTTACGAATAACAATTTAACCCTTTCGCTGTCCCGTGCACTATATATAGGGCACTGCTATTGTCTTACTATTGTGTCTGGAAACCGGACAGTGAAAGTGTTAAGGCATAATTTTATGTGCGAAGTTAAAAACAAAGAGACCGCGCGCTGCGGGTGTGTGAAAACAAATTCAAGCGAAAAATTTACTTAAAATAATGAAGTTAAGGCATAATTCTCTATGCGCGAAGTGACAAGAAATGGGATCGGGTGTCGAAATTATTATTTTTCTGGCGCGTGCGACGTTTTGTAAGTCACTTCAGGTCAGTAACCTATATATTATCAAGGCTGATTTATCTCTTATCAATTTTTTACGCTATTTATTTTGTTTGAAAAATGCATTTTTTATTTTCTTTTATTATTGTTTATTTTATTATTTTAACAGTCATATATCAATTTGTATTAACTGCTGTGCTATTTAACGTGATAACCTTTTCGCCACCCAGTATAAATATAACATGCTTTACGCGAGGAATCTCCTGCGCCCTCTTCTCCCAAAAGAGGGTCGCGTCCGATCCGACGAAGCGGCTTAATCGGCCAATTGTCAGTCCCCAAAGGCAGTTTTAAGCGGGTACCACTTAGGTCCCCCGTAGGTAGATTCAGTGAGTCCCGCATAACCACGACAGACCGGCTGTCATGGTATGCATAATGCATTTTCCTCCTCCCTACGTAATGGGTAGCCCTTTTCCAATTGCTTCTGGGCGCAAAAAAAAGCGAGGAATCTTTATTATATTTACACGTAGTCGATGGATGCAACTGGCTCAGGACCGTACTCTCTGGATGTATTCTATCGCGGGAGAGATTTTTTTAATAGAATAAGGGTGACAAATGACCACCACAGGTCAGCCACCGTAGTCTACTTCACCTGAGGATATCTCGTGTAGAGGCGAAACACGTGTCCTATTATCGACGGTGGTGTGTCTTTCCTAATGTAGTGGTGTTGGGATTAGGGGTGCTGGGATTAGTGGTGACGGGGATAATGTACGCAATTTAGAGAGGTCGTGAGGTGCTTTCAAACTAGGTAAGACACATTATTTTATTTTATTAAGCGGATATAAGCAAATTAATTTTTATGATCACCTAAAAAGTAACGCATAATTCAACCTATGTAATGTAGTATAATTAAAAAAATTTCATTAAAATACTATTATAAGTTATTAAGTGAAGCGAACGTAATACAACTAAATTATGAAAGTATCCAATTTAAATGAATATTCTACTGGGATTATGGGATGTAGATACTGCGTTAAATTGGCCGTACGCCAGACGAAGAGGCCCAGCGGACCGTACTCTATCACACGTGGATGCGTTTCGACAAATTTTCACAAAATATATGTCCCCTGTCCTATAATTTTGTTACAGGTAGAATAGAATGTTCAAAATACCTTTATTACTTACTCAATATCCGTGAGGATTTATGCAACACTGATTTTCAGAAACGACGTCCGACCATTCGAGATGTGACAAGTGATATAAGTGGCAGGATAAAACTGTATTTAATTTTCTTTCCTTATGGCTGATAACCATAATATTCTACTGCAATACTTTTTATACGTGGTAGAGCCACGCTGCAGCTATATTATGGTTGAAACACTCACAGTGTCTATTTTTTTTTATAGGAAAAGGGTGACAAACGAGCACAAAGTCCACCTGATGGTAAGTGGTTGCTGCGGCCCATAGACATCTACATCTATCCTCTATTACAAATCAAAATGTAGATGCGTTGTCACCCGTGAGGACTAAAATGGAATGCCTCATTTCCAGTAAAAAGGGCCTCCGGTCACCTGCACTCACCAAGCGAAACGCAGAGGTAAATCTCTACTTCACGCTGGTTTTCTGTGAGGTCGTGGTACCACCCCGGTTCGAGCCGGCCCATCCCTGCGACAGTAAAAGCTGCCGCGTGGCTCTACCACTGTTAAAAAACCTATACCAACGTAAACTTAATGCTACTGTGTTTCGTATGCTGAGCGTAGAGAACCAGTAAAACAGAGAACCAGATTCACCCTTATTCTATAAAAAAATAGGACGTGGGCCTTTGCAATTGTAAGGTTTCGCCGTAATCGTCATATACCTAAAGAATAAAACTAATATTACGGATTTTTTAATATAACTTACTTTTTTATTTTTATCCTCGACATGTCGGGTGCTTTTCAGTACTCGACCACGGGAGGGGAGGGACTGAGGTGTTTGTCGTCCCGATGTCATAGTTAGCCCGGGTTATTTTCAGCTTTTGAATATCAACTTTTGGTCCGATCTACGCAGGACGAGCTTATAGTATAAATAAATAAATAAATAATAATAAATTTTATTTCGTTTTTAAAAAGTACATGCCTTAAAAACTAGTACATTGGAACCTCCATTTAAGCAAATAATGCCTGTGTTTGGAGGGTCCGCCCTTCCATTACTATATCCATGTTACAAGGCAGTATGGATAAACATATTCTATATCCATATTAATGCTATATATTACTTAAATTCTATATTAATTCTATTCTTAGTTTATTTACTTGTGTGTGTGTGTGTGTGTGTGTGTGTGTGTGTGTGTGTGTGTGTGTGTGTGTGTGTGTGTGTGTGTGTGTGTGTTTGTGTGTGTGTGTGTGTGTGTGTGTGTGTGTGTGTGTGTGTGTGTGTGTGTGTGTGTGTGTGTGCGTGCGCGTGCGCGTGCGCGTGTGTGTGCATTTCCGTGTGTGTGTGTCTATGCTTGCGAGTTAAAAAGAGTGTGTGTGATTACAGTGTCTGAATCTGAACAAATCATGCTACACAATCTAGTAGCTTCTCAGTTTCGTCATATGTCTTGTGATGAATCCAATTTAACAAAAGTTTTTTACAGTTGTGATATGTTTTGTCGTATATATAAATATCTTTGTTTATTTTATTATAAAGAAAGGCAGAACGCGATATAAATTGTCTGCTTGCAAATGTGGTTTTGGTTCTGTACGTCTGGGCAACCATGTTTCTACGTCGTTTATTTAAATGGCATGGATCATAAGACAATGATTTGTGAGTTTTGAGGGTATATATATATAAAGTTTTGCAGTGGTATGCTTGGGTTTGGATTTAATTTTATTAATTATAGGATCCCAAGTAAATTGTAGCATCCAGCCATCTTCTCTATATAAATTTAGATGTTTTTTAATATCAATAGCATCGCGAATCATATTTGGTAGGAATCGGTATTCTTTTGCGGAGATTTGTGATCAATATCTGATGTAACAGCGGAGACGATGTTAAACATGTTCACAGGCTGCGGACTTCTCGAGGCGTGGGTGCCTCAGTTCCGTCCGGAAATTAAAAATAATTTAATTTAAACACGATAAATTTCGTTATTTCAACGTCGACGTCAACTAGCACTTTTTTGAAATATATGTACAGTTTTGTAATGCCCGCGTGGAATTTATTGCGGTGGATATCATGGGTTTTAATTTTTTTGCGCGGAACCCTAATTATTTTCCTAAAACAAAAGTAGCCTAAGTTACTCCTTATAACATCAGCTATCTACCAGTGAAAGTCCCATTCAAATCGGTTCACAGGTTTTTGCGTAATGCGTGTTCAGACAGACGTCGTGTTAGAGTTTTATTAGTGTAAATAGAAGATATGTAGATAGAGAGAGAGAGAGAGAGAGAGAGAGAGAGAGATAAGTGTAATTTTTATTATTATCAATTGCCATGGTTACCACGCTTGAGGTGTGAAGTTGTTATTGGGAATTATTGGGAAGATACTGGTGTTCATCTCCTGTTTCGTTAACTCAACGGGTTGATATGGGATAGAGAATTATCTTGCGTCGCATCTGCACGGCACATAAAGAGGAATTGTTGAAGAGAAATAATTTCAAGTAACTCTTTATTTATTTATTTATATAATATCCCGTAATAGCCCACTCCTGGCAATGGACACCTCACCTTTGTAGAAAGGATTTGCCGCAATCGCCCCGCTTAGTTCATTAATAGTTGCCAGAGGCGTTACGCCCATTTACATCCGTCTATTTAACGACTTCCATACATTGAGTTATATGTACTGCGTACTACAGAAGCTATTCCAAACAAAAATTGTGCGCTACTCTATGTCTTCGCGCATGATCGAGAGATAGTAGAGTCGCGTATGTGCGAAGACTTTAATATAAAATAAGATATTAATATAAAATAAATATAAGAATTTAATATGAAATACTCTTATTTTAACCCAAATAAACATTTCTAAATAAAATGTAATAATAATTATGTTATGGAATTCACAAATCTTCAATTTACGCAATATTTGGTTTAGTGTACGGATTGCAGTACAGTTCAGTTGAACATAGTCAATGTTCGGAATGCGAAATCTAGTGCGTAGTACATATAATATATCGATGCTTTCATAACTCTCTATTTTTCACCCACTTCGGAAATTAAGGAGGTTTACAATTGGACTGTATTATTTATGCGTTATACGATCTTCGCCATTTTCGAACGGATTTTGATTATTCTTTTATATAAATAGGCTGCATCTCAAGGACCTGTTACCTTTAAGGGTGAAACAAAATTGGGAGATGAAGTTTTTGATGTACTTACTTAGACGCCATTCTTGTTGTTATGTTTGGCTTGTGATATTGCTTAGTTACTGCGTAGTGACGGTGTAAGAATATCCATTACTCCATATCGTGCCGTGGGTGTCATAAGAGACGACAGAGGGAAATGAGGGCTAATAATTTTCTGCTCACCAGATTTCGCTAGTTGACACTGAGGTAAAGTTTTTGTTACACAGTGTAATGTAATTGAGAAGTTGGTTTTTAATAAAAGTTTATCAGTCTCTAGAGTATTAAATTAATACACAAAACAATGCGGCAGTGGTTTGCTCTTTAATTTTTTTGAACATTTATAAGTTTTTTTAATTTTTCTACTTTTATGAATATCTGTGGTTTGGTTTATTTAAGTAAAAAATATAGCTAATAGTGCAGAAAGAAACAATAACCTTTACATTTTCCGAACAAATAAACTTCCCAGCTATGAAATCTGTCAAATATTATACCTCACTTTCTAATGGCGCCATCCTGGTGGCAGAAAAAGTCGTGGGTGCAGCATCTTCCTGATAAAAAAAATAAAAAACTGCGGTTGACAACCGGCTCGCCAAGCGTGTCAACTATGGCAAAATCCTCTCAATGAGGCAATCTATGGGGAGGCCTGTTTTCATCAGTAGACTTTTATAGGCCGTAATGGATGAATGAACCGGATTTTAATTATAATAAGAAGAAATGTGTCCTAAATTCCAAATTGCAGGGAAGTCCCGCTCTGTCATTGTATTTCGAAGGCACATCCGTTTGAAAAGGAAGTAATTTAAAATGAAGAACGACCGCCACGAACACTGAAATTGCAAGTCTACCTGAGACGGACTTTGAGAATACTTAACTTAAACTAGGATAAATATTATTACTTCGTAGAACTGGAGTTTTCAAACAATTTCGATTATGAACTGTAAACGGATTAAATGAGCGAAGGATATCAAATTTATTATAATGTTACGTAGTAACTACTATTATTTATTTTGTGATAATATGTACATTTATTTTCTGAATCTCATTTTTTTTTGGAACAAAGTTCCTTATCGGACGGTATGAATTTGGCGGATTGGGGGCTAGGCGAGAAAAAGTGCCAGATTTTTCCGTCACGACCCCTTCTGACGTAGTGTAGACGGTCTTGGCGGCTATAAGGAAGCGAGATGGAATAATATCCATCTCCCTCGCACTTCTTCCATTTTAAATGACGCTTCATTTTAATAGACGCTAGTAATTCATTTGTGTGTATTTGTTAATCAATAATATATACCTACTACGAAAGGAACTTCGTTCCAACCGAGTGTTACACGGCACTCACGTATGTTTTTTTATTGTATAAATTAAATATTGACTCGAATATCTTGAAGTGGCCAGCTTAATGAATATTGCTCTTTTAGTAGGAGTTTTCTGAATGTAGATTGTAGGCTGTATTGTATTCTTACAATTTATATTCACAATCCATTCAGCACAAACATCGGGCGAAATTGCACATCATGTCAATGTGTGTAAACGTCATAGAAGTATATACACGTAGAGGTCAGTGATATAATGTAGAAACTGTGTATATCACAAAGCTTGTTCAAACGTAGAAATGGCATTTAGACCCAAAGAAAAGCCCTTCCGTAAGTGTCCCATGTCAGACCGCATCAGAGAGAGTGTACCTAGCAAGAAGTTTGGCAAGAGACAAAGGATTTTATTGTACAGCTATTAAAGCGTATGTCCAAAATAAACCTTAATTTAATTTTTAATATGTGGTACCAGTCAAATAGTAAGGGCCGTTAAAGAAAAATTAAATAAAATATTTCATTAGTTTGCTTTATGAATTGCGTAAGATAAAACAAAAAAAACTTGGTGTGTATTAAAGTAGTACTACATTTCAAGTGAAATTATTTGTTACTAGTTTTATTTTCCCCAAAATAAAAACTGGCGATATTGCCTCAAATTAAACCAATAAAATAAATCTTTTCCAGCTTTGTCAACAGATACTAACGACACTATATATGATAAGCATATGTTTAATTTAAAAAGTATTAAGGTTATAACTTAAATACTTTATAAAATAATAATAATTTCAAACTGAATATTATACTGTGATGTGTTGCGTGAAATTGGCCGTACGCCATACTAGCGGAATAAATAACGGACCGAAGTATGGGGATTGCACGTGGAAACGGTACGACAAATTTTTCCGGATGTGATTTGGCGGTCCGAACTGTTACACGATTAAAAAAAAAACAGGGAAGAAAACAGAATAACAAATGTTACAAATTTCAATTCATTACTAAACTTTTCTATTTGTTCTAGATAATGCTTGTACCCGAAGTGAGTTTCCATTTTACGAAAATGTTTAGAAAACTACGTACAAATAAGGGCCATTAATTGAAAACTGTTGTTATAACCCGAAAGGATTTTTTTTATACAGGATAGGGTGACAAACGATCACACAGTCCACCTGATGGTCAGTGGTTGCTGTGGCCCATAGACATCTACATTTATCCTCGTTTGCGAATCAAAATGCAGATGTGTTGTCACCCGTGAGGACTAAGATGGAATGCGATACGAATCCCTCATTTCCAGTAATAAGGGTCTCCGGTTCTCTACACTTACCATGCGGAACACAGCAGTGTTAAACTGCTATTTTACGCTGGTATTCTGTGAGGGCGTGATCCTACCCCGGTCGAGCCGACCCATTCGTGCTACAGCTATATTACTAATATAGCTGCGGCATGGCTCTACCACGTCCATTTCAAAAATAAATTTAGAGTTCAAAAAAGGTTAGATTGAAATCGTGCAAAATAACAAAATGTCTAGAATAAATTTGACACTGGTTTATTTATTTTTTATTAATTATAAGCCATTGATTATAATATAATATGCACTGCCATACCGTTCATCAGATTACGGTAAAACATTGTCAACTTATTGATTGCACTTGTACGATATTTTTTTTATATGCTTATAGGCATAGTACAATTAACTTACACTAGGTAGCGCGCGTATCGTACCGACTTTATTAGATAGTCAGATATAATTCAATTCCAATTAATGTATTATCATTGCTAATTAAACAATGTAACTATTCAAAATTTAAAAATATGTTTCCACAATTATTTCTTCTGCGGCAGCAGCGCGCCGCATACCAGCTAGTAATTAATAAAAAAAACATACATTACAGTGTAATGGCGGTGTAATAATTTAAAATTTTGTACAGCCGACTTCAATATAAGTTATTTAAGAATAACTCAAAAACTATAGGTCTGACCTTGATCAAATTCATATGGGACCACACGAGAAGTATCAGCTTTCATATAAAAAAAGTCATCGAAATCGGTTCACCCAGTACAAAGTTATGAGGTAACACACAAAAAAACATACAGTCGAATTGAGTACCGTCTCCATTTTGGAAGTCGGCAGAAAATATCCACAACCCCATATCATTCCGTGGGTGTCGTAAGAGGCGACAGAGGGAAACAAATGAGCAGATAGGCAGCAGCGTCTTCCTAATAACGACTAAAAATAAAAAATTGCGGTTACCAACCCGCTTGCCAAGAGTGGCAACTATGGCAAATATCCCCCCTGTAAGGCAATTTATGGGGGAGGCCTATGTATAGCAGTGGACTTTAATAAACTGTAACGGACACTGCTTGACTACAATCCTAGCAGGTGATACGTGGTGATGGAGTTTTAGATGGTAAATCCGATGGTTTTAGCGTAACAAACGTAGTAAATCTGCAATTAAAATTGCAATCCAAAATTGCATTGGAACGACGGAGATCGAACTCCAGTTGCCTCGTACTGTGTAATTTATGGCGAGGGCTGTGCTAAAACGCAAGTAATAAATTTAAAAAAAAAACAGAATATAGCGGAGTAGCCGTGTTATTGGAATTTTATTGTTTTAACGACTGTTTTTCTCGCCTAAAGAAGGACGTAGAAAAACAGAATATAACGGTCTTATTTATAGAAATTTATTTGTTTTGGGGTCGGGGTAAACAGTTAACGCGTTTGTTATTATCTTTAATGCTTAGTTCAACGTTTAACGTTATTTTTTATGAATTGTAGTCTCCCGCCGAGTCTGCCTGTAAGTATTTTCGGGTTGATCTCAGTGTGAGAATTTTCATTAGGTTAGACAGATTGATTCATGAGGAAGGTTTTGGGAATATTACTTATGAATATGAATCATACGTGGTAGAGCCATGCTGCAGCTATATTACTGTTATAGTTGTATCACGAATGGGTCGGCTCGACCGGGGAAGGACCACGCTCTCACAGAATACCAGCGTAAAATAGCAGCATAATGCTGCTGTGTTTTGTATGGTGAGTGTAGAGAACTGGCGACCCATTTTACTGGAAACGAGGCATTCCATCTTAGTCCTCAAGGGTGACGACGCATCTGCATTTTGATACTTTATTGAAGATAAATGTAGATGTCTATGGGTCACAGCAACCACTTACCATCAGGTGGACTGTGTGCTCGTTTGTCACCCTAATTCAATAAAACAAAACGATTACAAATTATTGTTACATTTTCGATGTTCAACTAATGTTACATTTTCAATTAAGGTGGAATAATCACGCCTCCTTAGATATTTTACCGTAACAACCTATTAAAGTCCACTATTGTACGTAAGCGTCCTCCATAGATCTGCTCGTAGATATTTGCCATAATTGCCACGCTTGGTAAGCGGGTTTGCAACCGCAGTTTTTTATTTTTAGTCGTTATAAGGTTATCGTTATTTTATTACCCCACATCGTCCCGTTTGTGTCGTAAGAGGCGACAGAGGGAAACTGAGGCAGAAGATGGGCAGCAGCTTAGAGTAATTACACATAGAGTGATAGTATCATACAAAATTCCGTTCAAAGTTGAAGCAACAACACAATGAATGTGTGCATAAGCGGCCTGTAATTACGTTTGCCCACACGCACACAAGTAAACGAGTAATGTATGCAAGTTAATGACATTTTCCCCAAAAAGCGGGGAAAATGTAATAGTAGCCATAGTCATAGGATTAATATTTAGGTTGCGTTTATAATTATTTATTAACTATTTTCAAAGAGAAAAATGTATCATTATTTATTTTTGTTAACTTATGTAATATTTAAATTATTAATATACGTAATATCTTGTGTTATATTCACAAATCTAATTATATTATTCTGTTAGAAGTGGTATATTTGTATAAATATCTGTTATTGATTTTCCATAAAATCTTATATTATTTGTAAATATTAATTTTTATATAATACCCAATGGCCTTATTCTATTATATATAGAGACGTGAAAGAAATGAAGGAGGCAAATGCGTACGTCCATTTCTTAAAGTTTTTCCAATCCAGCCCCACTTACACATAACAAGTGAATAGTTATCAGATAATCATTTTACCTCTCAGATATTTTTTCATTCGTTATTCATTACTAGCTGTGGCTGTGGCCCGCGCCTTCACACGCATATTAAAGCATACACTGATCGCGATTCTTGCCATTCTAAGAATCTAAGTGATATATTTAATTTAAATCGGTCTCAACGTATAGGTTAAAACATACAACTTTCACAGAATGGATATAATATTAGAAGGAATCACGAGACTTAAGAGTGCGGTCAGCTTCAAGTGATTATTATTATTACTTTATTGGATATTATATGTTGCATTAAAACAAAATAAAATTCGGAAGGAGATAAACTATTCAAATAAAACATGAAATTAAAAATGTTTATTAAATAATATAAAATAAAGTAAAATATACTCTAGTGCTTAAAAACAATATCTCTTAATGACCCTGAAACTGCAACTGTTTTCTAAACAACTGCCGCCTTGATGACGCTATCCTCGAAATGTTATATTTTTTAGATTCATAAAAGAATCGAACTAAAAATGTTAAATATATGTAAATTATAATAAAAAAAAATCATAGGCTATGTTATTTATCCTAAAATACAGACCATAAAAATTTAAAAACAACTGCACATTAACAAAACAAAATAAAATTAACATATTTTTTTTTCGTGGAAAATGGGAACCCGAATAATATTTGGTAAATAAAAATACATATTTATATGTGAATGAGACTATTGTATGTATTTTTTTAAATATGCATTTTTTTAAATTATAATAATAAGAAAAATGGGGTAACATATTTTACTATGCCTAGCAACATTTTCACTATATTGGCGTCTGTCAAATTTATTATTTATTATTTTGTTTTATTGAATGTTTTTTTTACAAAAATATAATATGCTAAGCAGTAATTACCCGTGAAATGAGATTTTTAATTTTTTTTAGTGATTATGTGATGAGTTGTAACACCCTTTCACAGTACAGTACGTCATTTTTTTGAAAAATTGTGCGAGCTGTTTACACGACTACGTGGACTCGAGTACTAACGCGCCAAAAGTCGTACTTAGCCTTTAAAGGCTAACTTGAAATGGCTTCACTTTGCGTGCGCCTACTGCGGTTCTAAGCTACTTACTAATACTTCTATGGGCATCAGTATCTTTCTGATAACAGCAAAACAACAATAAAAAAACTGAGGTTGCCAACCCGCTCGCCAAGCGTGGTAACTATGACAATATAACACCCATGATTAAAGTTACGAAGAGACGGCCTCCAGTCCCCGACGACCCCGCTATTCCTGGCTACGATGGCGACCATGGTTACGCATGGCAGGGGGTGCTAAGAATCTCCGGTGGAGGTTCGGTTGCCACCTGAGACGACTCGACGTACATATAACGCACGCACCCTGATGACTGAGGAGAAGATCCTGGAGCTGGAAGAAGAGATAGACAAGTTGCGCTGGAATATTATAGGATTATCTGAGGGCCGATGGTAATCCTCGAATACGGCAACTTGTTTTATCACCGGGAGGGCGACCATCTGTCGCAAGGAGGTGTCGGATTTATCGTCCACAAGTCTGTCGTTAACAACGTTGTAAAGACTGAGAGTGTGTCGACGAAGGTTGCGTACTTTATACTCAGAATCACCAAATGGTCATACAGGTTTCCGCACCAACCTCGGTACATCCCGATGAGGAGGTGGAGGAAAATTATGAGGATATGTCTAGAGCCATGCATTCCTCCAAAACCCAATTCTCCTAGACTTCAACGCAAAACTAGGCGCAAGAGATAACGGTGAGCTGAAGGTAGGGATATTTGGAGTAGGGCAACGGAACCCAACGGGCCAGCAGCTGGCCGACTTCTTGTAGAAAGAGGGACTCTTTATGATGAATTCTTTCTTCCAGAAGCGGCCCCACAGGAAACAGTGGTAGAGCCACGCGGCACCTCTTGCTGTCGCACGGATGGGCCAGCTCGAACCGGGGTGGTACCACGACCTCACAGAAAACCAGCGTGAAGTAGAGGTTTACCTCTGCGTTTCGCTTGGTGAGTGCAGGTGGCCGGAGGCCCTTTTTACTGGAAATGAGGCATTCCATCTTAGTCCTCACGGGTGACAACGCATCTACATTTTGATTTGTAATAGAGGATAGATGTAGATGTCTATGGGCCGCAGCTACCACTTACCATCAGGTGGACTGTGTGGTCGATTGTCACCCTTTTCCTATAAAAAAAAGGAAGTAAACCTTCGAGCCCATCGAGCCCCAACGGTTCGACAAAAAATGAGATTGACTTCATTATGACGACCTGATGACAACTGTTCAGTGATCGCGAGGGTGAAAACTGGCAGCGATCACCGAATGGTGAGAGGCACACTGAATCTAAACGTTAAGTTGGAGAGGTAACGTCTAATGAAGTCAACGCTTCGTCCCCCTCGTGCTCTAATCTAAAGTCCCGAAACCTTTCAACTCGAGCTACAAAATCGTTTTCAGTGCCTAGAAAATTGCAATGCAGTGAACGATATGAATGACAAGCTCGTGAACACTGTCCATGCGGTCGGAGCTATGTTTTGCAAGACCCGCTGCAGAATAACACAAAAAGTCTCCGATCACACTCTTAATCTCACGGCTGTTAGACGGGAAATAAAGCTGCAGTCTTCAGTAGATTTGACAGCATACAGTTAACTGAAAAGACAGATCTCCAAATGCATGCGACGGGACTTACGCAACTTTAACACTGGTCGTATTGAAGAAGCCATTAAGCAGAACCAGGGCTCCAAAGTCTTTGCTAGAGATCGGTCTGCCAGACAGAGCTAACTGTCGAAGCTGAAGACAGTGTGGCAGCGTGGCAGCGGCCACATACACACCATTCGGCAAATTGTACAGAAGTCCGAGGAGTACAATTTGCCACATGTCTGGCGTATGTGGACTGTGAGAAGTCTTTGATTCCGTCGAAATTTGGGCGGTGCTACAGTCCCTCCAGCGATGCCAAGTTGACTGTCGGTATATCAAAGTGCTAAAGTGTTCAGTAGGCCTACGATGGCTATCCGAGTACGGAAACAGAGTACGAAAACTATCCAACTGAGGTGTAAGACAGGGTGACGTTATATCCCTGAGACACTTCACCGCGGCATTGGAAGATATTTTCAAGCTTCTGAACTGGAAAGGATACGGTATTAACATCAATGGCGGGTTTGTCACTCACCTTCAATTTGCCGACGATATAGTCCTTATGACAGAATCGCTGGAGGACCTAAGCACTATGCTCACTGACCTCAATAGTGCCTCTCAACGGATAGGTCTTAAGATAAACATGGACAAAACAAAGGTCATATATAACGTATATATATATATATATATATATTTGGGTACTCTGAATACATATATATAAATTACGTGTCAAATTGTTTTTCCGCGATGAACTCCTAAACTACTGAACTGATTTCAATGAAATTTGCACACTTTGTGCAGTTTGGTCCAACTTGAGAGATAGGATAGTGATCCTGATAAGTGACACGCAATATTTTTTTATTACTAATTTAAGAATTTTTCGTTATATATATATATATATATATATATATATATATTATATATATATATATATATATATATATATATATATATATATATATATATATATCGTCACACCTATGCCGGTAGTTGTTGGGATCACTAAGCTTGAAGGTGTTGGATGAGTATGTTTAACTGGGACAAATAGTCCGACTAGGTAAGTCAACTTCGACCTAGAGGTCAATCTACGGATTCAACTCGGCTGGGCAGCGTTCGGGAAATTACGGACATCTTCTCGTCAGGTATACCTCAAAACTTGAAAAGAAGACTGTAACATCAGTGGTGTTGCCAGTGATGAACTATGGAACTGAGACGTGGTTCTTCAGTGCTGGCCGGATGAGGAAGCTCAAGGTCGTTCAGCGAGCTATGGAGAGGGCTATGCTTGGAGTTTCTCTGCGTGATAAACTTAGAAATGAGGATATCCGCAGTAGTACCAGAGTGACTAACATAGCCCAATGGATTAGAAAGTTGAAGTGGAAATGGGCCGGCCATATAGCCCGAAGAACCGACAACCGATGGGAAAAAAAGTTCTCGAGTGGCGGCCTCGTACCGGCGGACGAAGTGTAGGGCGTGCCCGCACTAGATGGAATGACGACCTGGTAGACATGTAGGAAGTCGATGGATGTAGGTGGCTCAGGACCGTGCTTTGTAGCATTTCTTGGGGGAGGCCTATATTCAGCAGTGGACATTTTAAAGCTGTAATGGATGGTATTAATTCATAAATTTCATAGGGTAAGTGACAATATACCTAGGTCTAAAATGCAGTTAGCACTAGTTCACCAAAATTAAATCCCATGTCGACAAATATGTCAAATGACTGTGTTTATCGTTGTAATACGAGCAGCGATACGTTGTTTAAATTGGCCGTACGCCAGGCAATTACGTAGAACGTGCGGATGGTGATAGAATGCACACGGAAATGCTCTGACAAATTTTCGTAAATTTTTATCATGTTGTATAATTTTAATTTTTATTCCTTTGTGAAAAACAAATACTTTTATAGTTTCGAGGGTTTGTGCCATCATAAATTCGATTACACAGATTTTTGTGGAACATACATACATGTATACATAAGCACGCACACCTCTTACCCAGAGGGGTAGGCAGAGACTACGGACTTCCATTTGGCACGATCCTGACACACCTCTCTCGCCTCGTCCACATCCTTATACCTACGCATATATGCTCGTATGTATGGAATATACATACAAAAGTTACGCCTGTGATTTCCGAGGGGTAGGCAGAATCGGGAGGAAAGCGAGCTCAGATCACGCTTAGCCAAAGTATATGGGTATAGATGGAACATTGTGAAAGAAATAATAGGTGGCTAGCTTACCGCTTATACAATCACAAAGCCAATATTCCATTATTTGCCTCTTACGACGTGCTAGATACCTAAGTTACACAGTTGGCACTTTCTTAGGTGATTAAACTCCTATAGAAGAATGGGACTTATAAGTTCCAGATAGTTAGGAAATTTTCAGATATCATATAGCAAATCTAATATACAAAAATTTATGTTTGTTTGTTCGTATTTTATCCGATGCCATATAGTTAATCAGTTAAAGGCGTAGTACAATTAACCTACAGTAGGTAGGCGCGCGTTTCGTTCCGACAAATTTTTATGAGAGTGAATTTTACTGTATATATTGTCGTTCCTAATTAAAAAATATAACCCTTCCAAATTTAAAATGATATTTCTACAATTATTTCATAAGCGGCAGCAAGTCACCCGGTACCAGGTAGTTTCTTATAAATTCAAAAATTGCTTTTCATATCATGCCTTGTGTACTTACATTAACAAATGTAACGGCGATAAACCTATCAACCACCGTTTACGTGGTAGAGCCACGCTGCAGTTGTAAAAATAGCTGCAGCACAAATGGATTGGTGTGACTGGAAGAAAACCACGCCCTCACAAAATACCAGCATTAAATACTAGCATAATGCTACAGTGTTACATATAGTCACCCTTTTTACCATGATTTTATTAACTCGCTTTCGTGTAGGTATGTTTGTGCGGGTCGATTTACGTAGTAATAAAAATGCCAACAAAAACATAACTTGTAAAAAAAGCCAAGTCTCGCAACTCAGTTCTTCTACCTTAAAAAGTTGTGAGATCCATGTAATACCAAGTCGGTTAATTTATTCAGTCCATAGATTGATACATAGATTGACTTGGCAATCGCACATAAAAACACAATATATCTCACAAGTAATACATATTATATTAAATTAGATTGTTTAGTGCGATTGCCAAGTCAATCTATGTATCAATCTATGGACTGAATAAATTAACCGACTTGGTATTACATGGATCTCACAACTTTTTACGGTAGAAGAACTGAGTTGCGAGACGGCTTTTTTTACAAGTTATGTTTTTGATGGCATCTCATATCTTTTTGTAGATAGTTATATCTAAGTAGCTATTTACACCTATTATTCCATTATATGTACATATATAGGTACACTGATTCATTCACTGCAAATGTAACTTTGTAATACTATATGGCATTACAAAGTTATTTATGCAGTTAATGTATCTCGAAAACTGGACCGAAATTGTAAAATATTTTAATTTTTCCTTGATTTATATACTAAACAATAATTAAATTCCAAATTTGAAGTTTCTATGTCTGCTAGAAGTGCCTTAGAGTTTTGATGATCGGTCAGTCAGTGAGTGACAACATTAAGAAACTTTGACTAGTTATAATTCTTAAACTACTGGTTCCAATTCAATGAAATTTGAAATATACCGAGTTCATACAATGCCTACTTGGTTAGTAATTTCAAATTCAGGCTTCTAGTTTTATCCATACCGAAGGTATAGCGTTTCGGAAATGGCCTGAACTGCTTTGAGAAAAGGATGGTACGGCCGTGCCGCTTTTTTGCTCGACTTGGCGGGTGCACTACCGTGCCCCCAGATAGTAAAAGATTTTAAACTAACCTAACATCCGATGACTATGTAATATTAAGAAGAAAAAAATGTGGTATATTAAAAAAATATCTACATGTTTTAAAAAAATCACTTGTTAATGGTAACGAGTCATTCAATCTTAGTGCCCAAGGATGACAACGCATTCTGCATTTTGATTCCTATTCGAAGTTAGATGTAGGTGTCTTACGGGCCACAGCATTCTCCTACTATCAAGTGAACTGTGCTCGTTTGTTGGCCATACTTGAAAAAAAAAATACAAAATGATCATCAATTCAAACATAACAAAATCTAAGGTATTAATAATAATGTTTACCACATCTGGTATGTGAAAATTATTTAACATAATATATAACCATTATTTTCATAAGCAAGCAAGTCAATAAATTAAATACTTATTAAGGAATTAAATGAAATTAAATAAATTAAAATTACAATTGTCGTGTCAATTACTATTGTTTTATAACTAGGCATAATTAATTAAGCATAGGTATATAGAAAACATTAAAATGTCAAAGGAGTATTTAATCTAAAGAATAAACGTAGTGATTATATTCCATATTCTCTTTGCATATAACTATAAATGTTTAAAGCATGGCTATGTCAATGTCATTTAAGAAGTCTTTTACATCATAAATACACTTTAATAACAGCCAGCTTTTGAGTTTAGTTTTAAACTTACCAATAGGATAAGGGTGACAAACGAGCACACAGTCCACCTGATGGTAAGTGGTTGCTGCGGCCCATAGACATCTACATCTATCCTTTATTACAATAAAAAGAAAAGGAAACATAAAACTATAGAAAGGAAGAAAGAAGAACATGCTAATCGGGTTGACTTAAATAGAAAAATTTCAGTTTTTTCCACCAATGCCTCATTCTCAGAATCGGATTGCGATACCGGTAATATTTCATCATCTAAAATTAAAATTATGGGATCTAACTCTAACCAAGACAACATATCAGGACAAAGTGTTTATGAATCTCCCAATATCATCATCCAATATTGCTTGTTCTCAATCATCTGAAATCCCTCTTTCACAATCATCTGACATTCCTCTACCACAAACATTAAATTCTACCCATAGTCATATCTCTTCTAAATCTCTTAACACACACATAAATAGCGATAATGCAAAATCAATTTCACAAAAATTTCAATCTTTTCGCCCTTATAATTCTACAGATTCTGGTCCTTTTATCGTCCATGTTCAAGTAAAAGAAGATTCTCCTAATTCTGGTAAGACTTTAAATGCTATTTCATTTGGTCACTTTTTGAAAAAATTAAATATTCAAAATATAGTTAATGGAGGTCTAAAACGTAGCGGGAGGAATAGAATAACGATTGAATTCTCTAAATTTATTGATGCAAATTTATTTTTAGAAAATCCATCTGTAAATGATAAATACAAAACGTTTATTCCATCCTTCCACGTATCTCGTATGGGTGTTATAAAAGGTGTACCAAAAGATTGGACACCAGAAGAGATTATTTCTGAACTATCTACGTATCCAAACACTATACCTGTATTAAAAGTAAGAAGATTAAATTACCGAGTACGCAATGAAGACAAAGTCAGATATGAAAGCTCTGAAAGTGTCGTAATCACATTTGACGGTCAAATCCTTCCCTCAAGGGTTTATTTTTGCTATTCTTCCATCCCTGTTGAAATTTATAAGCTTCCAACAATTCAATGTTTTCAGTGCTGCAGATTTGGACACACTAAAGATTTATGTCGTTCCAAGCCAAGATGCTCAAAATGTGGCGATGATCACTCTTCTTCTTCTTGCGACAAAGATAATGGGACCTTTCGTTGTTTATTCTGCTCAGGTAACCACAAAGCCACGGATTCTAGATGCCCTGAACATACACGACAAATTAATATTAAAATCGAAATGGCACAAAATTCAATCTCATACCTAGAAGCATCACAAAAATATCCCCAAGTTTCTTCAAAATCTTATGCTGATGTTCTGATCTCAAAAAACCCTATAAATTCTTCGCTTTCTACTAATCCTACAAAGGATCATTTTCTTTCACACCCTATTTCATCTAATAAAACTTCTTATAAGAAATCATTATTTATTCCTAAATCATTTCGTCACCATTCACAAATAGGATACGACAAAAAAATTCATCAAAAAATTATTGAAGATTTCTCAATTCCACAACCAGAGGATGGTTGTGCTCTTCGGGTTTCTCCTGATACTACACAGGATAGTTTTAATTCTATAGAAAGTATTATAAATTCCCTTATTAACATAATCATATCTTCGTATTCGTCAAAGTTACCGTCCCACGTTGCCCGCTTACTAAATTCTATACCTGAAATTCTTCATGACATTCACTCTCACAAAGATCCTTCAATGGAATTGTAGAAGCATTTTAGACAAACGTTCTGAAATAATTTATTTATTAAAAAAGTACAATGTTTGTATCGCTGCTATTTCAGAGACATGACTGAAACCGGATTCCAACATCAGAATCCCTGGTTTTTGTTGTGTTAGAAATGACAGATCTGATGGTTATGCCGGATGTGCTTTACTTATAAAGAATAATATCGCTTATACCATTGTAGATACTTATGATGAAATATTTGACTTTAATATTGTATCAGTAAGAATTCAAAATATTACATTTGTTTCTATTTATGTTCCCTCCCCGTCTGTCCATACGTTTCGCAGAATAAAATCTTTAATAGCCTCGTTACCCAAACCATTTTTAATTCTTGGTGATTTTAATTGCCATCATTATTTATGGGGTGATAATTGTAATAGATACGGCAGTTTATTAGTTGAAATAATTGACGAACTTAACATTGGCGTCCTTAATACTGGTAAAATCACCAAACGCTCTCGTCCCAATGAGTCTAGAAGTGCTGTAGATTTATCAATTTGTTCTCCTGATTTAACCTCTCTTTTAAATTGGACAGTTTTAGATAGCTCTCACGGCAGTGATCATTTTCCTATTCTGATTTCCTTTCCAAACAAAGAATCAGCAAAAATTAACAAAAAACCTTGTATTAAATACAAATTAGACAAAGCAGACTGGTACTTGTATAATAGTATTCTTTACAATGAAATTCTAAAAATCGCTCCTATTTCTGAAAATAATTTAATTTCAATTGTTGAAGCATTTACAAACGCAATTATAAATGCAGCAGACCAAACAATTCCTATTAAAACTTTAAATAATAAGTGTAAGCCCTCCCCTCCATGGTGGGATTCTGAATGTACTGAGGCCATTCATAATAGAAAAAAAGCCGAAAAACAATATAAATTAGACATGAGTTCAGAAAATTATTCAAACCTTCTACGTATACAAGAAGTAACTAAAAATACTCTTCGCGCCAAAAAACAAACAAGTTGGCAAGCCTTTTGTTCTTCAATATCTCCCTCAATTCCTTCATCAGTTGTTTGGCACAATATAAGAAAATTTCGCTGTTGTTTTTCATCTTCTTCTTACAGTGGTGCCAATCCGTCACAATCAATGAATTCTTTTCTAGACAAACTTGCCCCCTCTTCTGCTCCTTCGAGAGAGGAGCTACCTCAAAGTATTCTTTGTGAATCTTTTTTTGATCCCTTAGAACGTCCATTCTCTTTAAATGAATTAAAGCTTGTCCTTTCTCACGTCCACGATTCGGCACCTGGTCTAGACGGTATTCCATATTCACTACTAGCCAAATGTAACGATCAAATTTTAACCTTCTATTTAAATATCATTAACGCTTTGTTTGACATAGGTTTTGTTACTGACTCTTGGCGAACTCAAGTAATTATCCCTATCTTGAAACCTGACAAAAACCCTAACGATGGCTCTTCCTATCGACCGGTTGCTCTATCCTCAACTCTAATTAAAACCTTTGAACACATGATCAAGAATCGTCTTGAATGGTATGTAGAAAGTCATGGATTATTATCAAATACTCAATATGGATTCAGAAAAGGTAAAAGCACATATGACAGTCTTTCAATCTTCACCACAGATATTAGACTAGCATTTTCGAGAAATAAATCGGTCCTTGCTGCTTTCCTTGACATTTCTTCTGCTTACGATAATGTTAGACTTAACATCCTTAGAGAAAAGATGTTTAAGCTTTTCAAAGGTCTTCCGCAAGGTTCGGTTTTAAGTCCTCTATTATACAATATTTATACGTCAGATTTAGACCAGTCCGTTTCAAAGTGTAGAATTTTGCAATACGCTGATGATATCATAGTTTATGTAAATGATAAATGTATAGAATCCTGTGCTAATGCGATAGAACAAGATCTCCTCTCTATGGCCACGTGGTTAGATGATCATGGACTAGAACTTTCCCCAAATAAAAGTAATACAGTAATCTTTTCCCGCAAAAGAGTTTTACCAGAAATACAGGTTCGCCTTTTTAATTATCCGCTCGAAAATATTCATCAAGTTAAATTCCTTGGTGTAATTCTTGATAATAAATTATCCGGTATGCCTCATATCATTTATACCTAAAAAAAATGCGAAAAAAGTATAAACATTCTAAGAGCTTTGTGCGGGGTCTGGTGGGGCGCCCATCCATATTCTTTAAAATTAATTTATAATGCAATTATAAGAAGTCGATTAGATTATGCCTCATTTCTTCTTGAACCTGCTAATAAGAAAGGATTGAAAATTTTAGATATTGTTCAACACAAGTCTTTAAGATTAATTTTAGGCGCTATGAATTCATCGCCTATCAATGCCTTGCAAATAGAATGCGGTGATCCTCCGCTTTTTATTAGACGACAATATTTATCAGATGCTTTCCTTTTTCGTGTTCTTCAATTTTCCAACCATCCACTAATTCCTAAAACTCGTTTACTTTCTCATTACATTTTAATTAATTTAGGAAAATACTGGCGTAATAAAGAAACGCCTAAGCTAGTAAAAAGCTATGAACAATATAATACCTTACTAGATCCTATTCATAGGTCGGTGACTATGCCTCTTTTCTCCAATTCATTTGATGTTGCACTTTTTAAACCCAATGTTATATTAGATATAGGATTAAATAAATTTTCTATTGAATCAAATAATTTTTTTTTATTTGCGTTGGACAAGAATTTTCCAGGTTATCATTATATTTTTACAGACGCTTCTAAAATTAACTCTAAAGGTTGTACTGGCTACGCAATATATCACCAAAATTGGAGAATAGTTCAAAAAATGAAAAGTCCTCCCGAATCTTCAGTTTTTACAGGAGAAATGTTAGCCATTTTACAAGCAATAAAATATTGCTATAGTTTTAAATTAAAATCAAGCGTGATTTTTTCAGATTCTCTTAGTTCTTTACAGGCATTGTTATGCAATCCTTTCTATGACATTTCCCGCAATCCCTTGATATTTGAAATTAAGAAACTTCTATTCTTATACCAATTTCAAAACATCAACATTTCTCTTGTTTGGATTCCTAGTCATATTGGTATATCTGGTAATGAATATGCTGATAAACTTGCTAAACAAGCTATAGTCTGTGGGGATACATTCATATTTAAAAATTATTGCTATGACCTTATAAGGACTACGAAATTATTATATAAAGATAGGTGGTCAAAACATTGGGACAAAACTAAAACGACAAAAGGCTGCCAATATGCCAAAATTCAACCCACCATTCCTTCTAAGCCTTGGTTTTATAAATTAACCTTAAATAAGAAACATACATCAATGCTTTGTAGAATGCGCCTGGGTCATTGTTGTAATTCGGTTCACCTTGCTAGGCTTCATATTAAAAATACTTCTATATGTGAGTATGGTTTAGATATTGGTGACCTCAACCATATATTCTTCTCATGTCCTTTATATGATCATACTTCATTATTTAACACTTTGGTGAAACTGAAAATACCTCTTCCTACAGAAATTCGTTCTCTTTTAATTTATTCTAAAAAAAGTAAAAATGTTTTCAATTGCCTTATGGAATATTTAGATTTAAATAATATTAAGTTATAAAATTTTATTCATTATTTAGAATTTAATAGTCTTTATATAGTTTTATTTAATATTTTAAATGTGGTAATGAGTTCAGTTTTATTTTATTTTAATTCTATATAATTTTAATATTCTTCATTTATTGAATAAACTTCAGTACAAGTCATTTCATATTTCATTAGTTCTTAACTTTATTCGGTTTTAAATCAGAATCACAGTTTCCATTTTTACTGTTCGCCGTTTCTTACAAGTATTATTTATTGACTGGAGGTTGGCAGTAATTGTAAGGTTGCCATAAACAAAAAAAAAACCATGCGTCGATAACATGTTTAAGTAATTAAGGCGGTTGTTACGCTCTTGAGTTTTTTCCGTTTCTGTTACTATTATATTTATATTAATGTCTCCAATTAATAAAATATTTTTATTAGATTTTAAGGTAGATAAGTGTGTGTTCAGTGAGTTAATGAACATGTCGGCATAAGTGTTTGATGGAGAGCGATATATAATAGAGCCTACAATAATAACGTTGTTAAAAGCAATCTGTATACACATACATGTTGGAGACTGATTTCCGACACTTTATGATTATGTATCCCTTTAACGTACGCTACTAAACCGTCGTTCTGATTAATATGTAAAGTTGAGGCAAATTTGCTTGTTTGGCAAATCAATTGAGATTTGAACATCCTGCGGAATTCAAAGTGGCTTTGAGAATAATACCGAATAATTTTGACGAATTGCTTTCATTGATAACAAGCTCTCCTCAACGTCAATATACATTCAGGAGTGATGTTTTAACAGCCAAAATAAAACTCGAGATAACACTGATATTTTTGGCTTCAGGAAAGTAATTTCGGAACCTCGGTCACTTTTATCTTGTTTCGAAACCATCTATTTCTCATTTAATACTAGAAGTATGCTGGGCAATATATAGCATTGAACAAATTACCCAGAAAAAAGACTGAGGTAACATACATAAAAAAACCATACAGTAGAATTGAGTACTGTCTCCTTTTTGAAGTCTGTAGAAAAATGCGTTCATTTACCCTCATTTACTAATATATATATATATTTTTATGATACGATTTGATATCACCCTACAATACTACGCCAACGACTAAAGCTGAATGCACATTTGTCCGCTCCGCAAGCGCCGTACGCGCCGTACGTGCCGAATTTTAGAATTCGTTGTATGAAATCATATGAAACCTCGCACATTACACCCGTACCGTAAGTGCCGAATTAATGAAAAAATGCGGTAGGTATACGATATCGAAGTGCGAATGCTGATGACGTCATATAATGCGGTACGTGCTGATACTCAGTGTTGTCTAATGTTGGCAACTTAGTGGATTTTCCACTATAACTGGTGGTTTCGACTTACATGATAATATTTGTATTTTTATAACTTTTAATTCATTCGTAATTATTTATACATAATTTGAATTTTTTGCATCGATTATCAATATGTATACTTAGGGATAAATTATTTAAATACTGAACTAACCAAAAAATAGTTAAATTTAATTAAAAAACCGAATTATATTTGATTACTTAATTATCAATAAAATACTTACCTCAAACATTCAACAAGTCTTTTCTCTGATTCAATTGGCCTTCTAAATCTTGAGTTTTCCATAGAAAGATATGGTTTTAGTATATATGTAGCAATTCTTGAAATTTCTTGTATTTTAAGTGCAAATATCTAAAAAAAAATCGTTCATCATCATCTAATAAGTCTTTAAATAAAGTATATTATTTCCTTCATATTCTCCATACAATTGCCTTTTTAAATTAATATTATGAATCCAGAATCTTCTTTTTCTTCGAATTTTATTTTCTTCTTCCTCTGCCAATAAGCAGGCTATTACTATATTTCTTTCCATAGTGATTTCGAGCGATCAATTTCACTGTACCGTTTCACACCAGTTGTTGGAGAAAATTACAAAAGTTGTTGGTAATACAAAAGATTTGCGTACGGCGCGGAGGCAAATGTGCGAGGCCATCAGTAAAAACTCGGCGCGTACGCCGCGTACGGCGCCTGCGGCGCGGACAAATGTGCGTTCAGCTTAACCAAGCACTGACTACGTGGGAGTGAGTTACCTAGCTATACCGCCCTTACAGTGGTTTCTGATAGATTATATAGTATTACTTGGTTTTCTTTTACATGGGGCACACATATATATTTGAATTACGAATGTTTTATTTTTTAAAACATCAGAAAGTCATATTTTGATTAAAATAATTTTTACGAGGAAATTGTTTTTTATCTGTCGAAGTTAGTCATCCATAGCAAAAGTGTATTAAAGCAAAACGATTTTAAAGCGATGATTTTTTTTATGATTTTAAAACTTCACTCTTTTCGCAAGATTGGACTGCTCATGTTCAAAATGCTTTTGCAAGGGAAGCATCTCATTTGGGCACCGTAGGCTTAGAATTTGAGTGTTAGGCCGCGCTCAAATTGTGTGTGTGATCCGCAACTGCGATTACTATGAAAACTGTGAAAAAATGCTCGCCGTCAGTAGAATGTCGTCTAAATATGTAGTTACGTTTAAAATTTCATCCCCTTTTAATTCATCAGGGACAATGATCCCTCTTACATTATTATTTTGTATTAGTTTTACTTTTTATACGCTTTGCTATTTTTGATGAAATAAGGAATTTTTTTATTATTATACGGTGTTATTTTTCTTCACTATTTGCCGATAGTAGTTATTCTGAACCTTCTTTGTAAATTTCGGGAAAATTCACAACGGGGGTTTGGGGATTGCCTATGCAGTGGACTTGTGGATGGATGGATTAACATAAACTTAATTGGGGTTGTTATATATATATCTTTATATATAAAAAGTACGTGTCACGTTGTTTGTCCGCGATGGACTCCTAAACTACTGAACTGATTTCAATGAAATTTTTGGTCAATGTGCAGTTTGGTCCAACTTAAAAGATAGGATAGCTTACATCTCAATTTATAGTCGCAATACAATATTATTTTATTGAAAATTATTTGTCTATTATTTGACAGTCACAATTATCTGTTAGCTCCAAACGATTCTGTCAGATGGCGATACCTGTTTACTGGATTGAGTAAATATTTAATAGATGGCGCTATGTTAAAAATGCAAACGTTTAATATAAGCTACCATTTAGTAGTATAACCACCACGTGTTGCTGTAAGTATTCAACAAATAGAACCGATTTCAAAAAAAAATTTGCAGACTGTGTGCAGTTTGGTCCAACTTGAGAGATAGGATAGTTTTTATCCCGATAAGTGACCCTCAATTTTTTTATTGCTAATTTCAGGAGTTTTTTTGGGAAAGCAAATGGTCGTTCGGAAAGGGCAGAACAACGTCTGCCTGGTCAGCTAGTATATATATATATATATATATATATATATATATATATATATATATATATATATATATATATATATATATATATATACTTCACCCGAGGATGCCTCGTGTAGAGGCGAAACACGTGTCGTATTTTCGGAGAGTGGTGTGTCGTGCCTAGTGTGGTGGTGCTGGGGATGGTAGTGTTGGGATTGACGGCGACGGGTATAGTGCGCACGATTGAGAGAGGTTGGGAGGTCCCCTTAAAACTGGACAGGACACATCATTTTCTTTCTTTACGCGGAATTAAGCAAATTAATTTATAACAACCCCATTATAATGTATTTTCGCAAAGTAACGCCTGATTCAATCAATTATATAAACTTACTTTTCAATATATGTATTATTTTGTTAACCAACGAGGCTACCTTAACTAGTGTTGACTGGCAGCTAGCCAACTGGCTGCGGCTGACTGCGGACGCGATCTGTTACTTGTAATAACGACGAGCCAACGTGATTGAACGACCTCGTATTGTTATGAAAAGCCTAGACTTACAAGTATGTGACGTATTGATATATTGTATAATATTGCTACTTCTATATAACGGATTGTTGATATTAACCGACTCCGAAAATGGAGGAGGTACTCATACTCATTTCGACTGTACTTTTTGAATGTGTGTTACCTTAGAACTTTTTTCTAGGTGAACCAATTTTGATTATTCTTTTTTTATCTGAAAGCTGGTGCTTCTCACGTGGTCACATAATGATACCAATTTGATCAAGACCTGACCAGTAGTTTTTGAGTTATCCTTAATAATGCATATTTAATTGAATTTGATCACTTTGGTGATGTTCTCATTTTATTTATATTGAAGTAGGTTGTACAAATTTTTTAATTGTACCACTTGTTTTACCGAATGTTGTTTTGAGGCGGTAGCATAAAAGGATTCTTCCCCAAATAACGCTTCGTGGGTACCTATTATAGAAATAACCATGGGAAAAGCCAGTAAGATTTTAAGACCGCATCCCATGACAGCAGAACAACCATCTTGTATACCGAGTGATGAAAAAGTTATCACAAAAATGAAAAGACGTATGCTACATAAGTTTCTTTAAACATACACAACTAAAAAAATATATAACAATTAATACATTAGTCGCGGTAGCATTTTTTTCGTTTTAATATTAAATAATATCATGTAAATGCATACAGATATCACCTGATGAATTCTAGAAGGTCAAAGACCCATGCCGTTTGAAGGCGAATGTAGGTAGTGAAAAATCTAACAAAAACTGTACTTACGAATAACAATTTAACCCTTTCGCTGTCCCGTGCACTATATATAGGGCACTGCTATTGTCTTACTATTGTGTCTGGAAACCGGACAGTGAAAGTGTTAAGGCATAATTTTATGTGCGAAGTTAAAAACAAAGAGACCGCGCGCTGCGGGTGTGTGAAAACAAATTCAAGCGAAAAATTTACTTAAAATAATGAAGTTAAGGCATAATTCTCTATGCGCGAAGTGACAAGAAATGGGATCGGGTGTCGAAATTATTATTTTTCTGGCGCGTGCGACGTTTTGTAAGTCACTTCAGGTCAGTAACCTATATATTATCAAGGCTGATTTATCTCTTATCAATTTTTTACGCTATTTATTTTGTTTGAAAAATGCATTTTTTATTTTCTTTTATTATTGTTTATTTTATTATTTTAACAGTCATATATCAATTTGTATTAACTGCTGTGCTATTTAACGTGATAACCTTTTCGCCACCCAGTATAAATATAACATGCTTTACGCGAGGAATCTCCTGCGCCCTCTTCTCCCAAAAGAGGGTCGCGTCCGATCCGACGAAGCGGCTTAATCGGCCAATTGTCAGTCCCCAAAGGCAGTTTTAAGCGGGTACCACTTAGGTCCCCCGTAGGTAGATTCAGTGAGTCCCGCATAACCACGACAGACCGGCTGTCATGGTATGCATAATGCATTTTCCTCCTCCCTACGTAATGGGTAGCCCTTTTCCAATTGCTTCTGGGCGCAAAAAAAAGCGAGGAATCTTTATTATATTTACACGTAGTCGATGGATGCAACTGGCTCAGGACCGTACTCTCTGGATGTATTCTATCGCGGGAGAGATTTTTTTAATAGAATAAGGGTGACAAATGACCACCACAGGTCAGCCACCGTAGTCTACTTCACCTGAGGATATCTCGTGTAGAGGCGAAACACGTGTCCTATTATCGACGGTGGTGTGTCTTTCCTAATGTAGTGGTGTTGGGATTAGGGGTGCTGGGATTAGTGGTGACGGGGATAATGTACGCAATTTAGAGAGGTCGTGAGGTGCTTTCAAACTAGGTAAGACACATTATTTTATTTTATTAAGCGGATATAAGCAAATTAATTTTTATGATCACCTAAAAAGTAACGCATAATTCAACCTATGTAATGTAGTATAATTAAAAAAATTTCATTAAAATACTATTATAAGTTATTAAGTGAAGCGAACGTAATACAACTAAATTATGAAAGTATCCAATTTAAATGAATATTCTACTGGGATTATGGGATGTAGATACTGCGTTAAATTGGCCGTACGCCAGACGAAGAGGCCCAGCGGACCGTACTCTATCACACGTGGATGCGTTTCGACAAATTTTCACAAAATATATGTCCCCTGTCCTATAATTTTGTTACAGGTAGAATAGAATGTTCAAAATACCTTTATTACTTACTCAATATCCGTGAGGATTTATGCAACACTGATTTTCAGAAACGACGTCCGACCATTCGAGATGTGACAAGTGATATAAGTGGCAGGATAAAACTGTATTTAATTTTCTTTCCTTATGGCTGATAACCATAATATTCTACTGCAATACTTTTTATACGTGGTAGAGCCACGCTGCAGCTATATTATGGTTGAAACACTCACAGTGTCTATTTTTTTTTATAGGAAAAGGGTGACAAACGAGCACAAAGTCCACCTGATGGTAAGTGGTTGCTGCGGCCCATAGACATCTACATCTATCCTCTATTACAAATCAAAATGTAGATGCGTTGTCACCCGTGAGGACTAAAATGGAATGCCTCATTTCCAGTAAAAAGGGCCTCCGGTCACCTGCACTCACCAAGCGAAACGCAGAGGTAAATCTCTACTTCACGCTGGTTTTCTGTGAGGTCGTGGTACCACCCCGGTTCGAGCCGGCCCATCCCTGCGACAGTAAAAGCTGCCGCGTGGCTCTACCACTGTTAAAAAACCTATACCAACGTAAACTTAATGCTACTGTGTTTCGTATGCTGAGCGTAGAGAACCAGTAAAACAGAGAACCAGATTCACCCTTATTCTATAAAAAAATAGGACGTGGGCCTTTGCAATTGTAAGGTTTCGCCGTAATCGTCATATACCTAAAGAATAAAACTAATATTACGGATTTTTTAATATAACTTACTTTTTTATTTTTATCCTCGACATGTCGGGTGCTTTTCAGTACTCGACCACGGGAGGGGAGGGACTGAGGTGTTTGTCGTCCCGATGTCATAGTTAGCCCGGGTTATTTTCAGCTTTTGAATATCAACTTTTGGTCCGATCTACGCAGGACGAGCTTATAGTATAAATAAATAAATAAATAATAATAAATTTTATTTCGTTTTTAAAAAGTACATGCCTTAAAAACTAGTACATTGGAACCTCCATTTAAGCAAATAATGCCTGTGTTTGGAGGGTCCGCCCTTCCATTACTATATCCATGTTACAAGGCAGTATGGATAAACATATTCTATATCCATATTAATGCTATATATTACTTAAATTCTATATTAATTCTATTCTTAGTTTATTTACTTGTGTGTGTGTGTGTGTGTGTGTGTGTGTGTGTGTGTGTGTGTGTGTGTGTGTGTGTGTGTGTGTGTGTGTGTGTTTGTGTGTGTGTGTGTGTGTGTGTGTGTGTGTGTGTGTGTGTGTGTGTGTGTGTGTGTGTGTGTGCGTGCGCGTGCGCGTGCGCGTGTGTGTGCATTTCCGTGTGTGTGTGTCTATGCTTGCGAGTTAAAAAGAGTGTGTGTGATTACAGTGTCTGAATCTGAACAAATCATGCTACACAATCTAGTAGCTTCTCAGTTTCGTCATATGTCTTGTGATGAATCCAATTTAACAAAAGTTTTTTACAGTTGTGATATGTTTTGTCGTATATATAAATATCTTTGTTTATTTTATTATAAAGAAAGGCAGAACGCGATATAAATTGTCTGCTTGCAAATGTGGTTTTGGTTCTGTACGTCTGGGCAACCATGTTTCTACGTCGTTTATTTAAATGGCATGGATCATAAGACAATGATTTGTGAGTTTTGAGGGTATATATATATAAAGTTTTGCAGTGGTATGCTTGGGTTTGGATTTAATTTTATTAATTATAGGATCCCAAGTAAATTGTAGCATCCAGCCATCTTCTCTATATAAATTTAGATGTTTTTTAATATCAATAGCATCGCGAATCATATTTGGTAGGAATCGGTATTCTTTTGCGGAGATTTGTGATCAATATCTGATGTAACAGCGGAGACGATGTTAAACATGTTCACAGGCTGCGGACTTCTCGAGGCGTGGGTGCCTCAGTTCCGTCCGGAAATTAAAAATAATTTAATTTAAACACGATAAATTTCGTTATTTCAACGTCGACGTCAACTAGCACTTTTTTGAAATATATGTACAGTTTTGTAATGCCCGCGTGGAATTTATTGCGGTGGATATCATGGGTTTTAATTTTTTTGCGCGGAACCCTAATTATTTTCCTAAAACAAAAGTAGCCTAAGTTACTCCTTATAACATCAGCTATCTACCAGTGAAAGTCCCATTCAAATCGGTTCACAGGTTTTTGCGTAATGCGTGTTCAGACAGACGTCGTGTTAGAGTTTTATTAGTGTAAATAGAAGATATGTAGATAGAGAGAGAGAGAGAGAGAGAGAGAGAGAGAGATAAGTGTAATTTTTATTATTATCAATTGCCATGGTTACCACGCTTGAGGTGTGAAGTTGTTATTGGGAATTATTGGGAAGATACTGGTGTTCATCTCCTGTTTCGTTAACTCAACGGGTTGATATGGGATAGAGAATTATCTTGCGTCGCATCTGCACGGCACATAAAGAGGAATTGTTGAAGAGAAATAATTTCAAGTAACTCTTTATTTATTTATTTATATAATATCCCGTAATAGCCCACTCCTGGCAATGGACACCTCACCTTTGTAGAAAGGATTTGCCGCAATCGCCCCGCTTAGTTCATTAATAGTTGCCAGAGGCGTTACGCCCATTTACATCCGTCTATTTAACGACTTCCATACATTGAGTTATATGTACTGCGTACTACAGAAGCTATTCCAAACAAAAATTGTGCGCTACTCTATGTCTTCGCGCATGATCGAGAGATAGTAGAGTCGCGTATGTGCGAAGACTTTAATATAAAATAAGATATTAATATAAAATAAATATAAGAATTTAATATGAAATACTCTTATTTTAACCCAAATAAACATTTCTAAATAAAATGTAATAATAATTATGTTATGGAATTCACAAATCTTCAATTTACGCAATATTTGGTTTAGTGTACGGATTGCAGTACAGTTCAGTTGAACATAGTCAATGTTCGGAATGCGAAATCTAGTGCGTAGTACATATAATATATCGATGCTTTCATAACTCTCTATTTTTCACCCACTTCGGAAATTAAGGAGGTTTACAATTGGACTGTATTATTTATGCGTTATACGATCTTCGCCATTTTCGAACGGATTTTGATTATTCTTTTATATAAATAGGCTGCATCTCAAGGACCTGTTACCTTTAAGGGTGAAACAAAATTGGGAGATGAAGTTTTTGATGTACTTACTTAGACGCCATTCTTGTTGTTATGTTTGGCTTGTGATATTGCTTAGTTACTGCGTAGTGACGGTGTAAGAATATCCATTACTCCATATCGTGCCGTGGGTGTCATAAGAGACGACAGAGGGAAATGAGGGCTAATAATTTTCTGCTCACCAGATTTCGCTAGTTGACACTGAGGTAAAGTTTTTGTTACACAGTGTAATGTAATTGAGAAGTTGGTTTTTAATAAAAGTTTATCAGTCTCTAGAGTATTAAATTAATACACAAAACAATGCGGCAGTGGTTTGCTCTTTAATTTTTTTGAACATTTATAAGTTTTTTTAATTTTTCTACTTTTATGAATATCTGTGGTTTGGTTTATTTAAGTAAAAAATATAGCTAATAGTGCAGAAAGAAACAATAACCTTTACATTTTCCGAACAAATAAACTTCCCAGCTATGAAATCTGTCAAATATTATACCTCACTTTCTAATGGCGCCATCCTGGTGGCAGAAAAAGTCGTGGGTGCAGCATCTTCCTGATAAAAAAAATAAAAAACTGCGGTTGACAACCGGCTCGCCAAGCGTGTCAACTATGGCAAAATCCTCTCAATGAGGCAATCTATGGGGAGGCCTGTTTTCATCAGTAGACTTTTATAGGCCGTAATGGATGAATGAACCGGATTTTAATTATAATAAGAAGAAATGTGTCCTAAATTCCAAATTGCAGGGAAGTCCCGCTCTGTCATTGTATTTCGAAGGCACATCCGTTTGAAAAGGAAGTAATTTAAAATGAAGAACGACCGCCACGAACACTGAAATTGCAAGTCTACCTGAGACGGACTTTGAGAATACTTAACTTAAACTAGGATAAATATTATTACTTCGTAGAACTGGAGTTTTCAAACAATTTCGATTATGAACTGTAAACGGATTAAATGAGCGAAGGATATCAAATTTATTATAATGTTACGTAGTAACTACTATTATTTATTTTGTGATAATATGTACATTTATTTTCTGAATCTCATTTTTTTTTGGAACAAAGTTCCTTATCGGACGGTATGAATTTGGCGGATTGGGGGCTAGGCGAGAAAAAGTGCCAGATTTTTCCGTCACGACCCCTTCTGACGTAGTGTAGACGGTCTTGGCGGCTATAAGGAAGCGAGATGGAATAATATCCATCTCCCTCGCACTTCTTCCATTTTAAATGACGCTTCATTTTAATAGACGCTAGTAATTCATTTGTGTGTATTTGTTAATCAATAATATATACCTACTACGAAAGGAACTTCGTTCCAACCGAGTGTTACACGGCACTCACGTATGTTTTTTTATTGTATAAATTAAATATTGACTCGAATATCTTGAAGTGGCCAGCTTAATGAATATTGCTCTTTTAGTAGGAGTTTTCTGAATGTAGATTGTAGGCTGTATTGTATTCTTACAATTTATATTCACAATCCATTCAGCACAAACATCGGGCGAAATTGCACATCATGTCAATGTGTGTAAACGTCATAGAAGTATATACACGTAGAGGTCAGTGATATAATGTAGAAACTGTGTATATCACAAAGCTTGTTCAAACGTAGAAATGGCATTTAGACCCAAAGAAAAGCCCTTCCGTAAGTGTCCCATGTCAGACCGCATCAGAGAGAGTGTACCTAGCAAGAAGTTTGGCAAGAGACAAAGGATTTTATTGTACAGCTATTAAAGCGTATGTCCAAAATAAACCTTAATTTAATTTTTAATATGTGGTACCAGTCAAATAGTAAGGGCCGTTAAAGAAAAATTAAATAAAATATTTCATTAGTTTGCTTTATGAATTGCGTAAGATAAAACAAAAAAAACTTGGTGTGTATTAAAGTAGTACTACATTTCAAGTGAAATTATTTGTTACTAGTTTTATTTTCCCCAAAATAAAAACTGGCGATATTGCCTCAAATTAAACCAATAAAATAAATCTTTTCCAGCTTTGTCAACAGATACTAACGACACTATATATGATAAGCATATGTTTAATTTAAAAAGTATTAAGGTTATAACTTAAATACTTTATAAAATAATAATAATTTCAAACTGAATATTATACTGTGATGTGTTGCGTGAAATTGGCCGTACGCCATACTAGCGGAATAAATAACGGACCGAAGTATGGGGATTGCACGTGGAAACGGTACGACAAATTTTTCCGGATGTGATTTGGCGGTCCGAACTGTTACACGATTAAAAAAAAAACAGGGAAGAAAACAGAATAACAAATGTTACAAATTTCAATTCATTACTAAACTTTTCTATTTGTTCTAGATAATGCTTGTACCCGAAGTGAGTTTCCATTTTACGAAAATGTTTAGAAAACTACGTACAAATAAGGGCCATTAATTGAAAACTGTTGTTATAACCCGAAAGGATTTTTTTTATACAGGATAGGGTGACAAACGATCACACAGTCCACCTGATGGTCAGTGGTTGCTGTGGCCCATAGACATCTACATTTATCCTCGTTTGCGAATCAAAATGCAGATGTGTTGTCACCCGTGAGGACTAAGATGGAATGCGATACGAATCCCTCATTTCCAGTAATAAGGGTCTCCGGTTCTCTACACTTACCATGCGGAACACAGCAGTGTTAAACTGCTATTTTACGCTGGTATTCTGTGAGGGCGTGATCCTACCCCGGTCGAGCCGACCCATTCGTGCTACAGCTATATTACTAATATAGCTGCGGCATGGCTCTACCACGTCCATTTCAAAAATAAATTTAGAGTTCAAAAAAGGTTAGATTGAAATCGTGCAAAATAACAAAATGTCTAGAATAAATTTGACACTGGTTTATTTATTTTTTATTAATTATAAGCCATTGATTATAATATAATATGCACTGCCATACCGTTCATCAGATTACGGTAAAACATTGTCAACTTATTGATTGCACTTGTACGATATTTTTTTTATATGCTTATAGGCATAGTACAATTAACTTACACTAGGTAGCGCGCGTATCGTACCGACTTTATTAGATAGTCAGATATAATTCAATTCCAATTAATGTATTATCATTGCTAATTAAACAATGTAACTATTCAAAATTTAAAAATATGTTTCCACAATTATTTCTTCTGCGGCAGCAGCGCGCCGCATACCAGCTAGTAATTAATAAAAAAAACATACATTACAGTGTAATGGCGGTGTAATAATTTAAAATTTTGTACAGCCGACTTCAATATAAGTTATTTAAGAATAACTCAAAAACTATAGGTCTGACCTTGATCAAATTCATATGGGACCACACGAGAAGTATCAGCTTTCATATAAAAAAAGTCATCGAAATCGGTTCACCCAGTACAAAGTTATGAGGTAACACACAAAAAAACATACAGTCGAATTGAGTACCGTCTCCATTTTGGAAGTCGGCAGAAAATATCCACAACCCCATATCATTCCGTGGGTGTCGTAAGAGGCGACAGAGGGAAACAAATGAGCAGATAGGCAGCAGCGTCTTCCTAATAACGACTAAAAATAAAAAATTGCGGTTACCAACCCGCTTGCCAAGAGTGGCAACTATGGCAAATATCCCCCCTGTAAGGCAATTTATGGGGGAGGCCTATGTATAGCAGTGGACTTTAATAAACTGTAACGGACACTGCTTGACTACAATCCTAGCAGGTGATACGTGGTGATGGAGTTTTAGATGGTAAATCCGATGGTTTTAGCGTAACAAACGTAGTAAATCTGCAATTAAAATTGCAATCCAAAATTGCATTGGAACGACGGAGATCGAACTCCAGTTGCCTCGTACTGTGTAATTTATGGCGAGGGCTGTGCTAAAACGCAAGTAATAAATTTAAAAAAAAAACAGAATATAGCGGAGTAGCCGTGTTATTGGAATTTTATTGTTTTAACGACTGTTTTTCTCGCCTAAAGAAGGACGTAGAAAAACAGAATATAACGGTCTTATTTATAGAAATTTATTTGTTTTGGGGTCGGGGTAAACAGTTAACGCGTTTGTTATTATCTTTAATGCTTAGTTCAACGTTTAACGTTATTTTTTATGAATTGTAGTCTCCCGCCGAGTCTGCCTGTAAGTATTTTCGGGTTGATCTCAGTGTGAGAATTTTCATTAGGTTAGACAGATTGATTCATGAGGAAGGTTTTGGGAATATTACTTATGAATATGAATCATACGTGGTAGAGCCATGCTGCAGCTATATTACTGTTATAGTTGTATCACGAATGGGTCGGCTCGACCGGGGAAGGACCACGCTCTCACAGAATACCAGCGTAAAATAGCAGCATAATGCTGCTGTGTTTTGTATGGTGAGTGTAGAGAACTGGCGACCCATTTTACTGGAAACGAGGCATTCCATCTTAGTCCTCAAGGGTGACGACGCATCTGCATTTTGATACTTTATTGAAGATAAATGTAGATGTCTATGGGTCACAGCAACCACTTACCATCAGGTGGACTGTGTGCTCGTTTGTCACCCTAATTCAATAAAACAAAACGATTACAAATTATTGTTACATTTTCGATGTTCAACTAATGTTACATTTTCAATTAAGGTGGAATAATCACGCCTCCTTAGATATTTTACCGTAACAACCTATTAAAGTCCACTATTGTACGTAAGCGTCCTCCATAGATCTGCTCGTAGATATTTGCCATAATTGCCACGCTTGGTAAGCGGGTTTGCAACCGCAGTTTTTTATTTTTAGTCGTTATAAGGTTATCGTTATTTTATTACCCCACATCGTCCCGTTTGTGTCGTAAGAGGCGACAGAGGGAAACTGAGGCAGAAGATGGGCAGCAGCTTAGAGTAATTACACATAGAGTGATAGTATCATACAAAATTCCGTTCAAAGTTGAAGCAACAACACAATGAATGTGTGCATAAGCGGCCTGTAATTACGTTTGCCCACACGCACACAAGTAAACGAGTAATGTATGCAAGTTAATGACATTTTCCCCAAAAAGCGGGGAAAATGTAATAGTAGCCATAGTCATAGGATTAATATTTAGGTTGCGTTTATAATTATTTATTAACTATTTTCAAAGAGAAAAATGTATCATTATTTATTTTTGTTAACTTATGTAATATTTAAATTATTAATATACGTAATATCTTGTGTTATATTCACAAATCTAATTATATTATTCTGTTAGAAGTGGTATATTTGTATAAATATCTGTTATTGATTTTCCATAAAATCTTATATTATTTGTAAATATTAATTTTTATATAATACCCAATGGCCTTATTCTATTATATATAGAGACGTGAAAGAAATGAAGGAGGCAAATGCGTACGTCCATTTCTTAAAGTTTTTCCAATCCAGCCCCACTTACACATAACAAGTGAATAGTTATCAGATAATCATTTTACCTCTCAGATATTTTTTCATTCGTTATTCATTACTAGCTGTGGCTGTGGCCCGCGCCTTCACACGCATATTAAAGCATACACTGATCGCGATTCTTGCCATTCTAAGAATCTAAGTGATATATTTAATTTAAATCGGTCTCAACGTATAGGTTAAAACATACAACTTTCACAGAATGGATATAATATTAGAAGGAATCACGAGACTTAAGAGTGCGGTCAGCTTCAAGTGATTATTATTATTACTTTATTGGATATTATATGTTGCATTAAAACAAAATAAAATTCGGAAGGAGATAAACTATTCAAATAAAACATGAAATTAAAAATGTTTATTAAATAATATAAAATAAAGTAAAATATACTCTAGTGCTTAAAAACAATATCTCTTAATGACCCTGAAACTGCAACTGTTTTCTAAACAACTGCCGCCTTGATGACGCTATCCTCGAAATGTTATATTTTTTAGATTCATAAAAGAATCGAACTAAAAATGTTAAATATATGTAAATTATAATAAAAAAAAATCATAGGCTATGTTATTTATCCTAAAATACAGACCATAAAAATTTAAAAACAACTGCACATTAACAAAACAAAATAAAATTAACATATTTTTTTTTCGTGGAAAATGGGAACCCGAATAATATTTGGTAAATAAAAATACATATTTATATGTGAATGAGACTATTGTATGTATTTTTTTAAATATGCATTTTTTTAAATTATAATAATAAGAAAAATGGGGTAACATATTTTACTATGCCTAGCAACATTTTCACTATATTGGCGTCTGTCAAATTTATTATTTATTATTTTGTTTTATTGAATGTTTTTTTTACAAAAATATAATATGCTAAGCAGTAATTACCCGTGAAATGAGATTTTTAATTTTTTTTAGTGATTATGTGATGAGTTGTAACACCCTTTCACAGTACAGTACGTCATTTTTTTGAAAAATTGTGCGAGCTGTTTACACGACTACGTGGACTCGAGTACTAACGCGCCAAAAGTCGTACTTAGCCTTTAAAGGCTAACTTGAAATGGCTTCACTTTGCGTGCGCCTACTGCGGTTCTAAGCTACTTACTAATACTTCTATGGGCATCAGTATCTTTCTGATAACAGCAAAACAACAATAAAAAAACTGAGGTTGCCAACCCGCTCGCCAAGCGTGGTAACTATGACAATATAACACCCATGATTAAAGTTACGAAGAGACGGCCTCCAGTCCCCGACGACCCCGCTATTCCTGGCTACGATGGCGACCATGGTTACGCATGGCAGGGGGTGCTAAGAATCTCCGGTGGAGGTTCGGTTGCCACCTGAGACGACTCGACGTACATATAACGCACGCACCCTGATGACTGAGGAGAAGATCCTGGAGCTGGAAGAAGAGATAGACAAGTTGCGCTGGAATATTATAGGATTATCTGAGGGCCGATGGTAATCCTCGAATACGGCAACTTGTTTTATCACCGGGAGGGCGACCATCTGTCGCAAGGAGGTGTCGGATTTATCGTCCACAAGTCTGTCGTTAACAACGTTGTAAAGACTGAGAGTGTGTCGACGAAGGTTGCGTACTTTATACTCAGAATCACCAAATGGTCATACAGGTTTCCGCACCAACCTCGGTACATCCCGATGAGGAGGTGGAGGAAAATTATGAGGATATGTCTAGAGCCATGCATTCCTCCAAAACCCAATTCTCCTAGACTTCAACGCAAAACTAGGCGCAAGAGATAACGGTGAGCTGAAGGTAGGGATATTTGGAGTAGGGCAACGGAACCCAACGGGCCAGCAGCTGGCCGACTTCTTGTAGAAAGAGGGACTCTTTATGATGAATTCTTTCTTCCAGAAGCGGCCCCACAGGAAACAGTGGTAGAGCCACGCGGCACCTCTTGCTGTCGCACGGATGGGCCAGCTCGAACCGGGGTGGTACCACGACCTCACAGAAAACCAGCGTGAAGTAGAGGTTTACCTCTGCGTTTCGCTTGGTGAGTGCAGGTGGCCGGAGGCCCTTTTTACTGGAAATGAGGCATTCCATCTTAGTCCTCACGGGTGACAACGCATCTACATTTTGATTTGTAATAGAGGATAGATGTAGATGTCTATGGGCCGCAGCTACCACTTACCATCAGGTGGACTGTGTGGTCGATTGTCACCCTTTTCCTATAAAAAAAAGGAAGTAAACCTTCGAGCCCATCGAGCCCCAACGGTTCGACAAAAAATGAGATTGACTTCATTATGACGACCTGATGACAACTGTTCAGTGATCGCGAGGGTGAAAACTGGCAGCGATCACCGAATGGTGAGAGGCACACTGAATCTAAACGTTAAGTTGGAGAGGTAACGTCTAATGAAGTCAACGCTTCGTCCCCCTCGTGCTCTAATCTAAAGTCCCGAAACCTTTCAACTCGAGCTACAAAATCGTTTTCAGTGCCTAGAAAATTGCAATGCAGTGAACGATATGAATGACAAGCTCGTGAACACTGTCCATGCGGTCGGAGCTATGTTTTGCAAGACCCGCTGCAGAATAACACAAAAAGTCTCCGATCACACTCTTAATCTCACGGCTGTTAGACGGGAAATAAAGCTGCAGTCTTCAGTAGATTTGACAGCATACAGTTAACTGAAAAGACAGATCTCCAAATGCATGCGACGGGACTTACGCAACTTTAACACTGGTCGTATTGAAGAAGCCATTAAGCAGAACCAGGGCTCCAAAGTCTTTGCTAGAGATCGGTCTGCCAGACAGAGCTAACTGTCGAAGCTGAAGACAGTGTGGCAGCGTGGCAGCGGCCACATACACACCATTCGGCAAATTGTACAGAAGTCCGAGGAGTACAATTTGCCACATGTCTGGCGTATGTGGACTGTGAGAAGTCTTTGATTCCGTCGAAATTTGGGCGGTGCTACAGTCCCTCCAGCGATGCCAAGTTGACTGTCGGTATATCAAAGTGCTAAAGTGTTCAGTAGGCCTACGATGGCTATCCGAGTACGGAAACAGAGTACGAAAACTATCCAACTGAGGTGTAAGACAGGGTGACGTTATATCCCTGAGACACTTCACCGCGGCATTGGAAGATATTTTCAAGCTTCTGAACTGGAAAGGATACGGTATTAACATCAATGGCGGGTTTGTCACTCACCTTCAATTTGCCGACGATATAGTCCTTATGACAGAATCGCTGGAGGACCTAAGCACTATGCTCACTGACCTCAATAGTGCCTCTCAACGGATAGGTCTTAAGATAAACATGGACAAAACAAAGGTCATATATAACGTATATATATATATATATATATATTTGGGTACTCTGAATACATATATATAAATTACGTGTCAAATTGTTTTTCCGCGATGAACTCCTAAACTACTGAACTGATTTCAATGAAATTTGCACACTTTGTGCAGTTTGGTCCAACTTGAGAGATAGGATAGTGATCCTGATAAGTGACACGCAATATTTTTTTATTACTAATTTAAGAATTTTTCGTTATATATATATATATATATATATATATATATATTATATATATATATATATATATATATATATATATATATATATATATATATATATCGTCACACCTATGCCGGTAGTTGTTGGGATCACTAAGCTTGAAGGTGTTGGATGAGTATGTTTAACTGGGACAAATAGTCCGACTAGGTAAGTCAACTTCGACCTAGAGGTCAATCTACGGATTCAACTCGGCTGGGCAGCGTTCGGGAAATTACGGACATCTTCTCGTCAGGTATACCTCAAAACTTGAAAAGAAGACTGTAACATCAGTGGTGTTGCCAGTGATGAACTATGGAACTGAGACGTGGTTCTTCAGTGCTGGCCGGATGAGGAAGCTCAAGGTCGTTCAGCGAGCTATGGAGAGGGCTATGCTTGGAGTTTCTCTGCGTGATAAACTTAGAAATGAGGATATCCGCAGTAGTACCAGAGTGACTAACATAGCCCAATGGATTAGAAAGTTGAAGTGGAAATGGGCCGGCCATATAGCCCGAAGAACCGACAACCGATGGGAAAAAAAGTTCTCGAGTGGCGGCCTCGTACCGGCGGACGAAGTGTAGGGCGTGCCCGCACTAGATGGAATGACGACCTGGTAGACATGTAGGAAGTCGATGGATGTAGGTGGCTCAGGACCGTGCTTTGTAGCATTTCTTGGGGGAGGCCTATATTCAGCAGTGGACATTTTAAAGCTGTAATGGATGGTATTAATTCATAAATTTCATAGGGTAAGTGACAATATACCTAGGTCTAAAATGCAGTTAGCACTAGTTCACCAAAATTAAATCCCATGTCGACAAATATGTCAAATGACTGTGTTTATCGTTGTAATACGAGCAGCGATACGTTGTTTAAATTGGCCGTACGCCAGGCAATTACGTAGAACGTGCGGATGGTGATAGAATGCACACGGAAATGCTCTGACAAATTTTCGTAAATTTTTATCATGTTGTATAATTTTAATTTTTATTCCTTTGTGAAAAACAAATACTTTTATAGTTTCGAGGGTTTGTGCCATCATAAATTCGATTACACAGATTTTTGTGGAACATACATACATGTATACATAAGCACGCACACCTCTTACCCAGAGGGGTAGGCAGAGACTACGGACTTCCATTTGGCACGATCCTGACACACCTCTCTCGCCTCGTCCACATCCTTATACCTACGCATATATGCTCGTATGTATGGAATATACATACAAAAGTTACGCCTGTGATTTCCGAGGGGTAGGCAGAATCGGGAGGAAAGCGAGCTCAGATCACGCTTAGCCAAAGTATATGGGTATAGATGGAACATTGTGAAAGAAATAATAGGTGGCTAGCTTACCGCTTATACAATCACAAAGCCAATATTCCATTATTTGCCTCTTACGACGTGCTAGATACCTAAGTTACACAGTTGGCACTTTCTTAGGTGATTAAACTCCTATAGAAGAATGGGACTTATAAGTTCCAGATAGTTAGGAAATTTTCAGATATCATATAGCAAATCTAATATACAAAAATTTATGTTTGTTTGTTCGTATTTTATCCGATGCCATATAGTTAATCAGTTAAAGGCGTAGTACAATTAACCTACAGTAGGTAGGCGCGCGTTTCGTTCCGACAAATTTTTATGAGAGTGAATTTTACTGTATATATTGTCGTTCCTAATTAAAAAATATAACCCTTCCAAATTTAAAATGATATTTCTACAATTATTTCATAAGCGGCAGCAAGTCACCCGGTACCAGGTAGTTTCTTATAAATTCAAAAATTGCTTTTCATATCATGCCTTGTGTACTTACATTAACAAATGTAACGGCGATAAACCTATCAACCACCGTTTACGTGGTAGAGCCACGCTGCAGTTGTAAAAATAGCTGCAGCACAAATGGATTGGTGTGACTGGAAGAAAACCACGCCCTCACAAAATACCAGCATTAAATACTAGCATAATGCTACAGTGTTACATATAGTCACCCTTTTTACCATGATTTTATTAACTCGCTTTCGTGTAGGTATGTTTGTGCGGGTCGATTTACGTAGTAATAAAAATGCCAACAAAAACATAACTTGTAAAAAAAGCCAAGTCTCGCAACTCAGTTCTTCTACCTTAAAAAGTTGTGAGATCCATGTAATACCAAGTCGGTTAATTTATTCAGTCCATAGATTGATACATAGATTGACTTGGCAATCGCACATAAAAACACAATATATCTCACAAGTAATACATATTATATTAAATTAGATTGTTTAGTGCGATTGCCAAGTCAATCTATGTATCAATCTATGGACTGAATAAATTAACCGACTTGGTATTACATGGATCTCACAACTTTTTACGGTAGAAGAACTGAGTTGCGAGACGGCTTTTTTTACAAGTTATGTTTTTGATGGCATCTCATATCTTTTTGTAGATAGTTATATCTAAGTAGCTATTTACACCTATTATTCCATTATATGTACATATATAGGTACACTGATTCATTCACTGCAAATGTAACTTTGTAATACTATATGGCATTACAAAGTTATTTATGCAGTTAATGTATCTCGAAAACTGGACCGAAATTGTAAAATATTTTAATTTTTCCTTGATTTATATACTAAACAATAATTAAATTCCAAATTTGAAGTTTCTATGTCTGCTAGAAGTGCCTTAGAGTTTTGATGATCGGTCAGTCAGTGAGTGACAACATTAAGAAACTTTGACTAGTTATAATTCTTAAACTACTGGTTCCAATTCAATGAAATTTGAAATATACCGAGTTCATACAATGCCTACTTGGTTAGTAATTTCAAATTCAGGCTTCTAGTTTTATCCATACCGAAGGTATAGCGTTTCGGAAATGGCCTGAACTGCTTTGAGAAAAGGATGGTACGGCCGTGCCGCTTTTTTGCTCGACTTGGCGGGTGCACTACCGTGCCCCCAGATAGTAAAAGATTTTAAACTAACCTAACATCCGATGACTATGTAATATTAAGAAGAAAAAAATGTGGTATATTAAAAAAATATCTACATGTTTTAAAAAAATCACTTGTTAATGGTAACGAGTCATTCAATCTTAGTGCCCAAGGATGACAACGCATTCTGCATTTTGATTCCTATTCGAAGTTAGATGTAGGTGTCTTACGGGCCACAGCATTCTCCTACTATCAAGTGAACTGTGCTCGTTTGTTGGCCATACTTGAAAAAAAAAATACAAAATGATCATCAATTCAAACATAACAAAATCTAAGGTATTAATAATAATGTTTACCACATCTGGTATGTGAAAATTATTTAACATAATATATAACCATTATTTTCATAAGCAAGCAAGTCAATAAATTAAATACTTATTAAGGAATTAAATGAAATTAAATAAATTAAAATTACAATTGTCGTGTCAATTACTATTGTTTTATAACTAGGCATAATTAATTAAGCATAGGTATATAGAAAACATTAAAATGTCAAAGGAGTATTTAATCTAAAGAATAAACGTAGTGATTATATTCCATATTCTCTTTGCATATAACTATAAATGTTTAAAGCATGGCTATGTCAATGTCATTTAAGAAGTCTTTTACATCATAAATACACTTTAATAACAGCCAGCTTTTGAGTTTAGTTTTAAACTTACCAATAGGATAAGGGTGACAAACGAGCACACAGTCCACCTGATGGTAAGTGGTTGCTGCGGCCCATAGACATCTACATCTATCCTTTATTACAATAAAAAGAAAAGGAAACATAAAACTATAGAAAGGAAGAAAGAAGAACATGCTAATCGGGTTGACTTAAATAGAAAAATTTCAGTTTTTTCCACCAATGCCTCATTCTCAGAATCGGATTGCGATACCGGTAATATTTCATCATCTAAAATTAAAATTATGGGATCTAACTCTAACCAAGACAACATATCAGGACAAAGTGTTTATGAATCTCCCAATATCATCATCCAATATTGCTTGTTCTCAATCATCTGAAATCCCTCTTTCACAATCATCTGACATTCCTCTACCACAAACATTAAATTCTACCCATAGTCATATCTCTTCTAAATCTCTTAACACACACATAAATAGCGATAATGCAAAATCAATTTCACAAAAATTTCAATCTTTTCGCCCTTATAATTCTACAGATTCTGGTCCTTTTATCGTCCATGTTCAAGTAAAAGAAGATTCTCCTAATTCTGGTAAGACTTTAAATGCTATTTCATTTGGTCACTTTTTGAAAAAATTAAATATTCAAAATATAGTTAATGGAGGTCTAAAACGTAGCGGGAGGAATAGAATAACGATTGAATTCTCTAAATTTATTGATGCAAATTTATTTTTAGAAAATCCATCTGTAAATGATAAATACAAAACGTTTATTCCATCCTTCCACGTATCTCGTATGGGTGTTATAAAAGGTGTACCAAAAGATTGGACACCAGAAGAGATTATTTCTGAACTATCTACGTATCCAAACACTATACCTGTATTAAAAGTAAGAAGATTAAATTACCGAGTACGCAATGAAGACAAAGTCAGATATGAAAGCTCTGAAAGTGTCGTAATCACATTTGACGGTCAAATCCTTCCCTCAAGGGTTTATTTTTGCTATTCTTCCATCCCTGTTGAAATTTATAAGCTTCCAACAATTCAATGTTTTCAGTGCTGCAGATTTGGACACACTAAAGATTTATGTCGTTCCAAGCCAAGATGCTCAAAATGTGGCGATGATCACTCTTCTTCTTCTTGCGACAAAGATAATGGGACCTTTCGTTGTTTATTCTGCTCAGGTAACCACAAAGCCACGGATTCTAGATGCCCTGAACATACACGACAAATTAATATTAAAATCGAAATGGCACAAAATTCAATCTCATACCTAGAAGCATCACAAAAATATCCCCAAGTTTCTTCAAAATCTTATGCTGATGTTCTGATCTCAAAAAACCCTATAAATTCTTCGCTTTCTACTAATCCTACAAAGGATCATTTTCTTTCACACCCTATTTCATCTAATAAAACTTCTTATAAGAAATCATTATTTATTCCTAAATCATTTCGTCACCATTCACAAATAGGATACGACAAAAAAATTCATCAAAAAATTATTGAAGATTTCTCAATTCCACAACCAGAGGATGGTTGTGCTCTTCGGGTTTCTCCTGATACTACACAGGATAGTTTTAATTCTATAGAAAGTATTATAAATTCCCTTATTAACATAATCATATCTTCGTATTCGTCAAAGTTACCGTCCCACGTTGCCCGCTTACTAAATTCTATACCTGAAATTCTTCATGACATTCACTCTCACAAAGATCCTTCAATGGAATTGTAGAAGCATTTTAGACAAACGTTCTGAAATAATTTATTTATTAAAAAAGTACAATGTTTGTATCGCTGCTATTTCAGAGACATGACTGAAACCGGATTCCAACATCAGAATCCCTGGTTTTTGTTGTGTTAGAAATGACAGATCTGATGGTTATGCCGGATGTGCTTTACTTATAAAGAATAATATCGCTTATACCATTGTAGATACTTATGATGAAATATTTGACTTTAATATTGTATCAGTAAGAATTCAAAATATTACATTTGTTTCTATTTATGTTCCCTCCCCGTCTGTCCATACGTTTCGCAGAATAAAATCTTTAATAGCCTCGTTACCCAAACCATTTTTAATTCTTGGTGATTTTAATTGCCATCATTATTTATGGGGTGATAATTGTAATAGATACGGCAGTTTATTAGTTGAAATAATTGACGAACTTAACATTGGCGTCCTTAATACTGGTAAAATCACCAAACGCTCTCGTCCCAATGAGTCTAGAAGTGCTGTAGATTTATCAATTTGTTCTCCTGATTTAACCTCTCTTTTAAATTGGACAGTTTTAGATAGCTCTCACGGCAGTGATCATTTTCCTATTCTGATTTCCTTTCCAAACAAAGAATCAGCAAAAATTAACAAAAAACCTTGTATTAAATACAAATTAGACAAAGCAGACTGGTACTTGTATAATAGTATTCTTTACAATGAAATTCTAAAAATCGCTCCTATTTCTGAAAATAATTTAATTTCAATTGTTGAAGCATTTACAAACGCAATTATAAATGCAGCAGACCAAACAATTCCTATTAAAACTTTAAATAATAAGTGTAAGCCCTCCCCTCCATGGTGGGATTCTGAATGTACTGAGGCCATTCATAATAGAAAAAAAGCCGAAAAACAATATAAATTAGACATGAGTTCAGAAAATTATTCAAACCTTCTACGTATACAAGAAGTAACTAAAAATACTCTTCGCGCCAAAAAACAAACAAGTTGGCAAGCCTTTTGTTCTTCAATATCTCCCTCAATTCCTTCATCAGTTGTTTGGCACAATATAAGAAAATTTCGCTGTTGTTTTTCATCTTCTTCTTACAGTGGTGCCAATCCGTCACAATCAATGAATTCTTTTCTAGACAAACTTGCCCCCTCTTCTGCTCCTTCGAGAGAGGAGCTACCTCAAAGTATTCTTTGTGAATCTTTTTTTGATCCCTTAGAACGTCCATTCTCTTTAAATGAATTAAAGCTTGTCCTTTCTCACGTCCACGATTCGGCACCTGGTCTAGACGGTATTCCATATTCACTACTAGCCAAATGTAACGATCAAATTTTAACCTTCTATTTAAATATCATTAACGCTTTGTTTGACATAGGTTTTGTTACTGACTCTTGGCGAACTCAAGTAATTATCCCTATCTTGAAACCTGACAAAAACCCTAACGATGGCTCTTCCTATCGACCGGTTGCTCTATCCTCAACTCTAATTAAAACCTTTGAACACATGATCAAGAATCGTCTTGAATGGTATGTAGAAAGTCATGGATTATTATCAAATACTCAATATGGATTCAGAAAAGGTAAAAGCACATATGACAGTCTTTCAATCTTCACCACAGATATTAGACTAGCATTTTCGAGAAATAAATCGGTCCTTGCTGCTTTCCTTGACATTTCTTCTGCTTACGATAATGTTAGACTTAACATCCTTAGAGAAAAGATGTTTAAGCTTTTCAAAGGTCTTCCGCAAGGTTCGGTTTTAAGTCCTCTATTATACAATATTTATACGTCAGATTTAGACCAGTCCGTTTCAAAGTGTAGAATTTTGCAATACGCTGATGATATCATAGTTTATGTAAATGATAAATGTATAGAATCCTGTGCTAATGCGATAGAACAAGATCTCCTCTCTATGGCCACGTGGTTAGATGATCATGGACTAGAACTTTCCCCAAATAAAAGTAATACAGTAATCTTTTCCCGCAAAAGAGTTTTACCAGAAATACAGGTTCGCCTTTTTAATTATCCGCTCGAAAATATTCATCAAGTTAAATTCCTTGGTGTAATTCTTGATAATAAATTATCCGGTATGCCTCATATCATTTATACCTAAAAAAAATGCGAAAAAAGTATAAACATTCTAAGAGCTTTGTGCGGGGTCTGGTGGGGCGCCCATCCATATTCTTTAAAATTAATTTATAATGCAATTATAAGAAGTCGATTAGATTATGCCTCATTTCTTCTTGAACCTGCTAATAAGAAAGGATTGAAAATTTTAGATATTGTTCAACACAAGTCTTTAAGATTAATTTTAGGCGCTATGAATTCATCGCCTATCAATGCCTTGCAAATAGAATGCGGTGATCCTCCGCTTTTTATTAGACGACAATATTTATCAGATGCTTTCCTTTTTCGTGTTCTTCAATTTTCCAACCATCCACTAATTCCTAAAACTCGTTTACTTTCTCATTACATTTTAATTAATTTAGGAAAATACTGGCGTAATAAAGAAACGCCTAAGCTAGTAAAAAGCTATGAACAATATAATACCTTACTAGATCCTATTCATAGGTCGGTGACTATGCCTCTTTTCTCCAATTCATTTGATGTTGCACTTTTTAAACCCAATGTTATATTAGATATAGGATTAAATAAATTTTCTATTGAATCAAATAATTTTTTTTTATTTGCGTTGGACAAGAATTTTCCAGGTTATCATTATATTTTTACAGACGCTTCTAAAATTAACTCTAAAGGTTGTACTGGCTACGCAATATATCACCAAAATTGGAGAATAGTTCAAAAAATGAAAAGTCCTCCCGAATCTTCAGTTTTTACAGGAGAAATGTTAGCCATTTTACAAGCAATAAAATATTGCTATAGTTTTAAATTAAAATCAAGCGTGATTTTTTCAGATTCTCTTAGTTCTTTACAGGCATTGTTATGCAATCCTTTCTATGACATTTCCCGCAATCCCTTGATATTTGAAATTAAGAAACTTCTATTCTTATACCAATTTCAAAACATCAACATTTCTCTTGTTTGGATTCCTAGTCATATTGGTATATCTGGTAATGAATATGCTGATAAACTTGCTAAACAAGCTATAGTCTGTGGGGATACATTCATATTTAAAAATTATTGCTATGACCTTATAAGGACTACGAAATTATTATATAAAGATAGGTGGTCAAAACATTGGGACAAAACTAAAACGACAAAAGGCTGCCAATATGCCAAAATTCAACCCACCATTCCTTCTAAGCCTTGGTTTTATAAATTAACCTTAAATAAGAAACATACATCAATGCTTTGTAGAATGCGCCTGGGTCATTGTTGTAATTCGGTTCACCTTGCTAGGCTTCATATTAAAAATACTTCTATATGTGAGTATGGTTTAGATATTGGTGACCTCAACCATATATTCTTCTCATGTCCTTTATATGATCATACTTCATTATTTAACACTTTGGTGAAACTGAAAATACCTCTTCCTACAGAAATTCGTTCTCTTTTAATTTATTCTAAAAAAAGTAAAAATGTTTTCAATTGCCTTATGGAATATTTAGATTTAAATAATATTAAGTTATAAAATTTTATTCATTATTTAGAATTTAATAGTCTTTATATAGTTTTATTTAATATTTTAAATGTGGTAATGAGTTCAGTTTTATTTTATTTTAATTCTATATAATTTTAATATTCTTCATTTATTGAATAAACTTCAGTACAAGTCATTTCATATTTCATTAGTTCTTAACTTTATTCGGTTTTAAATCAGAATCACAGTTTCCATTTTTACTGTTCGCCGTTTCTTACAAGTATTATTTATTGACTGGAGGTTGGCAGTAATTGTAAGGTTGCCATAAACAAAAAAAAAACCATGCGTCGATAACATGTTTAAGTAATTAAGGCGGTTGTTACGCTCTTGAGTTTTTTCCGTTTCTGTTACTATTATATTTATATTAATGTCTCCAATTAATAAAATATTTTTATTAGATTTTAAGGTAGATAAGTGTGTGTTCAGTGAGTTAATGAACATGTCGGCATAAGTGTTTGATGGAGAGCGATATATAATAGAGCCTACAATAATAACGTTGTTAAAAGCAATCTGTATACACATACATGTTGGAGACTGATTTCCGACACTTTATGATTATGTATCCCTTTAACGTACGCTACTAAACCGTCGTTCTGATTAATATGTAAAGTTGAGGCAAATTTGCTTGTTTGGCAAATCAATTGAGATTTGAACATCCTGCGGAATTCAAAGTGGCTTTGAGAATAATACCGAATAATTTTGACGAATTGCTTTCATTGATAACAAGCTCTCCTCAACGTCAATATACATTCAGGAGTGATGTTTTAACAGCCAAAATAAAACTCGAGATAACACTGATATTTTTGGCTTCAGGAAAGTAATTTCGGAACCTCGGTCACTTTTATCTTGTTTCGAAACCATCTATTTCTCATTTAATACTAGAAGTATGCTGGGCAATATATAGCATTGAACAAATTACCCAGAAAAAAGACTGAGGTAACATACATAAAAAAACCATACAGTAGAATTGAGTACTGTCTCCTTTTTGAAGTCTGTAGAAAAATGCGTTCATTTACCCTCATTTACTAATATATATATATATTTTTATGATACGATTTGATATCACCCTACAATACTACGCCAACGACTAAAGCTGAATGCACATTTGTCCGCTCCGCAAGCGCCGTACGCGCCGTACGTGCCGAATTTTAGAATTCGTTGTATGAAATCATATGAAACCTCGCACATTACACCCGTACCGTAAGTGCCGAATTAATGAAAAAATGCGGTAGGTATACGATATCGAAGTGCGAATGCTGATGACGTCATATAATGCGGTACGTGCTGATACTCAGTGTTGTCTAATGTTGGCAACTTAGTGGATTTTCCACTATAACTGGTGGTTTCGACTTACATGATAATATTTGTATTTTTATAACTTTTAATTCATTCGTAATTATTTATACATAATTTGAATTTTTTGCATCGATTATCAATATGTATACTTAGGGATAAATTATTTAAATACTGAACTAACCAAAAAATAGTTAAATTTAATTAAAAAACCGAATTATATTTGATTACTTAATTATCAATAAAATACTTACCTCAAACATTCAACAAGTCTTTTCTCTGATTCAATTGGCCTTCTAAATCTTGAGTTTTCCATAGAAAGATATGGTTTTAGTATATATGTAGCAATTCTTGAAATTTCTTGTATTTTAAGTGCAAATATCTAAAAAAAATCGTTCATCATCATCTAATAAGTCTTTAAATAAAGTATATTATTTCCTTCATATTCTCCATACAATTGCTTTTTTAAATTAATATTATGAATTCAGAATCTTCTTTTTCTTCGAATTTTATTTTCTTCTTCCTCTGCCAATAAGCAGGCTATTACTATATTTCTTTCCATAGTGATTTCGAGCGATCAATTTCACTGTACCGTTTCACACCAGTTGTTGGAGAAAATTACAAAAGTTGTTGGTAATACAAAAGATTTGCGTACGGCGCGGAGGCAAATGTGCGAGGCCATCAGTAAAAACTCGGCGCGTACGCCGCGTACGGCGCCTGCGGCGCGGACAAATGTGCGTTCAGCTTAACCAAGCACTGACTACGTGGGAGTGAGTTACCTAGCTATACCGCCCTTACAGTGGTTTCTGATAGATTATATAGTATTACTTGGTTTTCTTTTACATGGGGCACACATATATATTTGAATTACGAATGTTTTATTTTTTAAAACATCAGAAAGTCATATTTTGATTAAAATAATTTTTACGGGGAAATTGTTTTTTATCTGTCGAAGTTAGTCATCCATAGCAAAAGTGTATTAAAGCAAAACGATTTTAAAGCGATGATTTTTTTTATGATTTTAAAACTTCACTTTTTTCGCAAGATTGGACTGCTCATGTTCAAAATGCTTTTGCAAGGGAAGTATCTCATTTGGGCACCGTAGGCTTAGAATTTGAGCGTTAGGCCACGCTCAAATTGTGTGTGTGATCTGCAACTGCGATTACTATGAAAACTGTGAAAAAATGCTCGCCCTCAGTAGAATGTCGTCTAAATATGTAGTTACGTTTAAAATTTCATCCCCGTTTAATTCATCAGGGACAATGATCCCTCTTACATTATTATTTTGTATTAGTTTTACTTTTTATACACTTTGCTATTTTTGATGAAATAAGGTAATTTTTTATTATTATACGGTGTTATTTTTCTTCACTATTTGCCGATAGTAGTTATTCTGAACCTTCTTTGTAAATTTCGGGAAAATTCACAACGGGGATTTGGGGATTGCTATGCAGTGGACTTGTGGATGGATGTATAAGTAGTAGTAAATGGATGAATGGATTAACATAAACTTAAGTGGGGTTGTTATAAATTAATATATATATATATATATATATATATATATATATATATATATACTTCACCTGAGGATGCCTCGTGTAGAGGCGAAACACGTGTCGTATTTTCGAGAGTGGTGTGTCGTGCCTAGTGTGGTGGTGCTGGGGATGGTAGTGTTGGGATTGACGGCGACGGGTATAGTGCGCACGATTGAGAGAGGTTGGGAGGTCCCCTTAAAACTGGACAGGACACATCATTTTCTTTCTTTACGCGGAATTAAGCAAATTAATTTATAACAACCCCATTATAATGTATTTCCGCAAAGTAACGCCTGATTCAATCAATTATATAAACTTACTTTTCAATATATGTATTATTTTGTTAACCAACGAGGCTACCTTAACTAGTGTTGACTGGCAGCCAGCCAACTGGCTGCGGCTGCCTGCGGACGCCGATCTGTTACTTGCAATAACGACGAGCCAACGTGATTGAACGACCTCGTATTGTTATGAAAAGCCTAGACTTACAAGTATGTGACGTATTGATATATTGTATAATATTGTTACTTCTATATTACGGATTGTTGATATTAACCGACTCCGAAAAAGGAGGAGGTACTCATACTCAATTCGACTGTATTTTTTTAATGTGTGTCACCTTAGAACTTTTTTCTAGGTGGATCGATTTTGATTATTCTTTTTTTATTCGAAAGCTGGTGCTTCTCATGTGGTCCCATAATGATGCCAATTTGATCAAGATCTGACCAGTAGTTTTCACGTATAAAAAGTATTGCAGTAGAATATTATGCTTATCAGCCATAAGGAAAGAAAATTAACACTTTCACTGTCCGGTTTCCAGACACAATAGTAAAACAATAGCAGTGCCCTATATGTAGTGCACGGGACAGCGAAAGGGTTAAAATACAGTTTCATCCTGCCACATATATCACTTGTCACATCTCGAATGGTCGGACGTCGTTTCTGAAAATCAGTGTTGCATAAATCCTCACGGATATTGAGTAAGTAATAAAGGTATTTTGAACATTCTATTCTACCTGTAACAAAATTATAGGACAGGGGACATATATTTTGTGAAAATTTGTCGAAACGCATCCACGTGTGATAGAGTACGGTCCGCTGGGCCTCTTCGTCTGGCGTACGGCCAATTTAACGCAGTATCTACATCCCATAATCCCAGTAGAATATTCATTTAAATTGGATACTTTCATAATTTAGTTGTATTACGTTCGCTTCACTTAATAACTTATAATAGTATTTTAATGATTTTTTTTTAATTATACTACATTACATAGGTTGAACTATGCGTTACTTTTTAGGTGATCATAAAAATTAATATGCTTATATCCGCTTAATAAAATAAAATAATGTGTCTTACCTAGTTTGAAGAGCACCTCACGACCACTCTAAATTGCGTACATTATCCCCGTCACCACTAATCCCAGCACCCCTACTCCCAACACCACTACACTAGGAAAGACACCACACCGTCGATAATAGGACACGTGTTTCGCCTCTATTTTTATTATACTATTAAGTAATAGAATGCAGAAAGTTATTATCAATGGTAAAAGTTCTTCCGGCTCACCTGTACTAATGGGTGTCCCTCAGGGCTCAATTCTCGGCCCATTCCTGTTTCTAGTGTATAATAATGACTTACCTTCTATTGTAGAGGATAATCATGATATAGTATTATTTGCTGATGATACTTCTTTGATTTTTAAACTTAAACGTCAATCATTTAAATGTGACGAAGTGAATAATGCTATATCAAAATTAGTGCATTGGTTTAACGTTAATAATTTACATTTAAACGGAAATAAAACTAAATGTATTAAGTTTACAACAACGAATGTTAGAAATCTGAGTACCAATGTGTTTTTAAATGGGGAAGAACTGAGCCCTGTTGAATCCACTGTTTTTCTTGGCATCACTCTCGACGCAATGCTTCAGTGGGGCCCCCATATATCCAAACTAGCAAGCAGACTAAGTTCTGCAGCCTATGCTGTAAAAAAGATTAGAGGTCTCACTAGTGTCGAGACAGCTAGATTAGTTTATTTCAGTTATTTCCATAGCATAATGTCTTATGGGATTTTGCTATGGGGAAATGCGGCTGATTCAGAAACTATTTTTGTTTTACAGAAGAGGGCCATTAGAGCTATTTACAACCTAAAACTGAGAGAGTCTCTTAGAGATAAATTTAAAGAAATAAATATATTAACTTTGGCCTCTCAGTATATTTACGAAAATTTAATGTATGTTCACAAAAACAAAGGTAGTTTTAGTAAAAAAAGTGATGTGCATTCTGTAAACACTAGGAACAAACACAAGCTAGTGATACCAGTTTCTCGACTCCACAGAGTCATTATTTCATTCTTGGGGCAATGTATACGCTATTACAACAAGGTCCCGGAAAGTGTACAGGCTCTCTCCATTAGCAAATTTAAATGTTTTGTTAAGTTGAAACTGTATAAAAAGGGTTATTATAGTATAAATGAATACATGGTTGATAATAACCCCTGGTAATGAGGTGATCGCTTCCAAGCTGTTTCTAAAATAAATTTTGTACTTATATAGTTAGTACAACCATTATTGTAAAATTTGCTTTAAGAAAAAAGTCCCGCTGGGTTTCTTGCTGGTTCTTCCCAGGACAGAGGTTATTTTTTTCGAACCAGTGGTAAAGTAAAAAATGACTTTCAATAAGAATTACACATGTGATCTATATTGAATAAAAAATTATTCTATTCTATTCTATTCTACACGAGACATCCTCAGGTGAAGTAGACTACGGTGGCTGACCTGTGGTGGTTTGACTGTTTGCTCATTTGTCACCCTTATTCTATTAAAAAAATCTCTCCCGCGATAGAATACATCCAGAGAGTACGGTCCTGTCCCAGTTGCACCTAACGACTACGCGTAAATATAACAAAGATTCCTCGCGTAAAGCATGTGATGTTTATATACAAGATGGTTGTTCTGCCGTCATGGGATGCGGTCTTAAAATCTTACTGGCTTTTCCCATGGTTATTTCTATAATACCCACGGGGCGTAATTTGGTGAAGAATACCAAAGAGAATATAATCACTACGTTTAAAGAATACTTTTACACTACCGCCTCAAAACAACATTCGGTAAAACAAGTGGTACAATTAAAAATTTTGTACAAACTACATCAATATAAATAAAATGAGAACATCAACAATGTGATTGAATTCAATTAAATTAGCATTATTAAGGATAACTCAAAAACTACTGGTCAGATCTTGATCAAATTGGCATCATTATGGGACCACATGAGAAGCACCAGCTTTCGAATAAAAAAAGAATAATCAAAATCGATCCACCTATAAAAAAGTTCTAAGGTGACACACATTAAAAAAATACAGTCGAATTGAGTATGAGTACCTCCTCCTTTTTCGGAGTCGGTTAATATCAACAATCCGTAATATAGAAGTAACAATATTATACAATATATCAATACGTCACATACTTGTAAGTCTAGGCTTTTCATAACAATACGAGGTCGTTCAATCACGTTGGCTCGTCGTTATTGCAAGTAACAGATCGGCGTCCGCAGTCAGCCGCAGCCAGTTGGCTGGCTGCCGCTGACTAATATATATATATATATATATATATATATATATATATATATATATACATATATATATATATACTTGCTGAAATATATATATATATATATATATATATATATATATATATATATATATATATATGCTGAAGTATATATATATATATATATATATATATATATACTTCACCTGAGGATGCCTCGTGTAGAGGCGAAACACGTGTCGTATTTTCGGAGAGTGGTGTGTCGTGCCTAGTGTGGTGGTGCTGGGGATGGTAGTGTTGGGATTGACGGCGACGGGTATAGTGCGCACGATTGAGAGAGTGTGGGAGGTCCCCTTAAAACTGGACAGGACACATCATTTTCTTTCTTTACGCGGAATTAAGCAAATTAATTTATAACAACCCCATTATAATGTATTTTCGCAAAGTAACGCCTGATTCAATCAATTATATAAACTTACTTTTCAATATATGTATTATTTTGTTAACCAACGAGGCTACCTTAACTAGTGTTGACTGGCAGCCAGCCAACTGGCTGCGGCTGACTGCGGACGCCGATCTGTTACTTGCAATAACGACGAGCCAACGTGATTGAACGACCTCGTATTGTTATGAAAAGCCTAGACTTACAAGTATGTGACGTATTGATATATTGTATAATATTGTTACTTCTATATTACGGATTGTTGATATTAACCGACTCCGAAAAAGGAGGAGGTACTCATACTCAATTCGACTGTATTTTTTTAATGTGTGTCACCTTAGAACTTTTTTATAGGTGGATCGATTTTGATTATTCTTTTTTTATTCGAAAGCTGGTGCTTCTCATGTGGTCCCATAATGATGCCAATTTGATTAAGATCTGACCAGTAGTTTTTGAGTTATCCTTAATAATGCTAATTTAATTGAATTCAATCACATTGTTGATGTTCTCATTTTATTTATATTGATGTAGTTTGTACAAAATTTTTAATTGTACCACTTGTTTTACCGAATGTTGTTTTGAGGCGGTAGTGTAAAAGTATTCTTTAAACGTAGTGATTATATTCTCTTTGGTATTCTTCACCAAATTACGCTCCGTGGGTATTATAGAAATAACCATGGGAAAAGCCAGTAAGATTTTAAGACCGCATCCCATGACGGCAGAACAACCATCTTGTATATAAACATCACATGCTTTACGCGAGGAATCTTTGTTATATTTACGCGTAGTCGTTAGGTGCAACTGGGACAGGACCGTACTCTCTGGATGTATTCTATCGTGGGAGAGATTTTTTTAATAGAATAAGGGTGACAAATGAGTAAACAGTCAAACCACCACAGGTCAGCCACCGTAGTCTACTTCACCTGAGGATATCTCGTGTAGAGGCGAAACACGTGTCCTATTATCGACGGTGGTGTGTCTTTCCTAGTGTAGTGGTGTTGGGAGTAGGGGTGCTGGGATTAGTGGTGACGGGGATAATGTACGCAATTTAGAGAGGTCGTGAGGTGCTCTTCAAACTAGGTAAGACACATTATTTTATTTTATTAAGCGGATATAAGCAAATTAATTTTTATGATCACCTAAAAAGTAACGCATAGTTCAACCTATGTAATGTAGTATAATTAAAAAATTTTCATTAAAATACTATTATAAGTTATTAAGTGAAGCGAACGTAATACAACTAAATTATGAAAGTATCCAATTTAAATGAATATTCTACTGGGATTATGGGATGTAGATACTGCGTTAAATTGGCCGTACGCCAAACGAAGAGGCCCAGCGGACCGTACTCTATCACACGTGGATGCGTTTCGACAAATTTTCACAAAATATATTCCCCTGTCCTATAATTTTGTTACAGGTAGAATAGAATGTTCAAAATACCTTTAGTACTTACTCAATATCCGTGAGGATTTATGCAACACTGATTTTCAGAAACGACGTCCGACCATTCGAGACGTGACAAGTGATATATGTGGCAGGATAAAACTGTATTTTAAGCCTTTCGCTGTGCCGTGCACTACATATAGGGCACTGCTATTGTCTTACTATTGTGTCTGGACACTGGACAGTGAAAGTGTTAATTTTCTTTCCTTATGGCTGATAACCATAATATTCTACTGCAATACTTTTTATACGTGGTAGAGCCACGCTGCAGCTATATTATGGTTGAAACACTCACAGTGTCTATTTTTTTTTATAGGAAAAGGGTGACAAACGAGCACACAGTCCACCTGATGGAAGTGGTTACTGCGGCCCATAGACATCTACATCTATCCTCTATTACAAATCAAAATGTAGATGCGTTGCACCCGTGAAGACTAAGATGGAATGCCTCATTTCCAGTAAAAAAGGCCTCCGGCCACCTGCACTCACCAAGCGAAACGCAGAGGTAAATCTCTACTTCACGCTGGTTTTCTCTGAGGTCGTGGTACCACTCCGGTTCGAGCCAGCCCATCCGTGCGACAGCAAAAGCTGCCGTGTGGCTCTACCACTGTTAAAAAACCTATACCAACGTAAACTTAATGCTACTGTGTTTCGTATGCTGAGCGTAGAGAACCAGTAGAACAGAGAACCAGAGTCACCCTTATTCTATAAAAAATAGGACGTGGGCCTTTGCAATTGTAAGGTTTCGCCGTAATAGTCATATACCTAAAGAATAAAACTAATATTACGGATTTTTTAATATAACTTACTTTTTTATTTTTATCCTCGACGTGTCGGGTGCTTTTCAGTACTCGACCACGGGAGGGGAGGGACTGAGGTGTTTGTCGTCCCGATGTCATTGTTAGCCCGGGTTATTTTCAGCTTTTGAATATCAAATTTTGGTCCGATCTACGCAGGACGAGCTTATAGTATCTTAAAGTTTTGCAGTGGTATGCTTGGGTTTGGATTTAATTTTATTAATTATAGGATCCCAAGTAAATTGTAGCATCCAGCCATCTTCTCTATAGAAATTTAGATGTTTTTTTAAATATCAATAGTAACGTGAATCATATTTGGTAGGAAAAAAAGGATGTAACAGCGGAGACGATGTTTAACATGTTCACATGCTGCAGACTTCTCGAGGCGTGGGTGCCGCAGTTCCGTACGGAAATTAAAAATAATTTAAATTAAACACGATAAAATTAGTTATTTCAACGTCGACGTCAACTAGCACTTTTTTGATATACAGTTTTGTAATGCCCGCGTGGAATATATTGCGGTTGGATATCATGGGTTTTAATTTTTTTTGCGCGGAACCATAATTATTTTCCTAAAATAAAAGTACTCCTTATAACATCAGCTATCTGTTAGTGAAAGTCCAATTCAAATCGGTTTACAGGTTTTTGCGTGATGCGTGTTCAGACAGACGTCGTGTTAGAGTTTTATTAGTGTAAATAGAAGATGTGTAGATAGATAGATAGAGAGAGAGAGAGAGAGAGAGAGAGAGAGAGAGAAAGATAAGTGTAATTTGTAAAACTGACTGTCTAATCATCATCACCATCATCATTACAGCCCTTCACATGTCCACTGCTGAACATAGGCCTTCCCCAAAGAATGCCACAAGGCACGGTCCTGAGCCACCTGCATCCATCGACTTCACCTTTCTTCCCCATCGGTTGTCGGTTCTTCGAGCTATATGGCCGGCCCACTGCCACTTTAGCTTACTAATCCGATGGGCTATGTCGGTTACTCTGGTTCTCCTGCGGATATCCTTATTCCTAAGTTTATCACGCAGAGGAACCCCGAGCACAGCCCTCTCCATAGCTCGCTGAGCGACCTTGAGCTTCCTCATACGGCCAGCAGTGAATGATCACGTCTCAGTTCCGTAAGTCATCACTGGCAACACGCACTGGTTGTACAATTTCGTTTTAAGGTTTTGAGGTATGTCTGACGAGAAGATGTGTCGTAGCTTCCCGAACGCTGCCCAGCCGAGTTGAATCCGTCGATTGACCTCTCGGTCGAAGTTGGACTTACCTAGTCGGACTATTTGTCCCAGGTAAACATACTCTTCAACAACTTCGAGCTTAGTGCTCCCAACAACTACCGGCATAGGTGTGACATGGACATTAAACATAATCTTTGTTTTGTCCATGTTCATCTTAAGACCTATCCGTTGGGAGACACTATTGAGGTCATTGAGCATAGTGCTTAGGTCCTCCAGCGATTCAGCCATAAGGACTATATCGTCGGCAAATCGAAGGTAAGTGATGTACTCGCCATTGATGTTAATACCGTATCCTTTCCAGTCCAGAAGCTTGAAAACGTCTTCCAATGCAGCGGTGAAGAGTTTCGGAGATATAACATCACCCTGTCTTACACCTCTCTGCAATTGGATAGGTTTCGTACTCTGGTTCTGTACTCGGATAGCCATCGTAGCTCTACTGTACAAACACTTCAGCACTTCGATATACCGACAGTCAACTTGGCACCGCTGAAGGGACTGCAGCACCGCCCAAATTTCGACGGAATCAAAGGCTTTCTCATAGTCCACATACGCCAGACATAGTGGCAAATTGTACTCTTCGGACTTCTGTACAATTTGCCGTAGGGTATGTATGTGGTCTATGGTGCTAAAGCCCTTTCGGAAACCGGCTTGTTCGGGAGGCTGGAAGTCGTCAAGTCTGCGCGCGAGACGATTCGTAATGACTCTCGAAAACAGCACGTAGACGCGGCTCAGAAGGGAAATCGATCTGTAGTTCTTCAAGAGGGCGTTGTCACCTTTCTTGAAGAACAAGACCACCGCACTTCTGCTCCACGCCTCCGGTGTAATGCCACCATGGAGGACGGAATTAAAGAGCTTCTGAAGGACTTCAAGTACCGGTCGTCCACCCGCTCTCAGAAGCTCCGCTGTAATTCCATCCTCGCCTGGGGCCTTGCCGTTTTTAAGGTGCTGGAGAGCCATTCTAATCTCACTCAGACTGACGTTCGGGATGTCTTCGGAATAGTGTCGGATAACACTCGCTCTTGGATCGTTACTCACACTTGCGTGTGGCTCCAACGATGACGTGTACAGCTGCCCATAGAACCTCTCAATCTCACTCAAAATCTCAGGTAATCCGGAAACGATGCTGCCACATTCGGTCTTCAACTTTGATAGTTGGCTCTTTCTGGCAGACAGATCCCTGGCAAAGACTTTGAAGCCTTGGTTCCGCTCGATCGCTTCTTCAATACGAGCTGTATTGAAGTTGCGTTAGTCCCGCCGCATGCATTTGGAGATCTGTCTGTTCCGTTGCCTGTATGCTGTCAAATCTGTTGAAGAATGTAGCTTCATCTCCCGTCTAACAGCCATGATATAAAGAGTGTGATCGGAGAGTTTTTGTGTTCTTCTGCGGCGGGTCTTGCAGAACTTAGCTCCGACCGCATGGACAGTTTCCACGAGCTTGTCATTCATATCATCCACTTCATTGCAGTCTTCTAGGCACTGAAAACGATTTTGTAACTCGAGCTGAAAGGTTTCAGGACTTTGGATTAGAGCACGAGGGGGACGGAGCGTTGACTTCATCAGACGAGACTTCTCCAACTTAACATTTAGGTTTAGTGTGCCTCTAATCATTCGGTGATCGCTGCCGGTTTTCACTCTCGCGATCACTGAAACATCACTGAACAGTTGTCGTCTGGTCGTCATAATGAAGTCAATCTCATTTTTTGTCGAACAATCGGGGCTCGACCAGGTCCACTTCCTGTGGGGCCGCTTCTTGAAGAAAGAGTTCATCATAAAGAGTCCCACTTTCTCCATGAAGTCGGCCAGCTGCTGGCCCCTTGGGTTCCGTAGCCCTATTCCAAATTTCCCTACTTTCAGCTCACCGTTCTCTCTTGTGCCTAGTTTTGCATTGAAGTCTCCCATTAACACCGTATATTGGGTTTTGGAGGAATGCATGGCTCTAGAGATATCCTCATACATTTCCTCCACCTCCTCATCGGGGTGTGCCGAGGTTGGTGCGTAAACCTGTATGACCTTCAGCGAATACCGTTTGGTGATTCTGAGTATAAGGTATGCAACCCTCGTCGACACACTCCCGATCTTTACAACGTTGTTAACGAGAGACTTGTGGACGATAAATCCGACACCTCCTTGGGACAGATGGTCGCCCTCCCGGTGATAGAGCAAGTTGCCGGATTCGAGGATTACCGTGTCCTTCCCCTCTCTTCGGACTTCGGATAATCCTATAATATGCCAGCGCAACTTGTCTATCTCTTCTTCCACCTCCACTATCTTCTCGTCAGTCCTCAGGGTGCGTGCGTTGTACGTAGCCAGGTCGAGTCGTCGTAGGTGGCAACCGAACCTCCACCGGAGATTCTTAGCACCCCCTGCCCCGCCATTACCATGGTCGCCATCGTAGCCAGGAATAGCGGGGCCGCCGGGGACTGGGGGCTGTCTCTTTGTTACTCTCGTCATTGGGGGGTATTTGCCATAGTTGCCACGCTTGGCGAGCGGGTTGGCAACCGCAGTTTTTTTATTGTAACTTTGGCTATTATCAGGAAGATGCTGCTGCCCATCTCCCTACTAATAATAATAATTTTTATTATTATCAATTGCCATGGTTACCACGCTTGAGGTGTGAAGTTGTTATTGGGAATTATTGGGAAGATACTGGTGTTCATCTCCTGTTTCGTTAACTCAACGGGTTGATATGGGATAGTGAATTATCTTGCGTCGCAGCTGCACGGCACATAAAGAGGAATTATTGAAGAGAAATAATTTCAAGTAACTCTTTATTTATTTATTTATTTATATAATATCCCGTAATAGCCTACTCCTGGCAATGGACACCTCATCTTTGTAGAAAGGATTTGCCGCAACCGCCCCGCTTAGTTCATTAATAGTTGCCAGAGGCGTTACGCCCATTTACATCCGTCTATTTAACGACTTCCATACATTGAGTTATATGTACTACGTACTAGAGAAGCTATTCCAAACAAAAATTGTGCGCTACTCTATGTCTTCGCGCATGCGCGGGTGATAGTAGAGTCGCGTATGTGCGAAGACTTTAATATAAAATAAGATATTAATATAAAATAAATATAAGAATTTAATATGAAATACTCTTATTTTAACCCAAATAAACATTTCTAAATAAAATGTAATAATAATTATGTTATGGAATTCACAAATCTTCAATTTACGCAATATTTGGTTTAGTGTACGGATTGCAGTACAGTTCAGTTGAACATAGTCAATGTTCGGAATGCGAAATCTAGTGCGTAGTACATATAATATATCGATGCTTTCATAACTCTCTATTTTTCACCCACTTCGGAAATGAAGGAGGTTTACAATTGGACTGTATTATTTATGCGTTATACGATATCTTCGCCATTTTCGGACGGATTTTGATTATTCTTTTATATAAATAGGCTGCATCTCAAGGATGTTACCTTTAAGGGTGAAACAAAATTGGGAGATGAAGTTTTTGATGTACTTACTTAGACGCCATTCTTGTTGTTATGTTTGGCTTGTGATATTGCTTAGTTAGGTACTGCGTAGTGACGGTGTAAGAATATCCATTACTCCATATCGTGCCGTGGGTGTCATAAGAGACGACAGAGGGAAATGAGGGCTAATAATTTTCTGCTCACCAGATGTCGCTAGTTGACACTGAGGTAAAGTTTTTGTTACACAGTGTAATGTAATTGAGAAGTTGGTTTTTAATAAAAGTTTATCAGTCTCTAGAGTATTAAATTAATACACAAAACAATGCGTCAGTGGTTTGTTCTTTAATTTTTTTGCACATTTATAACGTTTTTTTTAATTTTTCTACTTTCATGAATATCTGTGGTTTGGTTTATTTATTTTTAATCTTAGTAATATAAAATATAGCTAAAAGTGCAGAAAGAAACAATAACCTTTACATTTTCCGTTAACTTCCCAGCTATGAAATCTGTCAAATGATGAGGTATAATACCTCACTTTCTAATGGCGCCATCCTGGTGGCAGAAAAAGTCGTGGGTGCAGCATCTTCCTGATAAAAAAATAAAAAACTGCGGTTGACAACCGGCTCGCCAAGCGTGTCAACTATGGCAAAATCCTCTCAATGAGGCAAGCTATGGGGAGGCCTGTTTTCATCAGTAGACTTATATAGGCCGTAATGGATGGATGAACCGGATTTTAATTATAATAAGAAGAAATGTGTCCTTCATTCCAAATTGCAGGGAAGTCCCGCTCCGTCATTGTATTTCGAAGGCACATCCGTTTGAAAAGGAAGTAATTTAAAATGAAGAACGACCGCCACGAACACTGAAATTGCAAGTCTACCTGAGACGGACTTTGAGAATACTTAACTTAAACTAGGATAAATATTATTACTTCGTAGAACTGGAGTTTTCAAACAATTTCGATTATGAACTGTAAACGGATTAAATGAGCGAAGGATATCAAATTTATTATAATGTTACGTAGTAACTACTATTATTTATTTTGTGATAATATGTACATTTATTTTCTGAATCTCATTTTTTTTGGAACAAAGTTCGTTATCGGACGGTATGAATTTGGCGGATTGGGGGCTAGGCGAGAAAAAGTGCCAGATTTTTCCGTCACGACCCCTTCTGACGTAGTGTAGACGGTCTTGGCGGCTATAAGGAAGCGAGATGGAATAATATCCATCTCCCTCGCACTTCTCCCATTTTAAATGACGCTTCATTTTAATAGACGCTAGTAATTCATTTGTTTGTATTTGTTAATCAATAATATACCTACTACGAAAGGAACTTCGTTCCAACCGAGTGTTACACGGCACTCACGTATGTTTTTTTATTGTATAAATTAAATATTGACTCGAATATCTTGAAGTGGCCAGCTTAATGAATATTGCTCTTTTAGTAGGAGTTTTCTGAATGTAGATTGTAGGCTGTATTGTATTCTTACAATTTATATTCACAATCCATTCAGCACAAACATCGGGCGAAATTGCACATCATGTCAATGTGTGTAAACGTCATAGAAGTATATACACGTAGAGGTCAGTGATATAATGTAGAAACTGTGTATATCACAAAGCTTGTTCAAACGTAGAAATGGCATTTAGACCCAAAGAAAAGCCCTTCCGTAAGTGCCCCATGTCAGACCGCATCAGAGAGAGTGTACCTAGCAAGAAGTTTGGCAAGAGACAAAGGATTTTATTGTACAGCTATTAAAGCGTATGTCCAAAATAAACCTTAATTTCATTTTTAATATGTGCTACCAGTCAAATAGTAAGGGCCGTTAAAGAAAAAGAAAATAAAATTTTTCATTAGGTTGCTTTATGAATTGCGTAAAATAAAACAAAAAAAAACTTGGTGTGTATTAAAGTAGTACTACATTTCAAGTGAAATTATTTGTTTCTAGTTTTATTTTCCCCAAAATAAAACCTGGCGATATTGCCTCAAATTAAACCAATAAAATAAATCTTTTCCAGCTTTGTCAATAGATACTAATGACACTATGTATGACAATAAGCATATGTTTAATTAAAAAAGTATTTAGGTTATAGAAATAGAAATAGAAAATGTATTTATTTAACCAAAAAACATTACATAATTAAGCAATACACTGGTTTCTGCACTAAGCTCTAGGCTTGTATCGCAGGAACCAAGAACATTGACTGACACCGTTAGAACTAAACTATAATACTTTGTCAAATAATAATAATTTCAAACTGAATGTACTGTACTGTGATGCGTTGCGTGAAATTGGCCGTACGCCATACTAGCGGAATAAATAACGGACCGAAGTATGGGGATTGCACGTGGAAACGGTACGACAAATTTTTCCGGATGTGATTTGGCGGTCCGAACTGTTACACGATTTAAAAAAAAAACAGGGAAGAAAACAGAATAACAAATGTTACAAATTTCAATTCATTACTAAACTTTTCTATTTGTTCTAGATAATGCTTGTACCCGAAGTGAGTTTCCATTTTACGAAAATGTTTAGAAAACTACGTACAAATAAGGGCCATTAATTGAAAACTGTTGTTATAACCCGCAAGGATTTTTTTTATACAGGATAGGGTGACAAACGAGCACACAGTCCACCTGATGGTCAGTGGTTGCTGTGGCCCATAGACATCTACATTTATCCTCGTTTGCGAATCAAAATGCAGATGTGTTGTCACCCGTGAGGACTAAGATGGAATGCGATGCGAATGCCTCATTTCCAGTAATAAGGGTCTCCGGTTCTCTACACTCACCATGCGAAACACAGCAGTGTTTAACTGCTATTTTACGCTGGTATTCTGTGAGGGCGTGATCCTACCCCGGTTGAGCCGACCCGTTCGTGCTACAGCTATATTACTAATATAGCTGCGGCATGGCTCTACCACGTCCATTTCAAAAATAAATGTAGAGTTCAAAAAAAGGTTACATTGAAATCATGCAAAATAACAAAATGTCTAGAATAAATTTGACACTGGTTTATTTATTTTTTATTAATTAAAAGCCATTGATTATAATATAATATGCACTGCCATACCGTTCATCAGATTACTGTAAAACATTGTCAACTTATTGATTGCACTTGTGCGAAGCTTATAGGCATAGTACAATTAACTTACACTAGTAGCGCGCGTATCATACCGACTTTAATAGATAGTCAGATATAATTCAATTCCAATTAATGTATTATCATTGCTAATTAAACAATGTAACTATTCCAAATTTAAAAATATATTTCCACAATTATTTCTTCTGCGGCAGCAGCGCGCCGCATACCAGCTAGTAATTAATAAAAAAAAAACATACATTACAGTGTAATGGCGGCGTAATAATAAAAAATGTTGTACAGCCTATTTCAATATAAGTTATTTAAGAATAACTCAAAAACTATAGGTCTGACCTTGATCAAATTCATATGGGACCCACGAGAAGTATCAGCTTTCATATAAAAAAAGTCATCGAAACCGGTTCACCCAGTACAAAGTTATGGTAACACACAAAAAAACATACAGTCGAATTGAGTAACTTCTCCTTTTTGGAAGTCGGCAGAAAATATCCACAACGCCATATCATTCCGTGGGTGTCGTAAGAGGCGACAAAGGGAAACAAATGAGCAGATAGGCAGCAGCGTCTTCCTAATAACGACTAAAACTAAAAAATTGCGGTTACCAACCCGCTTGCCAAGAGTGGCAACTATGGTAAATATCCCCCCTGTAAGGCAATTTATGGGGGAGGCCTACGTACAGCAGTGGACTTTAAACTGTAACGGAAACTGCTTGACTACAATCCTAGCAGGTGATACGTGGTGATGGAGTTTTAGATGGTAAATCCGATGGTTTTAGCGTAACAAACGTAGTAAATCTGCAATTAAAATTGCAATCCAAAATTGCATTGGAACGACGGAGATCGAACTCCAGTTGCCTCGTACTGTGTAATTTATGGCGAGGGCTGTGCTAAAACGCAAGTAATAAATTTAAAAAAAAAACAGGATATAGCGGAGTAGCCGTGTTATTGGAATTTTATTGTCTCAACGACTGTTTTTCTCGCTTATAGAAGGTTGTAGAAAAACAGAATATAACGGTCGTATTTATAGAAATTTATTTGTTTTCGGGTCGGGGTAAACAGTTAACGCGTTTGTTATTATCTTTTATGCTAAGTTCAACGTTTAACGTTATAAAGGGGATGCCCAATTCTGGCCATGAAACGCCCAACAATTTGCATTTGTTAAAAAAAACATCTTTTTTTAAGGTAATTAATCGCGGTATTTATATATCCAAAAAAGATTGCAATAATTTTGCACAAAAAAAAGTACCGAAAAGATAAAAATGAAATTAGTTAAATCCGGAAGTCATTAGTTTGTGGATAAAATAAAAAGTGTTGCCAATCCCAAATCTCTTAAAAATGTCGATTCTGTTTTTTCAATCGATTTTTTATGGTGTCATTAATATAATGGTAATATTATATTTCGATAATTATTATGATGTTATGATAATTAAACAAGCGAAGTGCTAGTAGATTTACCATAAATTCTTTAGACCATAACAAAAACGCACAATTTAACTGTAATTCTTATCTTTTCTTAAAAATACATTTAACCCCTTGTCTGTGCGTCGACCAGCAGTCGGCACGTCAAATTATTTGCGCGTCTGTGAGCCGACCAGCAGTCGGCATCGTTTCCTGTTTATGTTTTCGCGCTCTTTACGACGGAACTACGATGCGTTTTTTAGGTGCGACACTTGAAATCATAGACTAATAATATATAGTCAGTGTCAAACTGCTTTACTGTTACTCTTTGCTCCGTAAAAAAAAAATATCGGCACTTCAAATTGGACGCTGTCAAACCAACCGACTCCGGTTTTGTCACGCCTTTGATAAGTTTTCTTGAATCAAATTTGTTGTGATTTGAAGGAGAAACCATGGAAAGGTAAGTACTTTCACATTTTTATTACTGGGAAACATATAATTTTGCTAATTTAATTGTAAAAACCAGGCCAAACCAACGACATAGCCGTCTAACGAACTATGAACGTACTTTTATTTCTGCAATATTTGGTCTAAAAAGTGAATAAAACCGTAATGTTTTGGAGAATTTAAGCTACTAATGTAATTAATTTGCAATGGATGACAATGGTAAACGTGTATTTAGCTTTGAAAACTTTAATTTTGGGTCTAAATACGTGAAGGTTATTTCTTTACCGTCAGTCGGCAGGGGCACAGACAGGGTTTTGGCAGTTGATGACGTCATAACGGCGGCATGTCGGGCATGCTAGAAATTATAGATACGCTTTTGTATTTTCTGTTTGAAGTTATTTTTAAATATTTTGCATGTAATGTTACATCACTTTTAATTGCATAAACATTTAGTTACTGTGGAGATATAGTGGAAGTTGCATACTTTTTTGTAGTATGTGATTTCTGTATGCTTTGTATGGTGTGCAATAAAGAATATTAAATAAATAAAATAAATAAATATAAAATATGGGAGCGAAAAAACTTAGCAGAATTTTTGTAATTTTTTATTTTTTATGTTTGCATCATGTAGAGGGCGCATATACTAACTCTTTTTGTCGTAAAAAGTTTTGGGCTTGGATGAACCTGAGCAAAGATATTTAGGTATTTGAAGTACCAAGTAGGTACCAAGATAAAAATACAGCATTTTTGTTTCTTTTTTCTTTTTTCTTCGTTTGCGTCGTGTCGGGGGGGCACCCAAACAAACAATTTTTTCCTGAACAATTTTGGACTTAGACGAACCTGGGCCGAGATAAAGGCATTTGAAGAGCGTCCAAGCCCAAAATTGTTTGGGACAAAAAGTGTTTGTTGCACGATGATAAATTTAAAAATAAATAATTTTATTTTTAACTTTGACAACCAATTTTTTTTTCAAAAAATTTCTCCAAAAATAATATTTACATATTTTCTAGACGTCTTATAGTAAGTTAAAAAAGTTACGCATGGACATTACTAAATTAGCTCTAAGGGCACCTTTTGCATTCATGTCTCGCGTATCTCTTGCATTTTTGTGTTTATTTTCTCTTTGGTTTGCATGCTTTTTGTTTTTGCTTTTTTCTTTAAAGAGGTGGACGTGGTCGTGCTCGTGGCCGTGGGCGTGGGCGTGGTGCGTACGCTGGTGGTGAAGGGGCGCATGCGCACACTGGTGGTGAAGGGGCGCATGCGCACACTGGTGGTGAAGGGGCGCATGCGCACACTGGTGGTGAAGGGGCGCATGCGCACACTGGTGGTGAAGGGGCGCATGCGCACACTGGTGGTGAAGGGGCGCATGCGCACACTGGTGGTGAAGGGGCGCATGCGCACACTGGTGGTGAAGGGGCGCATGCGCACACTGGTGGTGAAGGGGCGCATGCGCACACTGGTGGTGAAGGGGCGCATGCGCACACTGGTGGTGAAGGGGCGCATGCGCACACTGGTGGTGAAGGGGCGCATGCGCACACTGGTGGTGAAGGGGCGCATGCGCACACTGGTGGTGAAGGGGCGCATGCGCACACTGGTGGTGAAGGGGCGCATGCGCACACTGGTGGTGAAGGGGCGCATGCGCACACTGGTGGTGAAGGGGCGCATGCGCACACTGGTGGTGAAGGGGCGCATGCGCACACTGGTGGTGAAGGGGCGCATGCGCACACTGGTGGTGAAGGGGCGCATGCGCACACTGGTGGTGAAGGGGCGCATGCGCACACTGGTGGTGAAGGGGCGCATGCGCACACTGGTGGTGAAGGGGCGCATGCGCACACTGGTGGTGCGCGGACGCGTGGTGGGCCCACTAGCGGTGCTGGCCACACCGAAAGGCCTTCTGCTGTTGATCCGTAATAACAAATTTAACAACTAACAAGTTTCTTCGTTTTTTTTTTAGCAACATTAATATTCTGCATTAATATTTTAGAGTTTACTGTGGCATGGTGGGGGAGTTGCCGGTGGGGAGGCCTCTAGAGCGGCCGCTGACTCAGCGGCGACCTCGAGTACTGCCTGCCGCAAGGCGAGGGTAAGCACTTCGAAGTTGGTTTTGTTACTCGATTCACGTGCAGGGCATTGAATTTAACTTTCTTTTTAGTCCCGTGCCGGTGTCGTTGTGGTCGTCCATGGACCTCCTCACCGGCAACCACCCGACCCAGCCGCTGAGCCCTCAGGAGGACCGAGCTGCAGCGGCCCAACCAGCAGTAGTTGATATGGAGCTTTGCTCAGTTCCTTCACCTGCTTTGTAAGTTTTTACTTATATTCATATTTTGAAGCTAAAATTTTCGTAACTGGTCATAAAATAACGTATTTTTAACACTATTTATGTTTTACAGACACGTTGAAGTTGGAGGGAGTGGAACCTCCACACCTAATCGGACTCCAACGTCCCGAAAGCGAAATGCGTAAGTTTTTCCTTTATTGCTTTATTAAATATTGATAGTATTTGACTTTGAACTGTTAACTGTTCGAATATAACTATTACGATAGAAATCAAAAAACAACATTATTTTTTCAGATCGGACCACAATGACATGGGGGCTAAACGGCGTCTGTGAGTGCCTATTAATAAATATATATTCTATGTGCAGAAGTGTCTACTTAATATTTTGATTCTTAATAATTTATTTTCTTCTTTTAGAATTACTTCCTCGTCATCTTCGTCGCGTCCTCTAAGGGATATTGAAATATCCAACGCCCTTAATTATGGTAAGGGAAAATAGTTTTGCTTTAGCTGCTAATAAAAATACAAATAAAACCCGTACTGTGTTCTATAAACATCAGCTCTCATGTTACTGATTCTGTTACATAAGTAGTAACTTAATACAGTCAATTATTTTTAGAATAATTGACTGTATTAAGTTACTACTTATGTAACAGATTATTTTAAAAAAAAAACGTAAATTATTACAGTCGGCCAATGTGGTTATTTTATCTTATATTTTACAGGCAGCGACGAGGACTCCGAAGAAGATGGCGAAGAAGAAATTGGACTCCAATCCACCATAGTCCCCAGGGTGGTACAAATGTTCGCGGCATCGGAGGATGAGGGTGAAGGTGGGGAAGTAGACGCATTTATTTCTTTTTCCTGGCCTCCGACATCCAATGATCACCCACCTGTCCCTAACTCTTCCGGTCCCATTCCTTCCACATCCCATGTTCCTGATTATTCTGTTCCGCCTTCCTTACCTACCCATACTCCCTCGTCCCCATCCTGTCCCATGTCGGAGCCAGGAAATAAATTTGATTTTAAATGGAGGGGGTTCCCGCAACCTCAAACTCCTCCTGAGCTGAGGAGGGAACCGTTCTCCCAGATAAACTGTGGGCCCACGGTTCCATATGCGAGCCCATATGACGCATTTACTGCCATATGGGATCGCGATATAATGGAACACATTGCCATGGAGACGAATCGATATGCACAACAGCTTGCAACGGTCATGCTGGTGGACGGTTCGCTCTGTCCGAGCAGCCGCATCACCAAATGGAAAGACACCGACGTAAGTGAATTGCACGTGTATTTCGCTATAATCCTCGCTACCGGGATTGTGGTGAAATCACGTCTCGAGGAGTACTGGAACAGCACGCTGGACATTTTCAGTACCCCCGGGTTCACTGCGGCGATGACGTATGACCGCTTCATGCTGTTGAGCAAATGTCTCCACTTTCAGGATAATGACGGTTGCGATCCTGAACTGATGACACGGGCTCAGGCCAAGTTGTTTAAGGTGCAGCCAATTTTGGATCACCTTAACAACAAATTCCAACAATTATATGTTTTGGGTCAAAACGTGTCTGTGGATGAAAGTCTGACCATGTGGAAGGGTTGGTTAGATATTAACCAATTCATCCGCAACAAAGCAGCTACAGTAGGAATTAAAACATACGAGGTGTGTGAGTCCCAGACTGGTTACTTGTGACGCTTTGAAGTCCACGCAGGCCATGATACCTCCTCAGACCCACAAGAGGACAGTCCAGTTTCTGGGAAAGTGCCAGCTCTTGTGCTCAGACTTTTAAATGGTCTTGAGCATAAGGGCCACACGATTTGGATGGATAATTTCTACAATTCTCCCGCGCTTGCGCGAGAATTGAAAGTTCGGGGGTTTGACTGCGTGGGGACCTTACGAACGAATCGTCAGTTTGTTCCCATTGAGCTGACGAATCTTACGAAAAAAGACATGGCGATAGGTCAGGTGAACGGTTGCACTTCGGGGGATGTGGACCTCATCGTATACCGGGACAAAAACCGTGTGGCATTTGTCTCGACATACCATGGGCTAGCAACCGCGATGTGCGGCGATACACACAAGCCCACCGTCATACCAGACTATAATGTCTGTATGGTGGGGGGGGGGGGGGGGGTTGATCGCAAAGACCAGATGCTCGCCATGTACCCCATTGAAAGAAGGCGGAACAAAATCTGGTACAAAAAGTTTTTCAGGAAGCTCTTGAATGCTAGTGTTCTAAATGCCTACATACTCCACAAGGCACACCGCTCAATTTCTCACCGAAATTTTCGCCAAACTTTGGTGAGGGAATTGTTGGCAGCACACACACCACCAGCACCTACCCGTGCACTGCCGAACACCTGGCATTTTCCGGGGCAATACGATCTGCTCCCGGGAACAACACGGAACGAGCACCAGAGGCGTAGTTGTTTAGTTTGCAAAAAGCGAACATCAAGCTTTTGCAAAGCCTGCAACGTGCCCCTGTGTGTGTTTGGTTGCTTTGAGTCATATCACACTTCACAGTAAACTACACAAAAACACTGTCTACAAAAATCACCTAGTCATTATCTTGTTGAAGACAAGTCGTATCCACACTTTGCTAGCATGTATGAGGCTAAAATGTTTAGATATTTACTACTTTCATGAGCTTGATGTTTGAAATATTTCTTAGAAACAACTTGTTTTTTTTTGTTTAATTGATTACTAAATTTAATGTATATCTTGAAACAATAATTTCTTTTCCATTTGTAAGTAGATATTATCCAAAATAGACATGTTTTTAGAGGTACTAATTTTGGTGTCAAATTACATACCATCTTTGTTCCACTCATACTCAAATTTATATTGAATGTAACATGATTCTTTTATTTATATTTGTAGCTTATAAGCTTAAGTTGCTGCAAACAAAAGGTCTTTGTCCCATTCACTCAGGGTCATTTTAGATAACAAGAAATGTGAGACCCTTTTTTGTTTACTTTAAGTGGAAGTATTTTTTGTGTCAACTTTGTAAACATGTGTTGTGTGAAAAAAATGTATAGGACCTTGTTAATTTTGGTTTGTATTGTAAACTTAGATATGTAATGTGTTAATTAAAATTAGTTTCAGTTTAATTATTGTTTTATTTTATACAAATTATCAAGAAATACAATAAAATTTTCTGTACCCCATATTAAGTAGTAATGTTTCTATGGCAAATAACTACCAATATGCTAAATATGTAAAGATATATACAAAATAGGTAATTAAAACCAATATTTTAATTGTAAGCGTACAGCATTCCTTTAAAAAAATCGAGGAAATCCAACTTTAAAAAAAACATATGCTTATAATATCCCTGTCTGTGCGCTTGCCGACGGTCGGCATCACAGATACGCAAAATGGCGGAAACATTAGTCACACTGTTTAGAGGTTAAAATGGATTTTAAATAAATAAAACAAAACATGTTATTTTAAAAGGCGTGCAGAACTTAAAGCGAATCAAAGATTATTCTTTTTTATGAAATTATAAATCGAATAAAAAAATCGTTATCTATTTATCGATTTTATGTCTGTTAATTGGCAACATCGAGTCTGACAGCTAGGCCCATGTCATAATTATCAAAACTAAATAGTCACAAGTCGAATTCCTTTGCATTTGTATTATTTTGTTTGTTTTCCCGTGGATTTGTTATCTAAGCAACGAATAAGCTTTCTAAATGGACTCCGATAATTCTTCTCACCCTATTGACCACGGTCTGAAAATGGAGGGAATGGAACTTAGACTCGATATCCACAGTTAATGATGACCCCAGCTTTCACACTGGCCAGAGTGCTTCCCAGCTCTCAGTAACTCGTGCAAGAGGACATTTACGGTGTGTCAATTGTGGTTTAAATGTCACGAAAATACGAAGTTATTTGTTGTTAGAAAACTGTTCTTGTGAAAATAAAAAACCTTTATATCTTAAAAATCCGGACTTTTTTTAAACCAATTCCTTAACCATTTCATTTTTACGTTTGCATATTATCATTTACATATGCTTTTATATGTGGGCACCCATGGCCAAAGTGTCTATGAACGGTGGGCATTCCCCTTTATGTATTATGAATTGAAGTCTCCCGTCGAGTCTGTCTGTAAGTATTTTCGGGTTGATCTCAGTGTGAGAATTTTCATTAGGTTAGACAGATTGATTCATGAGGAAGGTTTTGGGAATATTACTTATGAATATGAATCTTACGTGATAGAGCCATGCTGCAGCTATATTACTGTTATAGTTGTAGTACGAATGGGTCGGCTCGACCGGGGCAGGACCACGCTCTCACAGAATACCAGCGTAAAATAGCAGCATAATGCTGCTGTGTTTCATATAGTGAGTGTAGAGAACTGGCGACCCATTTTACTGGAAACTAGGCATTCCATCTTAGTCCTCACGGTTGACGACGCATCTGCATTTTGATACTTTATTGAAGATAAATGTAGATGTCTATGGGTCACAGCAACCACTTACCATCAGGTGGACTGTGTGCTCGTTTGTCACCCTAATTCTATAAAACAAAACGAATACAAATTATTGTTACATTTTCAATGTTTAACTAATGTTACATTTTCAAATAAGGGGCGTATTACAAAAAATCGCGAAATTACAAGGTTTCCTCGTTGAAATTTTATGTTTATCGTTCATTGCTTGAAATAACAATTACTTGGTAAAAATAGTTCGTTTTCTCTCCTCAAATAAGCTCGGAATGGATTTTAGATAACTTATTTATTTAATCAGTAATAATCATTCTCCCAAAGCATGTTTAGGCAAAAACTCTCGAAGACATGATTTGGGAGCTCTAATTTGTAGATTCTATTGAATATCGACCATCAAAAAAAATATTTTTATCTCCCAAATATCCTACACTTAAATAATAATGGAATAGATTTTCGTTATATGCTTTTCACGCTAGGAAAAAAAATCGACATAATTCAAAAAACGACCAAAAAAGCTTCGATACAAGCCCCTATATTTCCGAAGTTCTACATCATTTAGAAGTAAAATTTATACCAAAATAATCATCAACCTTTGCTTACACTATGCTATTATTTTTACTTTTTAAATCGTTACTATTATATTTTAATTAATTAAATAAAAGTACTATATATTTCACTGTGCCGGCCATCTGCGATCATTAACGCGCAAGCGCTTGCCGAGGGTGGACCTGCGTCGGTTTATTTCGGGCACTGCATCGTTTCGATACTACCGTAGTGTGCGTCGATTACCTGCATACTAGAAAATCGTCAACTACGACCGCAATTTTTGATCGATCGGTTTAAAACTATTTTATATAGTTATAATTTAGATTACGTCTCTTCAAAAATGTGATCTATTCATTGACTTAGATCATTGTTATTTGAGGGCTTCACCTAATGGTTTATACAGCAACGGTCTTATTGAAGTTAAATGTCCTATTTCAGCTTTCGGAATAGATTTTGATACGGCCTTTCGACAAAAAAAGTTAAAGGTTATAAATTCAGTGATTCAAGTGTAACATTAAATCAAAATAATTACTGGTTTTACCAAATCGAAGTCCAGCTTCATTTAGCAAATAAAAATGTCTGAATACTTGCCATAATATGTATTGGCCCAGATTAATGCATTAAAGTACTAAAAATTTACAAATACGACCAATTTTAGATTTTCAATATGTTACCCAAGTTACAAGCTTTTTATGAAAAGTGTGTACTGCCTGAAATTATCGAATCGAGAAAAGTTCGGTCAATGCCGTCGCAGCAAATATTTTTCTTATAAAAAATATAGTAATTGACTGTAAGTACCGATTAAAAAATATTAGTTACATTTGGTTGTTATATTTATTAAAACAGGTTGCAACCGTTTATTCATTTATACCACTATTCTACCGGTAGTAGACATAATCGATTATTAACATACGATTACAGCGTAACAATTAAAATATTTATGTGTACTTATTTTGACACTAAATTTCATAAATAATGAATAATATATCAAAATGGTATATAATAATAAATAATGAATTATATAATTATATAATAATAAATTAATAAGATAACATTAAAATGACACACCAAAAAATATTCCATCCACTGAAATCCATCCTAAGAAAACTTTGTATTATGGAAAATCAAGATCGTTTAGTCGCCATACTCACAGTATTATAGTGCGAGCGAGTGAATAGATATGAAAGAAAGTATCGGTCGCGTAACTTGCCGCCCGCTCGGTGCGTGAAATACCTAAATTTGCGAAACGCCGAAATGTAAGAGGGCTCTTAAGTTGGAATAATCACGCCTCCTTAGATATTTTACCGTAACAACCTATTAAAGTCCACTATTGTACATAAGCCGTGTAGTGGCGGTCAAGAATATCCACTACCCCATATCCTCCCGTGGGTGTCGTAAAAGGCGACAAAGGGAAACAGGCAGGAGATGGGCAGCAGCATCTTCCTGGTAACGGCATAAATACAATAAAAAAAAAAAACTGCGGTTGCCAACCCGCTCGCCAAGCGTGGCAACTATGGCAATATACCCCCCCATGAGCAATGACAATAATAAACGGCCCCCAGTCCCCGGCGGCCCCGCTATTCCTGGCTACGGTGGCGACCATGGTAACGGCGGGGCAGGGGGTGCTAAGAATCTCCGGTGGAGGTTCGGTTGCCACCTACGACGACTCGACCTGGCAACGTACAACGCACGCACCCTGAGGACTGACGAGAAGATCGTGGAGCTGGAAGAAGAGATAGACAAGTTGCGCTGGCATATTATAGGATTATCCGAAGTCCGAAGAGAGGGGGAGGACACGGTAATCCTCGAATCCGGCAACTTGCTCTATCACCGGGAGGGCGACCATCTGTCCCAAGGAGGTGTCGGATTTATCGTCCACAAGTCTCTCGTTAACAACGTTGTAAAGATCGGGAGTGTGTCGACGAGGGTTGCGTACCTTATACTCAGAATCACCAAACGGTATTCGCTGAAGGTCATACAGGTTTACGCACCAACCTCGGCACACCCCGATGAGGAGGTGGAGGAAATGTATGAGGATATCTCTAGAGCCATGCATTCCTCCAAAACCCAATATACGGTGTTAATGGGAGATTTCAATGCAAAACTAGGCACAAGAGAGAACGGTGAGCTGAAAGTAGGGAAATTTGGAATAGGGCAACGGAACCCAAGGGGCCAGCAGCTGGCCGACTTCATGGAGAAAGAGGGACTCTTTATGATGAACTCTTTCTTCAAGAAGCGGCCCCACAGGAAGTGGACCTGGTCGAGCCCCGACGGTTCGACAAAAAATGAGATTGACTTCATTATGACGACCAGACGACAACTGTTCAGTGATGTCTCAGTGATCGCGAGGGTGAAAACCGGCAGCGATCACCGAATGGTTAGAGGCACACTGAACCTAAACGTTAAGTTGGAGAGGTCTCGTCTGATGAAGTCAACGCTCCGTCCCCCTCGTGCTCTAATCCAAAGTCCCGAAACCTTTCAGCTCGAGTTACAAAACCGTTTTCAGTGCCTAGAAGACTGCAATGAAGTGGAAGATATGAATGACAAGCTCGTGGAAACTGTCCATGTGGTCGGAGCTAAGTTCTGCAAGACCCACCGCAGAAGAACACAAAAACTCTCCGATCACACTCTTTATATCATGGCTGTTAGACGGGAGATGTGGCTACATTCTTCAACAGATTTGAAAGCATACAGGCAACTGAACAAACAGATCTCCAAATGCATGAGACGAGACTTACGCAACTTCAATACAGCTCGTACTGAAGAAGCGATCGAGCGGAACCAAGGCTCCAAAGTCTTTGCCAGAGATCTGTCTGCCAGAAAGAGCCAACTGTCAAAGCTGAAGACCGAATGTGGCAGCATCGTTTCCGGGGCAGATTTTGAGTGAGATTGAGAGGTTCTATGGGCAGCTGTACACGTCATCGTTGGAGCCACACGCAAGTGTGAGTAACGATCCAAGAGCGAGTCTTATTCGACACTATTCCGAAGATATCCCGGACGTCAGTCTGAGCGAGATTAGAATGGCTCTCCAGCACCTTAAAAACGGCAAGGCCCCAGGCGAGGATGGAATTACAGCGGAGCTTTTGAAAGCGGGTGGAATACCGGTACTTGAAGTCCTTCAGAAGCTCTTTAATTCCGTCCTCCATGGTGGCATTACACCGGAGGCGTGGAGCAGAAGTGCGGTGGTCTTGTTCTTCAAGAAAGGTGACAACGCTCTCTTGAAGAACTACAGGCCGATTTCCCTTCTGAGCCGCGTCTACGTGCTGTTTTCGAGAGTCATTACGAATCGTCTCGCGCGCAGACTTGACGACTTCCAGCCTCCCGAACAAGCCGGTTTCCGAAAGGGCTTTAGCACCATAGACCACATACATACCCTACGGCAAATTGTACAGAAGTCCGAAGAGTACAATTTGCCACTATGTCTGGCGTATGTGGACTATGAGAAAGCCTTTGATTCCGTCGAAATTTGGGCGGTGCTGCAGTCCCTTCAGCGGTGCCAAGTTGACTGTCGGTATATCGAAGTGCTGAAGTGTTTGTACAGTAGAGCTACGATGGCTATCCGAGTACAGAACCAGAGTACGAAACCTATCCAATTGCAGAGAGGTGTAAGACAGGGTGACGTTATATCCCCGAAACTCTTCACCGCTGCATTGGAAGACGTTTTCAAGCTTCTGGACTGGAAAGGATACGGAATTAACATCAATGGCGAGTACATCACTCACCTTCGATTTGCCGACGATATAGTCCTCATGGCAGAATCGCTGGAGGAGCTAAGCACTATGCTCAATGACCTCAATAGTGTCTCCCAACGGATAGGTCTTAAGATGAACATGGACAAAACAAAGATTATGTTTAATGTCCATGTCACACCTATGCCGGTAGTTGTTGGGAGCACTAAGCTCGAAGTTGTTGACGAGTATGTTTACCTGGGACAAATAGTCCGACTAGGTAAGTCCAACTTCGACCGAGAGGTCAATCGACGGATTCAACTCGGCTGGGCAGCGTTCGGGAAGCTACGACACATCTTCTCGTCAGAAATACCTCAAAACCTTAAAGCGAAATTGTACAACCAGTGCGTGTTGCCAGTGATGACTTACGGAACTGAGACGTGGTCCTTCACTGCTGGCCGTATGAGGAAGCTCAAGGTCGCTCAGCGAGCTATGGAGAGGGCTATGCTCGGAGTTTCTCTGCGTGATAAACTTAGGAATAAGGATATCCGCAGTAGAACCAGAGTAACCGACATAGCCCAACGGATTAGTAAGCTGAAGTGGCAGTGGGCCGGCCATATAGCTCGAAGAACCGACAACCGATGGGGAAGAAAGGTTCTCGAGTGGCAGCCTCGTACCGGTAGGCGAAGTGTAGGGCGTCCCCCCACAAGATGGAGTGACGACCTGGTAAGACATGCAGGAAGTCGATGGATGCAGGTGGCTCGGGACCGTGCTTTGTGGCATTCCTTGGGGGAGGCCTATGTTCAGCAGTGGACTTGTGAAGGGCTGTAATGATGATGATTGTACATAAGAGTCCTACATAGATCTGCTCATAGATATTTGCCATATTTGCCACGCTTGGTAAGCGGGTTTGCAACCGCAGTTTTTTATTTTTAGTCGTTATAAGGTTATCGTTATTTTATTACCCCATATCGTCCCGTTTGTGTCGTAAGAGGCGACAGAGGGAAACTGAGGCAGAAGATGGGCAGCAGCTTAGAGTAATTACACATAGAGTGATAGTATCATTCAAAATTCCGTTCAAAGTTGAAGCAACAACACAATGAATGTGTGCATAAGCGGCCTGTAATTACGTTTGCCCACACGCATCAAGCAAACGAGTAATGTATGCAAGTTAATGACATTTTCCCCAAAAAGTGGGGAAAATGTAATAGTAGCCATAGTCATAGGATTAATATTTAGGTTGCGTTTATAATTATTTATTAACTATTTTCAAAGAGAAAAATGTATCATTATTTATTTTTGTTAACTTATGTAATATTTAAATTATTAATATACGTAATATCTTGTGTTATATTCACAAATCTAATTATATTATTCTGTTAGAAGTGGTATATTTGTATAAATATCTGTTATTGATTTTCCATAAAATCTTATATTATTTGTAAATATTAATTTTTATATAATACCCAATGGCCTTATTCTATTATATATAGAGACGTGAAAGGAATGGAGGAGGCAAATGCGTACGTCCATTTCTTAAAGTTTTTCAAATCCAGCCCCACTTACACATAACAAGTGAATAGTTATCAGATAATCATTTTAGCTCTCTCACATTACATTACATTACATTACATCACTCGCATATTAAAGCATACACTGATCGCGATTCTTGCCATTCTAAGAATCTAAGTGATATATTTAATTTAAATCGGTCTCAAGGTATAGGTTACAACATACAACTTTCACAGAATGGATATAATATTAGAAGGAATCACGAGACTTAAGAGTGCGGTCAGCTTCAAGTGATTATTATTATTACTTTATTGGATATTATGTTTTGCATTAAAACAAAATAAAATTCGGAAGGAGATAAACTATTCAAATAAAACATGAAATTAAAAATGTTTATTAAATAATATAAAATAAAGTAAAATATACTCTAGTACTTAAAAACAATATCTCTTAATGACCCTGAAACTGCAACTGTTTTCTAAACAACTGCCGCCTTGATGACGCTATCCTCGAAATGTTATATTTTTTAGATTCATAAAAGAATCGAACTAAAAATGTTAAATATATGTAAATTAGAATAAAAAAAATCATAGGCTATGTTATTTATCCTAAAATACAGACCATAAAAATTTAAAAACAACTGCACATTACCAAAACAAAATAAAAGTAACATATTTTTTTTCGTGGAAAATGGGAACCCGAATAATATTTGGCAAATAAAAATACATATTTATATGTGAATGAGACTATTGTATGTATTTTTTTAAATATGCATTTTTTTAAATTATAATAATAAGAAAAATGGGGTAACATATTTTACTATGCCTAGCAACATTTTTACTATATTGGCGTCTGTCAAATTTATTATTTATTATTTTGTTTTATTGAATGTTTTTTTACAAAAATATAATATGCTAAGCAGTAATTACCCGTGAAATGAGATTTTTAATTTTTTTTAGTGATTATGTGATGAGCTGTGACACCCTTTCTCAGTACAAGTGCGTCATTTTTTTGAAAAATTGTGCGAGCTGTTTACACGACTACGTGGACTCGAGTACTAACGCGCCAAAAGTCGTATTTAGCCTTTAAAGGCTAACTTGAAATGGCTTCACTTTGCCTGCGCCTACTGCGGTTCTAAGCTACTTACTAATACTTCTATGGGCAGCAGTATCTTTCTGATAACAGCAAAACAACAATAAAAAAACTGCGGTTGCCAATCCAGTCGCCAAGCGTGGTAACTATGGCAATATAACACCCATGATTAAAGTTACGAACAGACGGCCCCCAGTCCCCGACGACCCCGCTATTTCTGGCTACCGTGGCGACCATGGTTACGCATGGCAGGGGGTGCTAAGAATCTCCGGTGGAGGTTCGGTTGCAACCTTAGACGACTCGACCTGGCAACGTACAACGCACGCACCCTGAGGACTGACGACAAGATCGTGGAGCTGGAAGAATAGATAGACAAGTTGCACTGGAATATTATAGGATTATCTGAGGACCGATGGTACTCCTCGAATACGGCAACTTGTTTTATCACCGGGAGGGCGACCATCTGTCGCAAGGAGGTGTCGGATTTATCGTCCACAAGTCTGTCGTTAACAACGTTGTAAAGACTGAGCGTGTGTCGACGAGGGTTGCGTACTTTATACTCAGAATCACCAAATGGTATTACCTATATATAGGTCATACAGGTTTCCGCACCAACCTCGGTACATCCCGATGAGGAGGTGGAGGAAATATATGAGGATATGTCTAGAGCCATGCATTCCTTCAAAACCCACTATACGCTGTTAAAAGTAATTCTCCTAGACTTCAACGCAAAACTAGGCGCAAGAGAGAACGGTGAGCTGAAGGTAGGGAAAGGGAGGCCTATATTCAGCAGTGGACATTTTAAAGCTGTAATGGATGGTATTAATTCATAAATTTCATAGGGTATACCCAGAGTATACCATTTTAGACATATACCTAGGTCTAAAATGCAGTTAGCACTAGTTCACCAAAATTAAATCCCATGTCGACAAATATGTCAAATGACTGTGTTTATCGTTGTAATACGAGCAGCGATACGTTGTTTAAATTGGCCGTACGCCAGGCAATTACGTAGAACGTGCGGATGGTGATAGAATGCACACGGAAATGCTCTGACTAATTTTCGTAAATTTTTATCATGTTGTATAATTTTAATTTTTATTCCTTTGTGAAAAATAAATACTTTTATAGTTTCGAGGGTTTGTGCCATCATAAATTCGATTACACAGATTTTTGTGGAACATACATACATGTATACATAAACACTCACACCTCTTACCCAGAGGGGTAGGCAGAGACTACGGACTTCCATTTGGCACGATCCTGACACACCTCTCCCACCTCCTCCACGTCCATATATCTACGCATATACGCTCGTATGTATGGAATATACATACAAAAGTCACGCCTGTGATTTCCGAGGGGGTAGGGGTAGGCAGAGTCGAAGGGAAAGCGAGCTCAGATCACGCTTAGCCAAAGTATATGGGTATAGATGGAACATTGTGAAAGAAATAATAGGTGGCTAGGTCATCGTCTATACAATCACAAGGCCAATATTCCATTATTTGCCTCTTACGACGTGCTAGATACCTAAGTTACACAGTTGGCACATTCATATTTGATTATACTCCTATAGAAGCATGGGACCTATTAGTTCCAGATAGGAAATTTTCAGATATCATATAGCAAATCTAATATATAAAAATTAATGTTTCTTTGTTCGTATTTTATCCGATGCCATATACTTAATCAGTTCAAGGCATATTACAATTAACCTACAGTAGGTGGCGCGCGTTGCGTACCGACAAATTTTTATGAGACTGAATTTTACTGTATGTATTGTCGTTCCTAATTAAAAAATATAACCCTTCCAAATTTAAAACGATATTTCCACAATTATTTCATAAGCGGCAGCAAGTCACCCGGTACCAGGTAGTTTCTTATAAATTCAAAAATTGCTTTTCATATCATGCCTTGTGTACTTACATTAACAAATGTAACGGCGATAAACCTATCAACCACCGTTTACGTGGTAGAGCCACGCTGCAGATGTAAAAATAGCTGCAGCACAAATGGATTGGTGTGACTGGAAGAAAACCACGCCCTCACAAAATACCAGCATTAAATACCAGCATAATGCTGCAGTGTTACATATAGTAAACCTTTTTACAATGATTTTATTAACTCGCTTTCGTGTAGGTATGTTTGTGCGGGTCGATTTACGTAGTAATAAAAATAGTAAAAGATTTTAAACTAACATAACATCCGATGACTATGTAATATTAAGAAGAAAAAATGTGGTATATTAAAAATATGGAGTGTAGAGTAGAAGGAGGACCATCTCCTTATATGAAAAGTGTCCCTAAAAACGCGTCCAATAAGGGTGGCGCTGCAGTAGCATAGGATAAATTAAAAAAAAAGGCGCCAAAATTAATTAGAATAAGATGGAGAAATAAACAAGAACCGACCGATCCGCTTGGTTTTGTACTACGTAAATAGTTGAGGTTTTGTATACTGGCATTTTACTAACTACTCTAGTCATAAAATTTTTCAAATATTTGAATTCAGCTGACTTCACTCCGTCTACAACAGCTATGTTCATATCGTAATTTTTCAGACGCCAGCGCTGTTGTGGTAGGTTTTGGAACCTCTATTTTCAGTATATAGTGGGACACTTTTTCAACTTTCGCACCTTATAAGATGGTTCTCCTTCCACTCTACACTCCATAATTAAAAAAATATCTACATATTAAAAAAAAAACTCACTTGTTAATGGTAATGAGTCATTCAATCTTAGTGGCCAAGGTTGACAACGCATTCTGCATTTTGATTCCTATTCGAAGTTAGATGTAGGTGTCTATGGGCCACAACATTCTCCTACTATCAAGTGAACTGTGCTTGTTTGTCGGCCATACTTGTATAAAAAACACAAAATGATCATCAATTCAAACATAACAAAATCTAAGGTATTAATAATAATGTTTACCACATCTGGCACGTGAAAATTATTGAACATAATATTTAATCATTATTTTCATAAGTAAGCAAGTCAATAAATTTAAGTACTTATTAAGGGATTAAATTAAATTAAATAAATTAAAATTACAATTGTCGTGTCAATTACTATTGTTTTATAACTAGGCAAATTAATTAAGCATAGGTATATAGAAAATATTAAAATGTCAAAGGAGTATTTAATCTAAAGAATAGACGTAGTGATTATATTCTCTTTGCATATAACCATAAATGTTTAAAGCATGGCTATGTCAATGTCATTTAAGAAGTCTTTTACATCATAAATACACTTTAATAACAGCCAGCTTTTGAGTTTAGTTTTAAACTTACCAATTTCCATCTCTTCTTGAACATTTACCGGTAGTTTATTAAATATCTTTATACTCATCGCGTAACAGCTCTTTTGATAAAATGCAGTTTTCGGTATTCGGTCTAAAACTAGTCTATCTGATTTTCTAGTGATACGTAAATATACATCGCACGCTTTTTTTTATAGGATAAGGGTGACAAACGAGCACACAGTCCACCTGATGGTAAGTGGTTGCTGCGGCCCATAGACATCTACATCTATCCTCTATTACAATCAAAATGTAGATGCGTTGTCACCCGTGAGGACTAAGATGGAATGCCTCATTTCCAGTAAATAGGGCCTCCGGCCACCTGCACTCACTAAGCTATGGCACTATGGATTCCTACTGTCGCCCACTCATTAAACGATTTGCGACTCTTTCATCATCATCATATTACAGCCCTTCACAGGTCCACTGCTGAACATAGGCCTCCCCCAAGGAATGCCACAAAGCACAGTCCTGAGCCACCTGCATCCACCGACTTCCTGCATGTCTTACCAGATCGTCACTCCATCTAGTGGGGGACGCCTTACACTTCGCCTGCCGGTACGAGGCTGCCACTCGAGAATCTTTCTTCCCCATCGGTTGTCGGTTCTTCGAACTATATGGCCGGCCCATTGCCACTTCAGCATACTAATTAACTAATTAGTATAAATTTAATAACTAATTATTTACACGTGGTAGAGCCTTCCTGCAGCTATATTAGTAGTATAGTTGTAGCACGAATGGGTCGGCTCGACCGGGGAAGGACCACGCTCTCACAGAATACCAGCGTAAAATAGCAGCTTAACACTACTGTGTTTCGTATGGTCAGTTTAGAGAACCGGAGACCCTTTTTACTGGAAATAAGGCATTCCATCTTAGTTCTCACGAGTGACAACGCATCTGCATTTTGATTCGCAAACGAGGATAGATGTAGATATCTATGGGCCACAGCAACCACTTACCATCAGGTGGCCTGTGTGCTCGTTTGTCACCCTAACCCCTAAAAAAAAATCAAATCTTATAAAAAAATAACTCATTCTTTGGGCTATGTCGGTTACTCTGGTTCTACTGCGGATATCCTCGTTTTTAAGTCTATCACGCAGAGAAACACCGAGCATTGCCTTTTCCATAGCTCGCTGAGCGACTTTGAGCTTCCTCATACGGTCAGCAGTGAAGGACCACGTCTCAGATCCGTAGGTCATCACTGGTAACACATGGTTGAACAATCTAGTTTTGAGGTCAGGTTCAATGCTGCCCAGCTGAGTTGAATCCGTCGATTGACCTCTCGGTCGAAGTTGAACTTACCTAGTCGGATTATTTGTCCCACGTAAACATACTCGTCAACAACTTCGAGCTTAGTGCTCCCAATAACTACCGACATAGGTGTGACATGGACGTTAAACATGATTTTTGTTTTGTCCATGTTCATCTTAAGACCTATCCGTTGGGAGACACTATTGAGGTCATTGAGCATAGTGCTTAGGTCCTCCAGCGATTCTGCCATAAGGACTATATCGTCGGGAAATCGAAGGTGAGTGATGTACTCGCCATTGATATTGATACCGTATCCTTTCCAGTCCAATAGCTTGAAAACGTCTTCCAATGCAGCGGTGAAGAGTTTCGGGGATATTACGTCACCCTGTCTTACACCTCTCTGCAGTTGGATAGGTTTCGTACTCTGGTTCTGTACTCGGATAGCCATCGTAGCTCTACTGTACCAACACTTCAGCACTTCGATATACCGACAGTCCACTTGGCACCGTTGGAGGGACTGCAGTACCGCCCAAATTTCGATGAAATCAAAGGCCTTCTCATACTCCACATACGCAAGACAAAGTTGCAGATTGTATTCGTCGGTCTTCTGTACAATTTGACGAAGGGTATGTATGTGGTCTATGGTGCTGAAGCCTTTCCTGGAACCGGCTTGTTCGGGAGGCTGGAAGTCGTCGAGACTGCGTGCGAGACGATTCGTAATGACTCTTGAAAACAGCACGTAGACGCGGCCCAGAAGGGAAATCCGTCTGTAGTTCTTCAAGAGAGCGTGGTAGCCTTACTTGAAGAACAAGACCACTGTAGTTCTGCTCCAACCCTCCGGTTATAGTGCCACCACGGAGGACGGAATTAAAGATTTTCTGAAGGACTTTAAGTACCGGTTTTCCACACGCTTTCAGAAGCTGCGCTGTAATTCCATCTTATCTGTCATCTTCCGCCTTGCCGTTTTTAAGGTGCTGGAGAGCCGCTCTAACCTCGCTTAGACTGACGTTCGGTATATCATCGGAATAGTGTAAGATAAGAGTTGCTATTTTACGCTTGTATTCTGTGAGAGCATGGTCCTTTCCCGCTCGAGCTGATCTATTGGTGCTACAACTAATATAACTGCAGGTATCTTAAAACTGATACCCTAATCGCAAATCATACCAGATCCAGAATCGTATCTAAAAGTGGTTATTTAAAAAAAGTATTAATGAATTAATATACCGAAATTTGGAGCCGGTTTTCAAGCCTTGTTTACGAGTACTCCGACCTTGGTAGTCTCAATATATAAACCCTCCTCTTGTTTACTTGAGAATATTTACACAATGTATGTGCTAAGTAAGGAATATTATTACCGAAAAACTCCATCCACATTCTCGAATCAGAAAAGCAATAAATATCTTTAAGTGTGCTCGTTTCTTACAGCTGTTTTCGTGATAGCCCGCGCTCTTAGTGCACAAACATCGTATTATAGAATCCATAAAATCTATTGAATGTACCCTGCGATGGTCCGCAGCTTTAACTTAAAAAACGTCAAGTAACAAGTGGTAATATTAAACATTTTTTACAACCGACATCAATATAAATAAAATGAGAACATCATCAATGTAGTCGAAGTCAATTCAATACGCATTATTAAGGATAACTCAAAAACTAGTGGTCCGACCTTGATGAAATTAATATGGGACCACATGAGAAGCACCACCTTTCAAATAAAAAAGGAATCATCAAAATCGGTTTACCTAGAAAATAGTTCTGAAATAACACACATAAAAAATACAGTCGAATTGAAAGGAGGGTTAATCAATTAGCTCTAAGTGGTGACAAGCATTCATACATAACGATCATGATCATTATAGCCCCTTCACAATTACCTGCTGAACATAGGCCAAAGGAATGCCACATAACACGGTTGAGCCACTCTGCATTCATCGACTTCCTGCATGTCACATTAGGTCGTCACTCGACCTAGTGGAAGGCTCTTCGAATACAGAGTTCTTATTAATGTCGATAATCTTTATATCGATCTTCTCTAACATATAAAAATAATATTTGTTTGATTCTTGATTGAAAAATGTGTTCGTCAGATTACAGTAAAACTTTGTCAACTCATTGTTTGCACTTGCGCGAAGTTTATAGGTATAAATAACTTATACCTAGTAGGTGGCGTGCGTATCGAATTCATTTGAAAGTTTTATATCATTCAACTTCAATGAATGTATTAAGCGTCTCCCACACACAAACGGCTTGCGGTGGCGGCTAACCGAGAGCCGCGGCTCCAGCCGCTGCAACAACACACCACCGCGGTCGCAACGGCGGCCTGAGGCGCCATTCGCTGTGTTGCCTGTGCTACGGTTGGATGTCAGTAAACATGGCTAACCGTGACGAAATCTTATTATATTCAGCAATATTATTACTTATTTTGTTTTTAATCCTAATGCTTTTGTAATCACGATGCGAATTATCATAAAGTACTGGATAATTTTTGCAGTTTCTAATAAAATCTCTGAATTTAGTACCATTTTTCACACGGTACACGCGGCCTGTTGTAAAAATTTGCAACTGACTGCGCTGCGGCCACTGACTGACCGCGTACTCGCTAACACACACGCGTTGGCAGAAGGGGCGGAGCATGCGGTCGCGGCCAGCCGCTCGCAGATCGCGACCTGGCCGCACGGGTTTGCAGACTCACTTACATTGCAAGCGAATACAACTGGCCGCCACCGTGACCGCCACCGCAAGCCGCTTCTGTGTGGGAGACGCTTTAAGCGTCTCCCACACACAAGCGGCTTGCGGTGGCGGCTAACTGCGAGCCGCGGTTCTAGCCGCTGCAACAACACACCACCGTGGTCGCAACGGCGGCCTGAAGCGCCATTCGCTGAAGTGTCTGTGCTACGACTAGACGTCAATAAACATGGCGAACCGTGATGAAGTCTTATTGTGTTCAGCAATATTATCATATATTTTGTTTTTAATCCTAATGCTTTTGTAATCACGATACGAATTATCATTTAGTACTGGATAATTTTGCTCTGTTTCTAATACAATCTCCGAATTTAGAACCATTTTTCACGCGGTACACGCGGCCTGTTGTAAAAATTTGCAAGTGACCGCGCTGCGGCCACTGACTGGCCGCGTACTCGCTAACAACACACACGCGTTGGCGAAAGGGGCGGAGCGTGCGGCCGCGGCCAGCCGCTCGCAGATCGCGCCATGGCCGCACGGGTCTGCAGACTCACTTACATTGCAAGCGAATACAACTGACCGCGACCGTGGCCGCCACCGCAAGCCGCTTCTGTGGTGGCGGCTAACCGCGAGCTGCGGCTCCAGCCGCTGCAACAACACACCACCGCGGCCGGAGTGGCGGCCTGAACCGCCATTCCCAGTGGTGTCTGTGCTACGATCGGACGTCAGTAAACATGACAAACTATTTAAAATGATCTTTCAACATTTATTTCTTTTGCGGCAGCAACGTGCCGGGTACCAGCTATTATTATATATATAATTCTTGGTGCGTCTGTTCGTGATTGTGTAACTTCGGAACGACTTGACCATTTGAAGTAATATTCACCTCTGAAATCACGTAAAGCTGTTGGTTGTGCGCCTGATCTCTGTACGGTCGTGTCGGATTGCCATTCCATTGAACTATGAGAGTGAGGGAGTAGGCTCGCGCACTTTAACCCTGTCTTGCGCAGTTGGTTAGTCTCCGCGGAGACTGGCCACCGTGACCGAAATTTAGTCTGGAGGACATTATTAGTCTCTCAATACTGAAAAGTCTCAGTAATAGAATGTTTACAGGCCGGTAAAGGAGGAATTAAAATTAAGTTTCTTATGAAAAGAAACCGTGCAGTGACGGTGTAAGAATTTCCACTACCCCATATGAAACCCGTGGGTGTGTGTCGTAAGAGTCGACAGAGGGAAATTGAAACAGGTGATAGGCAGCAGCATCTTCCTGAGAACAACTCAAAATAATAAAAAGGCAAGCAGAACTGGCAGAATCCTCCTTAAGAGGTAATCAATGAGGAGGTCTGTATTCAGCAGAGGGCTGTTATGAGCTGTTTTATGGGCTGCTTTCTTGTCATCCATTCTATTTGATGGATGAAATAAAAAGGTTTTTAATCTGAACATTTTTTTAATCTGTAATTTGTAACAAAAGCATAAAAATGCTAAGTTACTTTACGCATGGTATAAATTTTGTTACATTATTATCTGAATTAGAGATCGGCTCTCTAACTTTATACATTTAACGCAGAAAAGTCTTTATTCTAAATTACTGACGTAACAAATAATACTACTCAAACCGACTGCCAGAGATTGTCTACCATGATATACAAAGAAAAGTGATAGGCGTCTGAACGTTGTTTTTATATTTACGCGAACTTTAAATATATAGTATATTAAATGAAACTAATTTAACGGATTTGGCCACGTTTAATTTTAATAACTCTTTGATCCCCGACGTTTCTTACAGCAACCATGATCACGAGTGGGAGGGGGGGGGGGGGGGGGGGGTGGAGGTGAGGAATGTGTTTACAGTATTATGAAGTATGCAGTATGCTTCGGTTTGGATTTAATTTTATTAATTACAGGATCCCAAGCAGATGGCCGCACCCATGTTTTCAATAAAGAAGATGAATCTTCTTTATTGAAAACATTCAAGTTTTTTAATTTTGTAGAAGTCGGAGTTCTTTAGTAAGGATTTGTGGTGAATCAAATCTGATGTAATCGAAAACGATCTTGAACATGTTCACAGACTGAAACGTAGGGAATTAAAAGTTGATATTAAACGCGACAAAAAAGTCTATAAAATTAAAATTAAAACATTATGCTGTTCCAAGAGTCCAACGTTTGTATGACACTCAAACTTTTCATCATCGTGATTTGGTTGAAACCAATCTTGTCAGCCTCGAGCACAGGCACAGCGTAGCCAGTCTCTCGGTCTATAGGATGCATTTCGGTGAGTGTGAGCAGGAAATTACACGCTTTAACTCCTCCCTCTCCTTTCCACCATCGGAGAACAGATGGTCGGCGAGTCTTCACCCCTTTCTTGTCGATATTCCACTCATTAGAACCAAACGATTTGCTTCGTCTTTTGTAATACGTACAGCAAAGGAGTGGAATAATTTGCCGGCGTTTATCTTTCTGTCCGAATACAATCTGGGCGTCTTCAAGCCAAGAGTGAATAGGCTTTTATTACGCTAAGACAGTGAGATTTACCGTCTAAGGCTGCATCGCCACTTATCACAAGTGGGATTGTAGTCAAAGCACTGGCTTATCTATTATAAAAACAATCATAATTACATAATGTTAGAAGTTCATTCATACACAAAAGCCTCCCAAGGCTTGGCATTAATCACGCTCTTTTATACGCGGTAGAGCCATGGTGCAGCTATATTAGTAGTATAGTTGTAGCACGAATGGGTCGCCTCGACCGGGGGAGGACCACGCTCTCACAGAACACCAGCGTAAAATAGCAGCTTGACACTGGTGTGTTTCGTATGTTGAGTGTAGAGAATCGGAGACCGATTTTACTGGAAAAGAAGAATTCCATCTTACTCCTCAAAGGTGACGAATTTTCGAAAACGAAAAATTTGGGATGTGCAAGCTGGATTTAGAAAGGGGATGGGGTGTACGGATCAAGTTTTTTACATGCGCATGATTGCGGAGAAGTTTCTGGCCAAAAACCAGTAGATTTTTTGTGCGTTCATGGACTTAGAAAAGGCTTATGACAGAGTGGATAGGAACGTGTTATGGCAAACACTGAACTCATTTGGGTTGAGCGCTGGTTTGATGCAGGCATTAGGGTCTCTTTATAGGGACTCTGGTGCTTGTGTCAGAGTCAACGTGGTCTACTCAGACTGGTTTGGCATTCAAAAAGATATCAGCAGGGCTGTGTAGCTTTTGTTTAGCTTTTTAACCTATTTATGGACAGCTGTTTGCAAACTTTGAAAGTTTTTATAATTTAAGTATTTATACGTGGTAGAGCCATGCTGCAGCTATATTAGTAGTATAGTTGTAGCACGAATGGGTTGGCTTGACCGGGGAAGGACCACGCTTTCACAGAATACCAGCGTTAAATAGCAGCTTTACACTGCCGTGTTTCGTATGGTGTGTGTAGAGAACCGGAGACCCTTTGTACTGGAAAAGAGGTATTCCATCTTAGTGACAACGCATCTGCATTTTGATTAGCACAAACGAAGATAGATGTAGATGTCTATGGGCCACAGCAACCACTTACCATCAGGTGGACTGTGTGCACGTTTGTCACCCTATCCTATAAAAAAAGTTGAAGAATGTGGGTTGAGAATGGGTGAGTGTAAGTAACCGTCAAATGCCTTTTGTACGCCGATGATCAAGTCATATTTGCATCGTCGGCGGCCGAGTTGCAAATGATGGTTTAATGAACTGATCATTAAAAGAAAGGGGTATGAAAGTGAACGTAAGTAAGACGAAAGTGATGGTTTTTGAAAGAGAAGAAAGTAAAACGTTACGTGAAATAAGAATAGAAGGGGAGTTGATTGAGAAAGTGGATGAGTTGTATATTTGGGATGTTTATTTAGCAGGGATGGTAGATATGATAAGGATATAGAACCACGAGTGAACACAGTAATGTGTCAATTTTTTTTTTATAGAATAAGGGTGACAAACGAGCACACAGTCCACCTGATGGTAAGTGGTTGCTGCGGCCCATAGACATCTACATCTATCCTCTATTACAAATCAAAATGCAGATGCGTTGTCACCCGTGAGGACTAAGATGGAATGCCTCATTTCCAGTAAAAAGGGCCTCCGGCCACCTGCACTCACGCAGCGCAGTAAACGCAGAGGTAAACCTCTACTTCACGCTGGTATTCTGTGAGGTCGTGGAACCACCCCGGTTCGAGCCGGCCCATCCGTGCGACAGCAAAAGCTGCCGCGTGGCTCTACCACTGTTAAAAAATAAGGCACGTCTGGCAATTCATAATGATGCGTTAGTCCCCACTTTAATGTATCATAGTGAAAGTTGGGTCTGGCAGATGAAGCATGATAGTAGAATAAATGCCGCAGAATCTGAATAACAGGGAGAGAAATAGTGTGATAAGCGAAAAGTGTGGTTTGCAAGATGACGTCGTGACCAGGATTAAGGAAAGAATGCTTCGGTGGTTTGGTCATTTAGAAAGAATGAAAGAGTGACACAACAAATTTATGTTGCAGAAGTGAACGGCAGAGTCGGGAAGGGACGCCCTAGACGAAGGTTTATCGACCAAATTGGCGATACTTTGAAAATGGGCCAGATTAGGAGTACCCTTATCCAACGAGCGTGTATGCGTAGATATTATATGGATGTAAAGGAGGCGAGAGAGGTGTGGCAAGATCGCGCCAAATGGAAGTCCGTAGTCTCTGGTTACCCCTCTGGGTGACAGGCGTGAGTATTTGTGTGTGTAAAAAACAAAAAACATAACCCTTCCTTGGCAGTCAGTTAAAAAGGAAAAAAGAAGATAAATCCCTGCCGTTTCGGGTACTTTGTATTACCCACGGTCACGTAATTCTTCAGAAACTTTGGGCTAAGAAATATTATTAACAAACTAAATTGTCTTTAAGGCTGTTATGGTGACCGTATATGTAGGTCATGCGTCAAGAGAGCTCAAGCACATTTACATAACTGTACGGAATCTGCATTGTATATTTTCATAAACAGTTGCTAGGATGATAATAGAACTATTTAAACATCATTTAACTTTGCATAGACACTTTAGTTTATATCGTTAATATCTTTATTTTAAAGTAGAATCTAATTCTAAGTCCCGTGTGATGTCAGCGTAAGAACATATCATCTGATTTCATATCACGGCCAGAGAGAAAGAGAGTATATCCATCTTGTTTACGCCAGGCGTAAGATACTCAGACTGGCAGAATGTCTGCCAATCCGCCATCAATGGCGCCATCCGTGGCGACCCGACAATGAGAGAGACCCATGTTTAGCAATTAATTTTTACGTGCTGATGATTAAATTTTCTCATTTTTTGTGATTCTAGCTGCCAAATAGCTAATGCAAAAGTCTAACACTTCTGTTTTTATTCATTCAATTATTACAGCCTATTAAAGTCTCATCAATATAAAAGTTAAAGTTAAAGTTACGGCCTATATCAGGGACCTGGGAGTCACAAGGTATATGACCCCCTCCTCCAAAATCGTACACGTCAAATTGAAAAATCTTCTGAAAATTTATAAAATAAAAAATGCAATTTTCTGCTCCTAGCTGCGATCCATTTTATGTTTTGCTGACATCTAACGGTGCTTTTATGAATTACTCTCATTTTCGGAGGACTGTTTATATTCCAGTGATAGATATAATAATAATAATTACTTCCTGGCGAGATCGGATCTTCCTATGAAAAAATCCTTAAATTCGCAATAAAAAAATATTGAAGGTAAGTGACCGGGATAAAAAGTATGCTATCTTTCAAGTTGGACCAAACTGCACACAGTGTGCAAAATTTCATTGCAATCAGTTTAGTAGTTTAAGAGTTCATCGCGGACAAACAACGTGACACGTAATTTTTATATATAAAGATTATTAGCTCAAGTATGTAAGGTCATTATTATAGTTCAATGTCAAATATTAATATTCTTATGTCAATAATTATATAATGTCAAATATAAATGTTAAATATCAAATTGTCGTTAATTTTATTTTATTTTGTAGCCGGTGGAAGGAAAAGGGGAGATCTCCCGCCGGGCAAGGTGTTCTGCCCGGGGAGCGGCCAACACTCCGATTGGTAGTTCGGAGCTATTCTATATATGCTGCTTTAACTTCGGAATTTTATTAGTGCGATTTAGGCTTCGATGTGTTTCGCTTGTGGCGCGACGACAGCGCCGGCACATCACCCCCTTGCTCAGACTGGAGGTCGATATTGCAGTCTAGATGTCGACGAATTTGCAAGTGCCAGGGAATTGCCTTGTAAGTCTGCGGTGAGTCGAGAAGAAGGCAAGTAATCTGCGAGAGTGCCGTGAAGCAGAGGCGAGCAGTAAGGCTCAGAGCCGTGCCGAACAATGTAGCGCAGAGAGTAGCTTGAAGGAACAGGAAGCATTATTATTCCAGTGCTACGATGAACCTATGTAAAGCTAGATGGCTTGCAGAATGTGAAGACTGCAGACAATATCTGCTCGGGAGCGAATGAATGGGGTACTTGAAGACGATGACGAAGGTTTTGGAAGTTGTAGTTTCCGAAGGTTGTTGGTTGCGTGTTCATATTACGTCGGAGTCACCACTGTAGCCGGTTGAAGGAAAAGGGGAGATCTCCCGCCGGGCAAGGTGTTCTGCCCAGGGAGCGGCCGACGCTCCGATTGGTAGTTCGGAGTTATTCTATATATGCTGCTTTAACTTCGGAACTTTATTAGTGCGATTTAGGCTTCGATGTGTTTCGTTTGTGGCGCGACGACAGCGCCGCCACAATTTTATTTTATTTTTTAATAAGGCTTACCAACTAAATACATAAAAGGAACTTATAACATCACGATTTAAAAGAAAAACATTATACATATGCATTTAAATTAAAGGTATGCACAGCATTTTTTTAAAGATAAAAGACGTTGTTTTACATAATACATATTAATTTTTTTAATTTTTTTTAGTACAGACAAAAATATGAAAGAATTCGAAACCAAAAATAAAAACACTAAAAACTAAAAATGGCTCTTGCAACAATCAAAAATCGATTTTTTAAAAGTAGCAGGTTTTTCACAAAAGATATCTAAATTACAATTTTGAAATAAAAAGTTATAATTTTTTACTAGTGTACAAATAGGAGAGGAACTACCATATTTCCTTCCTTTCTTCTTAAGGACATTGAGAATGGTTTATAATTATGCAGATGAGCCGTAATTCTAGGAACTAATATATTAATTTGTGATAGCAGAGACGGACAATCCACTTCATGGCTTAATCTTTATATATAAAAATTACGTGTCACGTTGTTTGTCCGCGATGGACTCCTAAACTACTAAACTGATTGCAATGAAATTTTGCACACTGTGTACATTTTGCTCCAACTTGAGAGATAGGATAGTTTTTATCCCGATAAATGACCCTCAAAATTTTTTATTGCAAACTTAAGGATTTTTATAGGGAGGGTCTATTGAAAGGGCAGAACAACGTCTGACTGGCGAGCTAGTAATTTATATAAAAACATCATAGAAAGCTGTTACTTACGTTGCCATAATGAAAAGATATTAAATTGGTTTAACCTATCAGAATAACTATTAACGCTGCGGTAACTAACACTGATAAAAGAGATTCTGTTCACAAACTTTTTTTGAATCTTTTCGATACACTGAATATTATTCTGATAAAATGGATACCAAACAGAACTACAATAATCCTCATGGCTACGTACCAAGGCGAAGTACAATACTTTCATTGCCTGAACAGATTTCAATTCTTTAGAATTTCTATAGACAAACGCTAACATTCTGAAACATTTGTTAACCGTGTTATTAATATGGTTTGTGAATCTCATTTCAGAATCGAGAGCAATACCCAAATCTCTAACCTGATCGACTTTGTTTATGATCGTTCCGTTTATGTTGTAAGAGCTTGGAAATTTGTTAAATTTTCGGGAAAATTTTATGTTACAACATTTATTAGTGTTCAAAGTCGTACCGTTCAGTCGACACCATTCCGTAAACCTGTACATGTCCGCTTGAAGTTTTAACTGATCGACACTGTTCTTAACTGTTTTGGATAGCTTTAAATCATCTGCGTAAAGTTCAAATTCCGAGTTAAGAATACAATGTTTATATCGTCAATGAACATAACAAACAAAATCGGTCCGATGTGTGAGCCTTGCGGAACTCCGGAGGTAGAGTGAATATCCATAGATGTAAAACCATTCACTACTACTCGCTGTGTACGACTACTTAAGTAAGATGAGAACCAGTTCAAAAGTGGCACATGTATTCCAAAAGTGTTGCTAAGTTTACGTATTAGTAATGCGTGATTCACCTTGTTGAACGCTTTACTAAAGTCGGTATAAATTGCGTCTACTTCATTACCCGAGCTCATACTTGTGATAGAATATCCACAAATGTTAAAAGGTTGGTTGCTGTAGAACGTTTATTCAAAAAACCGTGTTGTTGCTCTTTATTTCTATATTACTAATTAAATTAGTCAAATGTTATATAAAATAATTTCAAGAACATTATTTCTTTAAAAATTGGAAGGTGACGTGTAATTAATTATATTCTAAAAATATCATTCATTATTACTCGTATGTATGTCGTTGTCGTTTAAGAACTCTTCTACAGAATAATAACATTTAGTGAGCAATAATGCCAAAACAGATTTCTTAAATGACAATAAACTTTTAAGTTTTAAATTATCAGGTAATTTGTTATAAAATTTTAGTGACATTGCAGATGCATTCTTTTTTGTAACTTTCTGACGATTTGCTGGTGCATATAACCTATTCTTATATCTACCCTTACTTTCACTTACTTCACAATTACGTTGAAATAAATGTGAATGCTTATGAACAAACAAGCACATTTCAAATATGTATAATGAAGGCAAAGGCAGACATAATGACTGACCTAAACTGAACCTGTGCGGATTAGGCATTTTTATGTCAAAATCTGAATATACAGATCTTTTTAATGTGAAGAAAGTATCAGAATGTTATTCCCCTTTCTTAAGTGTTCCTGCTGCTACTCTCGTTACAGAGTATCAGCTATGGATTTCAAACTGGAAACGGGAGCTCAAAGAAAATACTAAATTTCCTAAGTGTGTGATTTCTACAATCAAAGTTTGCGACGATGATCTCTACCCAAATATCAAGATTGCTGAAAATTCTGGCAACTTTTCCTATAAGCGGTGCGATATCAGAGAGATCATTTTCTACGCGAAGACGTGTAAAAACTTGGTTGAGAGTAAACATGTTAGAAGAGAGGCTGACAGGTTTAGCTGAGCTAAATATTCATCCAAAGATAGCCTCAGACGTCACAAATATTATCACCCGATTTGCCAATAAAAATAGAAGACTTCCATTTTTTTTATAATGTGTGCAATAAAATTGTGTATTGTGCAATAAAGTCTAATTTACTTGACATATTTAATTATTAGTGACCCCTCCAAAATTTCATGCTGTGACCTCGTCTGACCTATGTCCCACCACTTAGCACAGATCTCTCTCTTTTCGGAGAGGGTTTTAGGGTGAGGAAATGTCCGCCGCGCTGTCCCAATGCGTGTTGGCGAACTTCACGTGGTATTCAACACCTTTTGATGTAAATGTTACTTAAAACACTGTTTATGCACAAAATATTTGTTGCTATAATGTTTACAAATATTAGGTATGCTAGCACACGAGACCTTGTTGGCGTCCGTACATGTACTGGCTCAAATAAAAACTTTAAAGTAAAATGCCGACGCGTACATAATGTGTTCGGTGTAAACTGAACATCTTCCCGCACAGCAAAGGAGATAAACTAAAAATACATAAAATTGGTATGTTTTTGTACTTCTACACAAAATCCAGCTGAGCCGAGTCTGTTGGGCAATCGGCACAGATTGGTCTTCTTCTCTAAATATTTCAGGCAATATAATCACCCAGAGAAAGATCCACCGGTCTGCTAATGTTGAAGTCTGGGTCAGCTAGTTGTATATTGTTCAAGAATGACCACGAAGGTTTAGCAAATGTTGAATTTGGTAGTTGTTTGATAAGATTTTGCATGATAAATACTGACATGTCAAAGACGTAGTCGTCGTCCATTGATGATCGTATTAAGTCAAGTACTCCTTTACAGCTATTAGGCTTAATACCAACTCCAAAAATACTACTTTTGCAGTTTTGTTTAGGAAGTGCTAGTCGCTAGACTGCATTCTTAGATATTATTGAGACTTACGAACCCTGATCAATAAGGGTGCGCATGGTTTTATAAGTATCATCTGCGGCCCGTACTTTGAGCATCGCTGCCGCCAATAAAATTTCCATCATATCGTTGTTTTGTTAAGTTACGTTCGAGTTACTTATGCTAACTCGATTATTTTCCGCTTCCGATGACATCGACGACTTGTTTTTCACATTCGCATTGTTTTGCGGCGCGTTTCAATATGACCGGAAGGCGTCATGTAACATGGTGTTATCATTCTTGTTGCATTCACGACACCGCTTCTCAGAAATGCGTGCTTTACTTTGGTTACTAAAAATACACTTTTGGTAAACATTTAATTTCGTTACTGTTTTGCGTCTTGTTTGTGGAGACATGTCCAAAAATTCTTGACAAAAGTATAGTCGGCATGTATATGTAATGAAATTTTTGTTTTTAGCAGCGTGTAAGTTAGGTGACGTAGCACCCTTCGACGAGATGTGGGATGGATGCTGGGTTGTTATTCGATTATTTGCGTTTGATTGATTGAAATAATTTGATTTCAGAGTTTTCAGATACTGATTTCGATAACTTGGAATGTGTGATTTTTGATGAGTGTTGTCTTGTTTTTTACGTCCAGACTCCATCGACGTAAATGTTAGTTCCAAAAACTCGAGAAAATCTTGTAATTATGGCAGTTCCCGGGAACATTTCAAAGATTGAACATAATCATGATGAGTTTCGTTATTGAGTTTTTGAGTCAACAGGTAAACAATAATCGGATCCCAGGTGCTTATGTCAATTATTAGGTTTTTTATTGCATGTAAACATTCCAGCGTAGTGTCGTGTATTTTCTTGATGTTGGTCACTGATACTTGTTGCGAAACTGACAAACCATTAGGATGTTCATATGAGAAGTGAATATAAGTTTCGGGTTATAGTATCGGTTGTTTAAAATGTCGCAACAGATAATATAATTATCCGAGCTTATCTGTAGGTGTTGTATTAGTCGCTCAGCCTCTCCTCTCACCTTGCTTTTTAAAATTTTTTTGAGCACTGGAAAGGCAGCGATTGTTATGAATGCATTCCGTAAATAGATCTTTGAACGGAACCCATTGATGATAAATCCCGTTGAAGATAGGAATATCAAGCTTCGGTATAGATTTTTCATGATGAGCTGTTGACCATATTTTCTTGTTGATCGCCTTCTTATGTCACGAAAGCTTTTCTCATGGATGGAAAATTCTTGTTCGTATGCTACGTTAGTACCCTCCAGCTCGCTTTTTTTTATAGGAGAGGGGGCAAACGAGCATACGGCTCACCTGATGGTAAGTGACTACCGCCGCCCATGAACAACTGCAACACCAGGGAGGGAATTGCAGATGCGTTGCCGGCCTTTTAAAAAGGAGTACGCTCTTTTCTTGAAGGTCCCTAAGTCGTATCGGTCCGGAAAAATCGCTGATGGTAATCGATTCCACAAGGAAGTCGTGCGAGGAAGAAAACATCTTCTTAATCGCACAGTGGTGGACCGCCAATCATCCAGATGGTGTGGATGGTATTGGGAGTTCTGCCGCGATGTGCGTTCGTGAAATTTGGCGGCTGGGATTAATCCGAACAATTCCTCAGAGCACTCCCCATGGTAGATGCGAAAGAAAACGCAAAGGGATGCAACATCTCTTCGCAGTGCCAACGAATCGAGCCGATCGGAAAGGGCTCAGTCGTCGACAATTCGAGCCGCTCTGCGCTGGATGCGGTCAAGTGGAAGGAGCTGGCACTGGGGAGCCCCTGCCCAGAGATGGGAACAGTATTCCATGTGAGGCCGAACCTGCGCTATCGAACTCCCAATGAAAAGAGTCGATAGCGTTCCGTCTAACACTCAAGGACTTCAGAGCATCTTATAATTCCCAGTTATCGGTTAAAAAATCCAAGTCAATGTTTGCTAACGTTCGCTTAAAAGCCCTAAAGTTGCTACTTTATTTACGCACCATCTCATCCAGCTCGCTGTTAATACTGCGGTCCACTTGTCGTGGTGTTGCTGACGACGTGGACGGCAGGGCGTTGAAGGTTGATGGTTTAATGATCGGAGTAGAGGGTCTCGATTTTATTTCAGTTGGTAAGATACTTTGTATGTAGTTTTTGGTTTTTGTATAAAAATCAAGAACTTGTACGTATTGATTCTGTACAATATAGGGATAGTTTTCATCACACGAATCACGTATCTGGAGGTGAAGGTAATGTGAAATTCCTGCCAGTAAGTATCCAAAGTCTCCAGTCGTTTTTTGATATGAGCAGTAGTTCTACGGTCGGCGCCGTCCTTTTTGAAGTTGCTGAGCAGCTGCTCCATACCAGAAACCATCTGTTGTTGATTTTCTTGTAAGTATTCCATGGTGTTGTTGTTATAGGCAGTAGATAGGTGTTAAGTGAACTGACCGCTTCCTATTTGCGGTCGACGGCGTGTGACGATGAACTTCTAGCGATATATGCATGCACCTTCTCAATCTGTCTGATGAAATCCGCTTCTGGGAGGCCAGACAAACCGATTCGCTATCACCGAAAAAATCAAAATCACACTTCACTTTCGAAGGACCAAAAAGAGGTTGTGGTATTCAACACCTTTTGATGTAAATGTTACTTAAAACACTGTTTATGAACAAAATTTTTATTGTTATCTGGGGGCACGGGAGTTCCTTGCGATTGCCAAGTCAATCTGTGTATTTGAAAAATAAAGAGTTTTAATATTGATATGGTCACTATAAGATGTTGTTAGGTTAGCTAATTACGTAATAACTTAAGATAGAAGGACTCTTAAGTAGGGACTGAATAAATTAACCGACTTGGTATTACATGGATCTCACAACATTTTACAGTAGAAGAACTGAATTGCGAGACTTGGTTTGTTTTACAAGTTATGTTTTTGTTGGCATAATATTTACAAATGTTGGGTATGTTAGCACACGAGATCTTGTTGGCATCCGTACATGTACTGGTCAAATAAAAACTTTAAGAGGCGTATTACAAAAAAACGCGAAATTACAAGGTTTCCTCGTTGAAATTTTATGTTTATGGTTCATTGCTTGAAATAACAATTACTTGGTAAAAATAGTTCGTTTTCTTTCCTCAAATAAGCTCGGAACGGATTTTAGATAACTTATTTATTTAATCAGTAATAATCATTCTCCCGATGCATGTTTAGGCAAAAACTCTCGAAGACATGATTTGGGGGCTCTAATTTGTAGATTCTATTGAATATCGACCATCAAAAAAAATATTTTTATCTCCCAAATATCCCACACTTTAATAATAGTTGAATACATTTTCGTTATATGCTTTTCACGTTAGGGAAAAAAATCGACATAATTCAAAAAACGACCAAAAAAGCTTCGATACAAGCCTCTATATTTCTGAAGTTCTACATCATTTAGAAGTAAAATTTATACCAAAATAAACATCAACATTTGCTTAAACTATGCTATTATTATTACTTTTTAAATCGTTACTATTATATTTTAATTAATTAAATAAAAGTACTATATATTTCACTGTGCCGGCCATCTGCGATCATTAACGCGCGAGCGCTTGCCGAGGAAGGACCTGCGTCAGTTGATGTCGGCCGCTGCATCGTTTCGATACTACCGTAGTGTGCGTCGATTGCCTGCAAACTAGAGCATCGTCAACTACGACCGCAGTTTTTGATCGAACGGTTTAAAACTATTTTATATAGTTAGAGTTTAGATCACGTCTCTTCCATTAAACATGGTATGGACAACGAGTTTGCAGCATTGGCACAATTGAGCAAACAAATAAATATTATTATAGAAAAATGTGGTCTATTCATTGACCTAGATCATTGTTATTTGAGGGCTTCACCTAATGGTTTATACAGCAACTGGCTTATTGAAGTTAAATGTCCTATTTCAGCTTTCGGAATAGATTTTGATACGGCCTTTCGACAAAAAAAAAAGTTAAAGGTTATAAATTCAGTGATTCAAGTGTAACATTAAATCAAAATAATGACTGGTTTTACCAAATCCAAGGCCAGCTTCATTTAGCAAATAAAAATGTCTGAATACTTGCCATAATATGTATTGGCCCAGATTAATGCAGTAAAAGTACTAAAAATTTACAAATACGACCAATTTTAGATTTTCAGTATGTTACCCAAGTTACAAGCTTTTTATGAAAAGTGTCTACTGCATGAAATTATCGAATCGAGTAAAGTTCGGTCAATGCCGTCGCAGCAAATATTTTTCTTATAAAAAATATAGTAATTGACTGTAAGTACCGATTAAAAAAATATTAGTTACATTTGGTTGTTATATTTATTAAAACAGGTTGCAACCGTTTATTTATTTATACCACTATTCTACCGGTAGTAGACATAATCGATTATTAACATTCGATTACAGCATAACAATTAAAAAATTTATGTGTACTTATTTTGACACTAAATTTCATAAATAATGAATAATATATGAAAATGATATATAATAATAAATAATAAATTATATAATAATAAATTAATAAGATAACATTAAAATGACACACCAAAAAATATTCCATCCACTGAAGTCCATCCTAAGAAAACTTTGTATTATGGAAGATCAAGATCGTTTAATCGCCATACTCACAGTATTATAGTGCGAGCGAGTGAATAGATATGAAAGAAAGTATCGGCCGCGTAGCTTGCCGCCCGCTCTGGAATAAGTCCGGGCAACTTTTTGGAGCACTTTCCATGGTAAATTCTCTTCATTTAAAAGTTACCTCCACACTAGGATTTTCTCGTGTATCTTGGGGGCAGTTTATGTATATAAAGTTTACAAGGACACACATCCAAACCCGGAACAATTATTTGTAGCGCATACAAATACTTGTTCCGTGCGGGATTCGAACCCGTAGCCCTTAGCGTTGCAACTCATTGCTAAGCCACTGCACCACGGAGCCGTCAAATGCGAAAAATATTGCAAAGAGATGAAATGTCTCTTCGCAAGGCCAGTCAATCAAGCCCATCAGAAAGAACTCGATTGTTAACGAGCTCTTTGTTGTATGCGATTAAACAAAGGGAGCTGGGGTGATCCGTGGCAGAAAAGGGAACAGTATTTTATCTAAGGCCGAACTTGCGCCGCGTAAAGTTGCTAGCGGAGGGCCGGCAGGAAATACTGTTCTGCTCTATTAAGCACGTCAACTTATTTAAGGTTAAATTAGCCAACGACGAGGATACTGGTACTAGCTCAGGGTTTCTCAACCTTTTTTGACCTGGGACCACTTTGTTTTTTTTTAAGTTAGCAGGGAGCACTAGGTGAAAGAAAAACCTGTGTTAATGTAACACTAAATTATAATCACAACTATTAATAAAGTAGTAATAATAATTATATAATAAACTGAAAAGAAGCGTTCATTAACAGTATTATTTTTGTATTTATTGTAAATGATAGTAGGTGCTTACTAACGCGACGCGTGGTGTTGCACTGCACGCGTGACAAGAAAATAAAAAATGTGTTATTTAAAACGATTAGGTAGGTAAAATATTTAAATCTTGACCACTGGTGGCCCGCGTACAACTGGTTGGGAGACACTGTACTAGCTGAATGCTTCCATAAGGAAGAAATACGACAAACTAAGTGTTGATGATACGGAGTAGGATCGATGATATTTCGCATATTGTTCCTAATTGTTTGTTAGTCTAAGACAGTGTGAATTACCATCTAGGGCTACATCACTTACCACCAGGTGGGATTGTGGTGAAACACTGGCTTATCTATGCAAATAAATAAAATTGAAGTGTCTGTTTGTAATGTCAAAATTACAGCTTTTTACTAAATGCATATGAAAGTATATACGGTACTAATAAGAAAAATACAATTTTTAAAGTTTTTGTCTGTCTGTCTGTCTGTCCGTCTGTCTGTCTGTCCGTCTGTCTGTCTGTTTGTTCCGGCTAATCTCCGAAACGGCTGGACCGATTTTGATGGGATTTTCACTGGCAGATAGCTAATGTCACAAGGAGTAACTTAGGCTACTTTTATTTTAGAAAAAGAATTAGGGTTCCGCGCAAAAAAAAAAACTCCAAACAACACGCGAGCGAAGTCGCGGGGAACAGCTAGTAATAAGTAAAAAAAAATCTCCAGTAGTAACATTTCTATCTAATTGAATCCATTCATTCATTCATTGCAGCTTATCCGTCTACTGCGAAACAAAGGCCTCCCCATGTATTGCACCATAAGGGGGATATTTGCCATAGTTGTCACGCTTGGCAGGCAGGTTGTCAATCACGGTTTTTTATTTTCTTGGTGATATAAGGCAGACGATGCTTCCTTTGTGTTGGGTCGTCACCCGATGTCGACACTCTCTTACGATAACCACGGGGCTATGTGTTCGTGGATATTCTTACACAGCCACTAAACGATATATCTGATTGAATAATTGATTCTCTTTTGTTTTTTTTTTAAATAATACTAGCGATGCTGTTCACATTACTAATATTCCATGAAAACTACTCCTGGTTATCTTAAAATTCTTGTATTAGAAGTGATTCACGATAAGAGTCGAATGGCGAATACAAGAATTGATTTAAATGACGTATTATTAATTAATATTACGATAAGAAAATTTTGTTAACTGTGTAAGAAGAAAATAACCTGTATGATGAACGTAATTATTGTTTTATTTGTTATTTGGGTATTGTGTTTGATATTTTTAATCATCATCATCATCATCATCATTACATCCCTTCGCAAGTACACTGCTGAAAACAGGCCTGTTCCAACATAACAAAACACAACATTTCTTAATTATTAAAAAAAAAGGCAAAACTTCGTTACTGTATGCATTTTTATAGACATGCAAAAACCACTAACAAATATTTCTTTTGCCTATTTGTTTCAGAATATTAAAAAACACTGCTTTATTTTTTTTCAATAAAGCAACACTTTTAACCTGCACATTAATTTATAAGATTCCGAATAGTAGAAGACAATATTTTAATACATATATACTTATAAGTATATACATAAACACTCACGTCTATCTCCCAGAGGAGTAGGCAGAGACTATGGACTTCCATTTGGCACGATCCTGACACACCTCTCTCGCCTCCTCTACATCCATATACCTACGCATACATGCTCGTCGGTTAAAGGTACTCTTAATTTGGCCCATTTTCAATATATCGCCAATTTGGTCGATAAACTTTCGCCTAGGGCGTCCCTTCCCGACTCTGTCGTTCATCTCTACAGCAAAAAGTTGCTTTGTCACTCTTTCCTCATTCATTCTTTCTACATAACCAAACCACCGAAGCATTCCTTTCTTAATCCTGGTCACAACATCATCTTGCAAACCATACTCTTATCTTATCACACAATTTCTCACCCTGTCATTCAGATTCAGCTCTAACATACTCCTTAATGACTGCATTTCTACAGTATTTATTCTACTATCGTGCTTCTTCTGCCACACTAAACTTTCACTACCATTTTTTAATAATTTATTTTAATAAAATAGCTATAGCATTTGTTTAAAGTCACAGAGCAACACGAGCCACTGGCGGACCGGCGGGAAGTAGCCATACGCAGGCGTTCCCCTCTGTCAAAGTATAAGTCCACACGGTCTTTTGCGTACAATAAAACTAGTAGCTCTGCTCATTAGACTAAATCTAGTTACGCGGTTGTATCGGCGTGCCACAAAAATGCCGAATTGTTCAGTTTTTGTTGCAAAAAGGGATCTGTCACGTCAAATTTACAAAAAGATGGCGTTATCTTTCATATCTAAGTAATTTTTAAACACATTATTGCTATTTACTGCTTTTTAAATTTAAAACTTCAATAATAACGTAACGTCTGCTTGTTTAGGATTTGTTTATCAACACAAACCGCTCGTCCTCATACAATATACAGATCGGTCTGTATCCGAGATGTCGCTATCACTGGGCGATACTTTTATAATGTAACTATGTGTGTGTGAAATTGTTAGTTTATTTTTAATTGTTATGTGATTTTCATAGTGACGGACAATTGTTTTTGTGTGCGCAGATTCACCCCGCAAATAATGACAGACAGTTCTGCATCGAGAAAAAACGCTATGGCTACTCCCCTACAGTTCGAAGGTGGCCCGTGTTGCTATATACTTAGTTTAAAGCAAATACTCTATTTTGAATTCGTCTGGAATTTCGCGAAAACGGCGATTGGTACAAACAAAGCTTGGAATTGATATTACTTGATAAATAAGTTATTATTCGTACCGTTTCCATGAATTGCATGATTAATAGTTTTATTGTCTTCAAAATGAATCACTAATATTCGTTATCACTTTATCATCGCTATCGGTATTCAGTAAATATAAATATAACTGTCGAGATGTTTCACTATGAGATAGCATACACAAGTTGATTGTTACTTGGTGATACAAGTTATTTATTAAAAAGTAAGTAATATTTGTTGCATTATTGTAGTAAAGGTAAATAAACCCTTTCGCTGTCCCGTGCATTACATAGGTCATTGCTATTGTCTTACTATTGTGTCTGGAAACCGGACAGTGAACGTGTTAATTAGTTAATGTTTTAAACAAAAAAGTCGCGCTCTGTTTCTCGCTGGTTCTTTCCAGGACATAAGTATTTTCCCGAACCATTGGTAAAGCTTAAATTACTTTCAATAAGTATCCTGTAGTCTATATTGAGTAAAAAGGATTCTATTCTATTCTATCCATGTGAAAAATAAAAATGTCGAGTGTTACCTAGTTTGAACATCTACTGTCCTCCTCCCCTGAGATAATTAACATCTTTTTTAACATCTTTTATACTCGTATAATAGATTTCAGCATAGTAACGTCTGATTTTATTAATTATAATAATTTTACTGTTCTATGGAATAAATATTCACTAAATTCGGGTTTAATTTTGCATGAAATTGTATTAACCGATATATTTGACTATTTTTCTTTTATAAAGTTGGATGATAATGTTGAATAAATAAGTAAACAGAAATAAAATTATTTTGCTATAATTTTTACGCCAAGTACTAATAAGTAATGGATTTGTTTTTATTTAGTACTAGCTGTTCCCCGCGACTTCGTCCGCGTGTTATTTGGGATTTTAATTTTTTGCGTGGAACCCCCCAATTCTTTTTCTAAAATAAAAGTAGCCTAAGTTACTCCTTATGATGTCAGCTATATGCCAGTGAAAGTCCTATCAAAATTGGTCCAGCCGTCTCGGAGGTTAGCCGGAACAAACAGACAGACAAAAATTAAAAAAAAAAGTATTTTTGTTATAAGTACCGTATATACTTTCATATGCATTTAGTAAAAAGCTGTAATGTTGATATTACAAACAGACACTTCAATTATATGTATTTATTTGTATAGATTTAATATTAAGACTTTATTAAGATGTTAAGTTAGATCGCGTAATAGTAGAGTAAGAATAACTACTAACCCATAGCTTCCTGTGGGTGTCGTAAGAGGCGACAGAGCGAGAGAGTAGCATCTTCCTTTTAATGAAAAGAAAATAATAAAAGTGTGTGTGTGTGTGTACTTATGTACGCACGTAGGAAGTTATACTTCTTTAGCGTAACAAAACAAAAATAAACTTGACAATTACCCACTGAAGTTGTCGCTTTTAGGTGTGGGTGTGCGCGCGCATCGTAACAACCTCATGGTGTCATTTTTATGTGTCGGTGAATTCACTCTCATCATTTTTCCCAAACGCCCCAAAAGAAATATAATTTCAAAAACTGCCAATGTTGCCAACCCGTCTGCCAGGCATGGTTACTATGACAAATATCTAGCAGTGATCCTTTGTTAGGATATAACGTAAGAAGTTAAGTAACACAGTCTTCATACGTTCCACTGGAGAGAAAGAAAATATATTATGTGTAATGGCGAAAAGATTTAATATTTCATTAGCAATAATCGTTCTTTTCGCAGATGAAGTTCTATCTTCTGTGCATCATACTAGCAGCATTAGCAGCTGGCTTTAGTGCCTCAATCGTGAAATCACCGTCTTCCAGATCCAGTTTGTACTACGGATACATAGGGCCTGGTGATCGGCTGCTCAACAGGTCTGTACTGTATATGTCTGATCTGTAAACAGCGTGTAACAAAAACCCTGTGGTTCCCGTTAAGTGCGTTATCAGAGTCAGTATTCAAACGTAAAGGAATAACTTTTTTTTTTCAAAAACTTGAACATTAAAAAATTTAATTTTAATTAAAAAAAATAATTTACAAATTGTATGTGGTTTTATCCTCCATGGTGGCATTATACCGGAGGCGTGGAGCAGAAGTGCGGTGGTCTTGTTCTTCAAGAAAGGTGACAACGCTCTCTTGAAGAACTACAGACCGATTTCCCTTCTGAGCCGCGTCTACGTGCTGTTTTCGAGAGTCATTACGAATCGTCTCGCGCGCAGACTTGACGACTTCCAGCCTCCCGAAGAAGCCGGTTAACGAAAGGGCTTTAGCACCATAGACCACATACATACCCTTCGGCAAATAGTACAGAAGTCTGAAGAGTACAATTTTCCACTATGTCTGGCGTATGTGGACTATGAGAAAGCCTTTGATTCCGTTGAAATTTGGGCGGTGCTGCAGTCCCTTCAGCGGTGCCAAGTTGACTGTCGGTATATCTAAGTGCTGAAGTCTTTGTACAGTAGAGCTACGATGGCTATCCGAGTATAGAACCAGAGTACGAAACCTATCCAATTGCAGAGAGGTGTAAGATAGGGTGACGTCATATCCCCGAAACTCTTCACCGCTGCATTGGAAGACGTTTTCAAGCTTCTGGACTGGAAAGGATACGGTATCAACATCAATGGCGAGTACATCACTCACCTTCGATTTGCCGACGATATAGTCCTTATGGCAGAATCGCTGCAGGACCTAAGCACCATGCTCAATGACCTCAATAGTGTCTCCCAACGAATAGGTCTTAGGATGAACATGGACAAAACAAAGATTATGTTTAATGTCCATGTCACACCTATGCCGGTAATTGTTGGGAGCACTAAGCTCGAAGTTGTTGATGAGTATGTTTACCTGGGACAAATTGTCCGACTAGGTAAGTCCAACTTCGATCGAGAGGTCAATCGACGGATTCAACTCGGCTGGGCAGCGTTCGGGAAACTACGACACATCTTCTCGTCAGACATACCTCAAAACCTTAAAACGAAATTGTACAACCAGTGCGTGTTGCCAGTGATGAATTACGGATCTGAGACGTGGTCCCTCACTGCTGGCCGTATGAGGAAGTTCAAGGTCACTCTGCGAGCTATGGAGAGGCCTATGCTCGGGGTTTCTCTGAGTGATAAACTTAGAAATGAGTATATCCGCAGTAGAACCAGAGTAACCGACATAGCCCAACGGATTAGTAAGCTGAAGTGGCAGTGGGCCGGCCATATAGCTCGAAGAACCGACAACCGATGGGGAAGAAAGGTTCTGGAGTGGTAGCCTCGTACCAGTAGGCGAAGTGTAGGGCGACCCCATACGAGATGGAGTGACGACCTGGTAAGACATGCAGGAAGTCAATGGATGCGGGAACCACAGGGTTTTTGTTACACGCTGTATAATGTAATAAATAAAAATATTTTCTGTCTATTCTTCTTTCTATATGGATAGATATCCATATAGAAAGACGGTATAATGTTTCTTGTTTACGCCAAGCGTAAAATAACCAGACCGGTAAAGGAGAGTAGCGGCGAAAATGTGAGACGTCTTGATCTGCGATAGCCAATTCGCCTTCCAAGTGTGACGATTAAGGCAAATTCTCCACACAATGGGGGGAGGGGGGAGGAGGCATTTCCAGCAGTGGACTTTAATGTTCAGAAGAAATAGGTATAAAATGTAAAGCACCTGGATTGGGACAGTGAGCAGTGTCAAAACGCCGAGATATCTCGTGAAACACCTCGATGAAATAAAATAAACTGAGATGTTATTAAAAAAAATTTTTGTTTAAAAATTATTTAAAAAAAGTAATTAATACATTTTCAGTACCTACTCGTTAACGTACGTTGAAGTTGTAGAGGAGTGTCATATTTACCTAGGACAAATGGTGCGACTAGGTAAATCCAACTTCGACCGAGAGGCCAATCGAGGGATTCAACTCGGCTTGGCAGCTTTTGGGAGATTCCGACATATCTTCTCGTCACTTGTACACGAAAACGAGAGTACAACCAGTATGTGTTCTCAGAGATGACATGTGGATTTGATATGTGGTTCTTTAACTGTAGATGTGGCCGTAAGAGGAAGCTCAAGGTCGCTCAGTGAGCTATGGAAGGGCTATGTTCAGTTTTTCTGCGTGATAGACTCCGTAATGAGGATATCCGGAGTAGTATCGGGAGTAGCGCCCGCAGCCTACGCACACTAACACAATGTGTATGTGTATGGGTAACAACAACCAAATTTAAAACTTCATCGTGAAATAGAGTATAACCGATATAGCCAACGGTTATATATCCGGCCGCCTATATTATAACTCGAAGAAACAACAAAACGTCAAAAAAAATTAGTTTGATACGTGATCATCATCCATCCTCTTCTTGCCTAAACGTATACCTATTTTTGATAAAAAAAAAAACCTCGAACGTAACAAGTTGATTACTTATCACAACTGAGGTGATATGATACCAAGATCTATTTTTTATCATTTTAACCGTATGTTTTCAGAACGTACGTTCGGCAACCGGCGATCTCCAACACTGTTCAGTCTCAAGATGTAATTTACCGTGGGAACTATACGACTAGGATATCAGCTATTCAGGTTGTCGAGATCGGATACACGCAGTACGCAACACCTTGGTTGCTGTATGGAGGTATTGGTACCAATAATGTTAGCATCAGGATTCAATCGGCGAGGGGATACGGATACAACTATGTCGTCGACATTTGGGGACGATAAATTACTTATTTTATATAATTCAATTAAAAAGGACCTGCAATAAATATAATTTAAAATAAACGTATGATGATATTCGTATTTTATTATCGTTTCATTTTGTCACAGCCTTTTTAATCTATACTCGTATTACTAGCCATGACCTTATCAAGAATGCGCCTGCTAGACTGGCATTGACTGGAAGATTAGCTCAAATTCTATCCTGGGCATATTAATGTATAGCTGGCATCCGCACGGTGGTAATTCTTTTTAAAGAACTACGGCTGACAAACAAGCACACAGTCCACCTGATGCTAAGTGAATGCTGTGGCCCATAGACACCTATATAGATAGGTGATAGGTGAGGTAGCCTCATGCAGAAGTTAAGACTCAAAAATACCAGTAAAGAGGGTATCAGATTCCCAGTAATAACCACAGGCAACACAGTAGCATTATGCTGCTATTTTACGCTGATACTTCGTGAGGGCGTGGTCCTTCACAGGTTAAGCTGATCCATTCGAGCTGCATCCATAAAAAACTGCAGCGTGGCTAAATCACGCTCAAAATAATCCTTAGACTGTGAAATTTGAGTTCAAATCGCCCTCAGTCTATAGCCAGAGTTTCTTCCATTCAATTTGGGGCAATAGTCGAAGTCAGTCCAACAAGGCAGTCGTTGGTGTAGTGGTCATAAGTGCGCCTGCTGATCATGATCTGGTTCCGAGTTCGAATTCCGGGTCGGGCTAAAAACATTTATTGGGGTTTTCTTGCACGTTAAAGCTGTTGATCTTGCACTTGGTCTCTCTCCGGTCGAGTTGGATTGTCGTCCCATTGGTCTACGAGAGTGAAGTAATAGAGGGTACACCTGTTATGCACAAATTGGTGTACCATAATCCTGTCCTCCATAAATGGCTAGTCTCTGTTGAGACTGGTGGCCTGTCGAGACTTTAAATGTGTCGTATACAGGGTTATTATTTCAAAAAGTAGCCAGATTTTAAACTTAAGTTCAAATATATAAATAATGATATACCGTTATTGAAGTTTTTGAAAATACAAGTAAATAAGGCTTTTACTTTTATTTGAATTCCCAAAAAATCCCAGATTTAATGTGATTTATGGACAACAAACAACAGTTTTTGCCTAGCAATCGACTCTTACAAATGTGTGCGTGCGCAGTAAAATCAGTTAAAATAATGCATTACAATACATTTTGAATTTAAAAGATAAAAGGGCACATTGATTGAGATTTTTTTAAATTATTTTTCCTCACCATTTGTCTATATTACTTATTTTGAACCTTCTCTGCAAATTTGTCCGGTTATTGCTAAATAACCCTGTATAGAAAAGAAAGCCTAGCATTTGTGACTTCAATTCGGTGTCTTCCGGTTAGTTATTTCCAGCTTCTCAAAGAAAGATGTCCGCAGTTGAACCAGGGGTAACCGATACAACCCATTACAGTGGACCCCCGGTAATCCAGCCCCCGTCTAATCCGGCACCCCCTGTAATCCGACATGGTCTATTATTTAATATTAAATATTTTTTGGATAATCTTCGCAAATGCATGATTGAACAAGTTATAACTTGATTCGTAATTATTGATTATTTTAGTATGTACATTTGTTTGTACACAATTATTTCCTAATGTAAAGTTATTGCATATTTTTTGTAAGTTCTAGAGCATTAATGACATTAATTTTATAATAAAATGTAAGAGGCCCTTTTTACTGGAAATGAGGCATTCCATCTTGGTCCTCACGGGTGGCGGCGCATCTACATTTTGATTTGTAATAGAGGATAGATGTAGATGTCTATGGGCCGCAGCAACCACTTGCCATCAGGTGGACTGTGTGCTCGTTTGTCACCCTTATCATATAAAAAAAGGTCCGTATTGTGTTGTTTAATTTACTAAATTTGACATACATAATGAAGTATAATTTGTACTGCAGAGTACATATATAACATATAGAATTTTATCATTGGATCTGGAATTTCTCGGATTACAAGGTACTCTTTTATAAAAAATTCCGGACTATACGGTCTTAGGCAGCACTCTATAATCCGACAAATTTGATAGTCCGACACTGCCCTGCAAAATGTTTGTCGGATTACTGGGGGTCCACTGTAGTTTAGTAAGATGAAGTGACAACAGTGGGGTTAAAACTTCGTCACAGGTGTTTTTAAAAGTTTTTCAGCACAAACTTCTTTTTCTTTTCCATATTTTAATACTATAGAGGAGCAGATGTTAAAAAGTGCAAGGATTTACTAGAGATTTTGTTACGGTGATAGTTCATTAGTCATTATTCACATCATTATAAATAAAGATATATAGGTTCATTTAGTGCTTTTGTTTATCTTTATATATAAAAATTACGTGTCACATTGTTTGTCCGCGATGAACTCCTAAACTACTAAACTGATTGCAATGAAATTTTGCACACTGTGTGCAGTTTACTCCAACTTGAGAGATAGGACAGTTTTTATCCCTATAAGTGACCCTCAATATTTTTATTAAGAATTTTTGTAGGACACTGGGTCATCGGAGAGGGCAGAACAACGTCGGCCTGGCCAGCTAGTCTAATAATATATAACAATTAATATTTGTTTCTTCGTATTTTATGCGCTGCCATACCATTCATCAGATTGTCCTAAAACTTTATCAATTAATAGCTTACGGGGAGGTTATAGCCGTAGTCATAGAAATATTATCTATGGGCGTAGTACAATTAAGTTACAGTAAGTGGCGCGAGTGTCATAAAGACACATTTATTTTATATAATTCAATTTAAATTAATGTATTATCATTTTTATTTAAACAAATAATGGCCAAATACTCAAACGCTACTCAATTTTAAGATGTCGTTAAGTCTCGCAGTGTCACAGTCACTTTGACTTAAAGTAATAGAGACACCAGGAGACTTAACGGCATCTTAAAATTGGGCAGCCTTTGAGCATTTGGGCACAACTCTTCCAAATTTAAAACGATATTTCCTCAATTATTTCTTCTGTGACAGCAATGCGCCGGGAACCAGCTAGTTGGATATATTTTCGGACAATTGTTTTTTTTATAGGAGCGGGGGCAAACGAGCATGCGGCTCACCTGATGGTAAGTGACTACCGCCCATGAACAACTGCAACACCAGGGGAACCAGGGGAATTGCAGATGCGTTGCCGGCCTTTTAAAAAGGAGTTTTTCAAAAGTAAACTTCAGTAACGCATTGGAGCTGAGAAGTACAATTTTTTTGGGTAATTGGCAAGAAGACGTGCAATTTTAAGATGTCGACCGCCTGTTTCAGTTTCCTCTGTCGCGCCTTACGACGCCTACTGACGATTTGGGGTAGTGGATATTCCTACACCACTAGTACACGGTTGCATATATCATCAAATAACTCTATAGGTACATTTTTATATTACGACTAGCTGTTCCCCGCGGCTTCGCCCGCGTGTTTTTGGGGTTTTCATTTTTTGCGCGGAACCCCAATTTTTTTCTAAAATAAAAGTAGCCTAAGTTACTTCTTATAACATAAGCTATCTACCAGTGCAAGTCCCGTTAAAATCGGTCCAGCCGTTTCGGAGATTAGCCGGAACAAACAGACAGACAGAGGGACAGACAGACAGCCAAAAATTTTAAAAATTGTATTTTTGTTATTAGTACCGTATATACTTTCATATGCATTTAGTAAAAAGCTGTAATTTTGACATTACAAACAGACATTTCAATTTTATTTATTTGTATGTATATATGTATATGTATATTTTTATATTACGATGTGTGTTACGGCCGGCAGCTGCCTATCCCAGGAGTAGAATCCTTCGCGGCCCATAGACGAAGAAGCTACAGGCAGATACTGGTCGGGAGTCCTCACGCCAAGGGTTAAAAGTCTAATTACACTAAACAATCCGGGGGGAGCGTCACAATTATTGAACAGAGCTTACTTACCTCTATTCAAGGCGACTGGTCCCTCAGGATTCGGTCAGGTCTCGTGTGGATGTATTGTGCTAGAAAGTAAAGGTCAGTGATGTGTATTTGGGTGTGGCTGGTAGTGTTATTGACCTTATTTGACCGTTCCCCCTGCAGCAGTTCGGCCCTCAGCTCCTCTCCAAGCTAAGGTCGCCTTCCGCAGTCACTTTCTTCCTTTGTTACGATTGACTCGCGAAAATGAACACAGAACGTACGGGTCAAAGGTCACCGTTATTTCTAGAATATTAACTACCGCACTAGTAACTAATACAGTCGAATCCACTTATACAGATTCTGCGTTAAACCTAAAGTCCCGGGTAAACTCTCAACACGCGCTACCATTCCCAGTGGTATATTTACTATACGCGCCTAACATAAAATTAGATCTAAGAGCTCCCAAACAAAACGGACTGCCTTCTCTGTCGACGCGAAGAAGACATCTAATCTTTCGCTCTCGACTCCCACCTTTCAGCAAGCTCGGACGTTCAACACGCACGAACGTCATTCCGTATCGACCGAGCCGAGTGCCATCTAACGTCGATGCCTGACACTAACGCTTTTGCGTGAACAAACCCCCGTCCCGGACATAAGGATTTAGGTCCGCGAGCAAACCGGTCAGCGGGACAGGGTCGCGACGGCAAGTTGCAAGATCGAATCTACAACCAAACTAGGCCACCTTACGCACCCAATCAGATCTTGCAACACTAACCAACGCCCCAAAATTGCAGCCCCAACGTGGGCTAGCCGGAGAGTTGAACTGGATGCCCTTCCTGGACATCGCAGCACATAAATAAGTCCTATTCCTAGACAGAAGTCAGACGACCTCCTTCAAACACCTATCTGCGCTCCTATGATTAGTTCCGCAATTCGACCGGATCAGGTCTGCAAACAGCGACGCGACACGAAGCGGCCCAGAGGGACCTTCAAGCTTCAGTGCAGAGAGCACCCCCAAATTCCCCATGAACGTCGTCTGTGGAGAGCTGAACGAAACGCACAGATGGTCCCTAGCAGGTGATCCTATGCTCATATTTCAACTAATTTTTCAAAAGCATCAATGTTCAATTACAGAATTAATTAAAACAAGTAATCACCGATGCACATAGGTCAACTTGGCAAAGTAAACAAAACAATAAACGTAAGGGACAGCCCTATTTCTTATTTCAAATAAATATCTTAGACAGTGCCAACAAAATCTAAACCAAAAGAGAATTGACTCCTATTTCCTTCGGCAACCACAGGGTTATCTAATTTCAACCTTCCTTATCACAAAGCAAAATGATTAAACACTATCACAAGCATTAAAAAAGGGCACACAATTTAATCTCAATTTTCCGTGCAACAATAAACGCAGTGATCAAATGTATTTACAAAACATATGCAGCAGCATTTAAAGGAGTATTTTAAATTCAATTCTCTTAATCATAACCGCTACAATATGAATTTCGCGGAAAACCCAAAAGCATTTTAATTTAAATTTAAAGAATTTTTAACTAAGTGCTCGACCAAAACAAATCTAATACCCCTTGAGAGCGTGATTCAACTCTCCAGGGGGCCCTAATCTTCCCACCACCAAGTGGAGGCCACACCGCGTGAACCCGATACTAACAGAGCGCAACCGCTAACAGTCGCCACTCGGGTTGTACGCCCTCACTGAGGCCGTCGGCAACAGAACAGCTTGACAAGTGGACTGTTGACGGCTTAAGGCTCAGTAGAGGTAGCCATGGTGGGAGCTAAGGCGGCAGCTAGCTAGGGCCGCCTCCATCAAATGGGGTACAGTGGTCCACCAGTCGCGGCCACTCAGCTAAAGGGAGTGAGAAGGGTCCAGCGGACTGATGAGTGGCCGTGAAGTTCCTCTCCGCACGCTGAGGGGGTGTGATGACACCCCCGCCCCTGGGGGAATTACCCCCCGACTGGTCGGGGGAGGGACCCCTTTCAAACCTAGGGGCCTGGTGGCTAGCCGGCGGGCGCCGGGCGTCGCCCGTCAAAGGGCATGGCGGAGCGCCCCCGCCCGTGGGGGTCGAGGGCCTGGTAGCGCCCCGAGAGGAGACGCCATTCGCACCCAGGCACAGTACGACATTGTGATTGCCCTGGCAATGCAGACAGGGCCGCTGGTGCGGACAGTCTCGCTGGAGGTGCCCTTCCAAACAGGAGTAGCACCAGCGGCGCTCCTTGGCGATAGTTCGCCTCGCCGGAACCGGCTTACTTAATAATTTTGGGCAAGACGTTACCCGGTGATCCGATGCTCGACAATAGGAGCAGGGGGGGGGGGGGGGTTTGACGACGACTTGCCCGGCGGATTTCGCCTCTCACTGGGCACGGCTCGTAAGTCGTCGACGGTGCCCGCCGCGTGCTCGATCTGTCGGCACTGCTCCTCCAAAAACCGCAGCAGGTCATAGAAGGGCGGAATATAGGAGGCCTCGTCCCCGCCGTACCTCTCCTCAAAATGCATTTGAAGGTCGAGAGGTAGACGGGACAGCACGATGCGGAGCAACAAGAAGGCCCATTCGCCTACTGGTAAATCCAGCCGCCTCAACGTATTACAGGCCACCAAGACTGGATCCAACAGGTCCGGACGTAGTCGGGCCCGGTCACTAAGCAGCGGGAGGCGTATCTTCTGGCTAGGAGGTCCCGAGCAGTCTGGTAGGCGTCGTCCAACAATCTCAAATGGCTGACAACGCCCAGGGCCTCCCCCTCCAGTGAGGCCAGGAGGTACGCCATCTTCTGGCTCGGGGTCAAGTCACTCCGGGCGTCCACTAGGCCGTAGAAAAGGCCAATGAAGGTCAGCCATTCGGAAAGGACCCTGGAAAACCTTGGCAAGTCCAGAGTTGGGAGTCGTCCCAACAGCTCCGGCTGAGGCTGCTTCTGAAAGGACTCGGGCAGGCCACTCGTCCGAGCTTCACGCGCCTCCTCGGCATACCTGCCTTCAGCCTCGATCAACTCGTCCGTGAGCGAAAAGAACTGCTCGTAGTCTGCGAAGCAGGAGTCCAGGACTCCCTTTTCCACATCCGAATCCTCGAGCTCAGCGTAAGCCTCCTCCACTGCAGCCCTTCGAGCATCAACCTGCTCGAACCGCTTCATCAAATTATGGACCCTATCCGGTCGACCTATCAAAGCATGGGCGCTGAAGGCCCAGCGTAACTCAGTCCGCAGGCAACGGATTAGCATCTTGGGCGAGGACATCACTACTAAATACAAATTACGACGCCGCTCGAGCACAATTACAAAAATAACAAATAAAAAATACAAAAAAAATTAACAGCTAACTAATGCAGTTCCTATCAAATCGAGTTGAATAGAATGTACACAAATAAGAACCGCTATTTATCAAATCAAACACAAGTTAGTTCAAAAGAAAAGGTAAATCAAATTAACAATAACAAATACTAGTGCGATCAAATCAAGTTAAATTCAAATTACGTAAATACAAATTACCAATCTTTAGTTCAAATACAAATTACAATACGAAAGATACATAACGAAGATACACATCAACAAAAAATGCCTTGCTCGGAAATCGACCCTTCGATAAGTAATACACCACAGCTATCCGCAACGATAATTAACCGATTACGCAAAAATAACCATCTACCTACATGACGCAAACTCCCGCTTGCGCGCGAACTAGGCGTGGCTTTTCAAATTTACCCGCAAACAACAAAGCAAGCCAACAAAGAAAGGAATTTTATTATTACGTATATAATAAAAAAAAAATTTTTACGTATTACGGACGGGCGTGATTGTAGACACAAAATTAAACCAATCAACCCAACGCTCCCTGCCACCAAAATTATTTAATTTTTATCAAATACTATGGTCAGTGGATCGACCGGGAATCGATCCCAGAACCACGCTCTGCTACCAAATGTTACGGCCGGCAGCTGCCTATCCCAGGAGTAGAATCCTTCGCGGCCCATAGACGAAGAAGCTACAGGCAGATGCTGGTCGGGCGTCCTCACGCCAAGGGTTAAAAGTCTAATTACACTAAACAATCCGGGGGGAGCGTCACAATTATTGAACAGAGCTTACTTACCTCTATTCAAGGCGACTGGTCCCTCAGGATTCGGTCAGGTCTCGTGTGGATGTATTGTGCTAGAAAGTAAAGGTCAGTGATGTGTATTTGGGTGTGGCTGGTAGTGTTATTGACCTTATTTGACCGTTCCCCCTGCAGCAGTTCGGCCCTCAGCTCCTCTCCAAGCTAAGGTCGCCTTCCGCAGTCACTTTCTTCCTTTGTTACGATTGACTCGCGAAAATGAACACAGAACGTACGGGTCAAAGGTCACCGTTATTTCTAGAATATTAACTACCGCACTAGTAACTAATACAGTCGAATCCACTTATACAGATTCTGCGTTAAACCTAAAGTCCCGGGTAAACTCTCAACACGCGCTACCATTCCCAGTGGTATATTTACTATACGCGCCTAACATAAAATTAGATCTAAGAGCTCCCAAACAAAACGGACTGCCTTCTCTGTCGACGCGAAGAAGACATCTAATCTTTCGCTCTCGACCCCCACCTTTCAGCAAGCTCGGACGTTCAACACGCACGAACGTCATTCCGTATCGACCGAGCCGAGTGCCATCTAACGTCGATGCCTGACACTAACGCTTTTGCGTGAACAATGTGCAATAAATATATCATAAAATATTCCACAGCTGTTATTAATTCACGATTAGGGTTGTTTGTGATATTTATCATCGCATGGAGAAATCTTTTTATGTTTCTTTTATCACTGTTAACAAGTAAGAGATTTCTCCGAGGAAACAACAAAGTAGCATGAAACGAGATTGTCACAGAATAATATGGACAATATTATGTATAAATCTTCGAATTAATTTATTTTTAAGGATTTTATCGTAATTTGTTTATTTTGTATTAAATAAAAGTTCGTAAAGTAATAAAGTCACATAACAAATTTTTATTTAAAATTTAAATTAAACGCAATAAAATGTGTAAATATTGCTTTTACTTAATCGGCCATACCGATGCTGTTACATCCTTTGCGTGGCGTGCTTATTGATGACCTCAATTAAATTAAATTCAACCTTAACAGTTATGGATATAAGCACAAAATAACTAGCCTTTCTATGTTCCTATGTTCACTTCATAGACTAAACACTAAACACGAATTACATGACAATTCCTCTTTCTCCTTCCAATATCACATTAAACCAGTCGCTCGACCAGTCTCCATTTGTTGCTGACATACCAAACAATCGAACCAAACGGTTTACTTCATAGTTTGTAATAATTCCTAGTAAAAGTGTAATATTTTTAAGGTAATCAATTCAATAGCTCCCAATTTAGCGGCCATGGCTTCACAGAAGATTAGCATTTAGAAGTTCACTTGGCCATTCATCTTTAATTTTATTACTGCAGCTGTATTATGGTTGCAGCGTGAATGGATCGAGCAAGCAAGCAAAGATTGGGGGCAAGCAGCGTACAATAGCAGCATAATGCTGTGATATCGGATCAGTCTGAAGTTTGATACTGTATCAAGGATGGATGTAGGTGTATTTGGGTCACAGCATCAACTTATCGTCAGTTTTTAATTTATTTTTAATTTATAGAATAAAGGGGGAGGGGGACAAACAATCACACAGTCCATCTGATGGTAAGTTGATGCTGTGGTTCATAGATATCTCTATTTATCCTTAATTAAGGATCAAAACAACTTGTCATCCCTGAGGACTAAGATTAAATACTTCTTTTCCAGTGAAAAGGGTCTCCGGTTCTCTGCAGTCACTATACATCATTAAGCTGCTATTTTACACAAGTATTCTGTGAGAGCGTGGTCCCGCCCCAGTCGGGCCGACTTATTCGTGCTGCCACCATAATATAGCTGCAGCATGGCTCTACCACGTAAGAAAACTGTAAAATATACGAGTAGCCGTTATTTCACATACGATAAATTTTGACAAAATTGACAAAACTTTACATACAAATATAAATATATAATGATGATGACACAATAAATTAAGTGTTTGTGTGTGTGTGTGTGTGTGTGTGTGTGTGTGTGTGTGTGTGTGTTTGTGTGTTTTTGTGTTTGTGGGTTTGTCTGTCTGTGTGTTTGTGTGCGTGCGTGAGTGCCTGCGCGCGCGCGCGCGTTTGTGTGTGTGTGTGAGTATGTACGTGTTTGCGTGAGTGCATGCATGCGTGAGTGTTGAATGCATGAGTGCGTGCGTGCGTGTGTATGTGTGTGTGTTTCTTGTATGTGTAAATGGATAAAACAATGTCTCAGTATTGTAATTTTTTGGTCACATTTTTTTTAACAGTGGTTTTTAACAGAGCCACGCGGCAGCTTTTGCTGTCGCACGGATGGGCCGGCTCGAACCGGGGTGGTACCACGACCTATAGAAAACCAGCGTGAAGTAGAGGTTTACCTTTGCGTTTCGCTTGGTGAGTGCAGGTGGCCGGAGGCCCTTTTTACTGGGAATGAGGCATTCCATCTTGGTCCTCACGGGTGGCGGCGCATCTACATTTTGATTTGTAATAGAGGATAGATGTAGATGTCTATGGGCCGCAGCAACCACTTACCATCAGGTGGACTGTGTGCTCGTTTGTCACCCTTATCCTATAAAAAAAAAAATTTGCACTGTAAACTCGTTACCGTTATCTAATATCATGTTGTGTCATATGGGAATACAATCCAGATTATAACTTTGCATTTATTATTTTACGCCTACCTAATATTTTAATAACAAACATTAATCTCTACATTTTTCTAACAAATTAACTTACCCCGCTATAAAATCTGTCAAATTTTTCTCCTTATTCCTAACTGGCGCCGACCTGGTGGCGGAAAAAATCGTGGATGCCATCCTGTTTAATATCTCCATTAGATTTTCATTCATTGTGTTTCATTAACTCATTTCTGAATTACATTTTTCCCCGAACACCCAATTATTTTATTTAGGCCCAATAAATCTCGAATTCCAGAACTCAAAAGCCTAGTTAAGCCTAAATAATTCTAGAACTGATAGAACTAAGTGAACGATAGTACTTACATAGCTATTGTTGGTTACATAAAATGATAAACATCAAAATAATATTTTTAAGGTAGTAACGAATTTTAAATACAACGCAAGATAAACAACGAGGTTTTTAAAAATCTATTTATGACTGATGATTTATACACATTTTATAAACAAAAAAACCGAGTATGGACGAAAACATCATGAGGAAAATCTATAACGTACAGATTATGTAATTATGGTAGGAATCGTTGCCGGTGAGAATCGCTTCGCGAATGCTTTATGTTTTTAACAGACTTCGAACAGAATGAGGTTCTCAATTCGAGTGTATGTTTTTTGGAAGTATGTTACACAATATCTCCGCAGATTGTGAACCAATTTAGATGATTCTTTTTTTATTAAATGGGTTACACTTCAAGGGTGGTCCCATATAAATTTCATCCCTAAGGGTAGTGAATAAATAACTTTTTTTTAGCAATTTGATCGGGTTTTACTTGTGGTAAAAGATATAATTATTCATTACGATAACGCTTTAATACTACTGATGTAAGAAATGCCCATTTTTTGATACTGGAATATTTACAGCATAACAAAACCAAATGACAAACAGATACTCGTAGAGGCGTAGCGTGGACTAATATAGGCGTGGGCGAAGACGCATCAGCGAGGCCCCTTTTCTTTCGTTCCCAAGATCTACCCAATAGATCCATCCTACCAAACATGCTTTGACACGACATACTTACTCACAGCTATTATGTCCTGACAAGTCTCGTATTCCGTCAATCTAACGGTCACGATCTTTGAAGGTAGTTACAATGGCCTCTCAGTTGCACTTAGGAGGGGTTTCTTGCGAGGCCCCAAACAAAAACACACTTTTAAATTTGTGATGTTCTTTTTCGGGCGTAAAAGTTATTAAATAAATTAGTCATCTGTGGTAAAGTCTGGGGGCATCGCATTTAAGGTGCCTCGCGAGGCCATTTTAAGTGCGAGGCCGTGGGCAAGGGCCTACTTCGCCCACGCCTAGTCACGCCATTGGGTAGTAGCGTATTACAAATAATGACTAAAAATATAAACCTGCTTGGCTGGCGTGGTAGCTATGGACAATATCCTCCCAGTGTGGCCTATGTTCAGCGGTGGACTTTAGTGGCTAAATTTACGAGCTAAGCTATCCTAGTAGTTAGTGAGCCGTAACTTTAACTGTAACGGAAACCAAATATTAAATATTTTGATACTAAGTATTCCTTTTCTAAACAGCTGTTCACACATGGTAGAGCCACGCTGCTATGGTTGTAGCACGAATGGGTCGGCTCGACCGGGGGAGGACCACGCTCTCACAGAATACCAGCGTAAAATAGCAGCTTAATACTTCTGCGTTTCGTATGGTGAGTGTGGAGAACCGGAAACCCTTTTTACTGGAAACGAGGCATTCCATCTTAGTCCTCAGGAGTGACAACGCATCAGCATTTTGATTCTCAGTTAAGGATAAATGTAGATGTCCATAGGCCACAGCATCCACTTGCCATCAGGTGGACTGGCTATTCGTTTGTCCTCCTTATTATATAAGAAAAAAAGTCATCCGACTGGACAGTTACCACTTTTTTACTTATTTCTATTGTCAAACAGCAGTGCACTTCTGTGTTTCAGTCTGAACTATATAAGGAGCCAGTATAATGAAGGCTAATAATCTTCCACTCACTAGATGTCGCTAGTTGCGACTGAGGTAAAGTTTTTTGTTACACAGTGTCAGTTAACTGAGAAATTAGTTTTATGAAAATAGTTTATCATTATCTAGAATATTATATTAATACACAACACAATGCGTCAGTGGTTTGTTTTTTAATTTTATGCACTTTATAACTCTTTTTTAAAAAAATCGGCTTTTATTTATATTTTATAGTTTGGTTTATTCATTTCTAATGTAATTAATTTAAAATATAACTGATAATACAGAAAGAAACCTTAAAGATTACATTTTCCTAAGAAATTCTCATCCCCGCTATGAAATCAGTCAAATATTTTACCTCACTGTAAAGTGGCGCCGCCCTGGTGGCAGAAATAGTCGTGGATGCCCTCATTAGAGGCTGTTAGCCATTCCATCTTAGTCCTTAAAGGTAGCAATGAATATGTAGCCTTTTTTACGTGGTAGTAATAAAACGTGATAATGTGATAAAACTTTAAAACAAAATTATGTCTTGAATTTGTTTATAAAATACGAAGGAACCTTTTCCCCCACCTTATATACTAAGTAAAGGTGTAACAAAATAGTACTTAATAACTTAAGGAATGATTCTGCTCGTCAACATTAATAATTTTTATTATAGCATCATCTTCGAAATTTTCAATTAGTTATTATATATTTAATTAGTAGAGTTGTAGCACGAATGTGTTGATTCGACCGGGGAAGGACCACGCTCTCACAGAATACCAGCGTAAAATAGCAGTAAGATGCTGCTGTGTTTCGTATGGTGAGTGTGGATCTCTACAGGAGACCCGTTTTACTGGAAAAAGAGGCATTCTATCTTAGTCCTCACGGCTGACAACGCATCTGCATTTTAATTCGCAAACGAAGATAGATGTAGATGTCTATGGGCCACAGCAACCACTTAGCATCAGGTGGACTGTTTGCTCGTTTGTTAGCATTTGATGTTAAGCCAGTTACCATTTGATGAAATGGAAATTCCTTTGCCACTTAATTTAATAAAAAAAAAACGTCAAAACGAAGGCAACCAAGATTCACACCAGAGTTACATAATGGCATTGCGGATCTGTGTATTATGTTATGATATATCAACGGCTATGAAATATATTGGTGATAAATTTGTTCGTGTTGTTTACACACTTTTAGGGATGCCTATGTGATATGATGTGTGTGCGCAGAAAAACCATTTGATCGTGTTCCTGAATATCCAATTTATTTAGATTATAACACCACATCTGTGGCTTTATATAGCCGTGGGTTATCAGGATCAGGTCTTTAAATAAATCGAGCATCTATACTGTCTGCATCTAGGATGAACTATCAAACCTCATGCGATGATCTAAAAAAGTTTTAACGTGTAAATTACGCAGCCCTTGGGCACCCCTGAGGATTAAGATGGAATGCCTCACAGCCTCTAATTACTCATATATGGGCTCCTTCAACCGTATTACTGCTACGTTTTATGAACAGAAAAATGAAGAGATAAAAACTAAATATAATGTATTCACGCGAAAGGCATGCAAAACATGAAACCAACTATATTTTGAATAAAACTACTTTTACGGATTTTATCGCGTTTAATTAACTTATTTTATATTTATTTAATTTATTTATTTATTCTTCTTTACGTCTACCTTATAATAAGGGATATAAAGGGCGGACTTAATGCCTTGTGGCATTCTCTACCAGTCAACCCTGGATGATTTGAGAAGATGTGGTAGGTGCAACCACTCCGTAAATTAATAAATAAGTAAAAACATTATATCTTATAACAAAAACAAATAAATAAAATATTTTTAAACTATACAACTTAATAATATTTACTTTGTAAAAAAGAAAAAAAAATAATAGTAAATATAAACGGATAATTATATATACAAAATCTCGAAATAAATATAAAATAATACAACACAAAAATAAAATAACATGATGCATTTTATATAAAATACATATTATACAAAATATCAATTACAAAGCGAAAGAGGGAGAAAAACAAAATCGGATATATCAGATGGTATTATTTCTATTAAAGAATTCTCGAACTAGTCTTTTAAAATAATATTTGTTACTGGTTTTTTTGATATCAACAGGCAAGGCATTCCAGAGCAGTATGGACTGCACAGTAAAAGAGGAATTAAAGAAACCACTCTTATGTGGTGGAATACGAATTTTAAGACTATTTTGGGAACGGGGAACTCTATCATGAGTAGAATATTGGTACTGAAAGTTATCCTTAAGATAAGAAGGAGAATTTGGGTCATTTAAAATTGAATATAGTGCTTGTAAAATTCGGGAGCTACGCCTTTGACGAATAGAAAGCCATTTAAGCTTAGTACGGTACTGAGACACATGGTCATACTTACGTAAGCCGAAAATGAACCTAATGCAATTGTTGAGAAGGCGCTCCAAATTATCGAGAAGATATTGAGATAGATCTGGGTAACACACATCCGCATAATCAATAATGGGTAATATCAAAGTCTGGACAAGTAGAAGTTTAGTTTTAAAAGGCAGAAAGTTTTTGAAACGGCAAAGAGAACGTAAGGTGGCAGTAACTTTATGGCTTATTTCAGAAACTTGAACTCCCCAGCTTAAGGTATGATCTATATGTAAGCCAAGATTTTTTACAGATTTACAAAATGGCAGCAATGTTCCATTGTAAAATACAGGAGAAAGATCATCGTTATTAATCTTGGCTAACATTCTGCTACTACCTATAACCATTACCTTACATTTGGAAGGGTTAACCGAAATACCATGTCTGTACGACCAATCTCTTATGGCATCAAGGTTATGGTTGATTTTGTTAATATTATGGTTAAGGTCATTAACACTAGATTGCACATAGAGCTGAAGATCATCTGCATACAGATGGTACGAACAGTTGAGAACTGAAGTAATAGAATTTATAAATGGAGAAAACATTATAGGAGAAAGTATTCCGCCTTGCGGCACGCCTGTTTCAATGTAAGCCCATGTAGAAGACTGTTGTCCTATTCGAACTGATTGCTGGCGGCCGCGAAGATAGGATGAAAACCATTCCAAAGCTGGGATTGAGAATCTAAGATTAGCTAGGAAGGTTATAAGGATATCGTGGTCGATTGTGTTAAAAGCATTTGAAAAATCAACAAGCACTACCACTGTAAGCTTCTGCTCATCCATTCCCATTCGAATGTCATCTGTGACTTTTATCAAGGCAGTGCTAGTACTGTGACCTGCGCGAAAGCCTGACTGATATTTATTCAGCAGGTTATGTTTGGTTATGAACATAGAGATTTGCTTGTGAACACAGGCTTCCAGAACTTTAGATAGGTATGGCAAAATTGAGATTGGTCTAAAATGGGTAGGTAATAAGGGATTAGGTATTTTAGGAAGTGGTCGCACAAATGCTTTTTTCCACTGAGTAGGATATTGGCCTGAGTCAAGGGAAAAGTTTACGATGTGTGTGATTGCAGGCAAAAGGCACTCAAGGATCATGGATATCATAACCTTACTAACCTCATCGTAACCCACAGCCTTGGATTTAATAGCTAATACTGATTTCTGGATCTCATCCTCAGTCACAGGTAAAAAGTGAAAAAAAGGAATAGGAGGAGAAGGCATGGATTGAATGGTAGCTATTGTTGTAGAACGAACTGAGGGATCCACAGGAGAGGTAGAGATAAAGTGATGATTTATTTCATCCAGAGTGATTGATGGACCATGATCAGATGTAACAGCCTTACTAATACCCAGTGTTTTAAGAAATTTCCACACATCGGCGGTCGAAGAATTTGTAATATTGCTATGGATATAACGGCGTTTAGCATTTCGTACCATCTTATTGCATCTGTTTCTTAGCTTTTTGTAGCAATCCCAGCTCTCCTGAGTACGATGCTTCTTAAATTTCACAAATGCTCGATCTCGCCTGGTCATTGCCACCTTTACGGCCCTAGTCATCCACGGAGCTAGTGGACGCTTTACTCTTACTGGATGTTTAGGACCATGATTGTTGTACAGACTAAGAACTATATTATTAAGTACGGACACTTTATCGTCAATAGAAGTTGATTTAAAAACAGGGGTTACGTCCATACGATATGCGTCACTTTTAAGTTCCAGAATCCATTTTAGCGAAATTACGAATCTATAGTACTACGGGATTTTGCTTAGGAGAAACAAGCTTATATGATATATAAGTAAGGTCATGTCGTGAAAAAGCAGGAGCCGATAGTTGTCCGTGGTTAATAACATAATCGGGAGAAGCTGTGATTATATGATCATTCCATGAGTCATCAGTGTCAAAGTTGTGGTGAGTTGCCTCTAAGGGGAGAATGTGGAGATCGACTGACTCTATGACTGACCGAAATTTTTGAGAACGAGAAGAATTTCTCAACAAATCAGTATTGAAATCACCCATTATTATGCAGTGCGTGTACTCAGATGAAATGGTAGAGAGAGCGCTTTCAAAAGCGTTGAATAAGTTAATAGCAGGTGGACAGTATACTACCCCAAGAATTGCCTTTACCCCTTTGATATCGATTTCCAGAAACAGAAACTCCAATGAGGCAGAATAAGGAGATGGTGAAGCTAAAATTGTTTTATAAGGAATATTTGCTCTCAGATATATCGCGACACCTCCACCACCTTTTTCAGTCCGGTCGTTACGCACAAGAACAAAGTTATTTAAGGGATACATGTTGGACATTAATGAAGGCTTTAGCCAACTTTCTGATACTAAGATTGCATGAACACAATCTATAGAAAAAACTTCTTCAAAATAAGAGTAATGACCCGGTATGCTCTGAGCATTAATATGACATACATTTAGAAAATTTTTACAAGGAGTAAGTAAATTAATAAGCTCATCACGGAGGGAGGGCAAGCTATTAGTATAATTACAAGACTCGAACGAGACATCTGAATCATGTGCAGAATAAAAAGATTCATCATCCGACGTAACTGACATTAATAATAATATGTATATGATAAATATAAAACAATATGTTAAAAATACTTATATAACACAGAATATAAATTACTTAAACTAAATAATAAAAATACGACTCAATTCATATATATCACCCAACAGTTAACTGATTGCAAAGAGCATAATGAATAAAATATACAAAGATAATAATAATAACAAAAGGTAATCAACACAAACTAATACCACTAAAGTTTAAAAATTGATCTAAGTAGGTAGTTTAGTGACTAAATTAACAAGATAATTTAATGGAATTATTTAAAAAACAAATTAACCAGTTGTAAACAGTATTGCAAAAAAAAACCTTAAAGTATTTTTACAGTGTGACACAAAAAAGCAAAGCTGTGTGCTCGTTTGTCACCCTTATCCTATAAAAAAAAATATTTTTTGGGCACCGCACGACGTGTCTTCTTGCTTTCCACACTTTGAACGGCCTGGATGACTTGTTTACGCCTGGCCCCATCTTGCTGACAACTGGGTTCTAATGGGCCTTGCTGCACAATGTCAGACGTGGAACTAGGCTGGGGCCATTTAGTAAGAAGGATATCAAACTCTTCCTCAGTGAAAATTTTTATGCGGGTACTATCCGGAAGTTTAATGTTTATGGTTCCATCAAGAGTCCAAACATTCTTCATGCCGAAATGTCTGCGAGCCTTCTTATATGTACTCTGTCGCATTTTAGTAAGAAACTCCGATACCGTGTATGATGATATTCCCGACGTTTCGGTTGCTTTCCAGCAACCATGGTCACGGGGGACTGAGGTGATTGACGTCCCGATGTCAGAGTTAACCCGGAGTACCTTCAGCTTTTTTAATTATTAATTTTGGTCCCATCTACGCAGAATGAACTTAATGTGTCTTGAAGTCTTGCAGCTGTATGCTTGGGTATAGTTTTAATTTTATGAATTACAAGATCCCAAGCAAGTGGTAGTACCCAGCCTCCCTCTCTATTGAAATTAGGATGTTTTTTAATTTCAATAGCCTCACGTATCATTCTTGTTAGGAATCGATGTTCTTTCGCGGGAATTTGTGGTTTATGAAATCTAATGTAATGGCGGGAGGCGTCTAGGATATGATCACAAACTGCAGACTTCCATAATCATATTCTAGACGACCTAGACTAGACGACCATAGTTGCTGGAAAGCAACCGAAACGTCGGGAATATAAAATAAGTTAATTAAACGCGATAAAATTCGTAAAAGTAGTTTATTTCAATGTGTAGTGATCGCGTAAATATCTATAAGAAATCAACTATATTTTGGATGAATTACCTCTACTTCTCTCTCTTTTTATGTTAATATTATTTTGTGGCAAGATAATTTAAAATTAAAAATTTTGTACAACCGACTTCAATACAAATTATTAAGAATAACTCAAAAACTATTAGTCAGACCATGATCAAACGTATGTGGGACCACACAAGAAGCGCCAGCTTTCAAATAAAAAAAGAATCATCGAAATCGGTTCACCCAGAAATAAATTATGCGGTAACACATAAAAAAGCATACAGTCGAATTGAGTACCGTCTCCTTTTTGAAGTTGGTAGAAAACGGCATGGTCTAAAAAAATCGACTTTGTACTTTTCTGTAAAGGAACACCCAGTTTTTTTTGTACGGAATTCATGTTAATTATTACATTTTACACTTACCTATTGTATTAGGTTATGTTAAATTCAAATATTGTAATAAAATATATACATATCAAATCGAATCTTACAAATAAGTTTGTTTCAAGTAGCGTGGAGGACGTCTATAATGTATCCGTTGGTAGTTGCTTTGTGTGTTTTACGATTAGGGGTTGTACTGATTCAAATAAATAGTGAATCAATAGAACGGATTGAAAGTTTGAAAGTAGCTTATCCAAACTTGCACACAAGTCAGATTAAACGAAATGATCCGAGAAGTCTGAAAATAAGCGAAAATAAAATATTTAATAATCTTCGAATGAGGATTATCTTCGACGAGGATCGTTGTCCAACTGGGATGGCAAAAATTAATGCAAAATGTGTGGTTATCGACTTATAACTGTACTTACTAAATAGTTTGTGTATTTAAAAACGAAACAATATTGTGTTATAATTTAATTTTCTTGAAGTGGAGGACAACAACTAAATTTATATTGTTTATGAATGTTTATGTTTACAAGTCGCGGCACATAAGTCTACGCTGAACAAAACGTGGAGGGAACGCGCACGAATTGAATTGCACGAATGGGACTGGAAAGCCAATAAATAAATAAAATAAATAATAAAATAATTTATTTATTTCTTTTCTTGTTGAAATTAACATACTTTGGTTAGAATATTTCGTTGAAAAGGTGTTATGAGGGCTGGTTCTTTTCTCGCTCAAAAGCTAAGTATAGCCATTTACAGAGGAAACGCAGTATTTTTTATAACTCATTAGAGTATTTAAGTTTTATATCACAAAGCAATGCTGGCTGATGCTTCACATCTAACTCTATGAATGATCATAGCTCAGGACCGCACTCATTTATTGGTCGGGTACCTAAGTTTAGTAGTAAATTTATGACGTGTTCAATGATGCGATGCATGAAAGGCAGATACAAACTAGTCTCACGAACGCAACGCATACAACGCATTGTAACATCTGGACTATTGATTTTGTATGAAAAACTATGCATTACGTCATAAACGAATAGGCCTTAGCACTGTGCACGCGTTTGTCAAAGTGGGTGATGAACAGCTCATCGATTTAGTAAGGCGATAAGAATAAATAATACGATTTGTCAAACCTTTTCATGTTTTTTTTTAAATAAAAAAAACGACATTCCGCTGTCAGGAAAATATAACTACGAAAGAAACTCCGCAGTTATCGCAATATTTTTAGAAAAAAAGAAAAGCGTCTTCATTTTTGACTAACCATTTATTTTAGAATATTTTAAAAATAAATTATTTTGCTTCATTCTTTTAGAAACTAAACAGATTTCGGAAACCGGACCGGTCGTTAGGTCGTTTCCTCGTTGATCGATCTTAATGGCTTTACAATTTAATGATTTTCATAGAATTCTCGTTAAATGATTCTTAATAAAGTGGAATATGATAGGTTAGAATAAAGACGTTTATAATGCAAATACAGTTCTTAAGGCATGGTGTGTTCTTTTGTTGCTCGTGTCCATAAACACAGTGCATTCATATTCAAGCTTTAATGGATCAAATTTTAACTAAGGTGATGTCGAATTAGGCATTAGAAAAAAATTGTCGGATTGGTCCAGTGATGTAGATTACACGAACAGTAGTAATGAATGAATGAATGGTATAGTTATATTACTTACTGCGTTTGAAGCTGGTACATGCGCCACTGGTATGGCAAAAGTCAATAAAAAGTGTGTGAACATTGATTTTTAATAATAATAAAAACAAAAAAAACTACGAGTATTTTCTGATTTTTGCAACATTGTCAGACAACGAAACAAATGACAAACTGATTTTAGTAAAAAGTATAAATTCAGTGTAATTTTTTTTGGTGTATATCAAATTAACAATTGCCCCCCCCCATTTGCAAAAGTGAAATAATTGGATAAAAAAGGAAATATTTATAATTTCGTAAGGATTTTGTTAATTTAATATAATGTAATGTGGTAAACATAGTTTTGAATTTTATTGAAGTACATAGGTTATAATTTTTGTTTTAAATTTATGTACGTACTGCGTATAGCTTTTTATGTTTTATTAGTGAAGTATCATAATGTTTAATTGTAAAATTATTGACTAGAAAAGTTAAATTACTAATATATTTAAACATTATTTACCAATCACGCTGTTAAAACTGCAAAAGTAAAAGTAGCATAGTTTTAATTGAAAGTAGTGTAGTTGTGTGATAACTTGAACTGCTACAGTATTTTTGATAGGAAACAATTAAAATGCCAAAGGTCGTTGCATTGATTTTACTTAGTTTATTTGTTCTTAATGTGTTCGTTTTAATAAATAATGAACCAGTGAAAGGAGTAGAAAGTTATGATAACGTAAAATTTTATAATAACGTAAAAGATTCAACAAGAAATAAAGTTTTCGGTGACGAAACTGAGAGTGAGATAACAAAATATGCAGCTTTTGATGTCCCTAGTTGTGCCAGCTATATGGTACGAGTTAACGGAAAATGTGTATTTATTGACTTTTAAATTAGGTATGCTGCATAATAATGATAACACTTTATTTTCTTAGTTCTAGGTCAATCTTGTTCAATATTTTGAACAAGATTGACCTAGAACTAAGAAAATAAAGTGTTATCATGTTCAATATTTTGAACAAGATTGACCTAGAACTAAGAAAATAGAGTGTTATCATGTATAAAATCATAAATGCAGGAATGATAGAAATATATATTTTTTATTCAATGTTGATTATAAATAATATACTTATTGAACGTCATTCTTATGTTTCATTTACCAACCTCTGTCCTGAAAAGAACCAACAAAACCAAGCAGGACATATTTTTTTGAAAAGGGAACAGTTTTTAATATGTTACACAATTAACAACACAAAACAATTTAGACAAAGCTTAGTTTTTTTAATTTAGCTTAGCTTAGCGACCACCTTCTTTCCTGGGGAATATGATCTGTAATCCCTTACTATTATAATAATTTTTATACAATGTTTGTTTAATAAAGTTTTTGAACTTGGCAGTGGTGTATATTTTCTGGTATTTATTTGTAAAAGTTGCGCTGAATGGCTGTACTTATCCTTTGAGCGAGAAAAGAACCAGCCCTCTTGCCACCAGCGGCGATGACCAGCAGCACATGGACCCACGTGGTAGGCAGTAACAGTGGTAGAGCCACGCGGCAATTTTTTTGCTGTCGCACGAATAGGCCGGTTCACACCGGAGTGATACCGCGACCTCACTAAATACCAGCGTGAAGTAGAGGTTTTCTCTGTATTTCGCTTAGTAAGTGCAAGTAGCCGGGGGCCCGATTCCTCCCACCCCCCTCCTCTTAACATGGTAGCGCAATCAAATAAAAAAATATCCCAGGAGGGTACCAGCACCTCTGATGACCGAGAATCCCTCGCTGAGCCTCCACGACCAAGCTATCTTACTCTTCCTTAGCGTGGGTGCTCAGGCTGCCCAGCATATTCTGGGGGAGGGGGGCGAAATTCCGCTCGCAACTAACGCTGCTCTGGGCAAGCGGGGAAATAAGACCAAGACGACCCTTGTCACGCTATCCGTGAAGTTTTGCAACATCAGGGAACTTCATTCCAACTTTAACGCTGTCCATTACCATCTGGTGATGGCGAAGCCGGCCTTGCTCTTTTTAACCGAGGCTCAAGCGTCCTCTCTGGTTGATACTCACCATCTCTCCTACCCGGGTTACAAATAAGAACACTCCTTTTTGCCCCGGGCTGGATTTTGCGTGTACCTCAGAGGGGACATCTGTTTTCACGTCTCGGCAGGCTTGAAGGTCCTATCTATCCTATGGCTGCGCGTAGTCAGCGACGACCATCCGCACGTCTACGCGTGCCTATATAGATCCTATAGCGGTAATACCGCAACAGACTGACTCATCGACCAAGGCCAGATGGCTACAGATTTCTTGCTACAGCAGATCCCATCCGCAGAGATCATGATCCTTGGCGATTTTAACGCCCACCACGCCGAATGGCTCCGTTCACGTTTAATTCGAATATAATAAACATGATTATGCGGGGAGATCTGTTTATGACTTTGCTTTAGCATACGGTCTTACACAGCTGGTTACTTTGCCTACGCGGATTCCAGATGTGGAAGATCATGCACCTTCCCTGTTGGACCTTCCGCTGACCTCTATCTATCTATATATCTGACGGATATCAGGTTTCCGCCGACGCCCCTTTTGATTCCTCGGACCATTATCTAGTCCAAATTGCGGTGCCACTCACGCTTAAATCGCGGTTGCATTCTGCAGGCCGCCGTGTTTGTTACTATAGGTCAGCCGATTGGGAGAAGAGGCGGTCTTTCTTTGCAGCCTACCCTTGGGGATGGGTTTGCTTCTCGTCGGATGATCCGAACGTTGTTGCTAATTCTGTCGCTGATGTGGTACTTAAGGGTATGGAACTTTTTATTCCATCATCTGTGGTACTCATCGGAGGCAGATCCCAGTCATGGTATGGTCGCTTCCATAAAATAACATCACGCTTTAAGCAGGAGTGCTACCGGGCCTGGGCTGATGCCTCAACGTCTCGGGATGTAAACACCAGTGCTCTTAAAAACAGTATAATTCCGCCTCCAGGTCCTTCAAACGAGTCATTGCCAAGGCCAGGTCTGAGCACATCGGCAGAATTGGCGAGAAGCTAGTTCACCTTCCCTCGGGAACCCGTGTATTCTGGTTTCTCGCCAAGGCTATCCAAGGGAACTTCTGTAAGCCATCTCTTCTCTCTTCCATCTCTGCACAGAGAGGATGACTCACTGGTCTATGCCGTAAAGGAGAAACCTCGGGGAGGGGGGGGGGATGACGAGGGGAACACACCGCCGACCATCCCGGAGTGCTCCATCCCGGATGTGCAAAAGAGTTCACAAAGCGGAGTGCTTTGCGAACTCTCCCTGGATGTTAGCAAATCGAGTGGGCTTGATGGAGTCCCTCCTATTGTGATAAAGACGTGTGCTCCGAAATTGGCACCGGTTTAACGCATCTTTTCTGGTACTCCTACTCCCAAGGGGTAGTCCCGAATTCATGGAAGACAGTTTTGGTCCACCCGATCCCTAAAAAAGGCGATTCTCAGACACGTCCAACTACAGGGCTATTGCCATCACCTCCTTGTTCTCCAAAATAATGGAGTCCATTATAAACTGCCAGCTCATGAAGTACCTTAAGGATCACCAGATGATTAGTGACTGCCAATACGGTTTACGTCGTGGTCAATCAGCTGGTGATCTCCTGGTCTACCTAAATCATAGAAGAGGGGAGGCAGTAGAGTTTAAGAGGGAGTCATTGGCCGTTAGTTTGGACTTAGCGAAGGCCTTCGTCTAGCACAAAATGCTTCTTTCGAAGCTCCCTTCCTATGTGGGTTTCCCGAGAAATTGTGCAATTGGTTCACCAGTTTCTTGCTAATCGGAGCATCAAGGTCATAGTAGACGGTACATGTGTTGGCGCGGGTATAACACCGATAGATTTATTTGAATGTCAGGAAGCTGGCGGTGTATCACCCCCTTGCCTCGGAGAGCACGTAAAGCCGTTGGTCCTGCGCCTAATCTCAGATTGAGTTTACCATACCAACGGGCTATGAGAGTGAGGAAACAGAGAGTGCACCTGTGTTTGCGCATACACTTGGGCACTGTAATCCTGTCCTGCGCAGATGGCTAGTCTCCGTTGAGGCTGGCCACCGTGACCGAAATTCGGTCTGGAGGACATTACTATTATGAACCCTTCCAAATTTAAAACGATATTTCCTCAATTATTTCTTCTGCGGCAGCAATGCGTCGGGTATCAGCTAGTTCTAAATATTTTATTTCTAATAGTCTGATCATTATATGAAAACAGTTACTTACGTCTGGACTGACATCGATGAAGTTAGCGCTGGAAACAAATTCCTTCAAGAAGCCGTCCAACTCTGTTCCCTCGATGTAGCCATTACCTGACAAATAGAAAAAACAAATGATTACATTTCTTAATATTATTACATTTGTAGAGTTTCGTAATTTTCATTGTCTTCAACCTGCTTTTTAATAGAAATAATGGTTAAAAAATGAGTACCTACTGGTGAGTGAATTTTGTGGCTCGTAGACTTATCCTCGATTAAGAATGTCTCATAGTATCTATAGCATCTTGTCTTAACTGTGATGTTTGAGGGTCTATCGATGACTATCGATTATCGATTAATGGAATGCGTTAAGTTCAAAAGAGAAAGATAATTATTGGTAGAAATTATTAAGATAAATAAGTACAATTTCGGAGTTTGTTCAACTGTATTAGCAGAATGACTTTTTTATAGGAGCATCCGGCTCACCTGATGGTAAGTGATTACCGCGCCAATGAACAACTGTACACCAGGGGAATAGCAGATACGATGCCGGCCTTTTAAAAAGGAGTACGCTCTTTTCTTGAAGGTCCCTAAATCGCAGGGTCCGGAAAATCTCTGGTGGTAGTCGATTCCACAATGGTGCCTGTATAGGTTCCATAGCGGTAATACCGACAGAGACCGACTCATAGACCTCGTCCAAATGGCTACAGATTTCATGCTACAACAGATCCCATCCATAGAGATTGTGATACTTGCTGATTTTAACGCTCACCACGCGGAATGGCTCGGTTCACGTTTAACCGATCATGCGGGGAGATATGTTTATAACTTTGCTTTGGCATATCGTCTGACACAACTGGTCACTATGGACCTGGACCTTTAGGCTCCCTTTTTGCGTCCAACTTGACTCTTGATGACGGGGGAAACACACCGTCGACCATCCCGCAGTGTAAGTGCTCTATGCCTGATGTTTGATTCACACAGTTTACAGTACGCAAAGCACTCCTCTCCCTGGATATACACATGTCGAGTGGGCCTGATGGAATCCCGCCAATTGTGCTGAGGACGTGCGTTCCAGGGTTGGCACCGGTTTTAACGCGTCTTTTCCGGTACTCCTACTCCCTAGGCATTGTCCCGAATTCATGGAAGACAGCTTTCGTGCACCCGATCCCTAAAAAAGGGAACTGCTCTGATCCGTCCAACTACAGGCCTATCGCCATCGCTTACTTGTTCTCTAAAATAATGGAATCCATTATTAACTGTCAGCTCATGCGGTACTTTCAGGAGCACCAGCTGATTAGTGACTACCGGTACGGTTTCCGTCGGGGCCGCTCAGCTGGTGATCTGACGATCAGGCGATGACGATCAGGCGATCGAGTCCAAGGGGAAGGCATTGGCCGTTAGTTTGGACATAGCGAAGACCTTCGATCGGGTCTAGCACAAAGCCCTTCTTTCGAATCTTCCTTCCTACGGGCTTCCCGAGAAATTGTGCAATTGGTTCACTAGTTTCCTTGCTAATCGGAGCATCAAGGTCACAGTAGACGGTACATGTGGTAGCTCTCCCCCGCTCCTTTCCACCCGCCCCCACACCCCTATTAAGGCGACTTGATTCTAAACCTTTACCGTATCTCTGACGCTGCTAAACACGTTAATCTTTAATTATTATTTTTTTATATAAGAGAAGGCAAACGAGCGTCTGGCCCACCTGATAGAAAGTGGTTACCACCATCTTGAACAATTACGACACCAGAGGAATTTCAGGTACTTTGCTAGTCTTGTAAAAAGAAGTAGGCTCATATAATATTTTTTTTTCTACGTTAATACTACACATTAAATAAAACGAATTAAATTAGTACGTTTTTATTTATGGAGATAAAAATTACTTTTATTTTAGGAGTCAGATTCATTACTTGAGCGTCCCTAATTATTAAATTTTAAGGATTTTGAGGGTTCCGATATGCTTTATTTGGAAGTTTATACTCTATAGACCTTTGTGTTAAATACGTTTAATCATAAGCTACATGATTAAATCCCTTCTTAAACTTGTTATTTACAACCCTGGAAAGGACACAGCTGGATATAAGCATCTGTAGGGAGGAAACTCCATGCTAAAAGTTACAACCTACTACGTCCCATCACTGGGCACAGGCCTCCTCTTATTTCTGAAAAGGTTTTAGGACAAGGAAATGTCCGCCGCGCTACTCCAATGCCTGTTGGTGGACTTCACATGCCTTCGATTTTTTTTAAATTTCTAAGACAGGTAGGTTTTCTCACGATGTTTTCCTTCGCCGTAGAGAACACGGTTAATCAGCACTTGAAATTGTAATTAACAATTTCATTGATGCCGACGGGGTTCGAATCCGGGTTATTGATATAAATGTAGATGTCTATGGGCCACAGCTTCAATTTACAATGAAGTAGAATGTGTATTCATTTGCCACCCCATTCTGTAAAAAAAAAACTAAACATCCGGTTAAATAGTTATTACTCTAATATAGTACGTGAGGTCATCCGGTTAACATGGTAAATTTTTTTAATAGGATAAACGAGCACACAGTCCACCTAATGGTAAGGGGTTGCTGCGGCCCATAGACATCTACATCAATCTTCGATTACAAATCAAAATGCAGATGCGTTGTCACCAGTGAGGACAAATATAGAATGCCTCGTTTCCAGTAAAAAGGGTCTCCAGTTCTCTACACTAGCCATACGAAACACAGCAGCGTTAAGCTGCTATTTTACGCTGGTATACTGTGAGAGCGTGGTCCTTTCCCGGTCGAGCCGACCAATTCGTGCTACAACCATAGTATAGCTGCAGCATGGCTCTACCACGTATACTTCTTTCACTTTCTTATAACTCAAAAACTACAGCCTTGTTTGCATAAATGGCTTTGTGATACGATAGCTCTTCATCAGTCATTCATATAATGAAGGGTCAAAAGGGTGCCATTTTATCGACGCCATTTTGACAATTTATATTATAGCAAAATATTTTAGTTGATTGCAATATTGGGTAGTGTAATTAGTTTTCTTTAAGTGGATCATTGGAAGTGTTCCTAATTATTGCCAAGGTTTGTTTCCTATTTTTGTGTCTTAATATATTAGTTATAGTATACGACATTGTGTATTTGTCTCTATCCTCCTCCTAGTTTTGGTTTTATAGGGCGACAAAGCTTAAGGTGACCCTATGATAGTGATATTACCTTCACGTACCTTAATATCTAAACCATGCGCCTGTTTGTAAAAATTAGCAACTTTTAAAATTATTTTTTAACGTAGTAGAGCTACGCTGCTGCTATATTATGATTGCAGAACGAATTCATCGGTCGATCGATTGGGGAAGGCCCACAGTTTTTTAATGCTGCTGTATTTCGTATGATGAGTGTAGGGAACCGCAGACTGTCTTTGATTTAGACGTATAACGCATCTACATGCCATCTGGGGAGCCTGAGCCCGATAGTCACTCTTATCCTATAAAAAAAGATGAATTTCAATTATTTCAGTCCTTTTAATACAATCTCTCTTTAATAACACTTATTCCGACAAAATGGTTTCCCGAAACCCTAACTGTAATAATTAACGTAAGCTAAAGTTAGTCTGAGTAAGGGATTTGCAATCGTAAAATTCGGGGCGTTGAGGATAAGCTTAGTGTGTTCGGTTTAATCTCTTTAAGGCTTGGTATAGCATTAAGTTATAACCCTGTTTTTAGTGTCAGAAATCACATAGTTACGATTGTGAAATTGAAGTGTCCGTTTGTATCTAACGTCAAAATAAAAGCTTTTTTACTAAATGCATTTTTTTTATAGGAGAGTGGGCAAACGAGCATGCGGCTCACCTGATGGTAAGTGACTACCGCCGCCCATGAACAACTGCAATACCAGGGAGGGAATTGCAGATGCGTTGCCGGCCTTTTAAAAAGGAGTACGCTCTTTTCTTGAAGGTCCCTAAGTCGTATCAGTCCGGAAAAATCGCTGATGGTAATCGATTCCACAAGGAAGTCGTGCGAGGAAGAAAACATCTTCTAAATCGCACAGTGGTGGACCGACAATCATCCAGATGGTGTGGATGGTATCGGGAGTTCTGCCGCGATGTGCGTTCGTGAAATTTGGCGGCTGGGATTAATCCGAACAATTCCTCAGAGCACTCCCCATGGTAGATGCGAAAGAAAATGCAAAGGGATGCAACATCTCTTCGCAGTGCCAATGAATCGAGCCGATCGGAAAGGGCTCGTTCGTCGACGATTCGAGCCGCTCTGCGCTGGATGCGGTCAAGTGGAAGTAGCTGGCACTGGGGAGCCTCTGCCCAGAGATGGGAACAGTATTCCATGTGAGGCCGAACTTGCGCCTTGTAAAGTTGCAGGCGGTGTGCCGGCATGAAATACTGTCCCGCTCTGCTGAACACGCCAAGCTTTTTAGAGGCCAATTTGGCCTTCCCTTCCAAGTGACCACGAAACTGCACGTCACTCGATATGTCGACGCCGAGGATTCCGATACTGGCTGAGGCAACTAGGTGAGTGCCTTGAAACTGAGGAGACACGACAAAGGGGATTTTTTAGCGGTAAACGCGCAAACTTGTGTCTTCTGAGGATTAAACTGGACTAGATTTAGTCGCCCCCGGTCCGAGACTTTGTCCAGCAAAGACTCGACTTCAGACACAAGTTTGTTCCGGTACTCGGAGAGTCGGAGACGTTTTCCCGAGAAATATTAGTACGGCCGGTGTATAGAGCATCACCAGTGCTGTCACGCTTGTTGCTGTCACCAATGTTACCAGTTAGCAACATATCATTGATATAATGAAATGCATATGAAAGTATGTATGGTACTTATAACAAAAAAAACAATTTCTAAAACTTATATATGTCTGTCTGTCTGTTTGTTCCAGGGAATGTTCGAAATGGCTGAACCGATTTTGACGGAACATTCACTGGCAGATAGCTGATGTTATTAGGAGTAGGACTTAGGCTACTATTAGGTATTTTAGAAAAATAATTATGGTTCCGCGCAAAAAAACCCATGAAATCCAATCGTAATAAATTCCTCGCGGACGAAGTCGCGGGTAACAGCTAGTTAGAAACAAAAATACATATGAAAACATCCGTGGGTATCGTAAATAAGGGTAATGACCGGAAAAACATCATAAATATCTATAAAATTAAAAAAAAATTAGGTACTACAAGTCCTAATTAATTTTTATGCTGGCAGAGGCAAATACAGTTACGAGTAAAGAATCTTAATTATACTAAATGAATAGATCAGTATGATGTTTTTTAACGTTTTATACTTCATCAGCCCGTAAAATTCCACTGCTGGACAAATGAGAAGGGAGAAGGAGAGGAAGAGTCCTCTCTAGTAGATAGACATTTTATATATGATAGAGTCACGCTGAAGCTATATTAATGGTTGTAGCACGAATGGGTCGGCTCGACCGGGGTAGTACACGCTCTCACAGAATACCAGGGTAAAATAATACTGTTCAATGCTGCTGTGTTACGTATGGTGAGTGTAGAGAACCGGAGATCCTTTTTACTGGAAACAAGGAATGCCTTGCACGGCGGCCAATCTCTACGGAGACTAGCTATCTACGTCTACAGGACAGGATTATATTGTCCAAATGTATGCGCAATTACAGGTGCACTCTCTATTCCCTCACTCTCATAGTCCGATGGAATGCTAATCCGACACGACCGGAGAGAGATCAGGCACAGGAGCAATGTCTTTACGTGCTTTCCGAGGCACGGGGGTGAAATACCACTTACTTTCTGACTCCGGGCCGCTACTGAGAATTTCTTGATAGTAAAACCCATTAACTGATTTTTGGCCACACCCGGGATTCCAATCAGGGACATGGGACGACAACTAGGCCACTACATCACTATAGACGATACAGCCAGTGTCAGACATGTATAATAATATACACCACTACTATCAATAATTGATTTGATTCGCCGTTCGCGATGCGAACAGTAAAGGAGTGGATTAATTCGTCAGCGTCTATCTAACCAATTAAAGCAAGAGTAACCAGTGGGCTTTATCATTTTGGACAACAACACCATAAATGAAAAGGGTGCTCTTATAAATGCTATCTTAGTCCTCAAGGGTGATAACTGATAACGCATCTGCAATAAGCCGGTATAATAACAAGCTGTGGAGCATTCCATCTTAGTCCTCAGATGTGACAACGCATCTGTAGCTTTCTTATTTTAAAAGTTGGCTGGAGTTTTTGGCGGGAACTTGACCGGCGGTGGTTTACTGGTCCTGTATTATTGTTTAAATAACGGTTTGAAGTGGACTTTGATATGTAAAAGTGGTGCGATTTTGTGTATTAAGTGTCTGCGCATGTGAACTATTAGTGGAAACTGTCAAACAAGTGCTCTGATGGTGATGTGATTCTCAAAATAAGGTGTCTGTCTGCTTAGGCGCCTTGAGATACCATCGCCAACCGTCAGCTGTCTGCTGGCTGAAGTTGCCGTCAAAATCTCCCAAGGGCTGGACAATGTGACGCATCAAAATATTGTGAAGCAGTATACTATGAAGGATAATTATAATATATTGTAACGTCAGGCTCAGAAGGGCTAGATCCCAGAACCGTAAAGCCAGTTATTAAAAAAAAGTTGGCTGCAGGATCGTAGATAGAGGATTGTGCAGGATGCAAGTGTCTATGGACTGTAGAAGCCACTTGCTATCAAGTGAACTGTAAGTTCGTTTGTCAGTTTCGCTTTATAAAAAAGAAATTGTGCGTGTAATTGTTAACACTTACAAAGTGAAACTTATTTACGGCATATCAATCTACTTCTATTTTATAACTCTTGCAGTGAAACGTTACAAGAAGTATTTACGTGGTAGAGCCATGCTGCAATTATATTAGTATAGTTGTAGCACGAATGGGTCGGCTCGACCGGGGAAGGACCACGCTCTCACAGAATACCAGCGTAAAATAGCAGCTTAATGCTGCTGTGTTTCGTATGGTGAATATAGAGAACCGGAGACCCTATTTACTGGAAAAGAGACATTCTATCTTAGTCCTCACGGCTGACAACGCATCTGCATTTTAATTCGCAAACGAAAATAGATGTAGATGTCTATGGGCCTCAGCAACCACTTACCATCAGGTGGACTTTGTACTCGTTTATCACACTTATTCTATAAAAAAAAGCGTCACAAGAAATACGTCGACAAAGAAGTTTCACTTCAAAACATAGATAAATTTAATTTGCTTCTATGAAATTTAGATTGCACTAAAATGATTATATGTGACTCACGCAGTCAATGGAATTCTGATATTTTTGTACATTTCGATAAACATATTAGTTTCTAAAGTATAATTCCTCATTCAGTTTTTTTTAAATTATAAACAACAAGCGCTTCGTGTCGTTTCCAACACATGGAGCCATGCTGAAGCTTATTGTGGTTGCAGCAGGAACAGCTCGGTTTGACCGAGGAAGGACCATGCTCGCACAGAATATCGTAATTAGTGACGAAAAGGAAAAAAAATATTTTTTGCCTTGACATACACAAAATTAACAGCTCATTCAGTCAAAATGTCAATAATTATTTTATTGGCAACATTTTAAAATTCTTTGGGACAATCTCTACTCTGTGCGATTGTTTGACCATAGATTATTATGTGTTTCACAATTGAAACTGACAGTATGCGCGTAAACAGTGAATATTTTATTTTATTTTATTTATTGTATTTGTAATACATATTATATATAAATTTTAGCTTTCTGCACTCCTTCTCCGTACAATCTTTAATTACGCCAAATCTTACACTCCTCCGTGTGCTCAAACTTATGCTTCAAAATGTTTTAATATAATATAGATACTACAATATTATTTTAAACACACTCACTGATAGTTAAGAATTTACAATATTTAACCTCAAATTTAAAAGCTGCCGACATTCATTAAGTAGTGTAACAAGTTAATGACCAATAAACACGTGGACCTTGCCTCAGATCTGTAATTAATTAAAGGCAAGTAAATTATCACCGAAAGTCCATTTTACCGTACGCTAACAGACGGTCTATCTCAATTGATAGTTGTTCCGACCGTCATTAATTCAGTTTCAGGGTCTATTAACTTTAATTAGGTCTGTTGAAGCCCGACATTGAAAGAGATTTTCCGTTACATAACTAACTAGCTTTGTAATTAATTTCGAGTTTGCGTAACTTTCTGTATAGGTACTAATTTACTTTGTTTCATCTTTGCCCTTCTCTCTAAATAGTATTGAACCTCTTTTGAAGGTTTGTTCGAATTTTTCACTTTTAGCAGAAGTTTTGTTTCGTAAAATAGTGGTACGGCGTAGGAAAGTCCAGTGTCATCCCCTTGGTGACACAAAAATCGACTGTGGGTGATATCGTAAGAGTACACCATCTCCTGGTTTCTGTTACTATTATAAGCCAGTGCTTGACTGCAATCTCACCTGATGATAAGCAGTGATATTTCTGAAGATGGTAAGGCGCAAAAGCCTATTATTTCTGACCTTGACGATGCTGGCAAATTATATTAAATATATACTCCTTTTCTGTACGCATTATGAACGACGGTACTAACCAATTGGTTTAGATGCGTGAGATGTCCACAAAATACCAGTCGAGCGTCTGGTGGTCCCATGATGGAATGGAGAGGGAGGAATTAATTCATGCAATTCCTGCATACACTCAAAATGTAAATAGACATTACACTAGACATAATGTAAATCCCTATATACCAAAGGCTTAATTCCAGCAAAGGTCTGTTTTGAAATATGTCTGAGGATTTAGCAATTTGAGCATGAATTTCTTCTAACATTTATTATATTCAGTATTCATTATAACTAAGGGACGAAGGTGACAAATTCTTTCATATAGCTAATAACATTACAACGCTACGTTATTAGTCTGTTCTCAGAATTGGCTGGCTAGTGTGTTTTATTGTTTCGAGTAGTGAACAACCTAAAGGTAGGCAAGTAAAGGTTATTTAAATACAAATCTTGTTCTAGAAGTCAATTTGTTAGTTTGTGCAGTGTCCGGCTCGAAGGACCAAGAAATGTATGTCAAATTTATTTGTCCTTGATGCGCACATTTGATTATTGATGACAAAATATGATAATATGAAGTTGCTATATGATAATTGACATGATATAGGAATGGTAAAGGAAACAAATGTTTGATATAATTGTCTGTAATGCATTGATCAATTATTTGAAAAAAAAATTAAAGTCATTGCGAAAAGCGTATATGTGTCAATGTACTTTATGCAATAGCCGTAATCCACTATTTAATAAATAATTCAACAAAACTGCGGATGAAATTCCTACATTTGAATAGAAATGGGAAAATATATCCAGGGTAATGTTACTTACCGAGGCGATAACAATATCATAAATGTAGCTTGCCGAAGACCCCATTTTATTTTATTATTTTCACACTATTTCAGCGCACTCTCCTAAGGTTTCTAGTATTTGTATTTCTCGTTTTATATAAGTATCTGATCATTTTATTATTTCTTTATTCTAATACCAAGACGAATCATGACTGATTAACTGCTCCAGAAATGTCTAGAACATCAGTAAGCCAGTTATAGGACGTTTACATAGACTGTAACTAAATATTTTTAATAAATATAAAACAGTGTATATTTAAATGGTTTTATTTGACTTTACTTTACTCAAGCGTCGTGGGTAAGGCACCTATTGGATTTTGAAGATTACATGATAGAAAAAAAAATGCGTGAGTGTCGTGGAACACTCGGTTGAAACGATAAACTAAACTGTAAAGTGGTCGAAACGTCGGGAATATAAAATAAGATAATATACACGATAAAATCCTTAAAATTAGTTTTATTTAAATGTGTAGTGTTCGCGTAAATATAAGAAATCGTTATGGAAGGTATCCCCTCTTATATTTATCTGTTGGGCTTTAGTAAATACCAAAATCCCCTATTAGGCTCCTCTACTACTATGTTTGGTAGCAAAGTCAGCCTACATATATACACCTCACTGTAGGGTAACGGTGCACAGTACTCGTAATACAGCCCTATTGGTATATAAGTAGTAAGACTGTATGAATTAATTTAATGCCTTTTATTGTCTAGCTAATCTGCATCGTCAACGGTAATTGAATACACTCTAGTCTAGGAGGACGATGTGACAATGTTCCTGCTTTACATAACATTGCTACCTGTAGTTAACTCTCTGTAAGAAGTAACATAATTAACAACTTTTTCTTTACGATATAACCTTACACATGACCAGCACGCACGTCGGAGTTAATACAGACGAAATCTTTTCTAATTAAAAAAATAAAATGAATCGTAGGGTGCAAGCTTTCCTGGGTTCTATTTTGTGGAAGCAATATTTTTTTCAAAACATCCTATCAAAATTACACTGCTGTAAGTGCTGTAGTAAACCAAAATAGAATAAATATACAGACGGGCCAAAAAACGACTCACTATGATTTCTTTAAATAAATAATCTTGAAATTATATTTGTGTTTATTTTCGTCCGGGAACAGGTCGCCAAAGACCCTACTCCTTACCCTAGAAATACTACGTAATAGGGCCATGACTGCTGTTGAACTCAGTGACAGTACTATCTGGAGACGCCTCAATGAAACTGATATCATAGCCAGAAGACCTGCACATGGCCCAGGCTTACCAGGCAGCACCGAGTCTGTAGACTTGCATTCGCTCATGAACATTTGAATTGGGATAGGAACAGTGGAGCCAAGTACTGTTCACAGATGAGCTTTTGATTACGACTTTCTTTGTCGGATATTCTTGTCCAAAGAATAATTTAAATAACACTTATCAATAAAAGAGTCGTGGTAGCGCAGATGGTTAGAGCTCGCTGTAAGCTTCACAGTACTCGAGCAACCCGGGTTCGATCCCCGCCGGCACCAATGAAATTGTTAATTGCAATTTTTAGTGCTGATTTACCACGTGCTCGACGGTGAAGGAAAACGTCGTGAGGAAACCTGCATGTCTGAGAAATAAAAATAATAATTTCGAAGACATGTCAAGTTCGCCAACACGCATTGAGGCAGCGTGGCGGACATTTCCTTGCTCTAAAACCCTCTCAGAAATGAGAGTAGGTCTGTTCCCAGCAGTGGGACGTAAATAGGCTGCAACTTTTATCAATAAAACATGATACCAAAAAAATTCTAAGATAATGAATTACTTAAAATTCATAGTGAGTCGTTTTTTGTGCCGGTCAGTGTACATAAAATAAAATATATCTAAAATATAATTTTATTATAGGAGAGGAGCAAACGAGCATGCGGCGAAAATCGCTGCATGCTCGTTTGTATGCACTTATAGCCTGATGGTAAGTGACTACCGCCGCCCATGTACAACTGCAACACCAGGGGAACCACGGGAATCGCAGATGCGTTGCCGGCCTTTTAAAAAAGAGCAGGCTCTTTTCTTGAAGGTCCCTAAGTCGTATCGGTCAGGAAAAATCGCTGGTGGTAATCGATTCCACAAGGAAGTTGTGCGAGGAAGGAAACATCTTCTAAATCGCACAGTGGTGGACTGCTAATCATCCAGATTGTGTGTGGATGGTATCGGGATTTCTGCCGCGATGTGCGTTCGTGAAATTTGGCGGCTGGGATTAATCCGAACAATTCCTCAGAGCACTCCCCGTGATCAATGCGAAAGAAAATGCAAAGGGATGCATCATCTCTTTGCAGCGCCAATGAATCGAGCCGATCGGAAAGGACTATTACCAACTTAATATTTGTGTTAATATTGGCTTTTGGTTCATTGGATTACGCTAAAACTTTGTCAACTTATTGCTTGGACTTGGGCGAAGGTTATAAGCATAGTACAATTAACTAACAGTAGATGGCGCGCGTATCTTGCCGACAAATTTATTTGAAAGTTACATGTTTCACTCTTCCTTTAAAATTATATTTCTACAATTATTTCTTCTACGCCAGCAACGTGCTGAGTACCAATTAGTATTATAATTGTTGGTGCGTGTAACTTCTGAACGACTTGACCATTTGAGGTCATATTCACACAATATGTTATTTTAAGGTAGTATAAGAAAAGCAATTATCCCTGCCCCATCCCTCCTCAAGGGCGTTGAAAGAGTATCCTTTGAGGAATAACCGTAGTAATTTGTGCTCCTGACGGATGGTGGTAAGGTATAGAGTAACGATTTTTAACTTAGGGTCGATGTGAGTTTTCTAGACGGGCGGTAGGAAAGAGTGAAAATGTGGGAGACAAATGTTATTTGGGAACACAAATGCGTCTGTATCCTTTTCGTAACCTTAGGCGTAGTACAATTAACTTACAGTAGATGGCGCGCGTATCTTGCTGACAAATTTATTTGAAAGTTACATGTCATTCAATTTTAAATAACGTATTATCATTCCTAATAAAACAATATAACCTTGGAAGAGTTAAAAAAATGATATTTGCACAATTATTTCTTCTGCGGCAGCAACGCGCCGGGTACCAGCTAGTATTATACAAAACAGAGTAACTAAATACTAGGTATTATAAAATTTACCATCAGTCGTAATCGTCAAGTTTGGCGGGTGGATTGGCGTTCGCAGTACCGGACGCCACGCACCTTTGACTTGACTGCCCGTCACTGATCTGGGTATTAGGCTTGGGAAAAAAATATCGAACTATCGATGTTTTTTAATAAAACTATCGATATAATATATCGTCGATATTTTAAATCACGATATATCGATATTGATTTTAGAGTATCAAATTCATATCAATTTCAATATATTTTAACACTTTCACTGTCCGGTTTACAGACACAATAGTAAGACAATAGCAATGACCTATAGAATAGAATAGAATAGAATAATTTTTTATTCAATATAGATCACATGTGTAATACTTATTGAAAGTCGTTTTTTACTTTACCACTGGTTCGAAAAAAAAAACCTCTGTTCTGGGAAGAACCAGCAAGAAACCCAGCGGGACTTTTTTTTTAAAGCAAATTTTACAATAATGGTTGTACTAACTATATAAGTACAAAATTTATTTTAGAAACAGCTTGGAAGCGATCACCTCATTCCCAGGGGTTATTATCAACCATGTATTCATTTATACTATAATAACCCTTTTTATACAGTTTCAACTTAACAAAACATTTAAACTTGCTAATGGAGAGAGCCTGTACACTTTCCGGGACCTTGTTGTAATAGCGTATACATTGCCCCAAGAATGAATTACTGACTCTGTGGAGTCGAGAAACTGGTATCACTAGCTTGTGTTTGTTCCTAGTGTTTACAGAATGCACATCACTTTTTTTACTAAAACTACCTTTGTTTTTGTGAACATACATTAAATTTTCGTAAATATACTGAGAGGCCAAAGTTAATATATTTATTTCTTTAAATTTATCTCTAAGAGACTCTCAGTTTTAGGTTGTAAATAGCTCTAATGGCCCTCTTCTGTAAAACAAAAATAGTTTCTGAATCAGCCGCATGTCCCCATAGTAAAATCCCATAAGACATTATGCTATGGAAATAACTGAAATAAACTAATCTAGCTGTCTCGACACTAGTGAGACCTCTAATCTTTTTTACAGCATAGACTGCAGAACTTAATCTATGTAGTGCACGGGACAGCGAAAGGGTTAAAACGTTGTATTAATTACAAAACATGTAGCAACAAAGGAGGTACAAAAGTATGTTGTTGGTTGCCGTTTTTTTTCGTCGTACAACTGTCAGTCATATAAAATTTTGGATCTTATCTTTACATGATGCAAATGATGAAGATATATCGATATTTATCACGCGATATAGGTATATCGATACTGTTTAAAAATATCGCTTCGATATATATCTATATTTTTTCCTTGCCCATCCCTAGTGTGTATTTTAGGTCTGAAGTAAACGGCATGGTTATACCGCATCCATCGGAAGCCATAATATTTTTCTGGTATTTCATGGCAATGTCGCCTCTAACGACAACGGCAGGACGAAATGAGGATAGATCCTCTAGCGCTGCTACTACATAGCTATTGAATTTCTAGACCTACTGCAGCTCTTCAATTTTTGAAAATTATACCAATTTATACAAGAGCTGGCATTGACGTCGCATATATTTTTATTACATACTAGCTGTTCTCCGCAACTTCGCCCGCGTGTTATTTGGGATTTTAATATTTTTGCGCGGAACCCTAATTCTTTTTCTAAAATAAAAGTAGCCTAAGTTACTTCTTGTGACATCAGCTATCTGCCAGTGAAAATCCCGTCAAAATCGGTCCAGCCGTTTCGGAGATTAGCCGGAACAAACAGACAGACAGATGGACAGACAGACAGACAGACAGACAAAAACTTTAAAAATTGTATTTTTGTTATTAGTACCGTATATACTTTCATATGTATTTAGTAAAAAGCTATAATTTTGAAATTACAAACAGACACATCAATTTCATTTATTTGTATAGATGTATAGATAACATTATACGCATATATTATTTCTTTTGATTTTATAGTCAGACGTCAGTAAGCAAGCTACTCAATAATCTAAGGTAATAACCGATTAATTTGCTTGAAATTGGCCAGGAAAATATTATTATTATAGCTAAAATATAAATCTTATAAATAAAATTAATTGTCTTATAATACCTTCGGGTAAGCAATTAAAATTTCGTTCGTAAATCTTTATGTTTAGTTTACTGTAATTTTAAATTAAGGTACGAGTACTATTATCTATTCCGTGATTGAGGTTCCTGCGTGCTACTTAATACTTTTGGTGTAATTATATTTTGATCTAATTATAAGAGGGCTGCTCCTATTCTCGCTCAAAGGCTAAGTTTAGCCATTCAGCGAGTAACCTTTTAGTTGGATTTAATTTTATACTATGTTTTAACAATGTAAATAAATAAAAAAATTAAAAGTTCTAAAATTAATTCAATGAAATTTTCAAAAGGAACATTCATGTCTCATGTTCCTGAAAGCTTCCTGCCTTCTACCATTACATTAAGTGCAGTGCCTGCACTCTGCGACGTTTGAGCACACGCTCTGGTGCTCACGTCTGAAAGTTGACACTGAAACGAGTTAACAATATTAACGTACGAAGTTTCTGTTAGTTACTCCGTAAATACTCTTCAAGAAATATTGCCGACACACCATTTAAGTCTCACATTATCACAATATACTTTAAAAATCCATTAATGTTATGTTAAGCACTATTACGTAGGGCACACTGAAATGATCGGGAAGAAAAACCATATGCACGGTATAGCTAAATTGTATTTTATTGTTTTTCGAAGCATTCTCCGTTAACTTAATGCACTTTTCTATTCGTGCAAACCAATCATTAAAACAGTAATTCCAGTCTGAAGTTGATGTTGACAAAATGGCTCATTTGTACGCTTCCACAGCTGCTTCGGGGGCTTCAAACCGTTGACCCCGTAATAAATCTTTCATTCTAGGGAACGTAAAGAAATTATTAGGGCTCAGGTCAGGACTGTACGGAGGATGGCTCATCAGCTCAACGTTTTCCTGCTTCAAAAAATCATTTGTCTTCCGAGCCGTATGGGAGCTCGCATTATTGTGATGTAAGATGATACGACGTTTCGGGTTATGTTTTCGGAGTTCAGCTATCATTTCTAGCAAACAAACCGTGATATACCACTCAGCGGTAACCGTTCTGCGTTCCTGTAAAGGAATTGTAGCAACATGCCCCTTTTTCGAGACAAACGTAGCATCCATTTTCTTTGACACGCTGCAGGAGCGAACCACTTTCGTTGGTTTGACCTCGTCTTCGAAGACCCAAACTGCTGACTGATGTTTTCTTTCAGGTTCGTATGAATAAATCCATGATTTAGACGATATTATAAATGGCATTTGACTTCCCTCCGTTGAAGCGTTACAGAGTATTCCGGCACCAATCTACACGAGCCGTCTTTTGCTCTTCGGACAAATTGTGGGGAACCCAGCGGGAAATTAGCTATCTTACACACAGCTCATTATGTAATATCGACTGAATTGCAGTCATTCCGATACTTATAACAGCCCAAATCTGGTCGTATATCACATGACGGTCAAAGCATTGAATTTGAGGACGAAACATAAAATTCAAGTTAACATTTTGGCATAGTCTAAAAAGCATTTAACGTAGAAATGGCACTCAAAATCGCAATTAACGACCTCATAGGTGCCAGCGCGGCTCAGACTCGCATTGTTCGTGCGATATAAAACTGCCACGGTTCGCAGAAAAATGTTCTAAGAGTTCCAAATTCACGGCAGCTCAGGGGTTACGCGCCCGCCATAATTTTAACAGTAAGCGAGCAAATCAGTTCGATTACTGCCAGCACTAATCTGCCACTCTAGGCGGCCGCTTCTCGTCAAAGTTAGTAGAGCCAAGCGCTCGTCATAAATTTCACGATATTCGCGCAATCCGTTTTTTTTATAGGATAGGGTGACAAACGGGCACACAGTCCACCTGATGGTAAGTGGTTGCTATGACCCATAGACATCTACATTTATCCTCGTTTGCGAATCAAAATGCAGATGCGTTGACACCCGTGAAGACTAAGATGGAATGCCTCTTTTCCAGTAAAAATGGTGTCCGGTTCTCTACACTCACCATACGAAACACAGCATTGTTAAGCTGCTATTTGACGCTGGTATTCTGTGAGAGCGTGGTCCTACCCCGGTCGAGTCGACTCATTCGTGCTACAACTATACTACTAATATAGCTGCAGCATGGCTCTACCACGTACAAATAATTTCAGTTCAGTTCAATTTAATTTCAGTGTGCCCCTCCGTAGTGTTTTGTACAAGTCTTCACACTTTTACCAATTTTATTCTCCTTATTATATTAGATTTTTCGTAGAAAATTTGGACATTTTAAGTATTGTCTTTGAAAAGTTCTAAAGATATATTTATAAAAATAAATAAGTTTAATTGTTAATGTTGATATGATTAAAGATAACTTGCCAGTTTTAATATTTTTGTACAACAACAATTTTACAAATATTAGGGATGTAAATTTTGTTGCATTTGTGAAAACCAATGAATCAATACAATACCGCAGAGCGAGGCAGTTTCAATCAGATTGATGATCTTGATTAGTTCCGAATTCTCTTTGCGTGCACTTCTAAAGGTGCACGTGGAGTTCTGAAAGCCAATAAATACACTGTGCTCATTCGTAGTAGTAGTTACATTTATATGATCGTGTATCGATTAAATTAAAGTATAGTAAATGTTTCGTCATTGATCGTACATAGGGTTGTTTTAATCTCATTTTTTTATAGAAAAGAAACAAACTGAAACTTTTTATTCAATATAGATTATAAATAATACTTATTGAAAGTCACTCTTTTGTTTAATTACCACATGTTCGAAAAAAACCCTCTGACTCGGGAAGAACCCGCAAGAAACCCAGCAGGACATTTTAAAAAATAATAATTTACAATCATGAATGTTACACAATTAACCACACAAAACAAATTAGAAATAGCTTGGTAGCGATCACCTCATTCCCAGGGGTTATTATCATTCATAAATTCCTTAATATTATAATAACCCTTTTTATACAAACTTTGTTTAATAAAGTTTTTGAATTTTGAGCAGGTCAAATTTTGTATATTTTCTGAGATTTTGTTGTAAAAGCGTATATACATCGCCCCAAGAATGAATGATTGACTCGGTGGAGTCGAGTAACTGGTACTACTAGCTTGTGTGTCTGTTACTAGTATTTACAGAATGAATATCATTTATTTCTGTATAGCTCCTTTTATTTTTGTGTTACATCAAATTTATACATTCATACATTACATTTTCATAAATGTATTGAGAGGCCAAAGTTAATATATTAATTTCCTTAAATTTTTGTCGGAGCGACTATTTAGGTTTTAAATCATAGATTGCTCTTATGGCCCTCTTCTGTAAAACAAATTCAATTTCAGTGTCAGTCACGTGTCCCCATAGCAAAATAGCATTCAACATTATGCTACGGAAATATCTCAAGTAAACAAGTCAAACAAACAAAAATAATGAAAGAAAAATGCAGTCACCCCTGAGCTTTCACCGCTTTCAATAAAAAGGGTCTCCGGTTCTCTACACTCACCATACGAAACACAGCATTAAGCTGTCATTTTACGCTGATATTCTGTGAGAGCGTAGTCCTACTCCGATCGAGCCGATCCATACGTGCTACAATCATAATATAGCTGCAGCGTGGCTGTACCACTTATAAATATGTTTAACCATTTCAAGCAAAGTTTCAAAAAGGAGGTCTCAATCCGACTCTATTACGCACTATCTTTGCGAGTGGTAAAGCGATATTTGATTCATTTTTCTTGGGGTAAAACGTTGTATAGCCCTCTTATTACCAATTCCGATGAAAAGATTTATTGCAATTATCTCTGAGAGTAGTTTTCCGATTTTCTGATGAAACTTACCACAGATAATCTAATTAATGTGAACAGCGCATAGACATTTTCAAGTCTTTAGACATTTTCATTGAATCAACAATAGAGATTTTCATATACACATAAATTTGTATGTGTATTTTTAATAAAATACGCGTGACTAACGAGCACACAGTCAACCTAATTGTAAGTGGATGCTGTGTTCCATAGATATCTAAATCCTCGATTAGGAACAAAATTCAGATCCGTTTTCACTCTTGAAGACTAAGATGAAATGCCTCGCTTCCAGTAGAAAGAGTCTCCGGTTCTCTACGCTCACCATACGAAACACAGCAGCGCTGGTATTCTGTAAGAACCGACCCAATCGTGCTGCCAATATGTTATAACTGCAACGAGGATCTACCATGTATATAAAAAAAACACAAGCCTCACTCAATGTAGATTACGCTGGGTATCTTTTTATTATGCGAGAAGGAAAGAAAATGTTTCTGGTGATCATGTAAGTTCTGAACTACTTGACCGATTGAGGTCTACAGCTGCATCACCTAAGTCAATAAGTGTAAAAAGGTTATGATGCTTTGCCACATAGACATAAATTTTCGCATGACAGTCGAGCCCATAAATATATATCGATATAAATTCTAAGGGAAAATTCTTTGTCTTTCGAATAAAAGCTCCTGTTAGGGTTTGCCAATCAAGATTGTACGACGAAGGATTCAATGGAGTTGTAACTTTCAAGGAAATTCAATTTAATATTTAATTTGTAAACGTGAAATGTAAACGAAAAATTAAATTGAATATTTTAAACAACTTTTATCTTTTAAATTCATCATCATCACATAGGTCTTTCCCTTAGGTAGACCTCATTTGCCATAGGTGCCTCAAATGGCAGGTTGGCAGGCGTGTTGGCAGGTGAGTTTTTTTATTATTATTAAGTTGTAAGCAGGAAAATTTTGCACCAAATTTCTTGTTTAAATTTTCTCTGTCGCCTTTTATGTCACCCACGATATGACTTCGTAGTCGATTCTCTTTTGCCGTCACTACACGGCACCTTTAATTATCTTAATTATATATTTTACTCCTTATTTACTAAGGTTTTTCCTTTGTTACTAGTTGTGACGAGCTTCATGTAATTACGTTCCCGGTCCGTAATAGCTTTAATGAAGGTTGGCTCGAGCTACATCTTACAAAATAATTAAATCTGTCATTAAAATTTTTTATTTACTGAATATTTTGGAGGTAAAGAACTATTATTAATTATCTATTTCAGATATTCTTCTATTATAAGTTAAGAACATAGGCCTCTTCCATTTATTGCCTCACAGTGTTAAAAAATAATCTCAAATTTTTGCCACAGTTTCCCTTCCCTTCACTTCACTTCTCTTCACTTGGCAGACGGGTTGGCAACCACAGTTTTTCATTATTTTGAGTTGTTATTAGGAAGATGCTGTTGCCCATCTTCTGTTTTACCTCTGTCACCTCTTATGCCACCCACGTGACGATATAGACTTGTGGATATTCTTACACCGCCATTATACGGTTATCTCGTTTCAGTTTAAATATTCAACATTTGTTTTCTTTTTTTTTAGAAAACGTTATCCCCACACTAGGATTTTCTCCTGTATCGTGGGGGCAGTATACATACACAAAGTTTTCAAGGACAAACATCAAACCCGGAACAATTATTTGTAGTATAGTTGGTAAAAAATTACTTTGCGTAGATCCGCTCGATAAAACAAAATGATTTTTACCTACTTTAATATAATAGATTTCTGCAAAGTAACGCCTGATTCTATTAATTAATTATTTGTAACCTTACAAATACTTGTTCCGTGCGGGATTCGAACCCGCGGTCCACAGCGCTGCAACTCATTGCTAAGCCACTGCGCCACGCCAAAAACATTAATATCATCATCAGAGACATTAATATCACCATCAGTGAACTCATATGAGAAACTTGGTATAGTTGTCGGGATGAATTGGCAATCGTAGTTTTTTTAAAATGTTGATTTTAATGGAGATGCTGCCCATCTCGTGTTTTTTTTGCTCTGTTGACTCTTACCAAGTATATGTGTACGGAGTACCTTATGGAGCCACTAAACGTCGATTTCAATTTTATTTTATTATCTGTGGAAAATCACACTTTCATTTTCTTCATCGGCCTGTAACAGTCCAAAGGTAGATATGTGTGGAAAAATCGTGAGGAAACCTGAATATCTAAGGACTAAAAATGTGTGAGGGAGATGGATAACTATTATTCCGTCTCGCTCGCACTATATAAAGGGGGTCGTAATGGAAAAATGGTACTTCGTCGTTAAAAATTAATTATGTTAAATTTAAGTCATACAGGTTTACGTACGAACCTCGGCATGCTCCGATGAGGAGGCGTAGGAATGGAGGATATCTCTAGAGCCATGCATTCCTCCAAAACCCACTATACGGTGTTAATTGGAGACTTCAACGCAAAACGAGGCACAAGAGAGAACGGTGAGCTGAAAGTAGGGAAATTCGGAATAGGGCTACGGAACCCAAGGGACCAGCAGCTGGCCGACTTCATGGAGAAAGAGGAACTCTTTATGATGAACTCTTTCTTATAGAACCGGCCCCACAGGAAGTGGACCTGGTCAAGCCCCGATGGTTCGACAAAAAATGAGATTGACTTCATTATGACGACTAGAAAGCAATGCAAGCAATGAAAGCTTGATGATTGCAATGCAGTGGACGATATAAATGACAAGCTCGTGAAAACTGTGCATGCGGTCGGAACTAAGTCTTGCAAGACCCGCCGAAGAAGAACACAAAAACTCTCTGATCACACTCTTAATCTCATGGCTGTTAGACAGGAAATGAAGCTGCAGTCTTCAGTAGATTTGTTAGCATACAGACAACTGAACAGATAGATCTCCAAACGCATGCGGCGGGACTCACGCAACTTTAATATTGCTCGCATTGAAGAAGCGATCGAGCGGAACCAGAGATCCAAAGTCTTTGCCAGAGATTTGTCTGCCAGATAGAGCCAACTGTCGAAGCTGAAGACCGAATGTGGCAGCATCGTTACCGGGATACCTGAGATTTTGAGTGAGATTGAGAGGTTCTACGGGCAGCTGTACACATCGTTGGAACCACACGTAAGTGTGAGTAACGATTCAAGAGCAAGTCTTATCCGACACTATTCCGATGATATCCCGGAAGTCAGTCTGAGCGAGATTAGAACGACTCTCCAGAACCTTTAAAAATTATAAGTCTCCGGGCGAGGATGGAATTTAAGTCCTTCAGAAGCTCTTTGATTGCGTCCTCCATGGTGGCTCTACACCGGAGGCGTGGAGCAGCAGTGCGGTGGACTTGTTCTTCAAGAAAGGCGACAATGCTCTCTTCAAGAATTGCAGACCGATTTCCCTTCTGAGCCGCGTCTACGTGCTGTTTTCGAGAGTCATTACGAATCGTCTCGCACGCAGACTTGACGACTTCAGCCTCCCGAAGAATCCCGTTTCCGAAAGGGCTTTTGCATCATAGACGACGTACATACCCTGCGGCAAATAGTAAAGAAGACCGAAGAGCACAATCTTCCACTTTGTCTTGCGTATGTGGACTATGAGAAAGTCTTTGATTACGTCGAAATTTGGGCGGTGCTGCAGTCTCTTCAGCGGTGCCAAGTGGTGTCGGTATATCGAAGTGCTGAATTGATTGTACAGTAGGGCTACGATGGGTACCCGAGTACAGAACCAGAGTGTGAAACGTATCCAACTGCAGAGAGGTGTAAGACAAGGTGACTTAATATCCCCGAAATTCTTCACCGCTGCATTAGAAGACGTTTTCAAGCTACTGGACTGGAAAGGATACGGTATTAACGTCAATGGCGAGTACATTACTCACCTTTGATTTGCCGACGAATAGTCCTTATGGCAGAATCACTGGAGGACCTAAGCACTATGCTCAATGACCTCAATAGTGTCTCCCAACGACTGTAGTTGTTGGGAGCACTAAGCTCAAAGTTGTTATGAATATGTTTACTTTGGACAAATGGTCCGACTAGGTAAGTCCAAATTTGACCGAGAGGTCAATCGACAGATTCGACTCGGCTGGGCAGTGTTCGGGAGATTATTATACATCTTCTCGTCATACATCTCAAAACCTCAAAACTAGATTGTACAACCAGTACGTGTTGCCAATGATGACCTATGGATTTGAGACGTGGTCCTTCACTGCTGGCCGTATGAGGAAGCTCAAAGTCGCTCAGCGAGCTATGGAAGGGGCTATGCTCGGCGTTTCTCTGCATGATAGACTTAAAAACTATCCGTAGTAGAACCAGAGTAACCGACATAGCTCAAAGAATTAGTATGCTGAAGTAGCAATGGGCCGACCATATAGCTTGAAGAACAGAAAACCGATGGGGAAGAAAGGTTCTCGAGTGGCGGCCTCGTACCGGCAGGCGAAGTGTAGGGCATCCTCCCACTAGACGGAGTGACGATCTGGTAAGACATGCAAGAAGTTAATGGATGCGGGTGAATCAGGACCGTGCTTTGTGGCATTCCTTGGGGGAGGCCTTTGTTCAGCAGTGGACTTGTGAAGGGCTGTAATGATGATGATCATGATGATGAAAATAACATTAAAGTTAACCGTGTAGTACCGGTGTTAGAATATCCACCCATATCGTCCCGTGGGTGTCGTACGAGTAGGAGGCGAGATTGCGGAGATCGGTAGCAGCATCTTCATAACAACACTTCAAAATTATGAAAAATCGCGTTTATCACCCCTCCTGTCCATGAGGCAATCTATGGGGAGGAGTATATTTAGCAGCAGGGTTTTGAAAGGTAGTAGGAATGAGCACCGCCTTTATCGCGTTTCTTAGAGACTTATGCAATTATTAACCCTTCGCAATGAGAATGATAAATAAGGTATGTGAGGGTAATATGGTCACCTTAAGCTTTGCCGCCCTATAAAATCAAAACTAGGACGAGAACAGAGAAAACACAAAGTCGTAACAATAACTAATATATTAAGAAAAAAATAGCAAACAAGCTTTGGGAATAATAATAAGGAACACTTCAAATATCAACATATAAAAAGACAGTTAAATATCACACATACTTTAATGTCTACTGTCAAAATGGCGTCGTTAAAGCAGCGCTCTTTTGACTCTTTATTATTTGATTGACTGATGAAGAACTATTGTATCACAGAGCTATATATGCAAACAAGCCCGTAGTTATTGAATTATAAGAAAGTATCTGAACCAATTGCAAACAAAAACAAAATGCCAGATAATTTACTCCAAACAAAGCTTCTAGACAATGTTTACTCTATTAGTGCCGGTAAACAAATTCAAAACGATGAATAAACGTATCATATTATTTGATTGACGCGTGAAACAAGCAGGCCATGAATTCTAATGTTGTTTTTATTGTACGAGTACAACCTTCTACAAACGTTGGTGGAAAATGTTTTAATTGCGTTATTTACTAGATGGTAACACTCTTCTTTTGTCTAGGAGTCCGTATGGGGTGGTGCCACCATCTTACCTATTTCTGCCGTCAAATAGCAGTGCTTGCACTGCTGTGTTCCTGTTTAAAACTATAGAGAGCCAGCATAATTATGCACACAACACGCTATGAGGCATTCTGTCTCGATCCTCGGGGTGATAACGCACCTGTAGCATTCTTTCTTTGACTTTGGCTGCCGATATCCATGGACAACAGCTGCCACTTAACATCGGGTGAATTGTGATTTTTTTTAAATTTCGTTTCTCGCTTCAGTTTAAAAAATAACAACAAGGTACGTGAGGGTAATATGGTCACATTGAGCTTTGCCGCCCTATAAAACCAATACTAGGGGAGGACATAGACAAAAACACAAAGTCGTATACTGTAACTATTAAGAAAAAAATAGCAAACAAGCTTTGACAATATTTAGGGGCACTCCGAAAAACCAACTTTAAAAAAAAAACTAACTACACTACACAATACTGAAATTGACTAAAATATTTACTATAATTTCAATTGTCAAAATGGCATCGATAAAGTAGCGCCCTTTTGATTCTTTATTATTTAATTGACTGATGAAGAGCTATCGTATCACAGAGCCTTCTATGCAAACAAGTCTGTGGTTTTTGAGTTATAAGAAAGTGACCATATTAACTGCATTACCATTACCCTGACGTACTATATTGCTAGCGACTTAACCCGGTTCCGTAAGGGTGTCGTTATGGTATATCTTTAGGATGTGATCACAAAACGTCAACAACCTATATTCTATCTTTACATAAAATATTAACTTTTTATACACGAGAACTTTCGAGATTTTTTTATGATGGTGGACGCTATCAAAATCCATCATAATTTTAAGAGAATGCGCAGTCAGATGCGGATAAGCGACTTTGTTGTACGCTATTTGTATGTGATAGCTGACATTTAATCCAACAAGCTATTATACCTATAACATTTGACTACCAAAAACAAAAATAATATGAAACTGGGGCCAAGTTCGGTACAAGCAACGTTCGAGGTTGTCAGTTTCGTCGATACCGGATAGTGACGTTTCGCACTTTTGATACAATTCCCGTCTTTAGGTATTTTACGCCTGAAGTTAACAAACTGTTAGCCATCTATCGGAAGCTCTATATCTTTCTGTCATATCCCATACGGACGCTTCTTGCGACACCCATTGTAAGAAATAAAGGATTCTGAGGCCGTTATTTTAGTTTCCAATTTTCCCATAAATTACGCCTGTGTAAATTTTTCCATGATAAGGTATCACACATTAATTGAATCTTTGTTATTTGACGAAATAAAAAAATAATAATTTGAGAAGTTCGCCTTTGAAGCAATTGGGATATGTAATTATTCAGGAAAACAGTTACAATTTAAATTGCGGAGTAGTTGACTCAGTTGTTCAAACAGATGTAGACGGGTGTTTAATTAGAATGATGTTTATATCAATTAAACTTTGCGTATTCATTAAGAAATTATAGTTATTTGGTTTTGAAAGTGGCATTTATGGTTTCACTGTTTCAACGTGGTAGAGCCATGCTGCGGCTATATTAATAGTATAGTTGTAGCACGGATGGGTCGGCTCGACCGGGGAAGGACCACGCTCTCTCAGAATACCAGCGTAAAATAGAAGCTAAACACTGCTGTGTTTCGTATGGTGAGTGTAGAGAACCGGAGAACCTTTTTACTGGAAAAGAGGCATTCCATCTTAGTCCTCACGGGTGACAACGCATCTGCATTTTGATTCGCAAACGAGGATAAATGTAGATGTCTATGGGCCAAAGCAACCACTTACCATCAGGTGGACTGTGTGCTCGTTTGTCACCCTTGTTTTTTTTTATAGTATAAGGGTGACAAACGAGCACACAGTCCACCTGATGGCAAGTGGTTGCTTCGGCCCATAGACATCTACATCTATCCTCGTTTGAGAATCAAAATGCAGATGCGTTGTCACCCGTGAGGACTAAGATGAAATGCCTCATTTCCAGTAAAAAGGGCCTCCGGCCACCTGCACTCACCAAGCGAAACGCAGAGGTAAACCTCTACTTCACGCTGGTATTCTGTGAGGTCGTGGTACCACCCCGGTTCGAGCCGGCCCATCCGTGCGACAGCAAAAGCTGCCGCGTGGCTCTACCACTGTTAGTCTACCCTATCCTATAAAAATATTATGTATATTATGTTGAAAATAAAAATAAACATTACAGGAAATTCGTTCATTACAGACTATCATAAGCCGCCCGCTGAACACAGGCCTCCCCCTTAGATTGTCTCAACGTTTGCCACGCTTGGCGAGCGGGTTTTTTTTATAGAACAAGGGTGACAAACGAGCACCCAGTCCACACGGTATGTGGTTGCTGTGACCCATAGACATCTACATCTATACTCGATTACGAATCAAAATGCAGATGCGTTGTCGCCCGTGAATACTTAGATTGAATGTCTCGTTTCAGCCGCAGTTAGCATTTACCACAGCCGCATTAAGCTGCTATTTTACGCTGGTATTCTGTGAGAGCGTGGTCCTTCCGCGGTCGAGCCGACCCATTCGTGCTACAACTATACTACTAATATAGCTGCAGCATGGCACTACCACGTTTACACATACAACAAGCAAAATTGCTAACTTTGATTTCGATAACGTACCTATTAGAGAAGATAGAAAGTACAGAAAAATAACCTATTCATGTGAAAATTCCTTATGACTTGGTGTCATATTCAATAAGTAAAATATTGGAGACTGCATGATGTAAAAATAGTTAGTATAGTTTATAGTTTTGTCAAGATTCATACCAGAATAAATTAACTCGGTAAAATTATCACCTGGCCTTCTAAAGTCGTTACAAAGAAGAGGAGAGCTGACAGAGATCTGTTTTTGTTTAAAAGCTTTTCAGTGTAGTCGGCATAAATTTATAACGGCTACCACTTTGAACTTTTCATTACAAGATCGTGTTTTTGTCATGCAAATCAGCTTCTATATTTAGGCAGCGGGGCGGCCACGAAATTAGCGGCGGTCGAACGATGGCAACAGCGAGGCACCGCGGCGCAAGCCGACTGTAGTTTCTGGTATGGGCACGAAATTGGCGACCACCTTAGGCAGCTGGCACGAAATTAACGGCGGCCGAGCGATAGCGACAGCAAGGCAGCACAAACTGACAGCGGTTTCTGGTATGAGCACGTAACCGGTGACCTCCTTAGTCCGCGAGCATGAACACAGCGACTGCACTGGAGCGGCGACGACTTAAGGCCAGATTGGACAATATCGTATTTTAGACACGTTTTTGACCTTTGAGAATTGATACTTCATGAAATGGTATATGCTCGAAAAAAAAGCGCATATAAGAAATACTCAATTTTTTCAGCAGCGTCGACAAGTTTCGGTCCCACGGACTTTCATGTAAGAAAAGCCCTGGTAGGTTTTCGCGGCACAGTTCTTTGAACGATGTCATCCGAAGGGCTCTTGTCTCTATAAATGTTCCCTCGATTTTAGAGCCTTGTGGAATATTTAGAGACGATGGCAGGAGACCCGACGGTATGACATTGGGCTCTTGGGAGAGAGGTAAAGCCCTAGTGTGGGATGCTACTTGCGTAGACACTCTGGTGGCCTCTCATCTCAGGGGTACCTCGTTTAGAGCCGGGCGGCATCAGAGGCAGCTGAATTGAGTAAGTGGCGCAAGTATGAGTCTCTGAGAGATGACTACATATTTGTGCCATTTGCCGTGGAGACTATCGGTCCGTGGGGTCCACGTGCGGTGAAGTTCCTAAAGGAACTCCATCCGCGGCTGGTCGTTGCTGCTGGCGATATGAGAGAGATTCTTTCCTCGCTCAAAGGCTAAGTATAGCCATTCAGCGGGGAAACGCAGCCAGCGTTCTTGGCACGATACCGCGGGGAGTAGGACTATACGATAATTAAGTTTCTCGTTTTAGTTTTTTTTTATTATTATAGTTTTTAATATTGTATTAGATTTAAAAAAATATAAATAAACTAATTTAGCTGTCAAAAAAAAATTTCTTAATTGAATGGATTTTTAAAATAGTTTGGAAAATCCAAAATTGCACAGCACCGTGCAGCGCACGGTTTTCTTTCATTTTTGGTGCGGAAACACAGCAGTAAAGCTGTTATTTTATGCTGGTATTCTCTTAGAGCGTGATCCTGTCCCGGTCGAGCCGACCCATTCATACTACAACCATAATATAGCTGCAGCGTGGCTCTACCACGTATAAAAAGTATATTATATATATGATATAAAAATCTGTTATATAATTATACCACGTATAATTATATAATAGATTCTTAATCCGCTACATTTATTTAGATCCTTAATTTCCTGATAATAAGCAAAAGCGTTTCAAATAAAGTAACCTTTTGTCCACCAAACGTAACAAATAAATGTAACTTACTTCGTGCTGGACTAATTATGCATGCGTTGGAGAAATGAGCGAGAAGCCATTTCTCCAACGCATGCATATTAAAAGTAAAAAAAAGTTAAAATTTAAACGACAAGAAGCCTTTAAATGTCGGAAATCCTCACGTAAAATAAAAGTATAGTATTATAAGTTACGCGCAAGAAATGAGCGAGAGTGGCGCGGGGTGATCGAGCGACGCACGGCTGGTAGAGAAATGGTGGTACGCCAGGAATAAACTTGTTTGATTTCGCCGCTCTTTCGAGTATATTAGTGTTACATTTTCGTATTAATCGTTTACCAGTTTCGTGCCCATGCTAGAGGCCACCGATGGCTCGCTACGCATCGCGGAGCTTTGATATCGCCGCTAATTTCGTGCCCACGGCCTTGTTGAATATATTCACGGACTTTTAAATTTTAATGATTTGTTCAAAATCTCCATATTGAGTAGGTAGTGTGGAAAGCGTATGAGATATACTCGCGTAGGTGTTATGCTGCTCCCACGTTTTCGTGAGTGTCAGTAAGATGGGTTCATTACTAAAAATGGATATACCAGGCGTTTATCGATTGCCCAAGCTTCGTACGCTGTTAACAGTGAGCACTACGCAAGGGATTTTTTTATAGAAAGAAGGGTGATAAACGAGACTCGGTTCAACTGATTGCATTCGAATGTTGTGGGCCATAGACACCCATATTCATTCTCGATAAACCGTGTGATTGTATTAATAGTGTAGAAGTGCTGTTAATCGTTTAGTGGCGGTCTTAACCCTGTAGTGGAAGTGTAAGAATATCCACTACTCATGTCGACCCGTGGTTGTCTTTACAGAAAAATTAATAGGATTTGGGGTTCCGGTTCATAATGATTAAAAAAAACCCTATAAGGCAATTTATGGGGAGGCCTACGTCCAGTAGTGGGCTTTTGACAGCCTGTTATGGATGGATGGATGAAAGAATTAAAATGCATTGATCCTGAAGTGACACCCTTGAGGAATTAATCAGAATGCTTCACTTCGTCACACAGACCGTCATTGGCTTGGTATTAAGAGAAAAAGTTGTCTTACCGCCATATGGACCCTATGGATCTTGTAATAGCATTCCGTTTATATCTTAAAAGCCTCGGAACCTTAGCAATTAAATTAACTCATGGGGTATTTTGTTTATTATTTAGACTTTGAATACGATATTCTGTGGGATTTTCTCAGGAGCGCTTTATGCAGTCGACACAAAATTCCATGATATATATATATATATATATATATATATATATATATATATATATATATATATATATATATATATATATATATGTATATATATATTTCTTTTTATTTCAAAATAGATTTTACAATTTTGGAAGCTATTAGAGCGCTATACCAAAGAAAATATATTATACAATACAGTTTTATTTTTATTTGGTGCGGTAAATCCCTCCAATGATCTGATATACGACAACATGAGGTAACTGCTGTGGAACTACTATGGCGGAAATCAGGGCTAGTCGATAGATAGTGATCGCTCAGTAAGCTATATATATATATATATATATATTTTACGCTGGTATTCTGTGAGAGAGTGGCCCTTCTCCGGTTGAGCCGAACCATTCATGCTACAACTATACTACTAATATAGTTGCAGCATGGCTACACCACGTACAAGGATAACTCGAAAACTACTGGTGAGATCTTGATCAAATTTATATGGGACTACATGAGAAGTACTAGCTTTCAAATAAAAAAAGAATCATCAAAATTGCTTTACCTAGAAAAACATTCTGAGGTAACACACGTAAAAAATAAAAAAAAAATACAGTCAAATTGTGTACCTCTTCTTTTTTGAAGTTGGTTAAAATTAAGTTAAAGTACCACGTATTGTCCACATATTGGCGGTGTAAGAATATCCACTATCCCATATCGTCGCGTGTGTGTCGTAAGAGGCGACAGAGGGAAACCAGGAGATGGATAGCAGCTTCTTCCCACTAACAACTGGACGTGGTTATGCAAAAAGGATCCAACCCGAGTTTGTGTCAAAAAATGTAGACTTGAAAAAAAAATGTTTGTGGTCTATACTATTATGTGGTGTAACAATATTAGCAAACGTAACACAAATACGAAGAAAAATTACAAACAGACAGAAACCATACCCATCGGTAGTATAATAAGTTAATTTGAGTTTATGATATTTGAAGAAATATCATAAACTCAAATTAACTTATTGCGGTTTGGATCCTTTTTGCATAACTACGTCCAACTAGAAAAGAAAACTGCGGTTGTCAACCCGACTGCCAAGCGTGGCAACTATGGCAAATATTCTCCTTAAGAGGCATTCAAGGGTAGGCCTATGTTCAGGAGTGGACCTTGATAGGCAGGTGTAAATGAATTAAAAATATAAACAATTACTTACCGTCTCTGTCGTAATGGCTCCACACTTCCATAAATTGATTGGCCGATAGTTTCTTCAGTTCTCTCGAGTCAGGATCTCTGAATTGCCTCATGAAATTATTCGCTTTGTCTAAATTAAGCTTCTTAGAAGAGGTTGAATCAAAACTCATTTTCAAAAGAGTTCTTGTACTATTTACTTGTATCCAATTTTTTTTAAAATAGATAAGGTATGTAGTACCAGTATTTGCGATTGTAAATAATTTATTTTGATTATTTAATTATGTTTGTGTATTTCAATAAAAATCTACATTTATTATGCAAATAATTTAGTTTGGCTTGTATTATTGTCAAATTTTAAAGTATATGATAAATAAATAAATTTGATATAATGGTAATCCTGTGTAACAGTCTATCCTCTTGATTTCAGGTAAACATTAAATCTGTAACAAAAACAAGATTTATTAAATATATGACACAACACAAAGTGTTTTATTTATAATAATGTTCTTCATATGGCGATTTTGAATCCATCGAAAAATTTCGAATACTAACGTTAGAATATTAGAATATTATTATATATATTATAATTATATAAAAGAATACAAATGGCGGACTTAATGCCTTGAGACATTCTCTACCAGTCAATATGGAGTGGTGAGAATTTGACGTAGGCGTAGCAATATAGAATAAAAACAAAATAAAAATGATAATCAACTACGTATAATATATACATATTACTAATAACTAATATATAAAATAATATAGAAATATCTCCTATTTATACATATATTCAAATATTATTCATACATACATACATATATAAATAGTACATATAAATAACTATGAATATATACGTCTAACAATATAAATGACATGGATGATTCATGTAAGAAGCGTTGTCTTTAACAGATGATTACGCACCAACTTTTTAAAAGCAAACTTATTGGGAGCTTTTCTGATGTAATAGGGCAAGGAGGTCCAAAGACGTGTAGCCTAAACTCTAAAGAAGTTACCCTAGAACTCGGTAAAGTGAACAAGAATACATATTTTGTTGTTAGAAGAAGAATGTAGAACCCTATCATGAGATGAGGAGACATAGTTAAATTTACTCATAAGATAAGAAGGCGAAAATGGGTCATTTAATATGGAAAAAAGAATAAGTAATATTCTGGAATTACGCCTCTCCTTGCGAAATATGGTCATATTTACGAAACCCAAAAATAAATCTTCTACAGTTATTGCGAAGACGTTCCAGCTTGTTCAGAAGATCCTGGGACAGATTCGGGTAACGCACATATGCATAATCAATTATGGGTAATATGCGCGATTGGACGAGCATAATCTTAGACTTTGTGGGGAGAAAAAGTTTTAAACGATAAAGAGAACGAACGTGGCAATGGCTTTACGACTCACTTCTGAAATCTGAGTTCTCCAACTCAGCGTGCTATCAATGTGTAGGCCAAGATTTTTTACAGACTTACTGAACGGTATTGTAATCCCTAGGAGGTAAGTGCAAGATTAATATTGACTAGCATCCTTGAGCTACTCACCGGTATAGCTTGGCTTGTATTAATGATTTCAAAAGGATTGACCAACACTCCATAACGAGTAGACCAATGTTTGATAGCTGATAAGATGTCATTAATTTTTTTAATCCCATTATTGATATCCCCAATTTCAGTTTGCACGTATAGCTGAAGGTCATCGGAATACAGACGATACGAGCACTAGATGATGGAGATAATAAAGTTTATAAAAATTTAAAAAACTACGGGAGAAAGGAGATCATTTGCCCCACACAGACTGAATACTGTCGACCGCGACGATAAGATGCAAACCATTCCAATACTGTAAAGCCAAAATTTAGATGTAACAGTATGGAATGAAGGATTTCGTAATCAACTGTGTTGAAAGCATTTGAGAAATCAACTTTGAACAATCAACCAGTACTGTTACTTTTTTTCCTTCCATACCTTGTCTAATATCGTCTGTGGCGTTAACTAAAGTAGTACTGATAATATGACCAGGGCGAAACCCAGATTGATATATACCCAGTAGGTTATGTTTCGAAATAAATTTGCAAAAAATTTGATTGTTCACAAGGTTCTAAAATTTTGGGAAGAAAGTGTAGAATGAATATAGGGCGAAAGTGATTGCGAATAGAACTTTTGAGAGGGGCTTTATAAAAGCCCTTTTCCAAAGATTAGGGTACTGATCTGAATTAAGGGCAATATTTGTAATATGGGAAATTGCCGGAATTAGTATAAATACTACCATGTGTCTACTAATCTCATCATAACGCACCGCCTTGGAATGAATTGCTAAAATTGACTTTTTGACATCATCCTGAGAAACAGAAGATAAATTAAAGGTTTCCTACCTTTTTGTTAGGAATTTGCACAGAGACAATGGAAGCCACAGTTTGAGAGCGAATTGTGGGGTCCATTGCTTTTACAGAAGCGAAATGATGGTTGATTACATCAAGTGGTAGAGAAGGACCACAATTCAATATTTTTTGGATTGTGTTATCATTTGCTGGCCTGCAAAGACCAAATGATCTAAGAAATTTTCACACTTTGGCGGGAAAAGAGTTATTAATACAATTATAAAAATATCGGCGTTCAGTTGCCCATACTATTTGATTGCACCTATTCCTGGCTGCTTTAAAAGATAACCTATTTTCTTCAGCATGTTCTCTCTTAAAACGAAAACAAGCTGGTTTTCGTCTAGCCATTGCCAACCTTACGCCCTCTGTCATCCATGGGGCTGGGAGACTCTTCAATCTAACCTTGTGAACTGGAGCATGAGCATCATAAAGTCTGAGAATATTTTGGTTAAGATTATTGACTTTATCCTCAACAGTAGGTACTGCGACGAATGAGGTTAGATCGAGTTTAAGAGCGTCATCCCTTAGCTTGTCAAAGTCTATTTTAGAAAGACTGTGTAGATGCAGTACAGAAGGGGAATATTTGGGAGGTTGAAGTTTATACGAAGCATAAATCAAGTCATGACGTGAGATGCCAAAGCAGGTAACTGCCCGTGCATCATCAAACGATCAGGAGAAGCAGTAAAGATTAGATCATTCAATGAATCATCGGTTTCAATATTATGATGAGTAGTCTTTAAAAGGAGAATAGAAAGATTAACTGACTCAACAATTGAAAGAAGCTTTTTGGGACGAGGAGAATTTTTTTTTATGCGTCACAAAACAGCACACACTCATGTTAACTTTCTCGCGTGTTATAGTGTAATGTGTGTAATTAGTCTAGAATTGGAATTTTAATTGTCGAGCGGACTCATTTATATTTCAGTTGTTACACCTTATTAAAAAAAAGCCAACAAAGGAGTGAGATTTAAACAAAATCTGTTAAATAAATTTTCACGAAATCTTTTGGCAGAGACAGAGAAAAGTTTTATTGTGGGACTATCATAAACCTGTGACTTATCGGCTAAGTTTCGGTCTCCAGCGGCTTCAAGGTCTTTCAGTTTAACGAATCTTCATTAATATTCCCTCCTTTATATGCAGCAGTTGTAGATATTATAATTAAAATATCGAATAGTTTCTTTTACACCGTTTGAGAAGTATACCATTTTATTTTTATAAGAATCTTATTTATTTTATTTTCTTTCTTCATGAAGCAAACCAATAAATTTATGTCTAACACACACGTCCATTACAGGTGAATACATCATGTACCGAATAACAACAAAGTTGCTAATGTATTTACAAAAAAAAATCATCAATATATTCTGTAATATTTTTCATATAAATTGGAAAATATATAGATTTATTTAATATAATTCGCATTAATAATGTATATTAATATATAGCATAATTATAATCAATTTGACATGTCGATAGATTTTGGCCAATGAATTTCCACATTTTAAAGTAACGAATTTCCGTAAACTAACGCCTAAAGTTAAGTCAAGTAGTTAATACAGGGTCAATACCGCTAAACACGTTTTAATCAGCACTTAAAATTGCAATTCACAATTTTATTGGTGCCGACTGGGGGTAACGTACTCAGATTGCGGGCATATAGTGAAATTTACAGCAACTGCTTAGTGTCTGAACTATAACGACAAAGTAAATGTCAAATACAAAATAACACGATTCTTAAAGTTGGAAAAATTTACTTTGCTATTTTATATCCGCTCAGATAATTAATAGGATCAGGCGTTATTCAAAAACCCTAAGTAAATTTTTCCAACTTTAATATAATGGGATATCCATTCACAGCAAAGTAACGCCTGATTCTATTAATTAAGACTTTTCTATTAATTATTCTTAAATCAAACAAACAGTAAAATATTTCTTTTCCATCATCATCAGCTTGTTATCTGTGCTGAACATAACATTTAGTAAAAAAGTGATACACATTCTGTAAACACAACAGTTTCTCGACTCCACAGAGTCAGTAATTCATTCATGGGGCTATGTATACGCTATTACAACAAAGTCCCATAAAATATACAAGATCTCTCTATTGCCAAGTTTACATATTTTATGAAACAAAAACTGTATAAAAGGATTCATATAATATTAATGAATACACGGTTGATAATAACCCCTGGGAATGAGGTGGTCGCTTCCAAGCTGTTTCTAAAATAAATTTTGTAAATAGTTTGTAAGAACATTCTAATTGTATAGTTTACTTTGAAAAAAAGTCTCGCTGGGTTACTTGCTGCTTTTTCCCAGGACAAAGGTTATGTTTTCAAAAGCAATGGTAAAATTAAAATGAGTTTCAATAAGTATTACTTACCATGTAATCTACATTGAATAAAAATTATTCTATTCTATTGCCTTCTTTTGGTGTAAGGAAAATTTGTCCTAATCGTAAACCAGATTAATGACGACCGCAGCACCAGATATATCGCACCCTTTACCCTTGTGAGGAACAAGAGTAAAGGGTGCGAAATATCAACCGTCTGAGTATTTTACCTCTGGTGGGAACGGAATTGTAATATCACCTTTAGTCGGAAGCGATTAGTTCTTATTGTCAATCTCATAATCGCCTTCACGGCAGGTTACACACATGGGAAGAAAGATGATGATTGCTTTTCTTACGACGTCATTACACAGTGGGATATTTATTTAGTAGGTACATACTTATCTTCTTATGCCTGTTATGTATGCCAAAGGGGTCGGCAGGGACTACGGGCTTCCATTTACCTCGATCCTAACATACATCTAATTTAGTAGATGTATATTAAAATATATATAAACGCTTTTTATATCAAAACAAATACATAAACTTAAAAAAAAGTAAAAAAAATCAGTGTTATTATAGGTAGTCTAATCGCTAAAAGCGATTTCTTACAAACAAGTTTGAATGGACAGGATCGCAAAAAAGAAAAGTGTGTGGTTTTTGTAGTGTGATGTGTGTTGTATGATGCAAATTATAAGGAATATATAATATGGATTAAATTTTCTAAATTTAAATGATTATTAATATGATCGAAATGTAGGGCGGTCCCATTTAAATGGACTGATGACCTGGTGAGAGATGAAGAAAATCAATAGAGGCAAGTGGCTTACCACCGTTCTTGTGGCATTCCTAGGAGGAGCACTATGTTCACCAGTGGACTTTCGAAGGGTTGTAATGATGATAATGATGATTATGAAGTTATTGTATATATATATATGTACTTATCACTTGTTTGAAACAAGTGATAAGTACATATCGTATATATGTAATGTTGTAATAATTAATAATAATATTGTATATGTAATGTTCACATAAGAAATTTGAACATTCAGGTGATAAAAAAATAGGTCAAAGTTATTAGAATCCTGTTGTTTTTGATAGCATTATCAGGAATTTGCATTCGGCACGTGTAAAATTTTGACGTATTCAGCAGCTATTTTACTCGACAAAATTAAATTCCTTACGTGGTTTGATTTCAAGGCGAGTGTACGAAAATAGAAGAAATAGATTACATTCAATTCAACGTATTGTACACAGAACCGAGGTATTGTAGTATAGAGTAGTGAACTTAAAGGTTCATTACTCTATACTATTATACGTATGTAACGTTGAACAAATTCAACCCCGTATGCAAAGGTTAGTAAACGTTGTTATCATAATAAGTTTAAATTTTCAAAACTAGGCCAATGTAATTGGACCGACAAGAACTTTCTATAGGTAAATTGTAGAGTTATATAAAGTTGTCGCCTTATCTGGGATCATTTTCTACCGACTTCAAAAAGGAGCCCGTACTCAACTTCGACTGTATGTTTTTTTATGTGTGTTACCTCATAACTCTTTACTGGGTGAACCGATTTCGATGAATATTTATGAAATATGATGAAAGCTGGTGCTTTACATGTGGTCCCATATAAATTTGATCAAGGTCTGACCAATAGTTTTTGAGTTATTCTTAATAATTTATATTGAAGTCGGTTGTATAAAATTTTAAATTATTTATAAAATAAGCGTGACAAACGAGCACATAATTTATGTGATGGTAAGTGGATGCTGTGGCCCATAGACACCTAAATCTATCCTCGATTAACAATAAAAATGTAGACACGTTGTCACCCCTGAAAACAGAGATGTAATGCTGTTTAAAAACACCGCTTCTCCATATTCCACTTAAAACACAGCAGCATTAAGCTGATATTTTCCGCTGGTATTTTGTGAGAGCATGGTCCCACCCCGGTCGATAACCATAATATAGCTGCAGCATGGTGCTACCACTTATGAGTAAATGGCGTTTAGTGAATTTGATCTTTTAACTTGAAACATATATCTATGCTCGGACAATCTTCGCGAGATATTCGCATTAGAACCAGAGTAAACTACATAGGCCAACGGTAAGCTGAAGTAGCAATGGGCTGGCCATAATGCTCGAAGAACCAGACAAATAATTGTTACGGAACATTCTTTAGTGAGTACTTCACCATCGCTACATACGGTGAACACTATTTCATAGAACGCGTTCCTGGACAACAATGTACGTCATGTTGAGGAATGGACCGTATACACGTATGTTATAACAAAATAACTGGCGAACCAATAAAACGCTCTTTGGTTCCTTACTAGTGCTTAAGCTCAAACATTTACCCAAATCACGATTGTCAATCCTTGAAATACCATAAGCAGTGGAGATGGGCATCAGCGTCTTCCTAATAAAGACTAAAAAAAAAAAAAAAACTGCGGTTGCCAACCCGCTTGCCGAGCGTGGCAATTATAGCAAATATCCCCCCCCCCCCCCCTATGAGGCAATCTATAGGGGAGGTCTGTGTTCAGCAGTGGCCTTTAATGGGCTGTAACGGTAAGGGTAAGACAAAATCCAGCTACAGGGTATGTTTGCTACACATTTTGGGCCCATGTCAAATAAAAGGCACTCCTGCTCAAATACAGCCTTGCACTTTAACATTTATTTATTTATTTATTGTTTATTGCATTCCTTAATCTAAAAGAATACAAAGGTCGGACTTAATGTCTTGAGGTATTCTCTACCAGTCAACCCATGGAGTAGTGAGAATTCGAAGTAGGTGTAGCAATACAGAATAAAAACAAAATAAAAATCATAATTAACAGTTAAGTTAACAGATAAGTTACATATACATTTTACTAATATATACAATAAATAAACTATAAATATATCTCCTACATAAATACATACATGTATTCAAATATATACATACATACATAAGCATACATATATTCATAATAACATACATATACAAATAGTATATATAAATAACTATGAATATATACGTTTAAAAACATAAATGACACGGATGATTCATGTAAGATTCATGCTAGAATAACATTGTACATTAACAGAGGCAATAAGTAAAGTATTTTGTGAACACAAGCTTTAGTATAGTAAATTATGTTACTTTCATCATCATCATTGCAGCCTGTCAAAAGTCCATCGCTGAACAAAGGCCCCATAAATATCCTCATAGTGAGGATATTTGCCGTAGTTGCACCGCTAGGAATGCGGCTTGGCAACAACAGATTGATATGGGGTAGTAGATATTTTTGTAAAACTGAAATGAATAAAATTGAATATTTTGTACAACCGACATCAATATATTATTAAGGATAACTCAAAAACTTTTAGTCAGACCTTAATCAAATTTATATGGGACCACATGAGAAACACCAGCTTTAAAATAAAAAAGGAATCATTGAAATCGGTTCACGTAGAACAAAGTTATGAGGTAACCCACATAAAAAAAAACATAGAGACGAATTGAGTACCTCCTCCTTTTTGAATTCGGTAGAAAACGAACTTACTTTAACTTGCTTTGCTACAGCAGTCCATGGACTCCAAACACAGAAGGTTACAGATGCGTTGCCTCTGAGGTCCAAGATAGAACTTCTCACAACCTGTAATTACACTGACTCTATACACTTCAGACGGGAATACACCAGTACCAGCACTGCTGCTTGTCGACAGAAGTAGGTAAGAGGGTAGTTACCACCCAAACACATTCCTAGGTAAAAAAGGGGTCCTACCACATACATAAAACATAACCACTCAAGCCTGTACCACACGAGTATTAGAGCAGCCGCCATTACAAGTCGTATTAAATATGCGAGATTTGAATTATTGTGACAAAAATTTCCATAGATCAAATTATATATAGATACATAAACTCACACAACTGTCTACCCAGAGGGGTAGGCAGAGATTACAGATTTTCATTTGACACGATCCTTACACACCTGTCACCTGCTTATTTTACATCCATATACCTACGCATAAGTGCTCGTCGGTTAAGCGTACTGTTTGCGCCACCTACAACTACCGCTTAACGTTTAGGAAATTTGTTAATTGTTATCCAATAAGAGTACTGCAATGCTCATTGCCGGGTTTTCCTATCTACCGCTTTTAAGCCCAGCATGTGCACTCGTGTGACAAACGGGGTTCATAAGTCATCAAAACACGCAACTGATCACACCGTTATATCTCGCTTCATCACCTCGCGCCTTGGTGTAATTTAGATATTGATCAATACAAGAAAACAGCAAGTGTATATATTTGCAATAACGCAATATTTCATGAAAATCAGTGAAAGTAATTTGGGAAGACAGCCCTTATCCAACCAACGTCTGACACAGCCGCTGGAGACACGAGCCATCTCAGCGTAAGTCCAGCTGAGTGCACATACCTGCTTTCACGCCCGTCCTGTACCCCGAATTTGGAGACATTTGCAGTATCGCGAAATAAAAAAAAACACAATTTAGTGATACCGGTCTCTCGACTCCACAGAGTCAGTAATTCATTATTAGGGCAATGTATACGCTATTACAACGAAATCCCAGAAAATATACAAGGTATCTCCATTACCAAGTTTAAATATTTAATTGAACAAAAGCTGTATAAAAAGGGTTAAATAAATGAATATATGGTTGATAATAACCCCTGGGAATGAGGTGGTCGCTTCCAAGCTGTTTCTAAAATAAATGTTGTAAATTATAATCATTTATATTGTAAAATTTATTTAAAAAATGTCCCGCTGGGTTTCTTGTTGGTTCTTCCCAGGACAGAGGATTTTTTTCGAACCAGTGGTAAAGTAAAAAATGACTTTCAATAAGAATTACTTGTAATCAATATTGAATAAAAAATTATTCTATTCTATTCTAATATATTATCATCGCATCGCACAATCCAATAGGTACTGTTAATCTGGCTATCTTCAATATATCCACCACCTATTCAATAATATATAAATTTGTATGTTGTAGAAAGTCTTAGTACTCTATATACTTCCACTTTACAAAATATTCTCAAGAACAATATGGTACCCGTTCGGGAGCCACACTTAGAAGGCTTAGCTGTAAAACAAAGACATATTTCACGGGTGCTCGGCTTACTTGCTCCAACCCCCTGACCGTTCTCTGGAATCTTCTATTGAAGTTTCGAACATTAAATACAATAAAAGTATCTCGAAATCATTTAAAAAAAGATATTTTAAAATAATATTTTATTTTATAAAAATATAAAGTGTTTGTAGAAATACCTAATTATCATCATCATCATTGTCTGCTCCTAACAGTCCACTGCTGGACACGAGACTTCTCTTAGGGAGGATTTGCTGCGTACCAGTCGTCCCGCTTCTTTGACGCTGTTGCCCGTCGCCGCTCTGGATATTTTACGCCTGGCGTAAACGATATGGTTATATGGTCATCTATCGGAAGCCTTGAAACTTTTCAGGCATTTCCCACAGTCACCACATAGGTTACCCACGGGAAAAATTGGGCTGGTGGATATTCTTACGCCGCAACCACGCGGTGTCTTTTTGTTTACAATATAATTAAAAATTAAAAATTTTATTCAACCAATTTCAATATAAACTATTAAGAATAACTCAAAAACTATTGGTCAGACTTTAATCAAATATATATGGGACCACATGTGAAGCACTAGCTTTCAAATAAAAAAAAAGAAGCATCGAAATCGGTCCACCCACACATAAAAAGCATATAGTCGAATTGAGTACCGTCTCCTTTTTGAAGTCTGTAGATAATAAAAAATATTTTGCTATTATCATCAAAATAACTTTTTGATATTTTTCTATTCTTTCGTGCTAGTGCCGCGCAGCAGTTTATTAAATTATACCTGCTGAATGGGCTCGCGGCTCGACCATGGAGGTACAGAATACCAGCGTCATCATCATTCATCATCATTACAGCCCTTCACAGGTTCACTGCAGAACATAGGCCTTCCCCAAGAATTGCCACAAAGCACGGTCCTGAGCCACCTGCGTCCATCGACTTACTGCATATCTTACCAGGTTGTCACTCCATCTAGTGGGGGACGCCCTACACTTCGTCCGCCGGTACGAGGCCGGCACTCGAGAACCTTTTTTCCCCATCGGTTCTCGGTTCTTCGAGCTATATGGCCGGCCCATTGCCACTTCAGCTTACTAACAGTTAGGCTATATCGGTCACTCTGGTTCTACTGCAGATATCCTCTTTTCTAAGTATATCACGCAGAGAAGCTCCGAGCATAGCCCTCTGCATAGCTCGCTGATCGACCTTGAGCTTCCTCATCCGGCCAGCAGTGAAGGACCACGTCTCAGTTCCATAGGTCATCACTGGCAACATGCACTGGTTGTACAGTCTCGTTTTCAAGTTTTGAGGTATACTTGACGAGAAGATGTGCCGTAATTTCCCGAACGCTGCCCAACCGAGTTGAATCCGTCGATTGACCACTCGGTCGAAGTTAGACTTATCTAGTCGGACTATTTGTCCCAGGTAAACATACTCGTCAACTACTTCGAGCTCCCAAAAACTACCGGCATAGGTGTGACATGGACATTAAACATGATCTTTGTTTTGTCCATGTTCATCTTAAGACCTATCCGTTGGGAAACACTATTGAGGTCATTGAGCATAGTGCTTAGGTTCTCCAGCGATTCTGCCATAAGGACTATATCGTCGGCAAATTGAAGGTAAGTGATTTATTCGCCATTGATGTTAAAACCGTATCCTTTCCAGTCCAGAAGCTTGAAAACGTCTTCCAATGTAGAGGTGAAAAGTTTCGAGGATATAACGTCACCCCGTCTTACACCTCTCTGCAATTGGATAGGTTTCGTACTTTGGTTATGTACTCGGATAGCCATCGTAGCCCTACTGTACAAGCACTTCAGCACTTCAATATACCGACAGTCAATTTGGCACCGCTGAAGGGACTGCAGTACCGCCCAAATTTCGACGGAATCAAAGGCTTTCTCAGACATAGTGGCAAATTGTACTCCTCGGACTTCTGTACAATTTGACGAAGGGTATGTATGTGGTCTATGGTGCTAAAGCCTTTTCGGAAACCGGCGTGTTCGGGAGGTTGGAATCCGTCAAATCTGTGCGCGAGATGATTCGTAATGACTCTCGATAACAGCACGTAGACGCAGCTCAGAAGGGAAATCGGTCTGTAGTTCTTCAAGAGAGCGTTGTCACCTTTCTTGAAGAACAAGACCACCGCACTTCTGCTCCACACCTCCGGTGTAATGCGACCATGAAGGACGGAATTAAAGAGCTTCTGAAGGACTTCAAGTACCGGTTTTCCACACGCTTTCGGAAGCTCCACTGTATTTCCACCCACGCCTGGGGCCTTGCCGTTTTTAAGGTGCTGGAGAGCCATTCTAATTTCGCTCAGACTGACATCCGGGATATCATCGGAATAGTGTCGGATAAGACTCGCTCTGGAATCGTTACTCACACTTACGTGTGGCTCCAACGATGATGTGTACAGCTGCCCATAGAACCTCTCAATCTCACTCAAAATCTCAGGTGTCCCGGAAACGACGCTGCCACACTCGGTCTTCAGCTTCGACAGTTGGCTCTTTCTGGCAGACAGATCTCTAGCAAAGATTTTGTAGCCCTGGTTCCGCTCGATTGCGTCTTCAATACGAGCAGTATTAAAGTTACGTAAGTCTCGCCGCATGCATTTGGAGATCTGTCTGTTCAGTTTCCTGTATGCTGTCAAATCCAATGAAGACTGCAGCTTCATATCCCGTCTAACAGCCATGAGATTAAGAGTGTGATCGGAGAGTTTTTGTGTTCTTCTGCGGCGGGTCTTGCAAAACTTAGCTCCGACCGCATGGACAGTTTCCACGAGCTTGTCATTTATATCGTCCACTGCATTGCAATCTTCTAGGCACTGAAAACGGTTTTGTAGATCGAGCTGAACGGTTTCGGGACTTTGAATTAGAGCACGAGGAGTCGAAGCGTTGACTTCATTAGACGTGACCTCTCCAACTTAACGCTTAGGTTCAGTGTGCCTCTCACCATTCGTTGATCGCTGCTGGTTTTCACCCTCGCGATCACTGAGACATCACTGAACAGTTGCCGTCAATCTCATTTTTTGTCGAATCGTCGGGGCTCGACCAGGTCCACTTCCTGTGGGGCCGCTTCTGGAAGAAAGAGTTCGTCATAACGAATCCCTCTTTCTCCATGAAGTCGGCCAGCTGCTGGCCCTTTGGGTTCCGTTGTCCTATTCCGAATTTCCCGTCTTTCAGCTCACCGTTATTTCTTGTGCCTAGTTTTGCGTTGAAGTCTCCCATTAACACCGTATAGAGGGTTTTGGAGGAATGCATGGCTGTAGAGATATCGTCATACATTTCCTACACTTCCTCATCGGGGTGTGCCAAAGTTGGTGCGTAAACCTGTATGACCTTCAGCGAATACCGTTTAGTGATTCTGAGTATAAGGTACGCAACCCTCGTCGACACACTCTCAATCTTTACAACGTTGTTAACGAGAGACTTGTAGACAATAAATCCGACACCTACTTGGGGCAGATGGTCGCTCTTCCGATGATAGAACAAGTTTCCCGATTCGAGGATTGCCGTGTCCTCCCCCTCTCTTAGAACCTCAGATAATCCTATGATATTCCAGCGCAACTTCTCTATCTCTTCTTCCAGCTCCAGGATCTTCTCGTCAGTCCTCAGGGTGCGTGCGTTATAAGTTGCCTGGTCGAGCCCTCGTAGGTGACAACCAAACATCCACCGGAGATTATTTGCACTCCCTGCCCCGCCGTTACCATGGTCACCACTGTAGCCAAGAATAGCGGGGCCACCGTGGACTGGGGGCCGTCTCTTCGTAACTATCATGGGGGAATATTGTCATAGTTACCACGCTTGGTGAGCGGGTTGGGAACCGCAGTTTTTTATTATTGTTTTGCTGTTATCAGAAAGATACTGCTGCCCCTCTTCTCCCTCAGTTTCCCACTGTCGCCTCTTACGACACCCACGGGAAGATATGGGGTAGTGACTTTTCTTACCCGCCACTACAAGGGGCCAATATTAGCGTCCAATAGATGAATAGTGCTTCTGTGTTTCATATGGTGATTGAGGAAAATATTTTTAATTGTCGTTTTAAAAAACGGTCTGCTTTTGAATACTTCACTAAAAAAAAATTAGGTAAGTACCACAGGATAAATTGAGTACTAAGTTTACTTGGTTGTCAACAGCGATAAATGACGATAAAGCCATGTTGTTTTCATCAAACGTAAAATATCTAGACCAGCGACGGGTAACAGCATCAAAGGTACTGTGATCATCAAGTCGCCTGGCCAGCGTGACGATGAAGACTTTTTTACGTGGTAGGGCCATGCTGTAGCTATATTTGTGTACGAATGGGTCGGCTCGACCAGGGAAGGACCACTTTCTCACAGAAATACCAACGTAAAATAGCAGCTCAATGATGCTGTATATCGTATGGTGAGTGTAGAGAACCGGAGACCCTTTTTACTGTAAACGAGGTATTCCATCTCAGTCCTCAGGGGTGGCGGCGCATCTGCGTTTTGATTCTTAATTGAGGATAAATGTAGATGTCTATGGGTCACAGTATCCACTTAGGCTGTGTGCTGGTTTGTCGCCCTTATTTTATAAAAAAAAGATAAATTTTTCCTACAACTGGAGAGCCTCATCTTCAACAGTGGACCTTTGCTGGTCGATAAAGGAGGTGGAAAAATAAAACTCAACAGTCTTCTCCTTGAGATATGCAGTATGTTTATCGAGCGGTGGCATTCTCACACTTATTGTACTAAAATCTAAAATTATTAATGATTTACATAGTAAAAGTGGCATCTAATATCTTATCGTAGCGTATCGTAGTAAAAGTACTTTATGTTTTTTTTAAATTTCCTAATAATTACAATTTTTTTTTATTTTCTATTTTATATCGTATACGATAAGTTTTGTCATAATAGTGTAATGGGACGGCCACCTGACAGAAAGTGTCTCTAAGTTCAGGAGTTAGGAGGATACTGATATGTCTACATGTTATATTTATCTGTTGACAATAAAGAATTATAAAAAAATATTTAAATATATTATATTATATAATACTATTTAAATATTTTCATAATACTCTACTAAGCAATTCGCAAAGCAATAAAAAAATATATACAATTTTTACTAGGAAACGGCTACCTACTTAAATAAATAAGGTATTGTTTGCCAACCATATCACGTGCGTGATCCTATCATGTTGATCTTTGAAGCATTTAAGTGCGTGCGACCTTTACCTTTCCCTTTATTGAACATGGGACTATTAAAAAAAATAGCAAATAAATCATTTGTAAATTGTAAAAAAAAGTTAGTGTTCGCGTGATTTTACGAGAGCGTGAGTTTACACGCTCTCGTAAAATCACGCGAACACTAAAATCAAATAGGTCCTTGAATTTGGTAAAAAATCATGTTTAAGGCAGTAAAAGGAAATTAACAGCCTATATTCATCCCACGGCTGGATATCGGTCTCCTCTCATTACTGACAGGGTTTTAGGGCAAGAAAGAGTTCACCACGCTGTTCTAATGTGTGTTAGCCGACTCACGTGTCGTACGATCTCAGGTTTTCTCACAATGGTTTTGTTTACCTCCGAGCACTATTGCTATAGTAAATTACCAAAAACAGTTTTGAAAAGTGCACGCCTCATGAGCGTTTTATTTAATTTTGATGAAAAAAAAATGTTTACCAAAATAAATCGATTACATAAAGTATAAAATATAAGGATGTATAGTATTTTGTCCTTTGTCTGTCAAGGACTAAAAATATATGAAAACGTCTTTATATTTTTAATACCAATAAAACTTATAAAACCAGTTGATGTAATTCTGAAGCTAATAAAAAAAACCCGGTCTTGATACGTCAATTTTTTCGGGAGTTATCGTAACCACATACAAAATCAACAACCGGACGTCAACGTAAAAAAATTTTCAAGCCGTTTTTTTTCAAAGTAGCTATATTTTTTAGAAAATATAATATGAATTAATTAAAGTGTTTTCTTTACACGGCTACTCTTATTATCGTTTAAGTGCAATATGGTTATAATAGAGGCATTTTAAGAACACAAAATTGCTTGATCTTGACGTGTTGGTGTTGTGGAGACTGCATTCAGTTTAATCACGTACCATGAAATTTTAAGGCACGCTCTTATTTCTTGAGATACTACGGCTTTTATATCAAGAAATTTTAGATATGTTATAATTATTCTAAACGCGCGATCTCACCTCGAGTATACTTTCAGGCTTTATCTAATATAGGAGTTGCGTCATTGGTTTAGTGATCATAAACGTGACTGCCGATCACGTAATCCTGGGTTGGAATTCCAGGTCCAGCAAAAAATCAGCATCATTATTGGATTTTTCAGTCAAGAAATTCTCAGTAGCAGTCCGGAGTCAGGAATTTGATAGTGTTTCGCTGCCTTGGAAAGCACGTCAAGCTTTACATGTCATAAAGTCATGTTACAGCTGTAATATTGTTGTAGCATTGGATGGCATAAGCAACTGTGCACTATGATTCTAACTAGGTCCTGACGTCATCACAGTGGGCGTGGCTTTACTTAGTATAACTGGCAGCGTTAGTCCTGTGCGCTTATGTGTCGAAAATCGCACAATGTTGTATTTTCGTAGTATTAAGAAGAAAAGGATGAAGTGTTGTGTTTTATCGTGTAAAAACTAGTCAGATGGACGCTCTGATGCTACGGATGGCATCACAACTCATTTGTAAGTAATTTTATACCTAATTTATTAAAAAGGTTCTAGAAAAATCTATACGTCGACTTTCAAATGTAATTAAATATATTCGACACTAGATGGCGACACTTTGTGTCATGGGAACTAAAAATATAAAGGTACGTAAAGCTTAGTATTGGTAAAGTAATCATACGAAGGTGACGAAATTTGTTTTACATTTAGTCCTAAAGAATTTTTAATCGCCAAAATATTATTTTTATAGTTTTTATAATCATTTTGTGAACAGGCTACCATCTATCGTCAAAATAGCTAAACTACATTGCAACATCGATATGGAACGATGCGAGTAGTTTTACTATTTATCGTTAGATGAAAAATAGTAAAGTGGGCGGGGCCTAATATCCCCTCACCCCGCAAATTATCACGCGTTATTATATAGTGAAATCTAATTACAACACCTCCTCTTTGTATATGCTCCGTGGTTGTAGCATGGACGGGTAGGCTCGACAGGGGCACCACCAAGCACCATGCTTTTATAATATAACAGTTAAAAATAGCAGCTTAATGCTGCTGTATTTCGTATGGTGAGTGTAGAGAACCGAAGACCCTTTTTACTGGAAATGATGCTATCCATCTTGATCCTCAAAACAATGCATGTACATTTTGATTTTTAATTGACGATAAATAAGGATGTCTATGAGACAACACCTACTGACCATCAGGCGGGCTGTGTCTTCATTTGTCCTCCTTATTCTATAAAAAAGCCGTTGGTCCTGTGCCTGAACTCTCTCAGGTCTTGCCGTCCTAACGGACTATGAAGTGAGGGAATAGACAGTGTATCTGTGTGCGCGGTCACTCTGGCACTATAACCCTGAACTGCACAGATAACTTGTCTTCGTTGAGACTGGGCGCCGTGACCGGAAATTGGTCTAGAAGACATTATTTAAAAGAAAGTTAATTGGTCTAGAAGACATTATTTAAAAGAAAGTTGAGTACGCAGTGTATATGCAGTGCAATATACGCAGTGTGAATAATTTCGCGCGCCGGCTCATGTATTCGGAGGTGGTCTGTTACAGGCAGCCACTCACTTAACAAATGCATCTCAGTTCTTATGACAACTCAGTTCAGTTTCACTCCCATTTCATTTAAGAGTCTTTAATGAGGTCATCTATGACATTTTTCTGCCACCAGGGCGGCGCCACTAAAAATATTTATAGGTGTAATATTTTACAGATTTCATAGCGGGGAAGTTAATTTGTTCGGAAAATGTAAAGGTTATTGTTTCTTTCTGCACTATTAGCTATATGTTATATTAATAAGATTAAAAATAAATAAACCAAACCACAGATAATCATGAAAGTAGAAAAATTAAAAAAATTTACAAAAAAATTAAAGAGCAAACCACTGAGGCATTGTTTTTGTACTAATATAATACTCTAGAAACTGATAAAATTTTATTAAAAACCAACTTTTCTATTAAATTATACAGCGTAACAAAAAACTTTAACTCAGTGTCAACTAGCGACATCTAGTGAGCAAAAAATTATTAGCCCTTATTATATTATGAGATAGTGTAACAAAATAATTCACCTTATATTATTTACTCATCTGACCTCATAGACTATGTCTGACCTGATTGTCGACTAGTGACATCTGGTGAGCGGAAGATTATTAGAGCTAATCCAATGAGGGCTCATTGCATACGGCTCGTTTTATTTGATGACGCTTTGTTGCAATAGTAGGTATCTATTATCATCTCATATTTCGCTTTCGCGTTTTCGTGAGAATTGCGGAAGGCTCTTTATTTTTATTTTTATAGAATAATGGTGACAAACGACTACACAGTCCATCCGATGGTGGACACAAAGACGTTGCCAGCCCGTCGGTTTAAGATGGAAAACTTCGTTTCCAGTAAAATGGGTCTCCGATTTTTAACACTCACCACCACGAAACACAGCAGTGCTAAGCTGCTATTTTAATATGTTATACTGTCAGAGCGTGGTCCTTTTCCGGCCGATTTGACCCGTTCGAGCTACAGCCATGGAATAGCTGCAGCATGACTCCACCACGTATAAAAGCTGTTGTGGCATTTTATGTTCAGATTAGTTAATAACTTTAAAGAATATTCATAATACAAAATTCGTTTGAAACTTAATAAATGGTAGACAACATGATCACAAACTTATTAACATTGATCCATAAAGCAACGCGGTCAGGTTTTGTTAGGAAAGTAAACAATTTCTTAAACAGTAATCTTCTTGTAGGCAAAGACAACAAAGTAACTGCCAACAAGATATTCGTCAAACTTAGCGATTAATGTAAATTAATTATTTAAATTTTCCCAAATATGTGCTAATACTTTAAAGCGTAAGTTTTAATTTAAAATATTTTGAATTATAAAGTATCCTATCTAAACATTTCATGTAATAAATGTCATAAGATACAGTTCTTAACAGTTATGAGATTGAGTACGTACCACTGCTGAACATATGTCTCCTCTAATTTCTAGGAGATTTTATAACAGTCCACTGTGCTCATTGATATACTAAAATCAATAAGTGTGCTCCTTTTTTTTAGAAGAGGGGAAAACGTGCATGCGGCTCACCTGATGTTAAGTGACTACCGCCGCCCATGAACAACTGCAACACCAGGGTAATTGCAGGTACATTGTCGGCCTTTTAAAAAGGAGTAAGCTCTATTATTGAAGGTGCCCAAGTCGTATCGGTCCGGAAATATTGGCGGTGGTAAACAATTCCACAAAAGGGTCGTAAGAGGAAAAAAATCCTAGTAAAACGCACAGTGGTGCATCCAGTTGGTGTGGATTTTTATGTGGTATCGTCAGTTTTGTCGCGAAGTGCGTTCGTGGAATTTGGCAGTTGCAATTAATCCGAACAATTCATCAGGGCACTCCCCGTGGTAAATGCGATATGAAATGCAAAGGGATGCAACGATGGAACATCCCTTCGCAACGCCAGTGAATCGAGACGGTCAGAAAAAACTCGGTCGTCGACGATTCCAGCCGCTGTGCACTGGATGCGGTCAAGTGGAAGAAGCTAGCATTGGACCTTGGCCCAGATATGAAAACAGTATTCCATGTGAGGCCGAACTTTCGCCTTGTAAAATTCCAAGCAGTTTGCCTGCATGAAATACTGTCCCGCTCTGCTGAGCACGTCAAGCTTTTTACTGGATAATTTAGCCTTCCCTTCCAAGTGACCACGAAACTGCACGTCATTCGATATGCCGTCCGTCATTATATATGCTCCAGTACCTACGTATTGGCAGACTTTACATTTCCTTGAAATATTTCATTTCTCAGACATGCAGTTTTCCTCAAGATGTTTTACTTCACCGCTGTGCATGTGGTAAATTAGCAATTAGGTAAATTGCAATGAATTAACTAATGAACTTGATTGGTGCCGGTGGTGATCGAAAAGAGAGCCATGCTGCAGCTATATTAGTAGTATAGTTGTAGCACGAATGGGTCGGCTCGACCGGGGAAGGACCACGCTTTCACAGAATACCAGCGTAAAATGGCATTTTAACATTACTGTGTTTCGTAAGGCGAGTGTAGAGATCCGGGGACCCTTTTTACTGGAAAAGAGGTATTCCATCTTAGTCCTCACGGGTGACAACGCATATGCATTTTGATTCGCAAACGAGGATAGATGTAGATGTCTATGGGCCACAGCAACCACTTACCATCAGGTGGACTGTGTGCTCGTTTGTCACCCTATCCTATAAAAAAAACGGATTGCGCGAATATCGTGAAATTTATGACGAGCGCTTGACCCCTAAACTACCATGAATTTAGATACTTATGATATATTATAATAATTTTGACGAGACGCGGCCGCCTAGAGTGGCAGAAGAAGAGGCGAACTGATTTGCTCGCTTACTGTTAAAATTATGGCGGGCGCGTAACCCCTGAGCTGCCATGAATTTGGAGCTCTTAGAACATTTTTCTGCGAACCGTGGCAGTTTTATATCGCACGAACAATGCGAGTCTGAGCCGCGCTGGCACCTATGAGGTCGTTAATTGCGATTTTAAGTGCTACTTCTACGTTAAATGCTTTTTAGACTATGCCAAAATGTTAACTTGAATTTTATGTTTCGTCCTCAAATTCAATGATTTTATCTTTCCTTGCATACCTTTAATAAAATAAATTTAAAAATAAAATTACATTTTATATTAATGTATTGGTCATGTTTTTTTTTGTGGTAATGTGATAAACATGACCTCCGGAAGAATAGATAAATTGTCTGCTTCCCCTTAAAGTTACAGACTATATACTTCCCACTGCTGGGCACAGGTCTCCTCTCATTTCTGAGAGGGTTTTAAGGCAAGGAAATGTCCGCGTGTTGATGAATTTCTTGAGTAAGTAACTAAGTAAGTTTCATTTTATCTAAATTAACTTGAGACAAGTTAAATACTACTTATATCCAATGCGAAAATGTTTATAGACTGTGTAAAAGTCTGTAAACGTGTCGGTCTAAGAATATCGATGGGTGTTGGAGATGGGCAAAAAATAAAAAACTGTGGTTGCCAACCCACTTGCCCAGCGTAGCAACTATGGCAAATATCCCCTTTATGAAGTAATTTAAGGGGAGGCTAAGTTTAGACGTGGACTTTGATGATAATGATGATGTACACAAGTAATGTATGTCTCAAGAACATAATAGTGATATCGAAATCGGACTAAATTCATTCAATATGTTAAATTATTATAACCTGATTCAAATTTAATCGACATCGATCCAGCAGTCTCTTGTTATGCATAAATAAAATTAAAAAAATATTACTTACGTAATTCCACTATTTTTCTATTTCATATTCCCTATATTTCCTTTATTTTATATTTTTATTTTTCACTTAGTCGTACCCGGTAGAGTTAAAATAATTTATCTGTTAAATTCTAATTCCACGATTATATCTAAAATGCTCAAGCACTGTAGTACTCACAATAACGATATATCACGAAACGAAGTAGTTAGTGATGCTTTATAGTTAAAATAACTTTGAATTTATAAATGTATATATTATCAAAGTTTTACCCTTATACTTATTGAAGAACATAAAAGACTCATTTTTATAGAATAAAGGTGACAAGCGAGCACACATTCCACCTGATGGTAAGTGGATGCTACGGCCCATAGACACCTATATCCATCCTCGACTAAGAATCGAAATGCAGATGCGTTGTCGTCCTCGAGGACTAAGATCATTAAAATGTTCAGCCGTTTCAAATAAATTGGTGAACCTCCCTCGATTTGGAACTTGGTTAAAAATATTATAGACTCTGAGTAACCTGCTTTAACCATACTCTGCAGACGCAGAGTAAATATTTGACTGTAATTGTAACAAGAGGTAAAAATAAAAACTTTGTACAACCGAACTCAATATTGTCGTGAAGCGACAATTAAAAGAGAAAGAACCTAACCTAAGAACAGCAAAACAACCAAATAGACCAAGACAATAATATATTTAAGTTTTTAAAAGAGTATTTACAATTTTATATATCAAAAATGGAGTATGAATGTGAGGATGGATGATGTGATTTACAAATTATTTTTTAAAAAAAAAGGTAATAAAAAAAAGATTTATGTCGTAGCTGAGTCCGAAGATCCCAAGCGTGCTCTCAGCGCCTGGAACGAGCACGCACGGCGTAGGTGGGTAGGCGTGGGCGTCTCTAGGGGTCGACCTCAGGTGAATGCGGCGATTGTAGGATCGGCGACTTCAGCCCAGACAGGAGCTTGCAGGATCCTCAGCGACTTCAGACAGCGCAGTGGCCTGCAGGATCCGGTGACTGCAGGCGGGACAGGGGTTTGTAGGTTCCGGTGATTTCGGGCGGAACAGAGGTCTGTAGGTTCCGGCGACTCCAGGTAGAGTAGAGACTTGTGGGATCTCGGCGACTTCAGACAGAGCAACGTTTTGTAGGATCCGGCGACTTCAGGCAGAGCAACGGATCGTAGAGTCCAGTGGCTTCAGGCAGGATAGAGGCTTGCAGGATCCCGGGGCTGAGCGGCCCCGGGATAAGGCCTTTAGAAGATGCTTCCGATACGAGAACTGAAGCAAGACTGAATTTCTTCACCGATTGTTCGGCTTTTATATCTTTCTAGAGAGAACGGAAAAATTATTTAAATTAAAAGGAAATTTATTGTAAATGACCTACAGCCAAAAAGTATTTATGAAGAAAGAACATCAAACCAGAGACGAATTTGAATAAAAGTTACCATGACAACTACAAAAACAATGGTTGTCAAATATAAAATTTTTGGTTTTTAGGAATATAATTGGAAAATCTTTACATTTAAGTAAGAAATGAGATATTATTCAAATAGGAAAAACTGATGCGCGACAGCGCGCCGAAACCTGAAATTGTAGAGTTACAGAGAATTCAATAAAAGACCAAAAAAAGGTAAGGCTTCGTTGACAGCTAGTTTAAAAGTACTAAATAGTGTGAAAATACGCAGTAAAATGATATGTTATTGTGTAAAAACGTTACAGGATCCTATAGAAATAAAGGTGATGCAAAATATAAATGCAGAAAATCAAAAACAGAATGAAAAAAATAGTATAAAGTGATGCAAAACATGAATGCAGAATATCAAAACAGAATGAAGAATTAGTGTACAATGAAATGTAAGTAGCATAACACTACATTTTCCCCCCGACCCTGGAAAATTTTTGACTCAGCAAAAATTTTGACATGTACATTCTAAAATAAACCATAAAAACACAGCTTTGCAGAAACAGACATCAACAGGCAAAATCAGATATACTATCTCTTACATTCATCATCTGCATTCAGGTAAGGGTGGAGTTCACATTCAATGACTACCACTCTAAAAGTGTGTTTTCAAAACGACATTAAGGCTTATTTAAGGAGTAGTCAACCGCTCCTGTGTGGAAAAAAAAATTAGTCGAAGAAACACCACTCTTAGAAGTGTGTTTTCGAAAGGACATTCAGGCTTATTTAAGGAGTTGTCAACCGCTCCTAAGTGAAGATAAAAAATCAAGAGAGTAGTCAGCTGCTCCCAAGTGAAGATAAAGGTAAAGAAAATTAAGGGAGTAGTGAGCCGCTCCCAAATGAAGATAAAGATAAAGCAAATTAAGGGAGTAGTCAGTTGCTCCCAAGTGAAGGTTTATACATATATACAAATTAACAGTTATATTTATACATATATACAAATTAACAGTTAATAAATGTATAGAAATAATAAGGTGAAAGTGGTGATATTTATACATATATACAAATGAACAGTTAATAAATGTTTAGAAAAGTTATGGTTTGTTTCGCTTCAGCTTTCAAAAACAATTTTATATAAAGTGCAAAGTGTAAAGTTAAGTTTAAGAAATAAAAATATTATTAAAAATCGTACCTCTAAGTTATCTAGAATAAAAAATATTATAGTGATGAATGTAACTTAGAGTGATGAATGTAAATGAAGTGTTATTTGTAGGCCTAAATACAATCCAGATAAGTTGAAAAACTAGAAGAAGTTTTGTTTTAGAATTTTGAAGGTATCTAGAATAAAAATATTAAGGTGATGAATGTAAGTGAAGTGTTATTTGTAGGCCTAAATACAATCCAGATAAGTTGAAAAACTAGAAGAAGTTTTGTTTTAGAATTTTGAAGGTATGAAAAGGATGTGTAAATGAATGATGAATAGTAAGTTAAGAACAAAAGGGAAAGCAATTAAATCAAAAGGAACTAGACAAGGCGCAGTAAAGGTGAAGAATTAAGAGAGAAAGAGGACTTTTACGTTGGGCGCCAAACTGTCGTGAAGCGACAATTAAAAGAGAAAGAACCTAACCTAAGAACAGCAAAACAACCAAATAGACCAAGACAATAATATATTTAAGTTTTTAAAAGAGTATTTACAATTTTATATATCAAAAATGGAGTATGAATGTGAGGATGGATGATGTGATTTACAAATTATTTTTTAAAAAAAAAGGTAATAAAAAAAAGATTTATGTCGTAGCTGAGTCCGAAGATCCCAAGCGTGCTCTCAGCGCCTGGAACGAGCACGCACGGCGTAGGTGGGTAGGCGTGGGCGTCTCTAGGGGACGACCTCAGGTGAATGCGGCGATTGTAGGATCGGCGACTTCAGCCCAGACAGGAGCTTGCAGGATCCTCAGCGACTTCAGACAGCGCAGTGGCCTGCAGGATCCGGTGACTGCAGGCGGGACAGGGGTTTGTAGGTTCCGGTGATTTCGGGCGGAACAGAGGTCTGTAGGTTCCGGCGACTCCAGGTAGAGTAGAGACTTGTGGGATCTCGGCGACTTCAGGCAGAGCAACGTTTTGTAGGATCCGGCGACTTCAGGCAGAGCAACGGATCGTAGAGTCCAGTGGCTTCAGGCAGGATAGAGGCTTGCAGGATCCCGGGGCTGAGCGGCCCCGGGATAAGGCCTTTAGAAGATGCTTCCGATACGAGAACTGAAGCAAGAACTGAAGCAATAGTGTGAAAATACGCAGTAAAATGATATGTTATTGTGTAAAAACGTTACAGGATCCTATAGAAATAAAGGTGATGCAAAATATAAATGCAGAAAATCAAAAACAGAATGAAAAAAATAGTATAAAGTGATGCAAAACATGAATGCAGAATATCAAAACAGAATGAAGAATTAGTGTACAATGAAATGTAAGTAGCATAACACTACAATATATATTATTAAGGATACCTCAAAAACTATTAGTCAGACCTTGGGACCACACCAGAAGCACCAGCTTTCAAATAAAAAAAGGATCATCAAAATCGGTTTACCGAGACAAAAGTTATGAGGTAACACACATAAAAAAACATACAGTTGAATTGAGTACCTCCTCCTTTTTGAAATCGGTAGAAAATTGAAATGGATTGTCGATTTCTTTATAAAAAAAAATCATTTTCAGCGTAGCTATTCTTAAATAATGGTGACATTTAATTTATTTTATTGCTTAACTCCCGCAACGAAGCTCATGAAATAACGAAGGGCTTTAATGTAAGAGAGCGGGATTTTAAGAGGGCTGTAAAAGAAGTCTTATTTTTGTAATAAAAAATAAAACAGCCAAGGCCGTGGAAACTCCTTAAATATCCATTAAGCTTGAGCGAAGCAACTGGTGGTCTAATTTTCTAAGATGCCACAGGCATGCGCCTGAAACAATTTACCGATGCCTCCATTTTGGAATGATCGTTTCAGTAAATACTAAATACTATTTTTTTTTATTTTTATTTATCTGCTATCAAGGATAAGATGTTTTGTGTGTTACCTCTTAACTACTTCATAACTTAACTTTAATACTTTTACTTACTTTAACTTCATAACTTTGTACTGGGTGAACAGATTTCGATGATTCTTTTTTTATTTGAAAGCTGGTGCTTCACATGTGGTCCCATATAAATTTGATCAAGGTCTGACCAATAGTTTTTGAGTTATTCTTAATAATTTATATTGAAGTCGGTTGTTCAAATTTTTTAATTTTTAATTATATTTTATCCGTCTGTTCTAATATATCAAAAGCTTGACTTTTAATTAAAAATTAAATAAAAATTTAGGAGTAAAAGTTAAAGAGTACGCCTGTTACCTAGATGGGTAGACAGAGACTACGGACTTCCATTTGACACGATCCTCGCATATCTTTTTCGCCTCCTTCATGTCCATATACCTTCCGCTTTTGGCCCATCTTCAATATATCGCCAGTTTGGTCGATTAATTAAAAATAAAAATATAACTAATAATAATTTCCTTATATTAAATAAACGCGCTTAGTAAATAAGTACTCCGTAAAATATAATCACACAAAATCACGTTATGATTGCACGTTCACGTTTTTTGTGCTGAAGTCCTACAAATTACGCTTAATCGAGACATAAAAGCCTTCAGCTCCAGTTTCAGTTCAATTGAAGCGAATTTTTATAAGATAACGTTAAAAAGCCATTCCAAAAGTGTAGGGACCGCCCACTAGATGGAGGGACGACTTGGTAAGACATGCAGGAAGTTGATGGATGCAGGTGGCCCAGGACTGTGCTTTGTGGAATTCCTTGGGAGATGCTTTTGTTCAGCAGTGGACTCGTGAAAGGCTGTAATAATGATGATGATACATTTTCACGTATATATGTCGCAGCCAACTAGCTTAATTAGCCTTTCAGTTAACAGCCTAGCCTTTTTACTAAACAGAGCCGTTCAACTAGCGCCCTGAATGATATTCAGCGGATGCGTCTAAACAACATTGCACCTGTGATTTGTTAATCTTGTAATATCAGCGACAGTAGGTTGAGGTGTGGCTGGCGTGTTCATTTAAATAATATGAATGAATGAATGAAATATACTTTATTGTATACCAGAAATACATTTGAGAGAGAAAAAAGCATAAGTTATTTAAATGTACAATTGGCGCCCTTATCGCTTGGAAGCGACCTCTACCAGGCAACTATGTCAGAGGATAAAGTGACTTGTGAGAAAGGGTAAGGGTGTATGTAGGTTGTTGGAAAATACACACGACATACGTATAATTATATAATCGATAAATATATACATACTATAATAAATAAATACATTTTAAATACAAAAATATGGACATCATATACGAGAGCAGAAAGGTTTTTTTTTATAGAATAGGGTCAAACGAGCATACGGCTCACCTGATGGTAAGTGACTACCGCCGCTCATGAACAAACGCAATACCAGAGGAATTGCAGATGCGTTGCGACCTTTTAGAAAGGTGTAAGCTCTTTTCTTGAAGGTTCCTAAGTCGTATCGGTCCGGAAAAATCACTGGTGGTAATCGATTCCACAAGGAAGTTGTGCGAGGGAGAAAACTTCTTCTAAATCACACAGTGGTGGACCGCCAATCATCCAGATGGTATGGATAAAAAAAGTAAGTGAAGTCAAAGTCTTGACGTAAGGAAAAATGAGTAGGTAGTAATTTTTTAGAGGAATGACTATTTAAGGAAAAAAGAAGTGCGCTTTTTAAACTTTCCAATAGACTGCGCACTTCTAATGTGCAGCGGTAGGGAGTTCCAGAGCTTCTTCAGTAGCTTCAATAGAAAAGGATTTAGAATGGAAGGAAGTGTTATGAGATGGAGTTTTTAGGGTGAGGTTTTTATCAGAGCCAAGAGAGCGACAGTGAATGTCACCAAGAAACTCAAACCGCTCTTTAAGGTAAGTAGGGGAAGTGGGATTGAATAGAATACAATATAAAAGAGAAAGAATAATGTGAGTATTCTTGTAAAGACGGATCGGAAGTCACTTGAGTTTTTCGCGATATTCGGAGACATGGTCATATTTTCAAAGTCCAAATAGGAACCATATGCAAAGATTCTGAATGCGCTCAAGTTTATTAAGCAACTCCTCATTAAAAATGAGATAACACGTCTCAGCATAATCGAGAATCGGTAAAAGAAGTGATTGTGCAAGCGCAATTTTGGTAGGTATGGGTAGAAAATTGCTTAATCTACGGAGAGATCCGACCGACGCAAACACCCTTCTACTCACCTCGCTTAACTGCGGAGCCCAAGATAAAAATTTGTCAAAAGTAACACCTAGATTTTAACGGTGTCATATGTATATATAATATAGCACATAGCTCATAATTAGGCACAGAGAATTTGTTTACTTAAGCTAGGCTTATTTAATTATTAAGATAGGTAGTTAACTGAAATGCTAATTATGCTAGTTGGCTGCGACATATACATAAAAGTATTTTTTATTACTACATTACTACACGACGGCTTTGTCAGAACTCATATATTTTTCTGGCATTTCCTTTACCTATTGGATATTTTCAACACCAGTGAAAACGTGTTAGGGTGATGAAGTTCAGCGCCATTACGACGTCCAGATCTAATCGTAACATGTTAGAAGTAAAGAAAATTATTTATTTACGGTATTGATCGTAACAAGCTTCACGAAACGACCGTGAGTAAGTAGAGTTCACGTTCAAGAATTTTTAATGCATAAAGTCAGGGTTACATACAGACGCGTAGCGCTCCTGTAACGCGAATACAATAATTTATACATGCAATACAACTACTTAGAATTCGAATTTTGTAACTATATAAAGTAAAATATAGTTCTTATGTATTATAAAAGGAAAGGATTTATTTTTGTTTTTTAATAATATAATACAATAAACGTTTAAATAAAACTAATTTTATGGATTTTATCGCGTATATTAACTTATTTTATATTCCCGACGTTTCGAGCACTTTTAAGCACCCATGGTCATTTTTTAAAAAACAATAAAATAAGAAATAAGTTAGAAAATCCATTGTAGTGTATTTTATCGCAATAAATCGATTACCATAAAGAATACCCTATTGAAATTCTCGTTTCTGAACGTTATCTTTTTCAGCTATGAATTGTTAATATATACGCTTTCAAATGGTTTTACTTTCATCTTGTTAACACTTGGGCCCAAGAATGTATGGAGACGTCTCCTTCTCCTTTCATTTACTAACCAAATATATAAACCTTATATTATTAAACCTTATATATAAACCTTAGAAAAAGTAGTAATTGTACAACTTTAATATTCTTATATAAAAGTCACACATAAGTTTAAAGACAATTATTTTGAGGAATGGTAACAGTGTTAAATTGGTGTTAACAGTGGTAGAGCCACGCGGCAGCTTTGCTGTCGCATGGATGGGCCGGCTCGAACCGGGGTGGTACCACGACCTCACAGAAAACCAGCGTGAAGTAGAGATTTACCTCTGCGTTTCGCTTGGTGAGTGCAGGTGGCCGGAGGCCCTTTTTACTGGAAATGAGGCATTCCATCTTAGTCCTCACGGGTGACAACGCATCTACATTTTGAATTGTAATAGAGGATAGATGTAGATGTCTATGGGCCGCAGGAACCACTTACCATCAGGTGGACTGTGTGCTCGTTTGTCACCCTTATCCTATAAAAAAAAATAGTCTTATTTTATAGAATTAGAGTGACCAACGAACACACGGTCCACCTAATGGTAAGTGGTTGCTGTGGCCCATAGACATCTACATCTTTCCTCGATTACGAATCAAAATGCAGATGCGTTGTCACACGTGAGGACTAAGATGGAATGCCTCGTTTCCAGTAAAAAAGGGTCTTCGGTTCTCTACACTCACCATAAGAAACACAGCAACGTTATGCTGTTATTTTACGCTGGTATTCTGTGAGATCGTGGTCCTTCCCCGGTCGAGCCGACCCATTCGTGCTACAACTATAACAGTAATATAGCTGCAGCATGGCTCTACCACGTAGATAATATATACGTGGTATAGATTATCTATATCACGTAGATAGTCTATAGTCTTCAGAGCGTTTTGTATAAAACACGTGAATACATTATTAAATGCTGGTATCGATCATGATACTTCCAACGAAGTAACCGTGAGTTAATTACATGTTCAAGAATTTGTACAGACCTTATAAATATCGTACATAACATTTGAATGCTGCGTAGTGCTGGTGTATCCAGAATTATAATTAGAATTTTATTAGAATAATATAATTAGAATCCATAACTACATTTCATCCCTAAGAGACATTCCAGAAAGATGTCATGGTCATGTATATAGGTATACCACATACTGCCTCACAAACAGTTACAGTCACTGTTACAGTTCGTTATAAGTAGATTCTATGACACCACTAATCGACACAAAAAGTTTGTTGAAGGATGCGAAATCATGAATTCCTATAATTTTAAAACGTTTTTGTTAAACGTTAACACATTCTTTACCACGTTTTACTCATTTTTGCCTAACTCACTATAGAAAATACCTATTTACAACAATTTTGTTCACAACTTAAGGACAATTTAGTTAATGGTTGTATCAGGTATTTGCTATGCGGGGCTAGAAAGGGTGACTTACTTTTCTAAACGCAAATGGAAACCAGTAATAATTATAAATTAAACATTTTGTACAACCCACTCCAATATAAATTATTACGAATAACACAAAAACTATTGGTCTGACCATGATCAAGTTTATATGGAACCACATGTGAAGCCCCAACTTTCAAATAAAAAAAAGAATCATCCAAATCGTTTCACCCAGTAAAAAGTTATGAGGTAACACACATAAAAAACATACAGTCGAATTGAGTACCAGCTCCTTTTTGAAGTCTGTAGAAAATGAATGGGAATGACATATTATCTCAACGCTAAGCAATAAAAGAGTAGCTAATAACTTTTCATTTTCGTATGGTGTGTGTAGAGAACCGGAGACGGGAGATAATCATAGTCCACAGGGATAACAACGAATCTACATTTGGATTCTTATCTCTATATATAAAAATCAATTGCTGACTTTTAGTCCCGATAAAACTCAAAAACGGCTCGACCGATATTGATGAATTTTTTTCTGTGTTTGAATGGGAAATTTCAACAGTTCGTTGCGGTGAAAATTTTAGAGCAACTAATTTTTAAACTTCGCACCTAATTAGCACCTAAAAAGCCCCTAATTTGGGCTTTTTCTAAAAGTAATTTCGATTCTATTTTGATTTTCAGAAAACCTGAATTTTGCATCTGCTATGTTTAGTATAACTACTTTATTTTTATTAGGGGCGCCTTGTCATTGCCTATACTTGCAGCACCTAATTGGTACTTAATTCCTTGCTATTAATATTTATCATATATCTAATAACTTAATTGCGTTGCTAGCGAGACATTTTGCTAGCAATGCAAATTTCAACAGTTCGTTGCGGTGAAAATTTTAGAGCACTTAATTTTTAAATTTGGCACCTAATTAGCACCTAAAAAGCCTCTAATTTTTGGGTTTTTCTAAATGCAAATTCCTGATTTTGCGTTGCTGGCGATACACAACTACAAACCAAACTACGAATGTTCCTAAAAGAAGAATAATTTAAAAAAATGTTAAACTGTCTAAAAATTATAGAATATAGCACATTAAGGCATTGTTCTGTGTATATAGCATGCTCTAGAAAGTAGAAACTGAAAAACTTATAATTAAATCACAACTCTTCAATGATGGTGATACTATATGACCATCTGTGTAACCATTATGTTCACCTTAGTCTCAACTACCAACATCTGGCGAGCGTAAGATTATTACCCCTTATTAGTCCGTGGTGGTGCCTCTGTTCACGTTGGCTGATGTCACGTGTAATCAAACATTATATTCCGCAAGCAGTTTTCTTTCACAGCTTAATACAAACTGATTTACAAATTGGTTCATTTTCGTTTATAAAAGCCAATTAGAGGATTTAAAGGTCACGGTCAAGTCTACACTTCAATGGTGCTGCTGATTTAGCTGTTTGTTTCTAATTAGGCGTGAAGTTAAAATACTTCATAGACCTTTTCAGATTTTCGGGTGAATTGGCAGCATTTTTTGATTACGTTACATAGTGAAAACTATTTTCCTAGCAACGATAAAGTAAAAGAAAATAATAATCATCATCATCATTACAACCCTTCTCGAACCCACTGCTGAACATAGGCCACAAACGGCCCAAAGAATGCCACAAAGCACGGTCCTGAGCCACCTGCATCCATCTTTAATCCTATTGTGTGACTATTTCCAGAAAAACTAATTCAAAAGAATTATATGAACTTGGAGGGTTGTATTGGTGATTTTAATGATAATAATTCTGTAAACACATACTCGTTACGGTCGCGAATCATATTACGTTAAACATTCAACCTGATCCTGACCTGCAAAGTCCAAAAAACGTAAGAAAATTTGAATTTCGCGGGCCACCCTGGAGCTTTCACCTTAATGTGAAATTATTTTAATTTTAGATAATCAAAGATAGGGGGATGAGTCGCTCGCGTCCGTAGACTTCGACCACCTAACCCTAGGCCCACCCTACACGTGTCCCCCGGGTGGTGCTGGTGGCTCCTAGTCATATGGTAGCAGCGTAAAATCTACCACCCCTTAGACACCATGACTCAACAATTAAAAGAAATGGCCCCGAGTTCCCGGCGCCCTATTAATGGGGCAGGGGTGCGAAGAATCTCCGGGAGAAAAACCAGCGACGAAGTTCGCCACCCGTCACGTCCTGTCTCCCGGAGGGGTAAAAACTGGATTGTGGAGGCCCGTTTGGCTACACTGAATGTATGTGGAGCAATGAATGATAAGATGGATGAAGTATGCGAAATGATGAATGATAGAGGAATAGATGTGTTATGTGTGAATGAGACGAAACGAAAGGGAAGAGATGTCACTGCACATGGCATGTATACCGCTTACTGGTCTGGTGTAGACGAGACCGAGCGGTCATGCCAGGGAGTCGATGTCATCCTTTTAGAAATAATGGGTCAATGTGTGAAAGAGTATGAATGTGTTGACCCAAGACTGCTGTTGATACGAATAAAAGTGGGCTTAAAGAAGTTGTTCGTGCTTGGGGTGTACGCCCCAGATATGTCTAAGCCCACTTATATCCGAGAGCAGTTTTGGAACATGGAAAGCCTGGTGTTGACGAAATGTAAGGAAAATGAAAATATTATTATGTTAGGAGATTTTAATGGAAGGGTCGGGGTAAAGAGGTCTGGTTATGAAAGGATATTAGGAATGTTTGGCGATGAAAGAATAAATGAGAATGGTGAAGACCTCCTCACCATATGTGTGGAAAAGAATATTTTTGTGACGAACACTTTATTTCCCCATAAGAGGATTCACATGTATACTTGGGAAAGAGGGGATGATAGAAGCATGATAAATTTCATAATTGTGGATAAAAGAATGAGGAGCGCAGTGGTAGATAAAAGGGTTTACCGTGGGTCCAACGTAGGGACGGATGATTACTTGGTCTTATGCCGAATTAATGGTCTATTCAAGCGTTGGCGGCATCGGCCATCTGCATCTACCACTGCGTTACAACCTATAAGAATAGAGAAGTTACAAGATGAAGGTGTGAAACAGAAGTATAAATGCAGACTGAGGTAAAATATAAGTGTGTTGAATAAATTATGTATGAATGATTTAGACTTGAAGAATGTATGGAATAATGTTAAGAAAGTTTTGGTGGGTGCAGCCACCGAAGTATGTGGTTTAAGTAAGAGAACGAATGAAAGGAAAAGTAATACGTTGTGGTGGGATGATGAGGTACGAATGGAAGTTGAAGCAAAGAAGAGAGCTGGCTAGATTTACTAGCAACCAAAGCTGGTAATTCAGGCGGTATGAATGATGAGATTGAAAGAAAAGAGGCAGACTTTAAACGTATAAATAAGAGAGTAAAAGAAGTTGTTGAAAGGAAAAAGCCAGGAAGGATAGTTAAGAATGATAGAAGGATATCTGATAACTTCCAGGCAAATTTTAAAATGTTCTGGAAGCTCGTAAGAACTGCCAGAGGAAATTCAAAACAGCCTAGAATGAATGCTATACGAGACGAGAATGGCTGCATGCTGAATGATGAAGTTTCGAATTTAAAGAGATGGAAGGAATACTTTGAAAACGTGTTTAAGAGTGAAAAGTCGTCTGAATTAAGTGAAATAGAAATTCCAAAAGAAGTTGAGAGAGTTAGGGAGATAAGAGTAGATGAAATAATGAAAGCAATGAAAAGCATGAAAGCAGGTCAGGCGGATATGATAGAGTATCACTCGATATTCTAAGGGATGGAGAGGGCGCGGTTGCAGGCCTGCTGTATACCTTGTTTTATTTATGTTGGGAACTGAAGCGGATACCGGAAGACTGGTGCAAAGCCGTTATAGTCCCATTATATAAGGGAAAGGCGTCACAGCAGGACTGTAGCAACTACCGTGGTATCAGCTTGCTTAGCATTGTGGGTAAACTGTATGATAAGGTGTTAATTGAAAGAGTTATGGAAGAAACTGATGGAAAAATTTGGGACGTGTAAGCTGGATTTAGAAAGGGGGTGGGGTGTACGGATCAAATCTTTTCCATGCGCTTGATTGCGGAGAAATTTTCGGCCAAAAACCAGAAAGTTTTTTGTGCATTCATGGACTTGGAAAAGGCTTATGACAGAGTGGACAGGAACGTGTTATGGCAAACACTGACCTCATTTGGGTTGAGCGTTGGTTTGAACATTAAAGTCTCTTTATAGGGACTCTCGTATATCAACGGGGTCTACTCGGACTGTATTGGCATTAAAAAAGGTGTCAGACAGGGCTGTGTAGCTTCTCCGTGGCTATTTAAGCTATTTATGGACAGTTGTTTGCAAACTTTGAAAGTTGAAGAATGTGGGTTGAGAATGAGTGAGTTAACCGTGAAATGCGTCTTGTACGCCGATGATCAAGTCATATTTGCATCGTCGGCGGCCGAATTACAAATGATGGTTACTTTAAAGAACTGTTGATTAAAAGAAAGGGGTATGAAAGTGAACGCAAGTAAGACGAAAGTGATAGTTTTTGAAAGAGAAGAAAGTAAAACGTTATGTGAAATAAGAAAAGAAGGGGACTTGATTGAGCAAGTAGATGAGTTTATATATTTGGGATGTTTATTTAGCAGTGATGGTAGATATGATAAGGATATAGAATGACGAGTGAACGCAGGAAATAGAGTAAATGGGGCTCTACACGCTATTATGAAGAGTCAGAATGTGTCAAAGAAGGCACGTATGGCAATCCATAATGCTGTGTTAGTCCCTACTTTAATGTTTGGTAGTGAAAGTTGGGTCTGGCAGAAGAAGCATGAGAGTAGAATAAATGCTGTAGAAATGCGGTCATAAGGAGTATGCTAGGGCTGAATCTGAATGACAGGGTGAGAAATAGTGTGATAAGAAGAAAGTGTGGTTTGCAAGATGACGTTGTGACCAGGATTAAAAAAGGAATACTTCGGTGGTTTGATCACGTAGAAAGAATGAAAAAGAGTGACAAAGCAAATTTATGTTTCAGAAGTGAAAGGCAGAGTCGGGAAGGAATGCCCTAGACGAAGATTTATCGACCAAATCGGCGATACATTGAAAATGGGCCAGATTAGGAGTACCCTTAACCGACGAGCGTGTATGCGTAGATGTATGGATGTAAAGGAGGCGAGAGAGGTGTATCAGGATCGCGCCAAATGGAAGTCCGTAGCCTCTGCCTACCCTTCTGGGTGACACAGAAATTATTGACATAAAGAATATTGGATGCGACACTTGCCTTGCATGGTACATTTGAAATGTACTGAATTCGCTGGGGACATATATCAAAATTGAACTTACCTAGTCGGACTATTTGTCCCAGGTAAACATATTCGTCAATAACTTCGAGCTTAGTGCTCCCAACAACTACCGGCATAGGTATGACATGGACGTTAAACATGATTTTTGTTTTGTCTATGTTCGTCTTAAGGCCCGGCGCCCACCTACGTAACGTAACACGTGATCTGACGCGTGATTTGACGCGTAACTTGTCACTCGCCTCAACATTCAAAGGGAATGTATGTAGTAACGCCCATTTGCGTGGCGTGACGCCGCATGATCTGACGTGCCATTCAGCTTGCTACTAGTGACGCATTGAAGTGGCACGTAACACGAAACTTGTAGTTTTAATCTTTTAATATTAAATTCATTGATTTAGTTCATGAAAAACCATGTTTATATAATTATCCTAGACACGATTACAATAACAGGAACTCGCAAGATGCTTCTTGCAACTTGTAGGGCAAATCTATGCGAAATGTAATTCTAATTCCTTCATAAAATTGAAAGTACCACCACTTTTCAAATTTTTTCCCTTAGGGATGTACTCAAAATCTTCAGCTGGCACTTTGAATGTTTGAAATCTGTAGCAAAACAAGGGCATGTTTATCCTCTTCAGGCGAGATTTTGGCCCAAAATTAACTTTGCGACATGCTATTGTTGCACAGGTTGGTGCAAGCAGTGTCACTCGTGGTCACGTCAGAGCATCGTCAGAATCATGCTACAAGCCATGTCGAAATCATGTAGCTTAGGTGGGCGCCGTGGCTAAGACCTATCCGTTGGGAGACACTATTGAGGTCATTGAACATAGCGCTTAGATCCTCCACCTATTCCGCCATAAGGACTATATGGTTGGCAAATCGAAGTCCAACTTCGACCCAGAGTTCAATCGACGGATTTAACTCTGCTGGGCAGCGTTCGGGAGATTACGACGCATCTTCTCGTCAGACATACCTCAAAATCTCAAAGCTAGATTGTACAACCAGTGCATGTTGCCAGTGATGACCTATGGATTTGATACGTGGTCCTTCACTGCTGGCCGTATGAGGAAGCTCAAAGTCGCTCAGCGATCGATGGAGAGGACTATGCTCGGCGTTTTTCTGTGTTATAGAATTAAAATCGAGTATATCCGCAGTAGAATCCGCAAAGCATTAGTAAGCTGAAGTGACAATAGGCCGGCCATATAGCTCGAAGAACCGACAATCGATGTGAAAGAAAGGTTCTCGAGCGGCAGCCTTGTGCCGGCAGGCGAAGTGTAGGGCGTCCCCCCACTAGATGAAGTGACGACTTGGTAAGACATGCAGGAAGTCAGTCATACAGTTGGCTCGGGACCGTGCTTTGTGGCATTCCTTGGGGAAGGCCTATGTTTAGCAGTGGACCTGTGAAGGGATGTAATGATGATGATGATGATATTTGGAAATATACATAATAAAGAATTTCTATGCCAAATATGTAAGAATAAATGAGAGGCTGACTACAGGGTCAGACATGACTGACTTGTGGAGAAATGAGGCTGACTACTGGTAAAAAGTGCCATAATTTGTTTAATGTTGATTCTTTATTTAATTCTATTATAAATATTGTTTTTTTTTATAGTATAATGTTAATTTCTTTAGTAAATTTAATAAATAACCTTACTGGGAATAATTATTGTTTTCATTCATAATGTTTAATATTTAAGTGGGGAACGGGGGGGGGGGGGTTTAGGTCGAAAAGTGACGCCAGAGTGCCCTGCTAATCGCAACTTGTCTTTGTGGCGGCGGTTGATGAATAACTTTTTTTTCATAAAAAACAGTATATGGTGTTTAAATTCGAAATTTTTCGTTTAATGGAAAACAATGTATCATCGGCGTTATCGATTTCCCAACGGTAAGTTGTATTTTCTTTGAATAATAATATGTTTACGCTACATTTTATATAAAAAATCATGTTATATTTGTTTCCAATTTATTTTATGAGCTTTCAATTGCAATTTGGTGTTCTGAGGAAAGTGTGCGCGGGTAAGTGTGCGCATGCGTACACTTGCCCCTTCTGTGTTATTTTCAGTTTCTCATTACCATGCCGTGAAATTATATAAGAAAAAGACCTGAAGTTGTATCGGTCACTGAAGAACAAATCTCTAGAGCCAAAGCACTCATTGAGCATGAGGAAAAGAGTTGCTGCAAGTGCCATTGGTATTTGTGAGTATTGTATTCGAAATTGACATCATCGTTTTGAAGAGGAAGAACATAGTTTTCTATGGCCTCGACCTCTACAACAGTAGAATTCCGTTGTCCTCTATGTAAGCAAAAATATACAGAGCCAAATACTGAAGAATGGAGTCAGTGCATGTATGCAAAGACTGGTGACATGAGGATGCCATCTGATGAGGATGCACTGCATATGAGAGAAGTGTTTTTGTTTGTGATAATTGTATTGATGATTCCTAAATTAATATTGTTTGTAATACATTAGACAATCCCAACTAAAGTATGTTAATCTCTAAATATTAATAATTAAAAATTTCTATAATTTAATTTCAATAAATGTTAAGTGTGCTTAATTTTATGAGATAATTGTTATTTTTATGCAAAGACTAATATCTAATAAAAATATTTTCTAAGTGGCATTACAATAAAGAACCTTTATTCGTGAATATTGTGTATACTTTGATTAATCCAAGGAATGCGCTTACTTACCCCATATGCGTATACTTACCCCGTACGGGTGCGCACAGTTACCTGCAGCGTGGGTCAAGTGAGCGCATTTCGATTTTATATAATTAAATGCTTACAGAAAAAAAACCACCAAGTTTTCCATTCTTATTTTTATTTCAATTTAGAGGCTACTAAATGGTTTATCTCAGAGCCGTCTTTCATATTCCTAACTCTTTTATTTTATGCGTAGTGAACTAATATTTACCAAAGTGCGCACACTTGACCCGAATGACTCTACAGTTGAATCAAATTTTAGTCCTCATTAAAAGACTGACTACTGGGTGTTTTACCCTAGCCGTGGTTAACTATGACGTCGAAAGCCTTAGTCCCCCCGTGACATATGTGCTGTAAAATGCACGAACCATCAAGAATTTAAAATAAGTTTAATATAATTTATGTACGCGATGAAATCTGTAAAACTTAGTTTTATTTAAATGCGATTAAAAAAAATTAAAAACAAATAAATGTATCTTTATAAATATAAATTGTGTTTTATTTTATTTATAAAAATAAACTAAAATGTAAGTATCTATATTGTTATTGTTCCATAAATACTACCCGCATAATAAAAAACATCTTACTCAGTGCTGGTCTTTTGAAAGGAAAATTGAGCAATGTCGCGTAATGAACAAACGGCTTGTAAAACGCCGGCGGGGTAAATAATTGAAGCTTAAGCAGCAGTTAATCGTCAGGTAATTATAATGGTCCGCTACGCAGGCTCCGTTTTATAAAGAACGCATAACGTCTACTTTATAATACACTACCCCGGCTTCGCCTGTATAGGATCTATTAAGGTGCCGTTATTTAGACTTAAGATAATCAAAGACCATTTATTATGTCAAATTTTCGTATTTGCAAAAAAATAGTTTTTCGGATGAAATAGCCTAGATCCTTCCTAGCATTGCACTCTATTATATAGAGTCGTCTGTCGTATTGCATACCTTAAGCGGAAGCGCAAGGTATGTTCTACTATCGCCTAAAAATTAAGATTCCAACATTTTATCGAATAAAATCGTATCTAGCAATCATATTATACATATAAATGATATAAAAAGCACATTGTTAGAAAGATAAATGATTGTTGAACTTATTAATATTTTTTTTAAATCGATTAATTGCTATTTTTAAATAAAAAAAAGGGTTTTAGTGGCTTATGGTGTGGATTTATCATGTCCCTGTGGCTTGTAAACACAATAACTTTTGAAAATATTAATTGTTTAACTCAATCTATTTTTTAATCTCTTCATCTATCATGTGGGAAGCCACTGAATGTAAATGGCAGTGTAGTTTTGTTTTGTTTAGCTATAATTAATTTTTTTCGGCTCCAAAATGGTGAAATTTTCGTTGATTTGTTAGCCTCGTATACAAAAATATTTCTCTAAATGGTTGTTGTTGTTGTTTTTATTATTCGCTCGAGAGAGCAGGCAAAGGAACTATGCCATACAGCCTTGTCTTCATGTATAATTTTCCTTCATATTTCACTGCTTCACAATATGTTGATGCGTCACATTGTGCAGCCTTGGGAGATTTTGACGGTAACTTGAGCCAGCAGGCAGCTGACAGTTGGCGATGGTATCTAAAGGCGCCTATGCAAACAAACAGCTTATCTTGAGATTCCATCACCATCAGAGCACTTGTTTCACAGTTTCCATTAATAGTTCACATGCGCAGACACTTAATACACAAAATCGCACTACTTTTACATATCAAAGTCCACTTCAAACCATTATTTAAACAATAATTCAGGAGCAGCAAGCCGCCGCCGGTCGAGTTCCCGCCAAAACTCTTTCTCTAAATGGGAAGCTACAGCCACAGAGTAGTAATGAGTAGTTTAGTTTGGCTCACAGAGTACATTATATATAGGGAATAATGTAAAATAAATAAATTATACTAAAAATTTTATTACAAATTTGTTTTGTAACAAAATAGTAAGTTAGCAAGGTTCGATTGTATTTTAAACTATTCATTAATTTGTTTGATTCTTAATTGGCCAAGCATGGCTAAATTTAAAAAAGCGACATCTACTGCAACATGGACAAACTGTCATGACATAATAATACCTCTAAGAAAAATTATAGTATGGACTGTATGCCACTGGTTTGGTAGTGTTTCTATATAGTTTGTGCTGGTTTTTTGTTTTTTTTTCTGTGGTTTGGCTTCATCAGTCGCCTTCGTGAGTGGACATTGTTTCGGTTGTTTGCAGCGGCTCAAAAAGATCGCTGTACAAATACACAATATTCGAATAACCAAATTTCTTAAATACTTAATTATAATAATAATAAGACATTTTTTTATTACAATATTTAAAAGCACAGAATAAATAATAGTAGTACGTACTAAAAGCAAGTAGTATAATTTTTTTTGTCATGGGTGACATTTTCATGGTTTTCGAGGGTTATGAAACCGATAGGGTTGTCGAAATGTAAATCCAAGATGGCGGCCGCAATAACTATAAATTATTTCATCATGGGTGTCATTTTAATGGTTTTCGAGGGTGCTGAAGCCGATAGTGCTGTCGAAATGTAAATCCAAGGTGGTGGCTGCAATAGGTATAAATTTTTTCATCATGGGTTTCATTTTCATGGTTTTCGAGGGTGTTGAAGCTGATAGTGCTGTCGAAATGTAAATACAAGATGGCGGCTGCAATAGGTATCAATTTTTTCATCATGGGTGTCATTTTCATGGTTTCCGAGGATGTTGAAGCCGATAGTGTTGTCGAAATGTAAGTCCAAGATGGCGGCTGCAAAATATATCAATTTTTTCATCTTGGGTGTCATTTTCATGGTTTTCGAGGGTGTTGAAGCCGATAGTGCTGTCGAAATGTAAATCCAAGATGGCGGCTGCAACAGGTATCAATTTTTTCATCATGGGTGTCATTTTCATGGTTTTCGAGGGTGTTGAAGCCGATAGTGCTGTCGAAATGTAAATCCAAGATGGCGGCTGAAGTGGGTGCCAATTTTTTCATCTTGGGTGTCATTTTCATTGTTTTCGAGAGAGTTGAAGCCGATAGTGCTGTCGAAATGTAAATCCAAGATGGCGGCTGCAATAGGTATCAATTTTTTCATCTTGGGTGTCATTTTCATGGTTTTCGAGGATGTTGAAGCCGATAGTGCTGTCGAAATGTATTTAAACTACTTTAAAATTCCGTATAATCATGTTATACGTAATTTTTTTAATGCGCTTAAGGTATGCCCAATTGGATTTACCAATATATTTAAATTTATTTTTATTCTATTTTTTTTCATACATCTCTATTATACTAATTATAATTAATATTACACTGATAAATATTTTATATTATGTATTTTATTAATAAACTTAATTAATAATACACACAACAGTAACCATAAAAATAAAAGCAGAACAGAAAGGAGAATGAGATTTTTGAGCCTGAAGTTAACTAATTGGTTTATACTTTAAAAAATTGTCCATATGTTTCTTAAGAAAAATACAAAAAAGTAGCTCTTTTTACAATCTAGATTTCGAAAAATCAATAAAATAAGAAATAAGTTACAATATCGATTGTGGTGTATTAATTATACCAATAAATCGATTACCATAAATAATACACTAGTGAAATTCTCGTTTCTGAACGCTATCTTCCAATAGAGGACTTCTCATTTTGAAACTTGACTTGGCAGTTCAAACTTCAAACTATTTACTTAAAAGAAAAAGACATATTTTCGATTCGATTTCAAACGAGCGCAATATAATCGATTCTGGATTAAATTGAGCATTATAATATGTATTTTACCGATTTTTCGATTATTTTTCTATGTTAACGAGGGAGATGAAAAAAATTGCGTACATATCTACAAAATAATAATAAAAATACAAAATATCAAAATCCCTACAAGTTACAACAACAATTCAAATATCGAGCTCAGATCGATATCCCTAATATTCACTTCACTTATTTGTTGTCGTTTTAACTTTCGTTAATCGTTTCACCACTTCGTTTCATTATTAACCAAGCTTTTTTTTCATTTTATACTGGTCCTGCTTTTATATCTTTAAGTAATTATAGTGAAAAATTGCCTGTTACAGTGTAGGTAATAGAAAATCTCACTTTTACTTATTCTACAATAACTCAGCTCCTAGATTGACAAATCTTGCCAGATTTTCAGCTATGAATTATTTATATATACGCTTTCAAATGTTCCTACTTTCATCTTGTTAACACTTGGGCCTAAGAATGTATGGAGACGTCTCCTTCTCCTTTGTGTTCATTATTATTAATAATTATAAATTGAATTTTTTAATAAATAATATTGTTTTTTGAACCATCTATTGGTGTTTCCTAAGCCATTCGTTTGTCACATAAGCTGGTCATCATTTTTAAGTTAGGAAGCTGAAGAACCGCATGAGGATGAAATTTAGAGAAGCTGCAATATCCCCTTTCAACTTCTTCAGTTTCTGAATGGACTACTTGGACTTTAACTTAAAAACTCTTAAGTTCAAAATTGTCTTTGTTAACATAAGTCTTCATTATCATTTCGCGAAATGATCTTAATTGCTATTCTTGATAAGTGGATTAACTATTACTTAAGAATCCTTGACGCTGATCACCGTTGAAATATATAATATCACCGCCGACTATCGTCCTAAATGCGTCCCATTGTTAGGCACAAGCCTCCTCTCTGATATCTGAGAGTATTAGAGAACAGTAAAATAAAATGCTATAGTTATCTATTATCTATAAAAATAAATAAAATTGAAGTGTCGGTATGTAATGTCAAAATAATAGATCTTTACTAAATGCATATGAAAGCATATACGGTACTTTTAACAATAGAACAATTTTAAAAATTTTTGTCTATCTGTTTCTCTGTCTGCCTGTTTGTACCAGCTAATTTTCGAAATGGCTAGACCGATTTTGACGAAACTTTCACTAGCAGATAGCTGATGTTATAAGGAGTAACTTAATTTATTTTAGAAAAGTAATTAGGGTTCCATGCAAAAAATTAAAAACCATGAAATCCAATCGTAATAAATTCCACGCGGACGAAGTCGCGGGCAACAGCTAGTATGTAGTAATTGTTATTCTGAAAATATGTAATTACATTTGTGGCGATTCGATCTGCTTCGTTTTCTTTTGTTAGAAAATAAAGACTTTATTGATTAATAATTAGTAAACAAAAGGCCATATTTTATTCTTAATGTGACCTTCATCTACGAGTATTTAAACTAATTCTCTTAACGTCAACAAATTCAAGAAATGGCTAGTCGTTAACAAAAATCGTGTAATTAAGCCAGAGTATAGCAATAAAACTGTGCTTATTAATATAATTAACAGTCTCACTACATCGTTTAAAAGAACCATTCTTCTCTTAGTAATTTCTGAAGCAAGCAATTGAGATTTATTGCGCAAAATCATACAATATTTTCACAATCATAAGATAGAGCTTGTTTTCATTACGGCCAATAAAAGTCCACTGCTAGGCCTCCCCCATAGATTGCCTCATAGGGAAGTTTTTTTCATAGTTGCCACGCTTGGTAGGCGGGTTGACAATCACCAGAAAGAAGTTAGCATAGACCATAGAACGTTTTTTTTAATTAAACTGGATGCCAAATAATTGCTCCTGAAATGCTCCAGTAGAATGCGTAATTGCTCCACATCTATTGCTATTAGTTCATTTATAGTTTTTTTTAATTTAATTAGCGAACCTACTATATATTTAACGATATAATTTTTTTTTTAAAAAAGACGTTACCCCCACACTAGGATTTTATCCTGTATCGTGGGGGCAGTTTACAAACACAAATTGCACAAGGACAAACATCCAGACCCGGAACAATTATTTGTAGGCCATACAAATACTTGTTCCGTGCGGGATTCGAACCCGCGACCCCCAGCGCAGCAACACATTGCTAAGCCACTGCGCCACGGATTATATATATATATATATATACGATCGTACTATATATATAAAAATATATATAGATACGTACTTACTATAATAACTTCCTTCTGATTTGACAATCGCAGTTGTTTATTATTTAGGGTTGTTGTCAGGAAGATGCTGCTGCCGACCTCCTGTTTAAGTTTCCATCTGTCGACTCTTCCGACACTCACAAGACGATATGGCGTAATTGATAATCTTATAATGCCATAACACTATTTACTAAATAAATATTTACTGACGTGTGATGGCGCCGTACGAAAATCCATCATTCCGTTTCGTTTGTGGATGGCAACTAAAACCATGATTGCAATATTCGCTCTCATAAATATGTGTGTGTATGTGTGTGTGTGTGTGTGTGTGTGTGTGTGTGTGTGTGTGTGTGTGTGTGTGTGTGTGTGTATGTGTATGTATGAAATTTATCCGTTTTAGGTTTTCATCGTAGCCCACTGCAGTACACACATCTCTCACTAACTTTCCGATTGGCTGGTAGAAAATGCCATGTGGCTTTAAGTCCGCCGTTAATACTTTTAGTACAATAAAGTGTATAAATAAAAAAATAAAACGTAGGTCTTATGGCTTCCGATAGATGGCGGTGTAACCAACTTTTCTTCACCAGACGTAAAATACCCAGACCGGCGACGGGGAGCAGTGTCAAAGGTGCGAGATATCTGGTACTGTGTTGTCTGATGACTAAGATGGAACGCCTAGTTTCCATTAAAAAAGGTCTCCGGTTCTCTACACTCACCATACGAAACGTAGCACTAAGCTGCTATTTTACGTCGGTATTCAGTGAGACCGTGGTCCTATCCCGGTCGACCGACCTATTCGTGCTGCAACCATAATATAGCTGCAGCTTGGCTCTACCAAATAAGCTAGTTTTATTAATTAGGGTATCTCTCGTTCTAGCTCCCTACAACGGCAGATGATCATGTCGAACACGTTAAAGACATAGGAAATAATTATAACAATGAGCTAAGCAACGCCCGACACTTGTAACGAAAGACACTTCACCTGTGGATGCCGCAGTTTCCAGATAATAATGATGATGATGATGCTAAATACGTATTTGCGTTTGATTTCTTTAAGTCTAGAATATTATTTCCAGGAACAGATGTAGACTGCCCCAATAATTAGTACTGCTATGTTTTGTGTGGAATAAAGAACTGGGGATCCCGTTTACTAGTAACGATGAAGTCCATCTTAGTTCTCTGGGGTGATAAAGCATCTACATTTTGATTCTTACTCGAAAATACATCACAGTTGTAAGTGTTTATGAGACAAGGCATCTACTCATCATCAGGTTGATGTGTGATCGTTTGTCACACCTGTCTTGGCTATTTAAAAAAATATATACTTCAAATCCGTGGCAGTAGATTGCATTTTATGAAACATATTATTGCCTTATAAATAAAAGTGAAAGAATAAGGGAAATAATCTCCAATATTTTTATCATAGTACAACAGGCGCAACTTAAGATATAACCAATATTTATTTTCATTGGCACTGACACAGTCAAGGTGAAAATTATATTTTGAGGGTATCGATCGTGCCGTTACACTTGAAATGACCGCAGACGGAATTCACGATTAATTTATTTTTTGTTTGTTACAATAGACATGATTTTCAAATGTAAGTGCCAGTTTATTGTAAAAAAAACAAAACAATGTATATATAATACATCGTTTGTAAAAATAATTACTACAACTGGATTAAATAAACTAAGTTGAATATTTAAAAAACTGTCAGTCGTAGGACTGCACGTCAAAAGGGAACATTTCTTAGCTTCACAAACTTGTATATATATATATATTTATATATATATATATATATATATATATATATATATATATATATATATATATATATATATACAAGATATATATAATATATATATATAATATATATATAGAGCTAAGAATCTCCGGTGGAGGTTCGGTTGCCACCTACGACAACTCGACCTGGAAACTTATAACGCACGCACCCTTAGGACTGACGAGAAGATCCTAGAGCTGGAAGAAGAGATAGACAAGTTGCGCTGGAATATCATAGGATTATCCGAGGTCCGAAGAGAGGGGGAGGACACAGTAATCCTCGAATCGAGCAACTAGTTCTATCACCGGGAGGGCGACCATCCGTACAAAGGAGGTGTTGGATTTATCGTTCACAAGTCTCTTAACAACGTTGTAAAGATTGGGAGTGTGTCGACGATGGTTGCGTACCTTATACTCAGAATCACCAAACGGTATTCGCTGGAGGTCATACAGGTTTACGTACCAACCTCGGCATGCCCCGATGAGGAGGTGTAGAAAATGTATGAGGATATCTCTAGAGCCATGCATTCCTCCAAAACCCATTATACGGTGTTAATGGGAGACTTCAACGCAAAACTAGGCACAAGAGAGAACGGTGAGCTGAAAGACGGGAAATTCGGAATAGGGCAACGGAACCCAAAGGGCAAGCAGCTGGCCGACTTCATGAAGAAAGAGGGATTCGTTATGACGAACTCTTTCTTCCAGAAGCGGCCCCACAGGAAGTGGACCTGGTCGAGCCCCGACGGTTCGACAAAAAATGAGATTGACTTCATTATGACGACTAGACGGCAACTGTTCAGTGATGTCTCAGTGATCGCGAGGGTGAAAACCGGCAGCGATCACCGAACGGTGAGAGGCACACTGAACCTAAGCGTTAAGTTGGAGAGGTCACGTCTAATGAAGTCAACGCTTCGACTCCTCGTGCTCTAATCCAAAGTCCCGAAACTTTTCAGCTTGAACTACGAAACCGTTTTCAGTGCCTAGAAGATTGCAATGCAGTGGACGATATAAATGACAAACTCGTGGAAACTATCCATGCGGCCGGAGCTAAGTTTGCAAGACCCGTCGCAGAAGAATACAAAAACTCTCCGATCACATTCTTAATCTCATGGCTGTTAGACGGGATATGAAGCTGCAGTCTTCAGTAGATTTGAAAGCATACAGGCAACTGAACAGACAGATCTCCAAATACATGCGGCGGGACTTACGCAACTTTAATACTGCTCGTATTGAAGAAGCGATCGACTCTATTCCGATGATATCCCGGACGAACGCTCTCCAGCACCTTAAAAACGGCAAGGCCCCAGGCGAGGATAAAATTACAGCGGAGCTTCTGAAAGCGGGTGGACAACCGGCACTCAGAAGCTCTTTAATTCCGTCCCCCATGGTGACATTACACCGGAGGCATGGAGCACAAGTGCGGTGGACTTGTTCTTCAAGAAAGGTGAAAATGGTCTCTTGAAGAGCTACAGACCGATTTCCTTTCTGAGCCACGTCTACGTGCTGTTTTCGAGAGTCATTACGAATCGTCTCGCGCGCAGACTTGACGACTTTCAGCCTCCCGAACAAGCCGGTTTCCGAAAAGACTTTAGCACCATAGACTACATATATACCCTTCGGCAAATTGTACAGTAGTCCGAGGAGTACAATTTGCCGCTATCTCTGAGAAAGTCTTTGATTCCGTCGAAATTTGGGCGGTGCTGCCGTCCCTTCAGCTGTGCTAAATTGACTGTCGGTATATCGAAGTGCTGAAGTGCTTGTACAGTAGGGCTACGATGGCTATCCGAGTACATAACCAAAGTAGAAAACCTATCCAATTGCGGAGAGGTGTAAGACAGGGTGACGTTATATCCTCGAATCTCTTCACCGCTGCATAGGAAGACATTTTCAAGCTACTGGACTGGAAAGGATACGGTATTAATATCAATGGCGAGTACATCACTCACCTTCGATTTGCCGACGATATAGTCCTTATGGCAGAATCGCTGGAGGACCTAGGCACTATGCTCAATGACCTCAATAGTGTTTCGCAACGGATAGATCTTAAGATGAACATGGACAAAACAAAGATCATGTTTAATGTCCATGTCACACCTAATCCGGTAGTTGATTGGAGCGCTAAGCGCAAAGTTGTTGACGAGTATCAGTTATACCTCAAAACTTTAAAACGAGACTGTACAACCAGTACGTTTTGCCAGTGATGACCTATGAAATTGAGACGTAGTCCATCACTGCTGGCCGGATGAAAAAGCTCAAGGTCGCTCAGCGAGCTATGGAGAGGGCTATGCTCGGAGTTTCTCTGTGTTATAAACTTAGAAATGAGGATATCCGCAGTAGAACAAGAGTGACCGACATAACCCAAAAGATTAGTAAGCTAAAGTGGCAATGGCTGGCTATATAGCTCGAAGAACCGACAACCGATGGGGAAGAAAGGTTCTCGAGTGGCGGCCTTGTACCGGTGGACGAAGTGTAGAGCGTCCTCCCACTAGATGGAGTGACGACCTGGTAAGATATGCAGGAAGTCGATGGATGCAGGTGGCTCAGGACCGTGCTTTGTGGCATTCCTTGGGGGAGGCTTATGTTGAGCAGTGGACTTTTTAAGGGCTGTAATGGTGATGATATATATTATAATTTTATCCACATAGAAACAGGCGGTCGGCAGCAGCATCTTCCTGATAACAGCTCAAAATAATAAACAACTGCGATTGTCAACCCGCCTACCACACGTGGCGACTATAAAAAAAAACTTCCCTATGAGGCAACCTATGGGGGGAAGCCTAGCAGTTTTTTTTATAGGTTAGGGTGACCAACGAGCACACAGTTCACCTGATGGTAAGTGATTGCTGTGGCCCATAGACATCTACATCTGTCCTCACTTGCGAATCAAAATGCAGATGCGTTGTCACCCGTGAGGACTAAGATGGAATGCCTCTTTTCCAGTAAAAAGGGTCTCCGGTTCTCTACACTCACCATACGAAACACAGCAGTGTTAAGTTGCTATTTTACGCTGGTATTCTGTGAGAGCGTGGTCCTTCCCCGGTCGAGCCGACCCATTCGTGCTACAACTATACTACTAATATAGCTGCAGCATAACTCTACCACGTATATACCAGTGGACTCATATTGGCCGTAATGAAAACAAGCTCTATCTTATGATTAGTTTACTAAATAGATGAAGGTCACATCTATATCTATACAAATAAATAAAAATGAAGTGTCTGTTTGTAATGTAAAAATTACAGCTTTTTACTAAATGCATATGAAATTATATACGGTACTAATAACAAAAATACAATTTTTAAAGTTTTTGTTTGTCTGTCTGTCCGTCTGTCCGTCTGTCTGTTTGTTTGTTCCGGCTAATCTCCGAAACGGCTGAACCGATTTTCACGGGATTTTCACTGGCAGATAGCTGATGTCACAAGGAGTAACTTAGGGTACTTTTATTTTAGAAAAAGAATTAAAACCCTAAATACACACGCGGGCGAAGTCGCGGGGAACAGCTAGTTAAGAATAAAATATGGCCTTTTGTTGGTAATTATTAATAAATAAAGTTTTTTTTTTTTATAGGAGAGGGGGCAAACGAGCATGCGGCTCACCTGATGGTAAGTGACTACCGCCGCCCATGAACAACTGCAACACCAGGGAGGGAATTGCAGATGCGTTGCCGGCCTTTTAAAAAGGAGTACGCTCTTTTCTTGAAGGTCCCTAAGTCGTATCGGTCCGGAAAAATCGCTGATGGTAATCGATTCCACAAGGAAGTCGTGCGAGGAAGAAAACATCTTCTAAATCGCACAGTGGTGGACCGCCAATCATCCAGATGGTATGGATGGTATCGGGAGTTCTGCCGCGATGTGCGTTCGTGAAATTTGGCGGCTGGGATTAATCCGAACAATTCCTCAGAGCACTCCCCATGGTAGATGCGAAAGAAAATGCAAAGAGATGCAACATCTCTTCGCAGCGCCAATGAGTCGAGCCGATCGGAAAGGACTCGGTCGTCGACGATTAAGTATTTTATTTCTGACAAAATAAATCGAAGCAGATCGAATCGCCACAAATGTAATTAAATATTTTCAGAATAACAATACATACTAGCTGTTCCCTGCGACTTCGTCCGCGTGGAATATCTTACGATTGGATTTCATGGGTTTTAATGTTTTGCATGGAACCCCAATTATTTTTCTAAAATAAACTATAGTCGGCGGTGATATTATATATTTCAACGGTGATCAGCGTCAAGGATTCTTAAGTAATAGTTAATCCACTTATCAAGAATAGCAATTAAGATCATTTCGCGAAATGATGATGAAGACTTATACACTTGAAATGACCGCAGACGGAATTCACGATTAATTTATTTTTTTGTTACAATAGACATGATTTACAAATGTAAGTGCCAGTTTATTGTAAAAAGATTCATTTTTCTGTTATATTTGTGTAATAAGTAAACCGTTAGGTAAAATATCAACTGGATTAAATAAACTATGAAGTTAAATATTTAAAAAACTTCCAGCCAACTTCCTGACTCCGGGCACCTATTGAGAATTTCGTGATGGAAAAGCTCAATAACTGATTTTTTGGCCCGACCCGGGATTCGAACTGAGGACCTCATGATCAGCAGTCACAGTATTACAACCACTAGACCAACGAGGTAGTCAATCCGATTTATACATACATACTAGCTGACCAGGCAGAGGTTGTTCTGCCCTTTCCGAACGAACATTTGCTTTCCCAAAAAAACTCCTGAAATTAGCAATAAAAAAACTGAGGGTCACTTATCGGAATAAAAACTATCCTATCTCTCAAGTTGGACCAAACTGCACACAGTCTGCAAAATTTTTTTGAAATCGGTTCTATCTGTTGAATACTTACAGCAACACGTGGTGGTTACACTACTAAATTGTAGCTTATATTAAACGTTTGTATTTTTAACATAGCGTCATCTATTGAATATTTACTCAATCCAGTCAACAGATATCGTCATCTGACAGAATCGTTTAGAGCTAACAGATAATTGTGACTGTCAAATAATAGACAAACAATTTTCAATAAAATAATTTTGTATTGCGACTATAAATTGAGACGTAAGCTATCCTATCTTTTAAGTTGGACCAAACTGCACATTGACCAAAAATTTCATTGAAATCCTTTCAGTAGTTTAGGAGTCCATCGCGGACAAACAACGTGACACGTACTTTTTAAATATAAAGAAGATAATTCTATCTCTTACTCAGTCGAGATAAAACGCATTTCGGCAATAGTAGTTGTAGTTGAGCTAGAAAATATAATTTTAGGTAAAACAAAACGTAATTCCAAGTAAACATATTGAGGTACTAAAACATAGGCGTGTAAAAAATAAGAATAAAGAAATAAAAGAAATATGAACTTTACTTCGTGCTTTTTTAATATTTAGAGTGGGTAGGTATCTGTTGACTCGACCAGCGAAGGACCACGCTCTCACAGAATATCAGTTACCAAATAGCAGCTTTATGGTGCTGTGTTTCATATGGAGAGTGTGGGAATCCGGAGACCCTTTTTATGAATGGAAATGAAATAAATGAAATCTAAGCATTCCATATTAGTCCTCAGGGATGACAAGGATTATATATTAGATACATTTTGATTGTTAATCGAGAATAAACAGCATCCACTTACAATCAGGTAAATTGTGTGCTCGTCTTTCAGTCTAGGTAATTCTATAAAAAGAAAACTTTGATGATTTAATAAATGTAATTTTAAACGTCTTTAAAAGTAGTAGACTATCATAACGACTGTACTTTCTATTTATTTCTTCTTCGTCGCAAAGCTTATGGATGAATAATAGAAGATAATATAAAGAATACAAAGTACTCGTATTGTTATTCCCTTTGAGTCAACGCTGGCTGTTGTGAGAATTTGTGATAGATGCAATAAAATAAGTTACGTCCGATAGTGCAATACCACCAACAAACCACATATGTGCGTCTTATGATACAAAAAAGCGGCCAAGTGCGAGTCTGACTCGCCCATGAAGGGTTCCGTAGCAGCAAGTAACATAATTTACGATTTATGACGTATTAAAAAAAAACTACTAACTAGATTTTGTTCAAACCAATTTTCGGTGGAAGTTAATATAGAATGGACGTCATATATTTTTTTTAATTTTATCGTTCTCTTATTTTAGAAGTTACATGGGGGGGGGACACATATTTTACCACTTTGGAAGTGTCTCTCGCGCAAACTATTTAGTTTAGAAAGAAATGATATAAAAAACCTCAATATCATTTTTGAACACCTATCCATAGATACCCCACACGTATGGGTTTGATGAAAATTTTTTTTTGATTTTCAGTTATAAGTATGGGGAACCCTCAAAATTTATTGTTTTTTTTTCTATTTTGGTGTGAAAATCTTAATGCGGTTCACAGAATACATCTACTTACAAAGTTTCAACAGCATAGTTCTTATAGTTTCAGAGAAAAATGGCTGTGACATACGGACGGACAGACAGATAGACATAACGAATCTATAAGGGTTCCGTTTTTTGCCAATTGGCTACGGAACCCTAAAAATTATGAAGTAAATTTTTGATGTGGAAACTTCTTTGGCACGTTGGGCGCTTTTGGCATGGGGAAGAGCAATGAACTCGCGTGATCGTCACGCTCAGATGATACATACATACATACATATATATATGACCGTGTGTGGCGACCATTATTATAAATAATTTATGAAATTATTTATAGTAATGGCTTTCTCGGAAATGGCTCAAAGGATTTGGATCAAAGTATGTACTTTAATAATGTTTTACTTTCCAAGCTTATCTAAAGAGATTTCATCCCTGAGAAGATTATAGTTTTGTTCTAACGCCGAGCACAGATCGGTCGCGTCGGATTTAGGCGACGAAATGACGGCTTTATTGACAGTTTGTCTAATAAATAAATTGGAGATCTTGCTTTCAAATTATGGTCTCGGCAAATATTCGAGTAATATTGGAATTAAGTAGTTCCGAGTGTAAGCGCATGTTGTGAATTAGTTACGTAGTAATAGTAGTGACAGTGATTGAACACGAGCAACCCGGGTTCGATTCCCGCCGGCACCAATGAAGTTGTTAATTGCAATTTAAGTGCTGATTTACCACGTTCTCGGCGGTGAAGGAAAATATCGTAAGGAAACCTGCATGACTCAGAATACATGTGTAGTTCGCCAACACGCATTGGAGTAGCACGGCGGACACTCCATTGCCCTTAAACTTTCTCAGAATCGAGAGGAGACCTGTACCCAGCAGTGGGACGTATATAGGCTGTAACTTTACTTTAATAGCAGTGGCGAAAAAAACATCACTCGTACCGTGGGTGCATTCTCTTATCACGATTTAATTTTTCTGTCGTATAAACTACGCCCTCCTAAAATCAAACCTAAATTAGTTCTACGACGTAATTTTGGAGGAATGGATATTGAACAAATTTGTGAAGATGCTTATAATATTGACTGGTCAGTGATCGAGAGAGCTCCATGCATTGACGATAAAGTGGAACTGTTATGTTCTCTTCTCACTCAGCTTTATGACGTTCACGCGCCAATGCATTATGTGAGACTTAAACACCTACCTGCTCCATGGCTCTCTGATGATCTAAAAAGGCTTATTTTGCAGAAGAATGCGGCATTGTCAAAGCTTAAGAGGAATAAAACAGAGGAAAACGTTAGGAAATACGCCAAAATCAGGAATCGATGCAACACATTATGTAGAGATGCGCAACGACGCCATATTCATACATCAGTCGAGAACGGCGACTCATCTAGGGTGTGGAAGTTTCTCAAAACTGTTGGAGTTGGTAGAACATCCCTAAATGCTTCACCTCCTAGTGTTGATTTTGAACTATTAAATCAACATTTTTCTAATCCTTCTAACTCTTTTGATAGCGAACATAAACTGCAAACACTTCGTTCGCTTTCTGTAACTCCGACTCCTAATTATCCTCCGTTCGTTTTTAGTCAGTTTACTGAATGTGATGTTAAGAAGACCACATTATCCATCTCCTCAAATGCTGCCGGTAGCGACAACATTAGCCGTAATATGATTGTTCCTCTCCTTGATGTTATTACTCCCATTATCACTTATTTACTTAATGCTTGTGTCTCTTCCTCTAAATTCCCTCAAGCCTGGAAGAGTGCTCATATTATACCCCTTCCAAAGATATCTAATCCCGTCAACCTCTCTGATTTCCGTCCCATCTCGATCTTACCTTTCCTTTCTAAAGTCCTTGAAAAACTTATTTGCCAACAGCTGACCCTTTTTCTTAATAAGCACAATTTATTGAATTCCTTACAATCCGGTTTCCGTCCTGGTCATAGCACGGCTACTGCCTTAATCAAAGTTACTGATGACATACGGTGGGGTATGGATAATAAACAACTCACAGTCATGACCTTGCTGGATTTCAGTAATGCGTTCAATACTGTTGACTTCGATATACTGATGAGTCTGTTGTGTTCCCTTAACATATCTCCATCAGTAATTGACTGGTTTCAAAGTTATCTCTGTGGCCGTCGGCAGTGTATTCGTGTCGATGAAACTCACTCATCTTGGTGTGATATTACTGCAGGCGTGCCGCAGGGCGGCGTGTTGTCACCTTTACTCTTTTCCATTTTCATTAATTCAATCACTCATAAAATATCTTCTCTCTACCATATGTATGCGGATGATGTCCAGATTTACACCCAGTCAACTCTTGAGAATTTGCCGAATGCAATCGCTACATTAAATAAGGATCTAAATTTTATTCACGAGTGGAGTAAATCATATGGCCTAAATGTCAATCCTAAAAAGTCTCAGGCTATCATTATTGGTAGCCAGAGCTTTATCTCAAGAATTGACTGGTTCTCTGTACCACCTATCGTATTTGATGGAGTTGTTATCCCTTACTTTGACAATGTCAAAATTCTTGGTATTTATGTTGATAATTCCTTAAATTGGATACGCCAACTGAATGAGGTAAGTAAGAAAACTTTTGTCGCTCTCTGTTCACTGCGTCGCCTTCGATCATTTCTTCCCATTCCTACAAAAATTATGCTCGCACAGTCTCTTCTCCTTCCGATTCTCGACTATGCTGACGCAAGCTATGTAGACATAACTGAGGACCAGCTAAATAAGCTTGAGAGACTTCAAAATACTAGTATTCGGTTCATATTTGGATTGCGCAAATTTGACCTTTTTTTTTTATAGGATAAGGGTGACAAACGAGCACACAGTCCACCTGATGGTAAGTGGTTGCTGCGGCCCATAGACATCTACATCTATCCTCTATTACAATTCAAAATGTAGATGCGTTGTCACCCGTGAGGACTAAGATGGAATGCCTCATTTCCAGTATAAAAGGGCCTCCGGCCACCTGCACTCACCAAGCGAAACGCAGAGGTAAACCTCTACTTCACGCTGGTTTTCTGTGAGGTCGTGGTACCACCCCGGTTCGAGCCGGCCCATCCGTGCGACAGCAAAAGCTGCCGCGTGGCTCTACCACTGTTAGATATACCATATTTCCCAATTTCGCTCACGTCTCAAGTGGTTACCTATCCGACTTCGCCGGAACATGCATATACTTTCTATTCTGTACTGTGTTTTATTTCACCCTACTACTCCTCCCTATCTAAAGGAGAAGTTTAATTTTGTGGGGCTTCCGGGGGAACCTTTACGCTCTTCTAGAAAATTCATTTTAAGTGTACCAACTCACAATACATCATTTTTCAATAAATCTTTTACTGTCCAGTCTATTAAGCTCTGGAATGCCCTACCTTTGCGTATACGTGAGGCACAAACTATTGTTATATTTAAGCGATTACTTAAAGAGCATTACTTGTCTCAATCGTTCGAACACCGTTAGGATAGATTGTGTGATTATGTATTTATTGTATCTATCAGCTTTATATTATTGTTTGAGGAATTTTGTATATATATGTATATTGATATATATATATATGTGTTGTGTGTATATTTATGTATATATTTATATGTATGTGTATATATATATATATATATGTGTGTGTGTGTGTATGTATATATTATATGTTTTACTTTATCTATGTATGTATATATTATGTGTTAGTAATTTATTTTATTTCATGTATTACGTAGTTATTTATATCTTTTTTTGCATTTTTTTTATTTGTATATTTATATTGCACCACCTACCACCTACCTATTCATTGTTTGTATTACTTTACACCTTTGGTTGCCTGGAAGAGATCGCTATGTAGCGATAAGGCCGCCAAATTGTACATATTATAATCTGATTTTTGTTATGACATTTGTATTTTTGTTAGTGGTGTACAATAAAAGTATATTCATTCATTCATTCATACATAAGAGGCGGCAAAAAAATCCTATGTTTTCTGTTATGTGGTGTCCAACTATCCAATAGCGCTGCCGTATATATGATAAAGTTAATCGGGCGCCTCCATGCAGTGGTTAGTACGTGGTAGAGCCAGGCTGCAGCTATATTAGTAGTATAGTTGTGGCACGAATGGGTCGGCTCGAGGGGGAAGGACCACGCTTTCACAGAATACCAGCGTAAAATAGCAGCTTAACGCTGCTGTGTTTCGTATGGTGAGTGTAGAGAACCGGAGACTCTTTTTACTGGAAAAGAGGTATTCCATCTTGGTCCTTACGGGTCACAACGCAACTGCATTTTGATTTGTAATAGAGGATAGATGTAGATGTCTATGGGCCGCAGCAATCACTTACCATCAGGTGGACTGTGTGCTCGTTTGTCACCATTATCCTATAAAAAAAAAAGTGTGGTCAAATGCGCTTGTTCTATAAGGAGTTGTGTATAGCGCCCATTGCGAGATAAGATGATTGGATGTTTCATCTCAATCGGTAAAAAAGTCGTTGAGGCGACCTCCTACTCGCATAATCCCTTTTTCATCCATATAAGGGTTAAGTTTGAAAATGGCGGCCTTACTTGAAATTGTTTGTTTCTTTTGAAGTAGTTTGTATTCGTTTTCAAATTCATTCCGCTGCACATACTTTAACTGACTTTAGCTGACCAGTACCCACCAGTTTCCGTACGTAATATATCTAGACCGGTGCAGATAAGCAGCGTTAAAGGTGCCATCGTCAAAGGAGTGAGCTTGATACTGCGATCACCAAACCGCTTGCCAAGCGAGGTGATTAAGATAAATCTTCCCAAAGAGGAAAAGCTCATATCCAGCAGTGGACTTTAAGACTGATGATGAAGAAGCAGATACGAGTTGACAGTCCAAAAGACAGTAGTGACTACTGCAGCTAGCTGCAACCAAATTCATAAATCTAAAGGTGTTTATTACCTCTCAGCATCGATCACTAATAAATGATACACGATCCCATGCAAAAGTTCTCTAAAAACTGTCGCCAATTGTTTTGACGTAATTGTAGTTGAAATAAATATGCATTAATGTGAATCCAACCTTAAAGGCATTTAATAAGGTTGTATTCACAAAGCTACGTCAGCGTCAGTTAAACTACTCAATTGAATTGACGTACATCCAAAAATTGATCGTGAGTGTGAAATTTTAAATTGAAATTTTTTACTGACAGCAACCCACTGATTTTTCCGGGCGCACCGTCCGGCTTCAGGTTATTTCAATTATTGGTAAGTACTTACTTTCTAAGTAGCTACTTACATACTGTTTATAATATATTTCATATTATTTTATATATTTAGGGAAGTTTGTTTCACGAAGGATGGATACTAAGGTGACTATGATAATGTTACCTTCCTTATGGTGGACTCAAAAGGTGAGTAAAGGATCTCATTGATGCTACTACGTAGAACCATCGTGTTTAGACTCATTCTCAAAGAGGTTAATAGAGACCTAGATGACTGTGATGATATCACCTTTCTGATGGTGCAATCCGAAGGTGGGTATAGGATCTTAGTGACGGCACTAGATAGAATGATCGTGTTTGAACTCATTTGAAAGAGCTCATAAAGACTTAGGTGACTGTTATAATTTCACCTTTCTGATGGTGCAATCCGAAAGTGGGTATAGGATCTCAGTGATGGCACTAGATAGAACGATCGTGTTTGAACTCATTTGAAAAGGCTCATAAAGAACTAGGTGACTGTTATGACCTCACCTTTCTGATGGTGCAATCCGAAGGTGTGTATATTATCTCAATGGCGGCACCAGATAGAATGATCGTATTTGAACTCATTTGAAAGGACTCATGAAGGCCTAGGTGACTGTTCTGACCTCACCTTTCTGATGGTGCAATCCGAAGGTGTGTATAGGATCTCAATGGCGGCACTAGATAGAATGATCGTGTTTGAACTCATTTAAAAGGGCTCATAAAGACCTAGATGACTGTTAGGACCTCACCTTTCTGATGGTGCAATCCGAAGGTTGGTATAGGATCTCATTGGCGGCAGTAGATAGTACGCAAATTAAACAATAATTACTAAGAACTATAGTTCTTAGTAATTATTGTTTATATCTATAAATCATAGGCACCCATGCTCACCTACGCAGCTTCAGCTTATTTGTTGGTGGGGGCTGTTCTCCCTACGCGCCTACGACGATACAATAATACTCTAGGTAGGTAGGTAGGGCAGATAAGACTACGTGGAATCGGGGCGTTCTGATTCAGTTTTAGTACAGATTCGACCTATCTTATCTATATCATATATAACCGATGAAGAGCAAAAAATGCCATTCATACCTTATGGTAAGGTAATGTACCTAACATTACGTTACCATAAATAACCTAACATTTTCATATATTTATAATTAAATTTATTTATTAAATATACTAAATTATTAACAGTGTAATCATTTTTGAGCTGAGTTTTTCTATTAAATAAAGTCGATATATCGATGTATAGCTATTTTTTAAAATTCCGGTAGTGATATATTTATAATTATCGATATATTGAAAATTGATATTTTAAAATATCAACAGTCCTAGTATGAACTGATCAGTTGGACTGATCAGTTGAACTGATCGTATGTGTTGGCCATAACAAACATTATAAAATTATGTAAATACACAATAGAAAATAAGTAGAAATAAAATTCCAAAAAAAGTTATATTAGTAATGCAAAGAAAACTAGACCAAAGTCGTACATAAAGTTTAATCGCAGTAAGATTTCTATTTATGTCATCCATTCAGGTTCTCGTGTAGAAAAATCTTTGATTTTTAATAAGCTAACATGGTTTATATTTTTAACACTGAAAACCTGTACTGTGGTATTTCACAGATTATCACTGAAGCGGGATCATCTTTGACATCACACCACAGTTGTTTTGTTTTAGACACATCAATAAAAATCAAGCCTGGAGTCCACTTAACTGAAATTAGCACCTATATTCCATTCTGAAAATACTAACTTGATCGATGCTGAGAAACGCAAATTAAGACGGAGAAGCGCCTTTTGAATTCCGTTACGCGACTTTTTTTAAGAAGGTTATTTCTATCAACTTCGCAGGAATTATTATAATGTAGGCACTAACACATGGACCACAACTGCATTGTAATCTAACCAATTATTTGGGGCCCACAGCCTTGTCTGTTATAAACCATGTCAATATAAAAAAAAATCCTCCTATCCGATTCCGATCGTAAACGTCAGAATGTAATATTTTTTTTTTATAGGAGAGGGGGCAAACGAGCATGCGTCTCACCTGATGGTAAGTGACTACCGCCGCCCATGAACAACTGCAACACCAGGGGAATCGCAGATGCGTTGCCGGCCTTTTAAAAAAGAGTAGGCTCTTTTCTTGAAGGTCCCTAAGTCGTATCGGTCCGGAAAAATCGCTGGTGGTAATCGATTCCACAAGGAAGTTGTGCGAGGGAGAAAACTTCTTCTGAATCGCACAGTGGTGGACCGCCAATCATCTAGATGATATGGATGGAATCGCAAGGTCTGTCGCGATGTGCGATGGTGAAATTGAGCGGCTGGAATTAGTCCGAACAATTCCTCAGAGCACTCCCCGTGGTAGATGCGATAAAATACGCAAAGAGATGCAACCTCTCTACGCAGTGCCAGTGAGTCAAGCCGATCGGAAAGAACTCGGTCGTCGACGATTCGAACCGCTCTGCGCTGGATGCGGTCAAGTGGAAGGAGCTGGCACTGGGGGGCCCCTGCCCAGAGATGGGAACAGTATTCCAAGATTATATTATATATTTTGATAACAGGTTAATTTTAAACTAAAATGAAAATACACATGAGTAATCTATTCATTGTATGAGAATGTACAAATATCCGGCTTAGTCAAAACAATAATAGTAAATAAAATAAAACGGTTCAAATATTTACATTAAACTATATTTTATTTATATTTGCGTAACCTGTGTTGATAATATCGACTATTCATGTGTTTACATTTCTACTATATAGTTGAGGTTATGATCATGATGTTGAAAAATAAACCATAACCATAACGATTATAATGTCTATATTACATTGAACTATATTATATTCGATATTTGCTAAACGTGTTGTGTCAATATCAATTATACATGTATTTATTACTGTTATATATGTATATATTTGTATGTGCCTTATAATATAACGTAAAATTTCTACAAAATATGTTAAATACCTTAATGCTTTGATTATATACACCTTAATGTTAATGGATTGAAAAATGGAAAAAGCTATTATTTTGACATTACAAACAGACTCTTCAATTTTATTTATTTATTTAAACTTCATACAATATGATGTATTGGCGGACTTAATGCCTGAGGCATTCTCTACCAATCAACCTTTAGGTGATGAAGGGATAAAAATATGAAGTAGGTGTGTGAAAAGCTAAAAGACAAGAATATAAATCAAAGTATATAAATATAAAACAATATAATACATATACCCATACATAAACTTACAAATCAAAAGTTATTTAATATATGCATAGTATTATATATAACTTATATACATAAAAATAATAAATTACATACATTATATAATTATATATTTATATAAATACATAAATAAATACTACAAATGAGATGATTCTGCCAGTTTATTTAAGTAATATTCGCGAACTTTCTTCTTGAATGCATAACGATTTTATTTGATTATATAGATACCTCAAAAGCTTAAAACGAAATTGTACAACCAGTGCGTGTTGCCAGTGATGACTTACGGAACTGAGACGTGGTCCTTCACAGCTGGCCGTATGAGGAAGCTCAAGGTCGCTCAGCGAGCTATGGAGAGGGCTATGCTCGGAGTTTATCTGCGTGATAAACTTAGAAATGAGGATATCCGCAGTAGAACTAGAGTAACCGACATAGCCCAACGGATTAGTAAGCTGAAGTGGCAGTGGGCCGGACATATAGCTCGAAGAACCGATAACCGATGGGTAAGAAAGGTTCTTGAGTGGTAGCCTCGTACCGGTAGGCGAAGTGTAGGGCGACCCCCTACGAGATGGAGTGACGACCTGGTAAGGCATGCAGGAAGTCGATGGATGCAGGTGGCTCAGAACCGTGCTTTGTGGCATTCCTTGGGGGAGGCCTATGTTCAGCAGTGGACTTGTGACGGGCTGTAGTGAATATAGATTAGGGTGATAAATGAGCACACAGTTCACCTGATGGTAAGTAAATTCTATGGCCCATAGACATCTAAGTCTACCCTCAATTAAGTATTAAAATGCAGATGCGTTTTCACTCCTGAGTACTTTGTGTTGTCCATATGCCACAAGTTTTTTTAAGACATTTATTTTAGTCGACTAGTGTCCTAGGACGCGAAGATAATAATGAATATCTTTTTAACCATCGCTAGCCAATTCTGTCGCTTTTAAAATTTAACTTTTAATAATCTAGTTTTAATTCATCGATATACTATTTCTTAGTGCCGACTTCAGAAGCTATGAAATGGGAATTAGTTTATTATTTTTAGTTCTTTGAAGTCAATATTTATTTTTTACTAGCTGTTTCCCGCAACTTTGCCCGCGTAAAATTTATTACGATTGGTTACTTAGGCTACTTTTATGTTAGAAAAAGTATCAGGGTTCCGCGCAACCGTAATTCTTTTTCTAAAATAAAAGTAGCCTAAGTTACTCATTATGAAATCAGCTATCTGTTAGTGAAAGTCACGTCAAAATCGATCAAGCCGTTTCGGAGATTAGCCGGAACAAACAGACAGACAGACAGACAGACAGACAAACAAACATTTTAAAAATTGTTTTGTTATTAGAACCGTTTATATTTTTATATGCATTTGGTAAAAAACTGCTATTTTGACATTACAAACAGACACTTCAAATTTATTTATTATAAGTAGTTTATATAAGTATAAGTAAAAGTCAAGTTATATAGCTATATACGTCCCACTGATGGGCACAGGCCTCCCCTCATTTCTGAGAGGGTTTTAGGGCAAGAAAATGTCCGCCACGCTGCCCCAATGCGTGTTGGTCAACTTGACATGTCTTCGAAGTTTTTTTTTCTTATTTTTCAGACATGCAGGTTTCCTCACGATGTTTTCCTTCACCGCCAAGCACGTGGTAAATCAGCACTTCAAATTGCAATAAAAAAATTAACAATTTCATTGGTGCCTCGTGGATCGAACCCGGGTTGCTCGCATACTGTGAAATTTATAGAGTACGCTAACCATCTGAGCTACCACGGCTCTATATATAATAAATGTTAAATTATTATTGACCTCCTTGGGTAAGCTAAGGAATATCACGAGCTCAAGGTAACAACTAGACCGTGTTCTTCGTTCTTGAGCCCTGTGGTACCCCGCTTGTAACAGTTCCTTATATTTAGAGACTTCAAGATTCTCCCCGATATTACCTACGTAGTTACTGACGACAACAGCTTGCGATCGATTATTTATATAAGACGTGAACCACCTCAGGAGATCGCGGTTTATACAGATCTTGGACAGTTTCAGTAATAGCAAGTTTTTTTTTATATAGGATTAGGGTGACAAACGAGCACACAGTCCACCTGATGGTAAGTGGTTGCTGCGGCCCATAGACATCTACATCTATCCTCTATTACAAATCAAAATGTAGATGCGTTGTCACCTGTGAGGACTATAATGGAATGCCTCATTTCCAGTAAAAAGGGCCTCCGGCCACCTGCACTCACCAAGCGAAACGCAGAAGTAAACCTCTACTTCACGCTGGTATTCTGTGTGGTCGTGGTACCACCCCGGTTCGAGCCGGCCCATCCGTGCGACAGCAAAAGCTGCCGCGTGGCTCTACCACTGACTAAAAAAAGTTATGCTGTATTCTGTCAAAGGATTTACTATAATCGGTATAAACGACATCTATGGTGGCGAGTGTGTGTCTATTGTTTTAGTCAAGAATGTAACAATAGGGCGTCTTTTTAAAAACCTTATAAAAGGAAGCCCAATAGTTATGTTCTTGTTTCATGAAAATTTTATTCCTTATTTTTCCACTCATGTGATGGTGATTTTTTTTCACCAAATTTACATTAGGGATGAGCAAGGGAAAAATTTTATCGATATTTTTTAAACAGTATCGGTATATCGCGTGATAAATATCGATATATTGTCATCATTTACATGATGTAAAGGTAAGGTCCAAAATGTTATACCACATATGAATACTTTTGTACCTCCTTTTGATGTTACATGTTTTGTCATTAATACATCATTTTAAAATATATCGAAATTGATACGAATTCGATACTCTAAAATAAATATCGATATATCGCGATTTAAAATAATGACGATATATATCGATATTATTATTAAAAAATATCGATATTTTGTCATCATTTACATGATGTAAAGGTATGGTCCAAAATTTTATACCACACATGAATACTTTTGTACCTTCTTTTGTTGTTACATGTTTTGTCATTAATACATCATTTTAAAATATATCTAAATTGATACGAATTCGATACTCTAAAATAAATATCGATATATCGCGATTTAAAATAATGACGATATATATCGATATTATTATTAAAAATATCGATATTTCGATATATCTATATTTTTTGCCCAAGCATGATACCACCCGAGGTCTTCATATTTATATGAAACGCTAATGATGTAATTAAAGAATAATTAAAATCGGTTTGTAATTAACCAGTAAAACATACACACAAAAATTAAACATGACTGTGTACAGTTCCGCGTGTGAACTGTGAAATAGGAGTTAGAAGTGAAACATTCAGAAAAAGAGACAGAGATAATAGGAAACACTGTATACTGTATTCTATCTCATTCTTGCGCAGGCTAAATCCTATAGACGTATATGTTTGTCTTTTTTAAACTCGCTTTTTCGTTTCATCGAGTTTCAAATTACAACGATTCTAAGAAGTTTTCATTTCCAAAAATAAACAAGACATCTAGTTGAATTGAGCTTATGTATGATAAGAAATAAAAACTTGCTCAGTCTGCTTTTGAATCTTTCTGTAATCTTTGGTCCATCCCAAACCATATCACGTATTGCATCTGCACGTAACCCGCGTTATTCTTTTAGTTATAAACTAAAGGAATAAGTAAGTTGGAATATAGCCAAGTGACACCGTTCTTGGATCCCTTTCAAATTGCGGAAACTTGTTTTAAAAGAATATAATTGTCTACAGTTTTGCTGTGACTCTGAAACTGAATTCAACCCAATTACATATAATACAGATATCTAATCATTATCTTCATCAGCCTTTAAAAGTCTACTGCTGGACGCTGCTACTGCTGGATTCGTCTTACTCGTCACACTTGACGAGTAAGGCGAATCCAGCATTCGACAAAATGATTGGCTATCGTAGTAACTGATGTACATTTGACGCTACTGCCTATCGCTGGTATTTTACGTCTGGTGTAGACAAGATAGTTGTACCGGTTATTGGAAGCCATAAGATGGCTGGAATGAGGGCTAATAATTTTCTGCTCACCAGATGTCGCTAGTTGACACTGAGGTAAAGTTTTGTGTTGTTGCACAATATAATTTAATTGAGAAGTTGTTTTTTAATAAAAGTTTATCAGTTTCTAGAGTATTATATTAATACACAAAACAATGCGTCAGTGGTTTGCTGTTTAATTTTTTTTGCACATTTTTAACTTTTTTTTAATTAGTAGAAAATATTTATGAATATCCGTGGTTTGGTTTATTTATTTTTAATGTTATTAATATAAAATATAGCTAATAGTACAAAAAGAAACAATAACTTTTACATTTTCCGAACAAATTAACTTCCCCGCTATGAAATCTATGAAATATTATACCTCACTTTCTAGTAGCGCCGCCCTGGTGGCAGAAAAAGTCATGGATGTCCTCATTGCACATGCATTCTATTCTTTATTTTTTCCAATTTTTCAATTTTCACCCCCGAGGACTAACATGCCTCGTTTCCTGTAAAAAGACTGCTCGGTTCTCTACACAAACACAAGCATATAGCTGCTATTTTAGTCTAGTGTCTGTAAGAGCATGGTTCTTCCTCGGTCGAGCAGAACGTGCTACAACCATAAGATAGGTGCTCTACCACGTACAAATAACTGTAACTTATTTTATTTGAAGTAGCTGGCAGCTGTCCATAGACTTTACTATCCAATTTTTTTTATAGGATAGGGTGACAAATTGACACACAGTTACCTGATGGTAAGTGGTTGCTGTGACTCATAGACATCCACAAAAATCTATCCTCAATAAAGAATCAAAATGCAGATGCGTTGTCACTCGTGAGGACTAAGATGGAATGCCTCTTTTCTATTAAATGGGTCTCCAGTTCTCTACACTCACCATACGAAACACAGCGGGGTTAAGCTGCTATTTTACGTTGGCATTTTGTGTGAGCATGGTCCTACCCCAGTCCAGTCGACCCATTCGTACTACAACTATACTATACTAATATAGCTGCAGCATGGCTCTACCACGTAAAATTTTTAGTAAGGTGGACTGAAAGTTCGTCACTTCTATTTTATAAAAAAAAATATTCCCTCTATTGTTCAGCAAGAAACTCTTGAAGTCTCTAAACATAAGCCAGTTCGTCAGTCTATTTTAAATAAAAATTAAATTAAATTGGGTCAATAAAAGTATGAACATGTAATTTCATTTCAACTATATTTCTCTTAAAACGTAGTGATTATATAATCTTTGGTTTCGCTGCACTAACATTATTTTATTTAACAAAAACTTGAGCTTTGTGTGAAACAAATATCTGAAAGAATTTGAATTTCGAACTTCATGTAATTTGCTTTGTTGATGAGATCTACCTTGTATGAAAACTTTTTGCGAATACGTTATATCACTTTGTATTCTTCCTTGCCCCAAAAGCAAAAGTTTTCTAACATTGATTTATGTAACTTTGTTGATGTTAAGTTAAATAAGGATTTATATATTTTTATAAATTTACATAATAATACTATACTGCGATTGTATACGGCTAAAAAATAAAGATATTTTAATAGGGTATAATATAATCTTAGTATAAAATAACTTGATATTGTTTCGCGCCAACATTAAGAGTCCACATAATGCTGTTTTGATGATATTGAGCGATCTGGATCTCGGTATCTATAAGACCTAAGAGTTTGCTATTTGGACACATCAAACTTGGACTTATAATCTTCAAATCTGTTGAAGCAAAAACACGATCCGATAAAAAATTCTCGATTAAAAAAAAAGACGAAAAAGCCTAGTTTTACACATATTTTGAGTTAGATCTATGAAACTTAATGGAATTGAATAATTATTTTTAACCTAATAGATAGGTAATAATATTATCTCAAATCGCGACGATTTATTTTTTTATTTTTCTACGTGGTCTTCTCGTACTTAGCAATTATGTGATTTGGCGCTTGTGTTATTTTATTCTAAGCGAGCACACTCTCTTTTTGTCTCTTGTTTTGCACGCGGTAGTAATAGCGCTATCCTTTTCCATTCGTTCAACCAGTCTGCTGCGGCATCTGTTGCGGGACGAACCTATGTTTGGCGACATTACAGAGAGACGACTATTTATTCATATAATGGCAAGTTATGATTGATGATTTTATTACTTAGTACTCTCTACTCTCTTTACTCTAACAAAATCACTTTGACCTCGTGTTCCCGCGTGACCGCGAGCAGTAGTGTGCAAACGAGTGGCGCGGGGAAGTGGGGGCGAAATTAGAATTTGAGCTGAGGTAGTATAGGCTCTTAATGTCTTGTACATGGCAACACTAGTCACCACTAGCGCCCTCTAGTGTCGAGTAGCAGAACTAGGAGAGTCAAGATCCTTCTAGAAATTTCGGGACCGATATGTACTCGAACATTTTTTTTTTAATTTAAAAAACTTAAATGTAACACCTTAAGGTAAATGGTACATAGGGCGGACTTAATGCCATATGGCATTCTCTGCCAGTCAACCCTGGGTGCCAAAGACAATTGTAGGCAGGTGCGAAACATAATACATAAATAAAGTGTATTTATATTAAAATATAATATATATACATAGTACATACATACACAACATGTATTATATATATATATATATATATATATATATATATATATATATATATATATATATGTATATTTATATATATTTAAATATATATAACATATATTTACATACAATAATACATATATACATATATATAATGTGTATAAATGCTTATAAACTTCATAAATATCCGTATTAATATATAAATAAATAAATATTTGAAAAAAAGAAAAATGTCAGTTAGTAAGTAATGTCGTCGTAGAAGTAATTTAAATGAATTTCTATTTGTAGCATTCTTAATATCATCGGGGAGGGTGTTCCAAAGATGTATAATTTGTATCGTAAACGAGGACCTGAAAAAATTAGACCTATGCTGTGGAAACCTTATCCTCAGACGGTTTGATTGTCGTGGTATTCGACCGTCAATCGAATGAAGAAAATGAAAGTTATCCTTAAGATGGGAAGGCGACCTTGGATCGTTTAAAATTGAATAAAGTACAAGTAATATTCTAGAGCATCGCCTTTGACGTATAGGTAGCCATTTAAGCTTTGAACGATAGGAAGATATGTGGTCATACTTACGTAAACCGAAAATAAACCTTATGGAATTATTAAGAAGGCGCTCCAACTTGTTTAGAAGATTTTGTGACAAATCTGAGTAACATACATCTGCATAATCTATAATAGGTAGAATGAGGGAATGAACAAGTGTAAGCTTGGTTTTGAAAGGTAGGAAATTTTTAAGACGATAAAGTGAACGCAAGGTGGCAACAACTTTACGACTTACTTCAGAGATCTCCAATTTCCAGGTCATAGTTTTGTCCATGTACAAGCCAAGATTTTTTATGGAATCACAATATGGAATCAGAGTTCCATTATAAATTACGGGAGAAAGATTTCCATAATCAATCTTAGCCAATAATTGTGAACTTCCAAAGATTATAGCTTTGCATTTGGCTGGATTAACTGAAACGCCATATTTATACGACCATTCTCTAATAGCTTCCAGGTTATTATTTAGTTTATGCACTACATAGTTGAGGTTATTTAAGTCTGACTGCACATAGAGCTGAAGATCATCCGCATACAGATGGTACGAACAATCTAAAACTGAGGAGATAGAGTTTATAAATAAGGAAAACATAATAGGAGAAAGTATTCCGCCTTGCGGCACACCAGATTCAATTTCAGCCCATGCAGAAAAACGCTGACCTGAACGAATCAATTGCTGCGGCCGCTAATGTAAGAAAAGAACCACTCCAAGGCTGGGGATGAAAATTTAAGGTGTTTCAGGATAGATAGGAGGATACCATGATCTACCGTGTTGAAAGCGTCTGAAAAGTCAATAAGCGCTACCACTGTTAATTTCTGCTCATCCAAGACATTTCTTATATCGTCTGTGACTTTGATAAGCGAAGTGGTAGTGCTGTGACCAGAGCGAAACCCCGATTGAAATTCATTCAGCAGATTATGTTTTGCAATGAACACAGATATTTGCTTAAAAACACAGGCTTCCAGAACTTTAGAGAGGTATGGGAGAATTGAGATAGGACGAAAATGATTAGGGAGTACAGGATTAAGTATTTTAGGAAGGGGTCGTACAAAAGCCTTTTTCCATGCAGAAGGGCATTGACCTGAGTCCAGAGAATAATATATAATGTGTGTTATAGCTGGAAGTAGGTACCATAGATAAGTATCATAGATATCATTTGCTTACTAATTGCATCATAACCCACAGCCTTAGATTTAATGGCTAACAGAGCTTTTTTTATTTCATCCTGAGTAATACGGGAGAAATAAAAGTCAGGGATCCGGAGAGGCTGCATTGATTATATAGAAGCAATAGTTTAAGAACGGGCTTGAGGGTCCAGAGAAGTAATAGAAACAAAATGACGATTAATGTCATCCAAATTAAGAGAGGAGCCATATTCCGGGGAATTACATTTATTAATTCCGAGAGATCTAAGGAATTTCCACACATCAGTGGGCGAAGAATTAGTTATTTTGTCATGAATGTAGCGGCGTTTAGCATTTCGTACCACCTGATTGCATCTGTTTCTTAGCAATTTAAAGTTACACCAATTTTGTTCACATTCTAGATTCTAGATGTTGCTACAGTAGAAGGTTCTGGAAACTATCTGAGGCCCTATATAAGGCCGGTACCCACGGTAGACCACGACTGAGTCAGTATTGAATTGGCGATACAAGAGAATACTGCGAAGCGAAATACCGGCGAACTAAAGTGATCAAATAGTGCAACTGTATTTTATTATTAGTGTGATTTTAAGTTGTAATTAGTGTAGTGTAATTAAAGTGTCAATTTTGGTAATTCAATCGGTAGTTTTTAATTGTCTCGAACCCCAAGCTCGTAACAATTGGTGTCAGAAGTGGGATGAAATATGCCGATTTTACCTAAAGACGACACGGAGGGTATTCGTACCCGAAGTCAACGCCAACAGGAGACGGACCAGAGACGATTTGGTGGTGCAACGTCACAGACGTCGGCGGGCCAGTTGCTGACCGCGGAGGCTGGCTCGTCAGCAGCCCCTGCATCTGCAGCACCTGACTTAGGTTCTCTGATGGCGATGCTGCAGGAAAAGGCTCGCCGACAGGAGGAACAGGCCCGCCGACAGGAGGAACAGGCCAACCGACAGGAGGAACAGGCCCGTCGGTTGGAAGAGCAGCTCAAACGCAATAAGGAAGAGCAGATACTTCTCATGAAGGATCTTCACGCTACCTTCGGAAAAGAGATAAGGGAGGTGAAGGATAAGGTTGCTCAATATGACAACCGCCTGTCGGAAGCTGAAACCCGAATCGACCAAGTGTACACTCGGGTTGACAACGTGATGGCTGACGTGAAGAATACGCTGGACGACCTCAAACTTGGGGATGGAGTTACAGCTCCCGTGGTTGCTACAACACCTTCGCTACGTGGATTCAAAATTCCGCCGTTTGACGGGACTTCTTCCTGGTCGGCCTACAAAATCCAATTCGAGGCTGTCATGAAGGCGAACGGCTGGAATAAAAGTCAGGCCATGACTGCTCTCTCCCTAGGCCTGCGCGACCAGGCCTTAACTGTTCTGGAAGCTCTCGGTAAGGAAGACGTTTTTCGTGCGCAGCTCAGAGATCGCGTGCAACGCAGTAACGAAAACCTGCAGCAGTGGGCCCTTGAGGTGGAGAAGCGGGTTCGAAAAGTATACCAGTCTGTACCTGCGCTCATTTTAGGGAACCTGGTGCAGGCATTCATCGACGGCATCCGCGACCTTGAAGTCAGAGCTGCTGTGAGGCTCGGGCACCACGAGACGCTTAAGGACGCCTTGATCCATGCACTGGAGGTGGAAGCCGTGCGGCAGGATCATCATTCCCATCGCGTCAGGGAGGTTGTTGCAGCTACAGTTCGGGACCGTAATAATGGCTACAGCCCTAGGTGCTACGTCTGTGGAGAAAGGGGCCATCTTCAATCCAGCTGCCCTAAGCGAACTGTAGAAAGGGAAGGTGAACGATATCGAGAGGGTAGTGAGGCTAACAGCACTGCCCATCAGCAGCAGGGAAACTGGAAAGTGGCTCGAACCTTGGTCAAAACCGCCGACATCTCAGGAGTACGTGTGCTGAAACTTTGTGATCAGGAACAGATTATAGAAAAAGGCACATTGGTTGGTACTAGTGAGGAAGTGGATTGGTTGCGTCGGTGCCAATATCTATCGACTGGGACCACCAGCAAGGATAGACAAACGAGAGTGACCACACTTTTAGAAGACTGTCGCAGCGTTCTCTCTCCGAATGAAATGGTCAAGGCGAAGAAATTGTTACTCAAGTACGCCGATGTTTTCTCGTCAAACGAAGCTGACATAGTAAAGACTGGCTTAGTTCAATACAAAATAAACACAAAAGAAGAATTGCCTATCCGCCACGGACAAGAAGATTGCCTGTAGCACGTGAAAAGGAAGTGGAAACCATGATTGAGGGAATGGTGAAGGATGGTGTTATTGAACCATCATCTAGTCCATGGTGTTCACCTATGGTGCTGGTAAAGAAGAAGGACGGAAGCATGTGGTTTTGTGTTGACTACCGCCATCTGAATGACGTTACGAAGAAGGACAGCTATCCCTTGCCAAGAATTGATGACACGCTGGACATGCTTACAGGCGTAAAGTGGCTTAGTACGCTGGACCTGAAAATTGGCTACTGGCAAGTTGAAATTTACCCTAAGGACAAGGAGAAAACTGCATTCTCCACAGGAAAGGGTCTGTGGCAATTTAAATTCATGCCTTTCGGATTGTGCAATGCTCCAGCAACGTTTGAAAGGAGGAGCTTGTACTTACCGGGCTAATTGGAGATGCCTGTCTGGTCTACTTGGATGACATCATCATCGTAGGCCGTAAGTTTGAGGAACACCTTCAAAACCTGGAACGTGTGCTCATGAAGATCCAGAGTGCCAACCTCAAGTTGAGTCCGAAGAAGTGCTCACTATTCAAACAGCAAGTTAGCTTTTTGGGGTATGTAGTGTCGGAAGAAGGTATCCGCATGGACCCAGAGAAAATTGCCGCTGTCAAGGATTGGCTGGTTCCAAAAGACAAGACACAGGTTAGAGCATTTTTGGGTTTGTTCTCTTATTATCGGCGATTTGTGAAGAACTTTGCAGATATAGCCAAACCTCTGCACAAGCTAACCGAGGAGAAGCGACGTTTCTGCTGAGATGAAAGATGCGATATTGCATTCCAGGCGTGCAAAAGTCTGTGCAAAACACCAATTTTGGTGTACCCTGATGCGGGCAAGAAATTTATAGTTGACAAAGAAGCAAGTGATATAGGACTTGGCGGCGTGTTGTCTCAACGGAATAGTGATCAAGATATTGTGATAGCATACTTCAGCAAGTCGTTGTCAAAGCCGGAAAGGTACTATTGTGTCACAAGACGGGAATTGCTTGCTGTGGTAAAGTCCTTGCAGCATTTTAGCAAATATCTTCTGGGGCGGAAATTTCACTTACGAACTGACCATGCTGCACTGAAATGGCTATTGCAGTTCAAATACCCGGAAGGACAAGTTGCGAGATGGATTGAACTACTACCGGAATACGACTTTGTGATCGAACATCGCAGCGGGAAATGCATTGTCAAGAAGACCTTGCCCCGAAGATTGCAAGCATTGTACTAGGCAAGAGGGTAAGGAAGTGGTATCTGTGAGGCTACACAAGACAGGCCAGCTCAGCAATGAGTGGAAGGACAGCCCACAACATGCACAGCAGAAAGATTCGGACATTAAGCCGATTCTGGAATGAATGAAGGCCAGTGCTCCTAAGCCCAAGTGGAGCGACGTCTCAGCGATGAGTTCAACCACGAAAAGCTATTGGGCCCAATGGGACAGCTTGCTGATTCAGGATGGAGTCCTGTGCCGTAAATGGGAAAATGGTCGGGGAGACAGTTGTCATTTGCAAATGGTTGTCCTTAAGGCTAAAGTACCGGATGTTCTACAGCTGTGCCATAGTCGTTGTTCAGGAGGCCACCTGGGGGTTAAACGAACTGTACTGAAGATCCTAAAACGGTTTTACTGGGTCCACTGTCGTGACGATGTCGAGGACTGTTGCCGCAAATGTACAAGTTGTGCGGCTGTAAAGGGACCTCAAATTCGTAGTAGAGGCGCATTGAAATTGTACAATGTTGGTGCACCATGGGCCATTGGCGTTGCGGGGCCGTTTCCGGAAAGTGAAATTGGTAACAAGTATTTCATGGTTGTGATGGATTACTTCACTAAGTGGCCAGAAGTCTTCGCATTCATTCAAATTCCAAATCAAGAAGCTTCAACAGTTGCAGATAAACTAGTTTATGAAGTCTTCTGTCGTTTTGGAGTACCTTTAGAGATTCACAGCGATCAAGGAAGGAATTTTGAGTCTCAAATATTCCAGGAAACTAGGCGAGTTATGGGTACCCATAAAACACGAACAACTTCTTACCACCCACAATCTGATGGAATGGTAGAATGATTTAATCAGACATTGGAGAGGTACCTAGCAAAAGTTGTGGAAAAACGGAAACGAGACTGGAACAGGCACATACAACTGTTTTTGTTGTCATATCGAAGCGCTGTTCACGAAAGTACATCAGTGACACCAGCTTTCGCAAACTTTAGGAGAGAATTACGGCTGCCTGCAGACCTGATCACCGGAATACCACCTGATGGCCCACGCAGTATAACTGATTATGCAAATGACTTGCGGAACAAAATGAATGATATTTTTGAGCACTTGAGACAGACGGGCCAGCAAACGTCTGAGAAGATGAAAACACGGTATGACTGCAACATGAACAACAAGGGCTTTGACGAAGGTTCACTAGTGTGGTTACACAATCCAATTCGCAGCAAAGGGAAATCTCCTAAGCTTCAAGCTAAATGGGACGGACCGTACCGGATTGTGAAAAGGATCAATGACGTAACCTACCGGATACAGAAAGGTGCCAGAGGTACTCCTAAGATCGTCCATATGGATCGACTGGCGCGTTATTATGGGGCCAATAATGCTCGAGACGAGCATGTCTTAGGAGGGGGCAGTAATGCGCGCCACCATTAATGTCTTGTACATGGCAACACTAGTCACCACTAGCGCCCTCTAGTGTCGAGTAGCAGAACTAGGAGAGTCAAGATCCTTCTAGAAATTTCGGGACCGATGTGTACTCGAACATTCTAGATGTCGCTACAGTAGAAGGTTCTGGAAACTAACTGATGCCCTATATAAGGCCGGTATAGACCACGACCAAGTCAGTATTGAATTGGCGATACAAGAGAATACTGCGAAGCGAAATACCGGCGAACTAAAGTGATCAGTGGTGCAACTGTGTTTTATTATTAGTGTGATTTTAAGTTGTAATTAGTGTTGTGTAATTAAAGTGTCAATTTTGGTAATTCAACCGGTAGTTTTTAATTGACTCGAACCCCTAGCTCGTAACAATATGCACCATATCTTTTCCGCATACGGTCTCTTATTTTTTATGATTAGGCGGCTTCGACCAAACTTAGTATAAGTCTTATCCTGAGAATAAAATCACTAAATACTCTCGATTTAGAGAAGTTTCGTTTTACCAAATCTTAACCCAGGTATAACTATCTATCCGAGAGTAAATTGTTATACCGCCAAAATTCATGGAGTAAACAAGTTATCCCAGAGTATTTTAATGGCGGCTGCTAAATTTTAACAGCTGTTTTCGTATGCTTTGTTGAAAAAGTAGGATATTAAATTACCGTTGTGCATTTATAATTTCTTGTATTTTAGTGATAACTGTAGGGATCATTTTTTGAAATAATGCAACATTTACAAGAATAAGATTAGAAGAATAATCAGCTAACAACTTGACTCGTGTTAATATTCCAGTCTTCAGTGACAGTCGACAATAATACATTTTTTATATATTATAATCCGGCAAAACTAAGTGGACAGAAAATCTTGCAATGCGCTATATAAACAATTGTATTTCGATTTTAGTTGGCTTACATGTTCATTCATTTTTCATTCACTAACTTTAGAGTAACAATACCCAGTATTAACTCCTCTACGTTTGTGTTGGAAAAACGCAAACGAAGTTATCTGAGACTAAGACCAAAGAGTAAAATTATTCGAGGGTTAGTTACTCTGGAATAACATGGTATTTGGTTGAATCCGCCCTAAGGCAGGTAGGTACAGGTAAGGTGAGTTACAATATTGTATAGTCGTACATATGTATTAGTAATGTATGTATTAATTTTGTATATATGTATATATTTATATCTATTATATTAAAAATTATAATAAAAACAAAAAACTAAAACTAGTAACTTAATTATCATACAGTCCTACTACCCGCGGTATCGTGCCAAGAACGCTGGCTGCGTTTCCCCGCTGAATGGCTATACTTAGCCTTTGAGCGAGAAAATAACCAGCCCTCTTATCACCAGCAGCAACGACCAGCCGCGGATGGAGTTCCTTTAGGAACTTCACCGCACGTGGACTCCACGGACCGATAGTCTCTACAGCAAATGGCACAAATATGTAGTCATCTCTCAGATACTCATATTTGCGCCACTCAGTTCAGCTGCCTCTGATGCCGCCCCGGCTCTAAACGAGGTACCCCTGAGATGAGAACTCGCCAAAGCGTCTACGCAGGTAGCGTCTCACACTAGGGCTTTACTTCTCTCCCAAGGGACCAATGTCCTACCGTCCAGTCTCTTACCATCGTCTCTAAATATTCCACAAGGCTCTAAAACCGAGGGAACATTTATAGAGACAAGAGCCTTTCGGGTGCCATCGTTAAAAGGCCCGTGCCGTGAAAAACTACCAGCACTTTTCTTACATGAAAGTCCGTGGAGCCCAAACTTGTTTACGCTGCTACCACAGAGGCACTGATGGGGTTGACAAATCGCCTTTCCTAGTCGGATACCTACGGCGATGGTATCCGACTAGGAAACTAGATGGCTTAGTCAAAACAGCTAGAAGGCGTGGCTGATCTTGGTCACTATGGAAATTAAGAAACAAATCTTTCTGCACGCTCTGTACCAACGGAATATCCCACTGTTTTTGTTGGTTGACTTCTAGTGAAAGTTAATATGGAAAGATACGAATATATATAATATATGTTTTTACTTACAATATTATATCATAATATATAATAATATGTATTTATTTTAGTTTCTATTCTTATCTTCTCTATTTTATGGTTCCGTACCCAAAAGGTGACCAACGGGACCTTATTAGCTTATTACTAAGCCTCCGCTGTCTGTCCGTCCGTCTGTCAGCGGGGTGTATCCCATGATCCGTAATAGGAAGACAGTTGAAATTTTCACAGAGTATTTCTGTTGCCGCTATAACAACATACATATAATAAAAATAAAAATGAACTAAAAATTAAAGGGGGCTCTCCTACTAGAAACGTGTTTTACGGAACCTTTCGTGCGCGAGTCCGATTCGCACTTAGCCGGTTATTTCCTATTTTTTGAATTGGTACCCCTACGTCAAATTCTCACCACTCCATGGGTTGACTGGTATAGAATGCGTTTTGGCATTAGGTACGCCCTTTGCATCCTTTTTTTTCTAAGGGAATGCAAAAAAGATTTTAAATAAAAATAATAAAATATGTATATGACGCAATGTAGGGAATCTAGTGATACCTGCACTATATTTTTTTAGCTAAAAATAAACGGCCCATGTTTGAATTCCGAATATTTAAATATCGAAACTATTACAACAACTTCAAACATGAAAAATTAATGACAGATTTTCATTTTGGTTGACATGAAACACATTTGTTGTTTACTGTGAAAAAAACATGAATCTAAAATGTATGCAAATCTAGAACGTTAATTAACATCTCGCTGCTGAAATATTAACCTTTATATTAACACAGTAAACTGGATTTCCGGGCCAGTGAGTTAGTCCCGTATTGCTCGTATCTTGCATCCGCTAGCACCTCCTTTCAGTTAATAGTGAAAACACAAACATTGTCCCGTAAAGCGCATATTACAATTTTTTTGCTAATTCTTACTGTTTAGATAATTTAGATAAAGTGTGTAGAGGCGGTGAAGGTGCATGCACTACCCGATATCGTTCCGTGCGCGTCGTAAGTGACAACAGAGGGAAATAAAACAGATTTATGCGTGGTAGAGCCATGTTGCAGCTATATTAGTATTATAGTTGTGGCACGAATGGGTCGGCTCGACCGGAGAAGGACCACGCTCTCACAGAATACCAGCGTAAAATGGCAGCTTGACACTGCTGTGTTTCGTATGGTGAGTGTAGAGAACCGGAGACCCTTTTTACTGGAAAAGAGGCATTCCATCTCAGTCCGCACGGGTAACGACGCATCTGCATTTTGATTCTTTATTGAAGATAAATGTAGATGTCTATGGGCCATAGCAAACACTTACCATCAGGGACTATGTGCTCGTTTGTTACCCTTTTTCTATAAAAACAGGAGATGGCCTGTAGCACTTTCCTCGTAATTACTTAAAATAAATATCTATATAGAAATATAAATTAAAGTAAGTCTACGGGCGAAGCCTATATTCAGCAGTGGTCTACTGATAGCTTGTAATAGATGAATAGACGAGCTGTAGCATATGACCATATAGCTTTTATACTATCTTTATATCATAAAACTTTTGAAAGGGTAATATTTTTGTCACTCTGAGTGACAAAAAGCATTCATTCCTGCAACTGCTGGTAAGTAGACCAAACAGTTAGCACACTGCATAATGTAATTTTTAACATTCGCTATACTCGTATAGCGCCAATCATTTGTTCTATTTACAATTATTTTCTCCTATATCTTTAACACTTAGTGACTTGTTATTATTGATCTATAGACAAATAAATAAAATTGAAGTGTCTGTTTGTTCACTGCCCAGAACTTTCCCAACACCGTAATCCCGTGATTGATAAATAAAACTTCTTGTATGGCGTATAACGATTATCTGTATTTTGAAAATTGTAAGCTATATAATGTTCTATGAGGCAAACCATACCGTGATGTAATATTACAAGTGACACCATCTAGTGAAAGATATAAATGTTAGAAAAAGAACAAACCAGAAATAATTATTTAACAAAACTTTGTTCACAAGAACAGACGAAATTAATAAATAATACATAAAATAAATCTACAATTTTATTTACATATTTCCTTCAAACTATCTTCATGTCTTTAACATTCCGCCCACCAAGGACAACTGTCCTTAATCCTTTTAGTTTGAAGTGTAAAGCAAGGTAAATAACAATATTCAACTAATTAAAATTATAAAAAACGATAATTTCACACTGAATAATAATGTGTAAAATTAGCAAATGAAGATAAAATATGAACTAAATAAAATATCACTTATCTTCACAAATTGGTAATACAATTAATTTTGACACAGGCCGTTTTATGATCGAGTTTTTAAAACGTAAACTTACAACACGCGTAACTTTGTCCACACCTGGATGTTTTTCCACAATACGCCCTAATAACCACCTAGCGGGAGGCAAGTCTGTTTCCCTTACTAAAACAACATCTCCAATTTTTGGTTCAGGATTTGAATGCGCCCATTTGTACCTGTGCATAAAATGGGTCAAGTATTCTTGAGACCACTGTTTCCAAAAATCTTGTATCATGCGCTGGCAAAGGTGCCATCGTCGTAACAGATTAATAGAAGTGTCATATTGATGATCTGGTGCCGGAATTAATGGTTCGCCTACAAGGAAATGACTTGGAGTTAAAGCAAAATATTCACCTTTATCGTCTGTTATAGATGTCATAGGCCTAGAATTTAGGCAAGCCTCAATTTGCGTTAAGATTGTTGACATCTCCTCATAAGTTAATGTAGAGTTTCCAATCACTCTTTTTAAATGATATTTGGTTGATTTTATGCCAGCTTCCCATAAACCTCCGAAGTTAGGAGCTTGTGGTGGGTTAAAATGCCACTTTGTATCGTGTGATTCCAACCATTCTCCAGTTTTACTGTTTCTTGACTTTTCTTCATTAAAAAGTTGCTTGAGTTCCCGAGCTGCACCAACGAAATTAGTACCATTGTCACTAAATAATTCCATGCAGTGACCTCGTCGTGCAGTGAATCGCCTAAATGCTGCTAGAAAACTTTCAGAGCTCATGTCGCTTACAACCTCTAGATGAATTGCTCGAGTAGCCATACAAATGAATAAACATATATAGCCTTTATATGATCGATTGCTTCGGCCTTTTGAAACCCTTATGTTGATCGGCCCCGCATAATCCACACCACTACATGAGAAGGCTCTGCTTGGCCTTACTCTTGAAGGAGGTAACTGGCCCATCAGCTGAGTTTGGTTTTGAGCGGAAAAACGTATACAAGTAACGCATTTTCGAAAATGATTTTTTACAAGCGATTTATCTCTAAGTATCCAATATTTAGATCTCAGGTAATTGATCATTACTTGAGGTCTACCGTGTAGTGTTCTAATATGAGCCTCACGGACGAGGAACCCAGCTAAATAAGAATCGTGAGGAATCAATGCTGGATGTTTTGTATCTCTGTCGACTGTAGCATGATAAATCCGTCCACCAATTCGAAGTATGCCCTTGTCGTCTAAGAATGGATTAAATGAGATAAGTTTACTTTTCTTTTGTATAAAATTACCCTTTTTTAATGTTTCTATTTCCTCATTAAATTCTTTTATTTGTGCTTTCTTTATCATTATATGTAATGCTTCATTTATTTCTTCTGTTTTCAAATATGCACTAATATCCTTTTTCTTTTTCAGGAATCTTCGGCAATAGGCAACCACTCTTAGCAGTTTCATCAAAGAAGAAAATTTATACCACATGGCATCTTGATCATCGACAGTATTTACTGCTGCATTGTGTATTTTTACAATCCTTTCTTCTATGTTTGTATTCACAAATTTAGAAAAAGGATAATCAATTTTCTTATTACGTAACCAGGATGGACCTTCTAACCAAAGTCGATGATTAGCGATTTCAGATGGAGCAATGCCACGAGATGCGCAATCAGCGGAATTGTCTTCTGACTGCACATGAAACCAGTGAGTACGATCTAAATATTGTAATATTTCCGCCACTCTGTTACCGATATATGTTTTCCACCTACTTGGATGAGAGCTTAACCACGCCAATACTATTTCTGAATCAGTCCATGCCTTCAAGTGATTTTTAGAAATTCCCAGAACTTCAGAAACTTCTATAAGTAATTTAGTTAGTAAAAGAGCTCCACATAATTCAAGTCTAGGTATAGATAATTGACTATTAGGAGCTACCTTAGACTTGCCAGTTACCAGATTTACATGGACTTGTCCATCACTATCAATAACTCGCATGTAGACAACTGCACTGTATGCTAATGAAGACGCATCTGAAAATCCATGTAGCTCAACAAGCTCATTGTTGTTTTCACATTTCATCCAACGAGGTAACCTGAACTCGGTAAGTTTGGATAATTCATCTCTATATGTAAGCCAATAATTCAAAAAATGTGGAGGTAATTCTTCATCCCAATCTAATTTTTCTAACCACATCTTTTGAATAAAAACCTTTGCGCTGACTATACTTGGTTGTATCCATCCTAATGGATCATACAAACGTGAAATATCAGATATGACTTTTCTTTTAGTAACTGGGAATGATAACGGTGGAAGTCTGACTGCATATTCAAACTCATCGTTTTTTCGATTCCAGGTAAGTCCCAAAATTTTATTTACAGGCTCTTCTTTTAGTTCCAAAATTTTCTGATCACTATTTTCCTTCTTCTCATTCCGTATAGTATTCAAAAATGTATCGTTATTGCTTGACCATTTCTGCAATTCAAATCCACCTTTGTTGAGTAATTTATTAATCTGATAATATAATTTTGTAGCTTCCTTCTCGTTTTGACATCCAGACATTAAGTCATCTACATAAAAATCTCTTTTGACTATTTCAGCTGCTAAAGGTATATTTTGTCCTTCATCAATAGCCAACTGAATCAAACTTTTGATTGCTAAGTATGGAGCTGAAGAGGTACCAAATGTCAATCTTAGTAATCTGTATTCTTTTAACTCTTGTTCGCTATTCTCACGCCACAAAATGCGTTGAAAATCAGTATCCTTTTGATTTACCTTAACCTGTCGGTACATTTTGACAACATCTGCAATAAAACAAACTGGATGAGTTCTCCATCTCATGATAATATGGCGTAAATTAGATTGAAGTTTAGGGCCAACCATCAAATCATCATTTAAAGATTTTCCATTTACACCTTTACATGAGGCATCAAAAACTATACGCACTTTAGTTGTCTCCCTATCTTCTTTTATAACAGCATGATATGGTAAGTAAATAGCTGGTAAATCTAATTCTTCTTTTGGTACTATCTCCATGTGATTTAAGTGCAAATATTCGTCAAAAATTTTCTTAAACTCTACATTCATATCAGAATTCTTCTGTAACCTTTTTTCTAGAGAAGCAAACCTACGAAGCGCAATTTGTTTTGATTTTCCTTGTAAACATAATGGATGTTCATTTCGAAACGGAAGTCGAACTATATATCTTCCATCATTATCCCTTATCGTAGTCGATTCATATAATCGTTCACAATTTTGTTCCTCTTCCGTTAAAATTGTCTTAGATAAATTTGGTTCGGCTTCCAATTCCCAAAATGAGCGAATTAAACTATCGAGATGAACTTCACCATGTAAACTCACTACGTTACAGTAAGGTGTATTAGAATGCAACTTTCCACTTAATATCCACCCCAAAGATGTATTTTGAGCTACTGTAGATCCAGAGGGATATTTAACTAGTCCTTCCATAATGATAAGTGCATAAACTTCTGCCCCTAATAAAATGTCAATTTTATTAGGTTTGTGGAAACTTGGGTCTGCCAAGTTGAGTTGTTTCAGCTCTGGCCAATGCAAGAGATCAACATTAGTAGAAGGTAAGTACGATGTCAACTTTTCTAAAACATATGCTGTCACATGTAGACATGAATTTGTATCGTACCTTGAATGAATTGTCAAATCTACTGTAGATTTTGAGACCAAACTCTTTTCTGCTCCTAAACCTGAAACCATAACATTTGTCTTAGTCTTTTTTAACCCGAGTAACTGTACCGCCGACTCTGTGATAAAGCTGGCCTGCGAGCCTTGATCTATCAATGCTCGCATTGTTTGATAGTCATTTCTATATTTCACGTTCACTAAAGCTGTAGCTAGTAAAACATGATGAATAGGCTCCTTTAAGAAATGACTTGCTATATTTTGATGAGATTCCTCTAAGGTTTCTGGTTGTAAGGCTGTGGGATGCCCAATTTTTACCGATTCCTTCCCTCTAGATACATCCGAATCATTATTGCCATTTATTGGGATTACATTTTTGGGATGCAAAAGTGAATGATGTCGTCTACGACATATTTGGCATGAGGTGGTTATACGGCACTGTTTTACTGAATGATTATTACCTAAACAATTGAAGCATAACCTGTTTTGTTGGACAAAGTTACGTTTATCAAAACATTGTAAACCTGAAAATCTTTTACAATTACTGATCCTATGATCACCATTACAATATACACAAGGTGATGGATTGATATGAAGGTTTACAAGTGCATTAGAATTTTTTATGTTACATACATTGCTGTGATTAGATAACTTTTTTATTGTACCTTTTGAATCTAGAAACTCCAAAGAATGGTATTTATTTTCCAAAAACTCTTTAAATTGAGAAAAAGATGGTAGTTCCTTTGACCTAGAGACAGTTTCACTTACTCTCGACTCCCATTGTTTGTGAGTTTCTTGATCCAGCTTAGAACAAACAATATAAATTATAATTAAGTCCCAAGAATCCGTATTAATACCAATGCTTTTAAGCCCGTTTAAAGTATCAGTCGTATTATCAAGTAATTCTTTTATAGCAGTTGCAGACTCTGTTGTAACGTTCCTTTGACTAAAAAACTTTTTCAAAATACAATTTGCCAAAAACTGTTTATTGTCATATCTATCTTGTAAAGTTTTCCAACACTGTTCGTAATTTTCATTTGTAATAGGAATGTGACGCAATAACTTTTCAGCTTCACCTGTCAAATATCCTTTCAAGTAATGAAGCTTCTGTACATCTTCCATAGAACTCTTATGAATGAGTGATACAAATAAATCCCTGAAACTCATCCATTCGGAATATTGTCCTGAAAAGGTTGGAATCGAAATCTTAGGCAATTTTACATTAGAAGATGACATTATAGGCTTATCATATACAATTCCAGGTTGTTCCAAAAGTTGGTCTAATTTTTCTTTCATTTCCGCAATAAAATCAATATAAAACATTTCTGTTTCTTGAAAGTGATCATTTTTAATGTAGTCCGACGCTGATACGTCTTGGTTGCTTTTAATAATTGCAGAATGATTGCTTGAAAATTCAGTCCATTTTTCTTCCACTAATTTTATTCTGGTTTCAATATTACGAGCTGTTAATCGTTCTTTAGGACTTTTCTTATAATTTATTTTAGCTTTATTTAATTGATTTATAATTTCTGTCTGAAGCTTTATGAATTCCATGTTTTCAAAGCAATTTTTATAGGTTATAATTTTTTCAATAAATTTTTTCTAAGTCAATGTTATTTGCTTCGAAAATTTTCTAAGTGTTTGTATTTTATTTTTTACCTTTTTTGAAAATTTAGCATAGGTTCCCCGTGTGTTCAATTTTTCTTAATCTATTCTAAGTCCACTACACTTAGAAAATTCTAGCAATTTAACACGAAATTTTTCTAAGTCCGAATTTATCCAATAATTGCACTATGTTAATAACGCAGCAATGTACTTACAATTATTTCTTCAATGTACCTAAAAGACACCATATACTACTCTTTTGTTGTCCTTTTCTTACGCCTGCTGCAAGGTGTGACGTCGCAGTTGGTTTCTTTTCACACTCCGAAGATCGCCTCGTGGATGTTCGTGTTCCGTCGCTAACAGCGTTGTCTTCCAATTTTGTAAATGGAAGATGTATCCCTCTACGACATCCCGACGCCGTGTCTTGTAGTCGCAAAAATGATGTAGCACAGATCAACCTCAGCCTTAAGTATCCGAACTCGAAGGACCAATGTTCACTGCCCAGAACTTTCCCAACACCGTAATCCCGTGATTGATAAATAAAACTTCTTGTATGGCGTATAACGATTATCTGTATTTTGAAAATTGTAAGCTATATAATGTTCTATGAGGCAAACCATACCGTGATGTAATATTACAAGTGACACCATCTAGTGAAAGATATAAATGTTAGAAAAAGAACAAACCAGAAATAATTATTTAACAAAACTTTGCTCACAAGAACAGACGAAATTAATAAATAATACATAAAATAAATCTACAATTTTATTTACATATTTCCTTCAAACTATCTTCATGTCTTTAATGTAATGTCGAAATAACAGCTTTTTACTATATGCATATGAAAGTATATACAGTACCTATAACAAAAACACGATTTTTAAAATTTCTGTCTTTCTGTTTGTTCCGGCTAATCTGCGAAACGGCTGGACCGATTTTGACCGGACTTTCACTGGCAGATAGCTGATGTTGCGACACCCAGTGCGATGCACAGTGCAACTCTAACACGTGGAACAATTTTTGGACCGTCAGGATATATATACAGTTTCGCTATTTCTTCTCTGGTAACTCTATTACTTTACAAAAATTACGTTTACATACAAGATCTTAACGCTTACATCGAAAAATAAAAGTATTCATATTTTCAATTTCAGAATTTTAAATATAAAAGCCTAATTACACTCTAAAGCAGTTAAAACAACACAAAGGCTCTTTTCATACAGGGCATTGTTAAAACACAATACCACCCCATACGTGAACCGATTAAAGCTCTCCACAACGTCGATTGTAGGTAATTATCAATTGTGTCATAGCAACGTTTTATTTGATAATTTATACATATGAATAAAATCGGTGTGTCTGTATCGAAATAACTTCCTTTTATTGACCCGAGGGGTTGTTTTCATGCCATTAGCACATGAACAATCATTTATAAATTTTTTGGATTTCAATCCGTGGTAATATTCGGAATGGCTGAACCAATTGTAATGAAATTTTACGAAAAGATAGATATAGCAATGGCGTGATTGGTCTAGGCCATATTCTATTAAAAATATAGTATTTTAATCCAATTAACTTAAATCTAAATATGGCCACATTAATATAAACTACCCAGGTGAAGCCGAGAGGGATAAATAATTCAGAATAAAAACTCAGACCTACAAAGAAAGAAAGACTCTCGACACACACTCGTGCAAATATCTTTTTTCTTTCTTTCATTTACAAACCGTTATTTCACTTCAGGACGCACACATATGTACCCATGTTATTATTGGTTGCAAAAGATTTTAGATGGTTATTTGTACGTGAGTGAGTGTTCTTAAGTTATGCATGGTTTTGCATCCCTTGAAATGTTCGCAGCGCTCCGTATTTCTTCATTTAATGGTGTGAGTATATAATATATTTAAGACATTTTAACAAATATATAATTTCCGAGTTAGACATCGCCACTACACGCGAAACAAAAGGAATCCTAAAAAAATATTCGTTCGTTTTAGTCACAACTTACAAACAACATTATAAATCTGCTTTTAGTATTTATTGTTTAAATATAGTGTTCGTATGATACATAATATATGTGGAAATTTAAAATTCCAGTCTAGATTACTTCTTGAGTTTAACTCCGCAACAAAAATCTAGCCTGAAAATATTGATGAACCATTTCTTTACTTTTGAAAATGACTGTCCCACTGGTTTATTTCTTGTAAGCGCGCTTGTAGATAATAAGGTTATAAGCTTACACCTTTCTAAAAGGCCGGCAACGCACCTGCAACTTCCCTGATGTTGCGGTTGTTCATGGGCGGCGGTAGTCACTTACCATCAGGTGAGCCGCATGCTCGGTCTTCTATAAAAAAAGGTGGCATACTCCGGTTATATCAGATTGCCGTCCCATCGGACTATGAGAGTGAGGGAATAAAGATTACACCATGCTTGCGCACACACGCGTGCACTATAATACCGTTCTACGCAGATGGCTAGTGATAGAAATCAATATCCTCAAGATCCTTTCATTTTGTTCGTAATATTTTTTTATAGGATATGGTGACAAACGAGCACACAGCCCACCTGATGGTAAGTGGTTGCTGTGGCCCATAGACATCTATATCTATCCTCGTTTGCGAATCAAAACGCAGATGCGTTGTCACCCGTGAGGACTAAGATGGAATGCCTCATTTCCAGTAAAAAGGGTCTCCGGATCTCTACACTCACCATACGAAACACAGCAGTGTTAAACTGCCATTTTACGCTGGTATTCTGTGAGAGCGTGGTCCTTCCCCGGTCGAGCCGACCCATTCGTGCTACAACCACATGAGTAAAGAAACCGACCAGAGGGGAAACTACATATAAACGGCTCGCTACGAACACACCCACGCATAGCGCAGAGATATGTGCGTTAGCTCTCACCGACAGGTTCACCGACGCTCTGTCGGGGTACAAACTGGTTTGCGCCGGCTCAGTCAGAGTATCCATGAAAGGGCTGTTTGTTAGTCGTGCGCATTTAAATAAATAGACCAACAATATTTCGAAATTTTATACATCAATTAATTTATTAAGTGTTTTGCAATTATTAAATAATTACATTTAAGTATTTTAATTAAAAAAAGTATTTGCCGTGTAGTGGCGGTCAAGAATATCCACTACCCCATATCCTCCCGTGGGTGTCGTAAAAGGCGACAATGGGAAACAGGCGGGAGATGGGCATCAGCATCTCCCTGATAATAGCCGAAATTACAATAAAAAACTGCGGTTGCCAACCCGCTCGCCAAGCGTGGCAACTATGGCAAATACCCCTCTATGAATGTAACAAAGAGACGGCCCCCAGTCCCCGGCGGCTCCGCTATTCCTGGCTACGGTGGCGACCATGGTAACGGCGGGGCAGGGGGTGCTAAGAATCTCCGGTGGAGGTTCGGTTGCCACCTACGACGACTCGACCTGGCAACGTACAACGCACGCACCCTGAGGACTGACGAGAAGATTGTGGAGCTGGAAGAAGAGATAGACAAGTTACGCTGGCATATTATAGGATTATCCGAAGTCCGAAGAGAGGGGGAGGACACGGTAATCCTCGAATCCGGCAACTTGCTCTATCACCGGGAGGGCGACCATCTGTCCCAAGGAGGTGTCGGATTTATCGTCCACAAGTCTCTCGTTAACAACGTTGTAAAGATTGAGAGTGTGTCGAGGAGGTTTGCGTACCTTATACTCAGAATCACCAAACGGTATTCGCTGAAGGTCATACAGGTTTACGCACCAACCTCGGCACACCCCGATGAGGAGGTGGAGGAAATGTATGAGGATATCTCTAGAGCCATGCATTCCTCCAAAACCCAATATACGGTGTTAATGGGAGACTTCAATGCAAAACTAGGCACAAGAGAGAACGGTGAGCTGAAAGTAGGGAAATTTGGAATAGGGCAACGGAACCCAAGGGGCCAACAGCTGGCCGACTTCATGGAGAAAGAGGGACTCTTTATGATGAACTCTTTCTTCCAGAAGCGGCCCCACAGGAAGTGGACCTGGTCAAGCCCCGACGGTTCGACAAAAAATGAGATTGACTTCATTATGACGACCAGACGACAACTGTTCAGTGATGTCTCAGTGATCGCGAGGGTGAAAACCGGCAGCGATCACCGAATGGTTAGAGGCACACTGAACCTAAATGTTAAGTTGGAGAGGTCTCGTCTGATGAAGTCAACGCTCCGTCCCCCTCGTGCTCTAATCCAAAGTCCCGAAACCTTTCAGCTCGAGTTACAAAACCGTTTTCAGTGCCTAGAAGACTGCAATGAAGTGGACGATATGAATGACAAGCTCGTGGAAACTGTCCATGTGGTCGGAGCTAAGTTCTGCAAGACCCGCCGCAGAAGAACACAAAAACTCTCCGATCACACTCTTAATCTCATGGCTGTTAGACGGGAGATGATGCTACATTCTTCAACGGATTTGACAGCATACAGTCAACTGAACAGACAGATCTCCAAATGCATGCGGCGGGACTTGCACAACTTCAATACAGCTCGTATTGAAGAAGCGATCGAGCGGAACCAAGGCTCCAAAGTCTTTGCCAGAGATCTGTCTGCCAGAAAGAGCCAACTGTCAAAGCTGAAGACCGAATGTGGCAGCATCGTTTCCGGGGCACCTGAGATTTTGAGTGAGATTGAGAGGTTCTATGGGCAGCTGTACACGTCATCGTTAGAGCCACACGCAAGTGTGAGTAACGATCCAAGAGCGAGTCTTATCCGACACTATTCCGAAGATATCCCGGACGTCAGTCTGAGCGAGATTAGAATGGCTCTCCAACACCTTAAAAACGGCAAGGCCCCAGGTGAGGATGGAATAACAGCGGAGCTTCTGAAAGCGGGTGGAAGACCGGTACTTGAAGTCCTTCAGAAGCTTTTTAATTCCGTCCTCCATGGTGGCATTACACCGGAGGCGTGGAGCGGAAGTGCGGTGGTCTTGTTCTTCAAGAAAGGTGACAACGCTCTCTTGAAGAACTACAGACCGATTTCCCTTCTGAGCCGCGTCTACGTGCTGTTTTCGAGAGTCATTACGAATCGTCTCGCGCGCAGACTTGACGACTTCCAGCCTCCCGAACAAGCCGGTTTCCGAAAGGGCTTTAGCACCATAGACCACATACATACCCTACGGCAAATTGTACAGAAGTCCGAAGAGTACAATTTGCCACTATGTCTGGCGTATGTGGACTATGAGAAAGCCTTTGATTCCGTCGAAATTTGGGCGGTGCTGCAGTCCCTTCAGCGGTGCCAAGTTGACTGTCGGTATATCGAAGTGCTGAAGTGTTTGTATAGTAGAGCTACGATGGCTATCCGAGTACAGAACCAGAGTACGAAACCTATCCAATTGCAGAGAGGTGTAAGACAGGGTGATGTTATATCCCCGAAACTCTTCACCGCTGCATTGGAAGACGTTTTCAAGCTTCTGGACTGGAAAGGATACGGAATTAACATCAATGGCGAGTACATCACTCACCTTCGATTTGCCGACGATATAGTCCTTATGGCAGAATCGCTGGAGGACCTAAGCACTATGCTCAATGACCTCAATAGTGTCTCCCAACGGATAGGTCTTAAGATGAACATGGACAAAACAAAGATTATGTTTAATGTCCATGTCACACCTATGCCGGTAGTTGTTGGGAGCACTAAGCTCGAAGTTGTTGACGAGTATGTTTACCTGGGACAAATAGTCCGACTAGGTAAGTCCAACTTCGACCGAGAGGTCAATCGACGGATTCAACTCGGCTGGGCAGCGTTCGGGAAGCTACGACACATCTTCTCGTCAGACATACCTCAAAACCTTAAAACGAAATTGTACAACCAGTGCGTGTTGCCAGTGATGACTTACGGAACTGAGACGTGGTCCTTCACTGCTGGCCGTATGAGGAAGCTCAAGGTCGCTCAGCGAGCTATGGAGAGGGCTATGCTCGGAGTTTCTCTGCGTGATAAACTTAGGAATGAGGTTATCCGCAGTAGAACCAGAGTAACCGACATAGCCCAACGGATTAGTAAGCTGAAGTGGCAGTGGGCCGGCCATATAGCTCGAAGAACCGACAACCGATGGGGAAGAAAGGTTCTCGAGTGGCAGCCTCGTACCGGTAGGCGAAGTGTAGGGCGTCCCCCCACGAGATGGAGTGACGACCTGGTAAGACATGCAGGAAGTCGATGGATGCAGGTGGTTCAGGACCGTGCTTTGTGGCATTCTTTGGGGGAGGCCTATGTTCAGCAGTGGACTTGTGAAGGGCTGTAATGATGATGATTTTAATTAAAATAATTAAGATTTAGGTTATTATAAATTTATATGGGTAATTAATAAGTGTTGAGTTAGCAAAAATGCCTAATAGTTGTACAGTATGCATGAATAATTCTAGAGAAAATAAGGATATTTCCTTTTTTTTGTACTCCAGAGATCAAGTGAAGTAAGTACCGTTTTACGTATTATATACAATAAAACTAGGTAATAACATTGATAGGTAAGTGAGAATGTGTTAGACAGGTACGTTGCCGAGTGATGAAGTCGGTCTCAACTACTTGAAACGTTACTTAGTCTAACCTTGACAGTGCCGTAGATGGCAGGATATCCTACGTAATAAGGCTAAATGTGTGACTTTATCCACCCACTTTAGTACAGAGGTAGGTTGCTTCTTTGAGAAGGATATAAATACTTTTTGCGAGTCGCGACCCCAGGAGTAAATACCACTGCATTATGTTTGAAATACAATTGCCAGACATTGGTGGGGGTGGTTGTATTGGTGTTGGTGGAAGTGGTGCTGGTCTTGGTGGATAGTGTTGCTGATGGTGTCTGTGCTGGTGTCAGTGGTGGTGGATGTGGTAGTATCGTAGGTAGTGGTAGTAGGCAGTGGGCCAACAGTGGCTCCATAAACACCACCCTCCATCAGCACCATTACTATAACCACCACCAACACCACCACCACTGCCCACGACCACAATCACAGCCATTACTACCACCACCACCGCATACACCAAAACTCTCGATTTCGAACAATTAATAGATATGTTGTTACATTAATATAAGTTATAATTAATACACATGTTGGCTTATGTTATACAATATTTTTATTTTTCCTTAAATTTTTCACATGCATCATGTGACAACCCTATCAGAATAGGTATAAATTTTTGACGTTGTTAAGAAGCTTTCCCTCTGGTCCTTACTCTGTGCTACAACTATACTACTAATATAGCTGCAGCATGGCTCTACCACGTATATATGCGAGATACACGCACACAAATACATCAAGGTGCGACAAACGGCACAATGCAACACGCTTTACCTATTACACTGACGTGCGCTCTATGCTAACGCCGTGCGTTTCCCTATATATAATGTACTCTGTGGTGTATGTATCTCGCAACAAAATTGTAGGATCTAGGTTGCTTCACATTCTAACGCTTCCCTATCTGTATAAAAAAGTGACCAAACTAAGAAAATATATTGATCTTTCTCAAGGATCTTTCTAAAGGATTAACTATAGGCTGTTTTTCATATTTATGATGCGATTGTCTTAGTTAGGACTTAATTATAATGCATCGTCACATGTTTCCAGTAAGCGTTACGTCCGTTTTTCAACCGAGTTCAAAAAAGGAGGAGGTTTTCAATTCGACTATATTTTTTATGTGTTACCTCAGAACCTTTTGCTAGGTGAAACAATTTTCATAATTCTTTTTTTATTTATTTTTTTCTCATGTGGGACCACATAATAATTTGATTAAGATCTGACCAGTAGTTTTTGAGTTATACTTCATATTGCGTATTTAATTGACTACGACTACATTGATAATGTTCTCATTTTATTTATATTGAAGTCGGTTGTACAAAATTTTTAATTTTACCACTTGCTAAAGTCTGCGTATATCGTTTGAATACCATGTATATTATATGTATCTGTGTGCGTATGTAAATGCCTCAGTGTTTTCCACTGGAATGGGATTATGTAAGTTAAATAATTAAATATCTATGTGATAAAATCGATCAAAACTACACAGACATTCAAGCAATGCTGCACAACATATGCCGTCTAGATAAAAAAGTTTTTACACAAATCTAAGATAGGAGAACCGGCCTTGAGCCTTCGTACTTCTGCAAGCTTATGTGACTTTCCATAACTAGGTTATACTAGGTAATAACATAGGTTATTACTTATCTTTACAATATAATCGTTTGGGCATCTGATAGTGATCGTGACTACTAAACTATTTGACTGGTTGAGGTCATAAATTCAAACAAAATATTTTGTTTTGTGGCGGCGCTGCCGTCGCGCCACAAGCGAAACGCAACGAAGCCTAAATCATGCTATCAAAGTTCTGAAGTTAACGCGCTATATATAGAACAGCTCCGAAATAACACACGAAGTGTTGACCGCTCCCCGGGTAGAACACCTTGCCGGGAGGGAGATCTCCCCTTACACACGGCCTCAGTGGTGACCAACTGACGTGATGTGAACACGATGCAACTAACAACCTTTGTAACTACTTCAAGCTTTCGTCACTACGAGTAAAGGATAGTGATCCTCTATAACCCCTTCCATTCGCTCCCGATCAGATATTGTTTGCCTTCATCAGCTGCAGAGAGAGAGAGAGAGAGTCGACATGATGGTTCATAGCTAAACTTAGGTTCAAATAGGTACCGCTGTATTCAATTTATTAAAATGTTGTATTTATGACACATAATTTAAAATTAAAAATTTTGTACAAGCGACTTCAATATAAATTATTAACTCAAAAACTATAAGTCAAACCATGATCCAATTTATGTGGGACCACATGTGAAGAACCAGCTTTCAAATGAAAAAAGAATCATCGAAAACGGTTCACCCAGAAAAAAGTTATGATGTTCAAACACAAAAAAAGACATACAGTCGAATTGAATACCGTCTCCTTTTTCTGTCCGTCTGTAGAAAATTACTCCTATTAAAAATTTTGGTTTAGTGTCAAAAACATAAACTAATATTAAACCCAGATGCGCTGTGGTAGACTTTTTAATTTAAAAAGAAGCTTTTCTTATGCTAAGACAGTGTGATTTAACTGTCCCGAAGTACCTTCTTCTTCTTATTCTTTACTTTTTCCCGAAGTACCTAGTGGGATTTGTAGTCAAGGCGCAGTAATATGTAATGTTAAATACCGTGCAGTGGCGGTGTAAGAATATCGACTATCCTATATCCTCCCGTGGGTGTCGTAAGAGGGAAACAAATCAGGAGATGGGCAACATCGCTTTCTTAATAACGACTAAAAATCAGAAAGTGCGGTTACCAATTCGCTTGTCAAGCGTGGCAACTATGGCAAATATACCCAAGGCGATTTATGGGGGAGGCCTATGTTAAGCAGTGAACTTTAAAAGACTGGACTGTATCGGTGACGGTTACCGTTACCGTATGTACTGTAAATAAAAACAGTTTAATTAAAAAGTAGATATTTTATATTTTATAGTAAAATAAAATTATCGAACTTTTTTTTAATTAATTATAAATTAAGTAATGTTAATAGACGTGGAGCAATTACGGATTCTAAGAGAGTATTTAAGGAGCAATTAATTACCAGTCAGTTAAAAATTATATTCTACGCTAACTCCCTTCCGATTTTTTTTATAAGATAGGGTGACAAACGAGCACACAACTTCTTACCTGATGGTTAGTGGTAGCTGTGGCCCATAGACATCTACATCTATCCTCGTTTGCGAATCAAAATGCAGATGCGTTGTCAGCCGTGAGGACTAAGATGGAATGCCTCTTTTCCAGTAAAAAGGGTCTCCGGTTCTCTACACTCACCATACGAAACACAGCAGTGTTAAGCTACTATTTTACGCTGGTATTCTGTGAGAGCGTGGTACTTCCCTGGTCGAGCCGACCAATTTGTTCTACAACTATACTACTAATATAACTGCAGCATGGCTCTACCACGTATAATCTATATTAATATAATCGTTAAAATATTTTAGTAAGTATGGGCAATAAAATTCTTATATTATAAAAGTTTACAAGCCTGTCTGTTTCGGCAGGCTCTTGAATTTCGGCAGTAGGCTTTTACGAGATGACAAAGTACCGTTATGCAAGCGGGTTGGTGCAGGCAAAGATTAAATATCGTACCATGAAGCTGCCTTCAGACATGCATTACTTCCTTACAGCCTATACCAATGCTGCAGCCCATCGCCTGTTTAATTTTCCGCTGTTACATCATACGACACCCACGGTATGGACTTGAGTTAATCGATTCTATTATTCCGCCGTTAACTGCCCCCAGGATACAGGAGAGTATCTCAGTGTGGCGTAACATTTTTTTAAATAAAAATAGCTTAAACAAATGTTTTACTCGTTGTTTAATTATTAAGACATTAATTAATAAGACTTTTCCTTTAGTTAATAGTTGCGCCGAGCTTCATTTATTTATTTTTTCGGTCTGTAAAAGGTTTAATGAAGGTTGGCTTGAGCTAAATAGTACAAAATAATTAAATATGTAATTAAAATGTTATTTGATAACTGAATATTACGAATTTATAATATAAACGATACGAAATTTATAATATAAAATTTCAAGCTTTCAAAAGGCCGACGGGAGGTAGCCAACCTCAGTTTTCTATTATTTACGGTTATTGTCAGATGCTGCTCCCTATCTCCTATTTAATTTCCGTCTGCCGTCTGTTACGACACGCAATGGATGATATGGGGTAGTGGAATCTCTCATGTCACCATTACATGGCATCATTTAGTATTTTTACATACTTTCTTTTTTATATAGGATAAGGGTGACAAACGAGCACACAGTCCACCTGATGGTAAGTGGTTGCTGCGGCCCATAGACATCTACATCTATCCTCTATTACAAAACAAAATGCAGATGCGTTGTCACGCGTGAGAACTAAGATGGAATGCCTCATTTCCAGTAAAAAGGGTCTCCGGTTCTCTACACTCACCATACGAAACACAGCAGCGTTAAGCTGCTATTTTACGCTGGTATTCTGTGAGAGCGTGGTCCTTCCCCGGTCGAGCCGACCCTATCGTGCTATAACTATACTACTAATATAGCTGCAGCATGGCTCTACCACGTACACATACAGTCACCAGTCCGTTTATTTAGGTTCAGAGTCTGAACATATTTGCAGACACAGCGTCAACCACTATAAAGCACTGCGTGAAGGTAAAGTTTATGTATGGCGGAAAAGTTGGCATATTTTCCCATTGAGTTATAATGTACTACGTACACATTATAACTCAATGTATTTTCCAGGCATATTTTCCATTAGTTATGGCGATGTCACGAGCAATAGCATTTAAAATAACTTGTATATTATACGCTCATATTTTTGTGTGTCTTCTTAAAACTATGTATATTATTATATATATCATCTATAACACTCTAATAAGGAATTCTTTAAAATAAAAATTTTGTACAACCGACTTCAATATATATTATTAAGGTTAAATCAAAAACTATTGGTCAGACCTTGATCAAATTTACATGGGACCACATGAGAAGCACCAGCTTTCGAATAATGAAAGTCACTGTACTTCACTGCTAAACGAAGACCTCACCTCATAGATTGGCTCATAATGGGGCTTTTGCCACTGTGCACACTTCACAGGTTGTTTGGAAACCGCAGTTGGTTAATTACTTTAGGTTGCTATCTGGAAGACACTGCTGCCGCCTGTTACGTCATCCACGGGACGATATGGGGTTGCAGATATTCTTACACTGCCACTACATGGTCGCTGGAAACTAAATTATCATCCAAATTAAAATAGGACGCATTTTTAACAATGGTGGCAAACGAGCACAGAGTTCACCGGATGATAAGTAAATAATGCGGCCCACATACAACTACACCTATCCGTGATTAAGAATCAAAATGCAGATGCGTTGTCACCCTTGAGGACTAAGATGGAATGCCTTGTATCCAGTCAAAAGGGTCTCCAGTTCTCTACACTCACCATACGAAAAACTGCTATTTTACGCTGGTATTGTGTAAGAGCGTGGTCCTTCCGCGGTCGAGCCAACCCATTCATGCTACAACTAAAATATAGCTGCAGCATGACTACCACTTATACAGTATATAGAAGGTATAAATATTTTGTCAAGCATTCCTAAACAAAACGGCAAACAAGATGTAAAAAAATAAAATAAAACTAGGTTTTTTTGTTGTAATCAATTTCTGAGGGTTGTGAAGAAACTTGATTTTAAATAAATGTGGATTGTGAAGTTTTTGTCCGGAATCGGTAATTTAGTTGATGGCAGCCATAGTTTTATTGAATGTGATTGACTCCGTACTGCTGACACTGCGTCTTAAACCAGACTACCACATCTCTAATATATTTAAAATACTGGGAAGAAGCATTTTGATGGCTTCGTGGTACAGTGGTTTAGTGTTGATGCCATGGGCTGGAATCCCGCACGGGAGCAATATTTGTATGGCCTACAATTAATTGTTCCGGGTCTGGATGTTTGTCTTTTTGAAATGTATGTATGTTAACTGCCTCGAATATACAAGAGAAAATCCTAACGTGGGTGAGTGTTACTTTAATAAAAATATAAATAAATAAATACATAATGCGGTTTTATTAGTCCAGGTTAGATTGTACGTTCCAGAGCGATAGGCATAGCGGTGACGACAGCCACAGTTTTTTTTATATAGGATTAGGGTGACAAATGAGCACACAGTTCAACTTAAGGTAAGTGGTTGCTGTGGCCCATAGACATCTACATCTATTCTCGATTACTAATTAAAATGCAGATGCGTTGTCACCCGTGAGGACTAAGATGGAATGCCTCATTTCCAGTAAAAAGGGTCTCCGGTTCTTTACACTCACCATACGAAACACAGCAGCGTTAAGCTGCTATTTTTCGACTGACTCTACTCTACGGACGGTTCTAATTCGTGTAAAAAAAGTTGATACTGATACTGCGTGGACCAACACTATATCACAATTAGTGCATTGGTTTAACGTTAATAATTGACATATAAATCGCAATAACGCTAAATGTATAAAATTTTGTGCATTAAACGTCAAAAATCTGGACGTCAATTTCTTTTTTTTTTAAATAGGGAAGAACTACGCACAGTCCATTCTTTTTTTTTACACTTTTTCTTGGCATTAGTCTCGACGCAAATCTTTAGTGGGGCCCCTTATATTATTTAAACTAGCCAGCAGACTACCTTCTTTTTTACAACATAACCTGCAGAGCTTATGTTGTAAAAAAGATGAGAAGTCTAATTAGTGTCGAGACAGCTTGATTAGTTTATTTCAGTTATTTCAATAGCGTAATATGTAATGGAATTTTGCTAGTCTTATTTTGAGTAACTGCGGTGGATCTAGGAACTATTTTTGTTTTGCAGAAGAGGGCCACAAGGGCTATCTAATTTTTTCCTATTCTTTTTAAAAAAAAAAAACATTAACCCCACACTAGGAATTTCTCCTGTATTGTGGAGGCAGTTTCCAAACATAAATTTCACGAGGACAAACATCCAGACACGGAACAATTATATGTAGGCCATACAAATTCTTGTTCCGTGCGGAATTCGAACCCGCAGCCCCTAACGCAACAACTCATTGCTAAGCCACTGCACCACGGAGCCGTCAATTCATCCATGGAGCAAAGTATACTCTATTAAAACAAAGTCCCAGAAAATATACAAGGTATCTATTACAAAGTTTAATTTTTTTACTAAACAAAATTTAAAAAAAAAGATGATTATAAAATATATAATTATATGGTTCATAATAACCCCCGGGAATGAGGTAATCGTCTCCAAGTTGATTTTTAAATGCGTGTTGTAAATAATAACTGCATAAACAATTTTACATTGTATGCAGAAAAAAGTAGGGTTGGGTCTCTTGCTGGTTCTTTCCACGACAGAATTTTTTTTCTGAACGAATATAAAATAAAAAAATTGTACAACCGACTTTAACATAAATTATAAAGAAAAACTCAAAAACTATTGGTCAAACCTCGATCAAATTTTATACGAAACCACGTGAGAAGTATCAGCTTTCAAATAAAAAAGAATCATCGAAATCACTTCACCCAGAAAAAAGTTATGAGGTAACCAATCATAAAAAAACATACAGTCGAATTTAGTACCTCCTCCTCTTCGAAGTTGGTAGAAAATTGTGATCTATACTAAATAAAGATTATTCTATTCTATTCAAGTTGTTGAATCCACACTGTAAACACAATAGATATAGTGAGACGGATTTGTGTTTAAAATTATGTAAACTTTGTACCCCTTAGCATATTTTTGCGCTCACGGAGGTGTGAGGGAGGCATTGTTAAAGTTTATATGGACGAGGAGTGCAAAAAGCTAAAATTTTTAAATAATATGTGTTAAATTAAATAAAATAAAACATACATTGTTTATGCACATACATACATAGAAATAGTGTTCTGTCACATAAGTGTCGCTAAAGCGGGATGGTGAATGATCCAAGGATTATATAAGTTTTGGTTGCCACATAGATAAATTATGTCGTTTGTTGACGTTCAGCTTGCCAATGTCTCAAAGTACAAGTTTTTTTTTATAGGATATGGGTGACAAACGAGCACACAGTCCACCTGATGGTAAGTGGTTGTTGCGGCCCATAGACATCTACATCTATACTCTGTTACAGATCAAAATGCAGATGCGTTTTCACCCGTGAGGACTAGGATGGAATGCCTCATTTTCAGTAAAAACGGCCTCCGGCCACCTGCACTCACCAAGCGAAACGCAGAGGTAAATCTCTACTTCACGCTGGTATTCTGTGAGATCGTGGTACCACCCCGGTTCGAGCCGGCCCATCCATGCGACAGCAAAAGCTGCCGCCTGGCTCTACCACTGTATTGATAATACGTTCAAGAGCATAATATGCACGTTGTTACTCTAAGGACATTGTCAAACACTTAATATTCTGTGGTCAAAAAACCTTAGCAAACATTCGCACCTAGTAGACTTGTCGCCAAAATTTTTTGAACATTGCCAAAAAATAATGACTGACAGATTGGCTGAATAAGCTGTGAATTTTGGATGATTTCAAAAGTTTCTCTTTCAACAGTGCGTAGAGTGAGTGTCAAAGCAAAAATATTTAAATAATAATTGAAAGTATTAATGTAAGAATTCACCACCCAATTTTATCCAGTTGGTGTCGTAAAAAGCGACGAAGAAAAACGGAAAAGGAAGGGGAAGCACCATCTTTCTGATAACAACTTAAAATTATTAAAAATTTGCAGCTGCCATCCCATTTGCCAAACGAGGCAGCTACGGCAAATACCCCCCCTATAAGACAATCTCTGGAGGAGATCTATGTTCAGCAGTGGACTCTTGATAGGCTGTAGGGGCAATGTAATGGCAACAGTGGTTAACAATGTGTATCATCATTTTTGAAAGTAATCAATAAAGGTATTACGTGGTACACCCAATGGCCTAAAATTCTTAGTTGCAACCCTACAATAACACCTTTAATAATGAAGTGATTTAAAAAAAACCCTGAAAGTAACATGAGAGTCTAATTCTGTTACACTATTCTGTAACAACATTCGCAAGTGTTAATTCGGCAGACACAAAGGGACTAAGAAGCATTATTTTAAACGAGACCGCTCTTAGACTTTATTCTTCAATGCAACAAAATTTTCTTAGTTATTATTGTTTTCTTTATAATGCAGAAAACATAAATTATGCTGTGAATGAATTATGAAACATTAGAATAGTATATATATGTAGCCATCTCTCAGACACTCATAGTTGCGGCACTTAATCACTTCAGCCGCCTCTGATGCCGCAGCTCTAGACGAGGTACCCCTGCAATGAGAGCTAGCCAAAATGTCTAAGCATTTGGCATCTTTCAGGTAAAAAATGACTGGTAGGTTTTATTTTATTAGAATAAGAGTGACAAACGAGCATACAGTCCACCTGATGGTAAGTGGATGCTGTGGCCCATAGAGATCTACATTTATCCTCGATTAAGGATCAAAATGCAGATGCGTCGTCACCCGTGAGGACTAAGATGGAGTGCCTCGTTGCCAGTAAAATGGGTGTCCGGTTCTCTACACTCACCATACGAAACACAGCAGCATTAAGCTGTTATTTTAAGCTGGTATTCTGTGAGAGCGTGTTCAAACCCCGGTCGAGCCGACCCATTCGTGCTACAACCATAATATAGCTGCAGCATGGCTCTACCAAGTAAATAAACCTGGTCCCTTCACTCTCACAAGGGATCAAGGTCATACAGTTGGGTCATCTGCCATCGTATCTAAATATTCCACAAAGTGCAAACATTTATAGAGATAAGAGCTCTTCGAATAATATCGTTGAGAGAACCGTTACGAGACAATCTACCAGCTATTTTCTTACATGAGAGTCCGTGGAGGCCAAACTCGTCACGATGCTACCACAAGGGCACTGATGAGGTTGACAGATCTTTGCTCCGATTGGGATTCTTACAGTTATGCGCAAGCTTTTCCAATTCAGTAATATGCCGAGACTATTTGATGGTAAAAAGTGACTACATTCCTACGAGTAAGTGCAAGTTAAATTTATCAAAACAATTAAATAAGGTATTTTGTAAAAATTACATTATCGGCTAAAATTGTCTCTTACTTCACTTATTTTATCTACGGGTGATAATCGAGCACACAGTCCACCTGATGGTAAGTAGATGATATGGCCCATAGAACATCTACATCTATCTTCAGATGCGTTGTCACCCCGAGGATTAAATTGGACTGCCTCATTTCCAGTAAAAAGGGTCGCCGGAATTTCACACGCTGGTATTCTGAGCGAGAGTGGTCCTTCCACGGTCGAAATAAAGACTCTTAACATTGATAATTGATCCTGACCCACTTAAATTTTGATATAAGAATAATGATTTCGACCAACACACCCGATTGCAAAGATATTCGATTACGTTTCTAGATGTAGGCTACGGTTAAAAAAGCACACGGTCCCCAGTGTAATAGGTACTTCAAGATACTTGTGGTCGCCAAAAATATTGGTTATGACGAACTTACATTCAAGTAAGTGGCTGCTACACCTGCTGTGCCTAGGCAAAGCAACAGATTATTGTACAGTCAAGAACTCGTGGAGCTTTACACAATGAAATTTCTTATGAATAATGAAATCATTCTTATTACAATCGCCGTAGAGGTAAGACTCTGGCGACGCTCTTTCTACAGTCCTTGGACACCTGCTGCCAAATTCAAACAAAGAAGGCATATATGCATTGTCATCTTTGCGGACTAAGATGGAATCACTCACTATAATCGATTATAATAAATTGTGTCACAGCAATGGACAAATCAATATAAATTGTATCAGTGGGATGAATAAGGATGTATTATGCATTAGTTACATTACCAACATTACTAAGTTATGTAGATTAGATTATTGAGCATAGATTCATCCACTTGTTTTCGAGGACTATCTGGATTGCTTTTAACAAAATTGCCAAGTACGTGAAGTGACGTCATTGTCCTTGTTTACAATATTGATACCAAGCTTAAAGCGGTATGAATATATTTCTTATTGGAACCAACAATTCTTCTACAATATAATAGCTTTTTTTAATTTGATTTATCTTTAATATGACCGTGTGGTCATGGTTAGCGTATATGGCTATGTTATCTGGGATTTCGGGTTTGAATTCTAATTAGAAGCCATATTCGTGCAAAAACAACACCACAATCCTTTTGCATACCTGCTCCCGAAGCGAATATGGAGCGATCGCGTATGCTCAAAATACGAGTGTTAGAGCAGCCACCACTACATACGCCATATTAAATATGCGAAATTTGAATAATTGTGACAAAAATTTCCATAGATCAAATTATATGTAGATACATAAACTGTCTACCCAGACGGGGAGATTACGGAATTCCATTTGGTACGATCCTGATACACCTCTCTCAATCCCTTTTTTTCATCCATATATCTACAAATACATGCTCGTCGGTTAAAGGTTTTAAATGGCCCATCTTCTATATATCGCAAATATGGTCGGTAAACTTTCGTCTGGGGCGTCTCTTGCCGATTTTGACACTCACTTCTGCAGCTTTGCTTTGTCACTCATTTCGCGTACACTCTTTTTCTACGTGTCTAAATCATTGAAGCATTCCCTTTCAAATAAATTTCAATATCAAATTATTTAAATCATTATTGCTGTTGAAATGTTTACGATATGATCGGATATACGTGCATTAAAAAGGTAGTATACCTACCTACTCAATTCAAACAAAAATAACAGGTCATTTGTCAATACGACACAATGTTGGTCTTTATTTGTATCGTCTAAAATTAGTCAGGGAAATCGATTTAATTGTGTATGAGGTAATTTATTACCGATGCCATCAAAACTTTCGTGTGTTATTCGATTCAATGTTTGTATACATGCCAACTATGATTGACGATTGATATTATACGTAACAGGTAACTGGGTAAACGTACAGCATCGGACCGAAGTTCTCATAACAGAATAATATATTTAACTTTATTACCCCAAAAAGTATAACAAGTACTGATTTTACTGACTGTATGATTTTATTTTAATGACTTAAAAATTATTTTGTATGTTTATGATTTATGTACGCCCATATTGTACAGCGAAAGATACGCGATAAAATCTGTAAAAATAAGTAATTGTATGCAATCTGAAGATTTATTCATTTCATATACGAGTAACTAAGTATATATAATCTAATCTATAGGTACATCTATACAAATAAATAAAATTCAAGTGTCTTTTTGTAATGTCAAAATAACAACTTTTTTTTAATAAATACATATGAATGTATATACGGTACTTATAACAAAAAACCAATTTTTAAAATTTATGTCTGTTTGTCTGTTTGTCTGTCCTTTCGTTCCGGTTAATCTCCAAAACGACTGGACTGTTTTGACGGGCCTTTCACTGGCAGATAGCTGATGTCATAAGGAATAATTTAGGCATTTTTTTATTTTAGAAAAAGAATTAGGGTTCCGCGCAAAGACTTAAAAACCCTAACACGCGGGCGAAGTCGCGGGGAACAGCTAGTTTCAAATAAAATTAGAAGCCTTATTTACTTGATTTACTGATGTGGCGGCGCTGTTGTTGCGCCACAAGCAAAACACATCGAAGCCTAAATCGCGCTAACAAAGTTCCGAAATGAAAGCAATATATATATATATATATATATATATATATATATATATATATATATATATATATATATATATATATATATATATATATATATATATATATATATATATATATAATAGCTCCGAACTACCACTCGGAGCGTTGGACGTTCCGTATTTTCCAAAACTGCAACAACGGTATATAACGATATATATATATAGGAGAAGGGGCAAACGGGCATGCGGCTCACATAAATAAGTAACTACCTACTAACCTGTGTGACTGTGTGTCTACTGTGACTAACCGCAACACCAGGGGAATTGCACCTGCAATTCCCCTGGTGTTGCGGTTTTGAAAGTTTTCCTTCCAAAAAGGAGTAGGCTCTTAATTTGAACTAAGTTTAAAATTTAGCTACTTTTTGAGAAATAACCCTGTATAAATAAATGCATCATAATAATTATAAAAAGCTATAAAAACTTGTTCTATTATAATAATATATAGCCTATCAAAATCCAATGCTGAACATAGACCTTGGCAGGTGGGTTGGGAACTGTAGTTTTTATTTTTTAGTTGTTTTCGGAATACGCTACCGCCCACATTCTGCTTTGTTTCTCTCTGTTGACTTTTACTACACCCACGGTAAAGTATTATGGGGAAGTAGATTTTCTTACACCGCCTTGGCATAATTTTACATTACTTACAACTTTTGAGATTATTAGAAAAAAAAACTAGACAAAAAGAAAACAAAAGAAAAATGGCAGCTACCTGGTGCAGTTGCTTAGCAATGAGTTGCAGCGCTAAGGGCCGCGGGTTCGTATCCAGCACGTAAAAAGTATTTGTATGGTCTACAAGTAATTGTTCCGGGTTTGAATGTTTGTCCTTGTGTAATTTATGTATGTAAACTGCCCCCACGATACAGGAGAAAATTCTAGTGTAAAGGTAACGTTTTTATAAAAAAGAAATAAAGATTTTAAAACTTCTATTAAAGGTATTAATAGGAAATGGCGGGTGGTCTTTTCTGTATACAAACGCACTCGCCAGTTTTCTTAAGCAATGAGTTTTTCAGTATAATAAATATTAACCTCTTCTATGTCCCTATGTTTTCCTTTTTGATGATACATTATCTTTATAACCAACAGAACCCTTACAAAATGCTCAAAATTGCTTAACAGAGGCCTAGCCTAGTATTTTCTTTTATAGGATAAGGGTGACAAACGAGCACACAGTCCACCTGATGGTAAGTGGTTGCTGCGGCCCATAGACATCTACATCTATCCTCTATTACAAATCAAAATGTAGATGCGTTGTCACCCGTGAGGACTAAGATGGAATGCCTCATTTCCAGTAAAAAGGGCCTCCGGCCACCTGCACTCGCCAAGCGAAACGCAGAGGTAAACCTCTACTTCACGCTGGTTTTCTGTGAGTATTGAAATTTGATAATTTATACTGAAAAAAGAAAAACATAGAGACACAGTGTATATATCCTTATTATTTAATTTATTAAATATCTTTTAAATTGGTTCAGTATTGGAGGAGGAAATGGTAGAGAGCCAAATCTTGAATAGTTTATGCCTTTTAACATCTAGGCTATTTAGTCGGATCTGCAGTTGTATTATCGGACGCCGAGCGCTCGCAAAGCGACAGCGATAATTTCTTCAAATATACCTAATTTTCAAGTCTCTTGGCCCGTATTTCATCTTCAGAAATGCCCAAAAAGCAAATGTTACGTATGCAAACGAGACACATAGAGAGTCATAAAGGTCACATTTTTATAAAGGTCTTTTAATTCCTTTTTTTATAGGATAAGGGTGACAAACGAGCACACAGTCCACCTGATGGTAAGTGGTTGCTGCGGCCCATAGACATCTACATCTATCCTCTATTACAAATCAAAATGCAGATGCGTTGTCACCCGTGAGGACTAAGATGGAATGCCTCATTTCCAGTAAAAAGGGTTTCCGGTTCTCTACACTCACCATACGAAATACAGCAGCATTAAGCTGCTATTTTACGTTGGTATTCTCTGAGTGGTTCTGTGAGTGTATGAGCGTGGTCCTTCCCCGATCGAGCCGACCCATTAGTGCTACAACTATACTACTAATATTATAACTTCAGCATGGCTCTACCACGGTTAATTTTAACGGTTAAATTTTTTTCAACGGTAGAACTCGACACGATTAAAGTAATTTGGCATATTTCCATGTTGACGTGATATAAACGGTTACTAAAAAGGTCTTCAACTGCGAGCTTGCAATCTCTTTACAATTATTTCCCTCTTATTCCATAGTAAATTAATATTCTTTAGCTTTCTTACATGTTCTGGTCACTAGAAATTCTAACAACATCACAGGTCACACAGTGAATAAAAAAAACATATACCAAGCGATATCGAAAAGGTGTATCTCACTATCATAGTTTTTCAACGGTAATCTATGATAGTGTGTTTCAGAGAGCACAAGGAATCATGCAAGTTTTACAGGACAATAAGCTTCAGGTTTCGCACCTACGTTACAGTGATCGAGTGAATGTCTACGTTATTACCATAATATGTCAGAAGTGTCACAGACAAGATTGGCGTCTTGAAGCAAGCCTCCATTAGTACATTCTGCAAACCGCCAAAGAAGCCAGTTTTACTATCTCTCTTCAAGACGCAGAAGTGTACAAGCTTGATTGTGGACGTGAAATACCAACGTTCCTGGAAATTAGTATTCTATGACCATAAGCTGAACGGCCCCCGCCATTACATCAGATTTCCTTCTTCCCAAATTCTCACATCAATTCCTACCAAGTATGATGCGTGAGGCTAATGTGAAATTAAAAAAAAAACATTGTTCCAATAGAGGAGGTACATGCTTCCAAGCAGGTAGGGATGGTTAATAAAATTAAAACCAAATCCTAGTATACCACTGCAAGATTTCAAGTTAGCTCATTCTGCCTAGATCGGAACAAAAATTAATGATGAAAAGCTGAAGATAGGTACTCCGAATTTACTTTGTCATCGGAACGTCAAACATTTCAGATACAATGGGTACTGTAAAGCACTAAATGTCAGGAGTAAAAATAAGTTCAATTAAACACTATAATTTTTTTTTTATAGGATAAGGGTGACAAACGAGCACACAGTCCACCTGGTGGTTAGTGGTTGCTGTGGCCCATAGACATCTACATTTATCCTCGATTACAAATCAAAATGTAGATGCGTTGTCACCCGTGAGGACTAAGATGGAATGCCTCATTTCCAGTAAAAAGGGCCTCCGGCCACCTGCCCTCACCAAGCGAAACACAAAGGTAAACCTCTACTTCACGCTGGTTTTCTGTGAGGTCGTGGTACCACCCCGGTTCGAGCTGGCCCCTCCGTGCGACAGCAAAAGCTGCCGCGTGGCTCTACCACTGTTTAAAATCCATAAAAGTAGTTATATTCAACTATACTATACCTAAATATAAAAAAATATAATTTGCCTAAGCTACTACATAGTAGTGATTACATAACTAACTAATGCTATTTACATTTTCATAAAGATTCCGTATTGTAAGCGGACATCTCCAACCATACAATTGTCGTTTTTATTTGTACCAATGACGGCTCCCTAATTTATTTATGGCTTTTCCTGGACACAAATAAAATAATTGTCAGTTCTGGGCCAACAAATATTCAAAATGTGCGGCGTTTTCACTTGTATTATTTTACTAGTTTGTGGTAAATCTTTGTCAACTTATTACTTAAACTTGTGCGAAGGTTATAAGAATAGTACAATTAATTTACGCTAGGCGGCGCGCGTATAATACTGACAAATGTACTTGAATGTTACCTATATATTATTCAACTTCAATGAATCTATAATCGAGTTACAAAACCGTTTTTAGTGCCTAGAAGACTGCAATCAAGTGGACGATATGAACTGACAAGCTCGTGGAAACGGTCCATGCCGTCGGAGCTAAGTTCTGCAAGACCCGCCGCAGAAGAACACAAAAACTCTCCGATCACACTCTTAATCTCATGGCTGTTAGACGGGAGATGAAGCTACATTCTTCAACAGACTTGACAACATACAGGCAACTGAACAGACAGATCTCCAAATGCATGCGGCGGGACTTACGCAACTTCAATACAGCTCGTATTGAAGAAGCGATCGAGCGGAACCAAGGCTCCAAAGTCTTTGCCAGAGATCTGTCTGCCAGAAAGAGCCAACTGTTAAAGCTGAAGACAGAGTGTGGCAGCATCGTTTCCGGGACACCTGAGATTTTGAGTGAGATTTAGAGGTTCTATGGGCAGCTGTACACGTCATCGTTGGAGCCACACGCAAGTGTGAGTAACGATCCAAGAGCGAGTCTCATCCGACACTATTCCGAAGATATCCCGGACGTCAGTCTGAGCAAGATTAGAATGGCTCTCCAGCACCTTAAAAACGGTAAGGCCCCAGGCGAGGAATTACAGCGGAGCTTCTGAATGCGGGTGGAAGACCGGTACTTGAAGTCCTTCAGAAGCTCTTTAATTCCGTCCTCCATGGTGGCATTACACCGGAGGCGTGGAGCAGAAGTGCGGTGGTCTTGTTCTTCAAGAAAGGTGACAACGCTCTCTTGAAGAACTACAGACCGATTTCCCTTCTGAGCCACGTCTACGTGCTGTTTTCGAGAGTCATTACGAATCGTCTCGCGCGCAGACTTGACGACTTCCTGCCTCCCGAACAAGCCGGTTTCCGAAAGGGATTTAGCACCATACACCACATACATAGCCTTCGGCAAATTGTACAGAAGTCCGAGGAGTACAATTTGCCACTATGTCTGGCGTATGTGGACTATGAGAAAGCCTTTGATTCCGTCGAAATTTGGGCGGTGCTGCAGTCCCGTCACCGGTGCCAAGTTGACTGTCGGTATATCGAAGTGCTGAAGTGTTTGTACAGTAGAGCTACAATGGCTATCCGAGTACAGAACCAGAGTACGAAACCTATCCAATTGCAGAGAGGTGTAAGACAGGGTGGCGTCATATCCCCGAAACTTTTCACCGCTGCATTGGAAGACGTTTTCAAGCTTCTGGACTGGAAAGGATACGGTATCAACATCAATGGCGAGTACATCACTCACCTTCGATTTGCCGACGATATAGTCCTCATGGCAGAATCGCTGGAGGACCTAAGCACTATGCTCAATGACCTCAATAGTGCTTCCCAACGGATAGGTCTTAAGATGAACATGGACAAAACAAAGATCATGTTTAATGTCCATGTCACACCTATGCCGGTAGTTGTTGGGAACACTAAGCTCGAAGTTGTTGACGAGTATGTTTACCTGGGACAAATAGTCCGACTAGGTAAGTCCAACTTCGACCGAGAGGTCAATCGACGGATTCAACTCGGTTGGGCAGCGTTCGGGAAATTACGGCACATCTTCTCGTCAGGTATAACTCAAAACTTGAAAACGAGACTGTACAACCAGTGCGTGTTGCCAGTGATGACATACGGACAGTTCCGTAGTCTCAGTAGACGTGGTCCTTCACTGCTGGCCGTATGAGGAAGTTCAAGGTCGCTCAGCGAGCTATGGAGAGGGCTATGCTCGGAGTTTCTCTGCGTGATAAACTCAGAAATGAGGATATCCGCAGTAGAACCAGAGTGACCGACATAGCCCAACGGATTAGTAAGCTGAAGTGGCAATGGGCCCACCATATAGCTCAAAGAACCGACAACCGATGGGGAAGAAAGGTTCTCGAGTGGCAGCCTCGTACCGGCAGGCGAAGTGTAGGGCGTCCCCCCACTAGATGGAGTGACGACCTGGTAAGATATGCAGGAAGTCTATGGATGTAGGTGGCTCAGGACCGTGCTTTGTGGCATTCTTTGGGGGAAGCCTATGTTCAGCAGTGGACTTGTGAAGGGCTGTAATGATGATGATAATGATGAATCTATAATCATTCCTAATGAAACAATATTATACTCTCTCTTCTCTTCCAAACTTTAAATGAAACTCTCTTAAATGAAACTCTTCCAAATTTTAAATGTTATTTCCACAATTATTTCTTCTGCAGTAGCAACGCACTGGGTACCAGCTAGTTTGTGTATAAAAATAAAACAACTCGAAGCTTAATTACCATAGCATTCGATTGGAACTTTATTACAAACTAATCAAATCACTGTTAATGTCAAGAAATCAGGGCTCGGAAACGTTATTAAAAATAAAGTTTTTAAAACTTTTGGGACGGTTCCTTGTATAACATTTTGTTCGGAACAAAAACGAAATGAGAACGTCATGTGAAAACGTAAAAAACGGTTATTCCGCAGGAAGCTAAATGAATGGCGCGTTCCACGACAAGTTTAAACCTATAAGGTACTCGTATTTTTGTTTCGTATTACGAGTACAGGGCTAAAAAATGGGAAAAAAAATTGTTTAAAATGGTTAAAAACGTTTTATTGAACAAGAACAATTTAAAATTTCGTTTTCTTCATAAACGTTTTTATTATGATTCCGTTCGAACATAAACGAAACAAATAAGTTTTTAGGTATTTAAGGCGAAACCGTTTCGAAAAATATAGCTCTGCAAGAAATGTCAACCTTGCACATTTATATGTAAAATGAAATCATGCATATAAAATGAATGGATTAAATTCAATTAATTAATTATTATTCAAAAAGTACCCTAAAGTAAAAATATCTGATTGGATACCAAGTTTACGATTCCATTGTCCATTACAGCCTATAAAAGTCCAGTACATAGGCCTTCACCACACATTGTCTAATATGCGGATTTTATATAGTTGCCACGTTTGGCAGGCGAGTTGGCAACCGCAGTTTTTCGAAGTGAAAACTTCTTTAGTCACGTTGAGCGATTTTTGGTATGGGAAAACTAATGGGTTCACATCACCGATGACCGCGAGCATGTATACCACGCGTCGCTAGTGTGGCTTGCGGAGACCAAGCGGAGACTAGCGTTGCGTAGTATAGCGGCCAGTGTACATGTATACGCATATATCATTGAGTTTTCACTTCTGTCGGCAGTCCTTATGGCTGACTCTGTTTTTTTTTAAATATAAGTTGTTATTAGGAAGACGCTACTGCCCATTTCCTGTTTCTCCTTCTTTTTCCTTTGTCGCCTCTTACGAAACCCATAAGCTTACATTTAGTTATTAATGATAAAATTTACAAAAACTTAGTCTTCGTAATACGTAACCCTTCTATTACTTGCCTTATGTAAAATGATTAAGCTATGCCTATGCTCAGAGTATCATAAGGTGCTTGAAGGTAATATGGTCACCTTAAGCTTTGTCGCCTTATAAAACCAAATCTAGGAGGAGAACAGAGACAAAAACAAAGTCGTATACTACAACTAATATGCTAAGAAAAAAATATCATACAAGCTTTAGCAATAATTAGGAATACTTCGAAAGATCAATTTAAAAAACTAACTAAACTACACGATACTAAAATCAACTAAAATATTTACCATAACCTCAACTGTCATAATGGTGTCGATAAAGTAGCTCCCTTTTAACTCTTTATTATTTTATTGACTGATGAAGAGCTATCGTATAACAGTCACCCATGCAAACAAGCTATAGTTTTTGATTTATAAGAAAAGGACCATATTAACCAGATGACCATATTACCCTAAAGTACCTACTATAGTAGCATAATATAGTGTCCACAATATCACACATAACTCTTAGTAAATCGCACAGTGGTGAACTGTTGAGTATCAAGATGGTGGTATCATTACATCGTGAATTTTATCACTACGGTGAAAATGAAAGCAGTCAAAAAAATAATTTTTACACAAACACTTTAAATTCTCATTGCAGTAAATTTTCTATACAATAAAAAACATATTTACGAGTACATCGTACAAATATCATGCGATTAGACCTTGACATAATAGTCAAGGATGTATTCACTTTGAACATGAACTTCAATAACGGTCGTTCCACAGTGAATGTAACAATCTTTGATATATATTTTGCCTTTATGTAGTCCTAATAATCTCGGGAAGTCTCTCAGTAAAAGTTCACACATTTTATTTTTATTTAGCGTCATTTATTTACATGATTTCTGATTACCATATTTTTTCTCTTTATTACTGCCTCTAAAATATTCTCAGTTCTGAGAAAAAAAAAACAGCTACAATCTTTTTGTCAACATGCGATGAAAACAGACATTTTCCTCGGTGTATGTACATACAATGCCAAATATTGTAATGAGTATTATTATAATATGACTTATAGTTTAGAACTATGTAAACAAATATATTAAGGAGTATTTTGCTAAGCATTATACAACAACTTTTTTATAGGAGAGGGGCCAACGAGCATGCGGCTCACCTGATGGTAAGTGACTACCGCCGCCCATGAATAACTGCAACACCAATGGAATTGCAGATGCGTTGCCGACCTTTTAAAAAGGAGTAGGTTCTTTTCTTGAAGGTCTGTAAGTCATATCGATCAGGAGAAATTGCTGGTGGTAATCCATTCTATAAGAAAGCTGTGCGAGGAACAAAACATCTAAATCGCTCAGTGGTGGACCGCCAATTACCCAGATGGTAAGGATGGTATCGCGAGTTTTGTCGCGATTTGCGATCGTGAAATTGAGTGGCTGGAAATAGTCCGAACGAAAATACGCAAAGAGATCCAACATCTCGTCGCAGCGCCAGTGAATCGAGCCGATTGGATAGGACTCTGCCGTCGACGATTCGAGCTGCTCTGCGCTGGATGCGGTCAAGTGGAAGGAGCTGGCACTGGGGAGCCCCTGCCCAGAGATGGGAACAGTATTCCATGTGAGGCCGAAACTGCGCCTTGTAAAATTTCAAGCGGTGTGGCGGCATGAAATACTGTCCCACTCTGCTGAGCACGCCAAGCTTTTTAGATGCCAATTTGGCCTTCTCTTCCAAGTTACCACGAAACTGTAAGTCACTCGATACGTCAACACCGAGAATTCCGATATTGGCTGAGGCAACAAGGGGAGTGCCTTGAAACTGAGGAGATACGACAAAGGGGTTCTTATTAGCGGTAAACGCGCAAACTTGTGTCTTCTGAGGATTAAACAGGACTAGATTTAGTCGCCTCCAATTCGAGAATTTGTTCAGTTAAAACTCGACTTCAGACACAAGTTTGTTCCGGTACTCGACGACGTTTTCCCGTAAAATATTGGCACGGCCGGTGTATAGAGCATCACCAGTGCTGTCATCCGTGTGTTACAGGTTTGTGACATATCATTGATATGCAGAAGAATCAGCGTTGGTGATAGCACGCAACCTTGTGGAACACGAGCATTCATAGACTTGTAGTCGGAGCATGCACCGTCTACTACGACCTTGATGCTCCGATCAGCCAGAAAACTGGTGATCCAATTACACAACTTCTCGGGAAGCTTATGGGAGGAAGCTTCGAAAGAAGCGCTTTGTGCCAGACCCGATCGCAGGCCTTCATCAGGCAGAGAACTCATACTACGGGATAATCGGCGGTGTGTTCTCCCCGTCATCGAGAGTCGAGTTGGACGCAAAAAGGGAGCCTAAAAGATCGGCTTTCTCTTTTGCAGTGTAGGTCAGTGAGTCATCCTCCCTGTGAAGAGATGATAGTGATGACTTGCAGAAATTCCCTTGAACAGACCAGAATGCACGGGTTCCCGAAGGAAGGCGAATTAATTTGCCGCCAATTCTGCCACTTTTTCAATTCTGATACTTTGCCTTGGCAATAACTTTTTTGAAGGACCTGGAGGCGAAGTTATACTTTTTTTAAGAATGCTGGTGTTTACAGCCCGAGCCGCCCAAGTCTCAGCCCAGGCTTGATAACACTCCTGCTTACTGCGTAATGCAGTCTTATAGGAGCGACTAAACCAAGACTGAGATCTGCCTCCGATGGGTAGAGCAGATGATGGAATAAATAGTTCCATTCCCTGTTGCAACACATCAGTGACAGAGTCAGCAAGAACGCTGGGATCATCCGGTAAAAAGCAAAAAGCATGGGTAGGTTGCATCCTACGAGAGTAGAGAAGTCTTTCTTTGCATCCTACCCATGCTTTTATACCATCCCAATACCGTCCCAATCCGCCGACCTGTAATACGAAACGCGGCGGCAGCCTGCAGAACGCAACTGCGAGGGGAGCGTGAGTGGCACCACACTCCGGATCAGACAATGGTCTGAAGGTCCAACAGAGAAGGTGAATGATGCTCCACATCTGGAATCCACGTAGGCGAAGTAACCAGTTGTGTCAGACCATATCATAAACAGACCAGACCCACATAATCGGTTAAACGTGAAGCGAGCCATTCGGTATGGTGGGCGTTAAAATCACCAAGTATCACGATCTCTACGGATGGAATCTGTTGGAACAAGAAATCTGTAGCCATTTGGACGTGGTCGATGAGTCGGTATGTGTCGGCATTACCGCTATGGGACCTATACAGGCACCCGTAGACGCGGTGATGGTCGTCGCTGTCTACGCGCAACCAAAGGATGGACAGGTCCGTACGTTCAAGAATGCTAAGGCGTCGAGAACAGATATATGTACTCTCTGACGTATACACAAACTCCAGCCCGGGGCACAAAGAAGTATTCTAATTTGTACTCCGGGTAGGACGGTTACGAAATATCAGCCGCAAAGGACACTTGCGTTTCGGTTAGAAAGAGCGAGGCCGGCTTCGCTGTCTCTAGATGGTAGTGGACCGCGTTAAGGTTGACGAGTGAAGTCCGCTGATGTTGCAGAAGCCCACGGATAGCGTGGCAGGGGTAACTATGATCAGATTTCATGCGACAAAACGTTGGAATCTTGATTTTTAGGCGCGTGTAGAACATACCTACACGTTTTGCGCTTAAGGCATGCAAAAATCAATTGCTGTCCGTTAGTCTAACTAAAACTCGAAAACAGCTCGAATGATTTTGATTTTTTTTTGTATGCATTTGAGTGGGTCCCTGGATGGTTTGGATTCACAATTTGACTCAGTAGGTGGCGCTGTTGTCGAGATCCAGAAATCGCCCGTGCGTAGTCGGGGGGATCGTCAGTTCTTTATAAAAATATGAGTCATATTATTCCAAAAATATGCAATTTCTTCATTACTTGTCTGCAGCACCACCTATCGGAACCTAGCATCCTAGCACAGCTATAAACCATTGTCTTGACAAAAACAATATATTGTCAAATTGTTTAGAAGTTGCATGACGTTTGGGGGATGAAGCTGCTCGCGTCAGTAGGAATTACTTGAATCCTGATTCCCTACACGTATCCCCTGGGTAATGCTAAACGAGCAGTACTACATACTGGTGGTAGGTTGGTCCTCTACTAGTGAGAGGCCTGGTCGAGGGTTAGTTACCACCCACCTGGCAAAGACATACCGCCAAATGATGCAAATCTTGTTCCGGTATGATGTTAGGTGAAACCCATTTCTTAGGGAGAATGGGTCTGGACAGTTGCGTTGCGCACACGAACCGGTTGTAACGCGGCCGTTTTTTAGTATTAGGTGCCTAGTTATGGAGGTTAGCGGGATCCGAAGCACGGTTGTATCGCTGGCTGACTATAGATAGTTTGGGGTCCAATTAATGAGCCAAATCAGGGTAGTCTTTCATGAGTGGCTACTCATGAAAGGCTGCCCCGCCATCTTACGAAAAATCCTGGGATAGCTACACCATGCCTGTTGGCGACCGAAAAAAAGGGTGAAAGGGTGAAAAACAGGTGGCGATTTCCAAGGGGGTTCGGTCGTCCCCGCGGTATCGCCATGCTAGGTACCATCGATGCTGTGACTCTGAAAAAGAAGAGTAAATTTGTACAGCGGTTGCATTCCCTCACCATCAAAGTGCACCTCATAAACATCCGAGGTCTGCACTGTAATCTCAATACAGTCCACTATGATTTTGAGACTGACAAGCCGCACTTACTCTACTTGATTAAAACGCAGATCAGATGTCCTCTCGATGCGGCGTACCTTAGCTACCCTGGATACACATTGGAGCATAATTTCCATCAGTGCTCTGGAGTCTGTGTTAACGTCCGAAACGACATCTGATGTGAGCGTCTCCGTCACTGAAGACCCCACTTTCTCTACGATATGGGTAAAGATAGACACAGGAATGAATAAAATTATTTATTCTTGTGTCTACCGATCGTACAGTGGTGAAAACTATTTGAACACCTCAGTGAAGGCTCTGATGTGGCTCTGAATTGGTACCCTAATGCACAGTTGGTTTTTCTGGGGGACTTTAATGCCTGTCATCAGGATTGGCTGTTCCCATACCAGAAGACTAGCTACGATGTGAGAGAGGCGTGGAATTTTGCCTCGTCGCTGGGGCTCTCCCAGCTGGTACCACACCAGGGGAATTGCAGATGCGTTGCCGGCCTTTTAGAAAGGTGTAAGTTCTTTTTATTCTCTTGCTATTGTCTAACTATCGTGTCTGAAAACCGGACAGTGAGTGTTGATATGTCGTATGGCAAAAAATTGTTACCTTGGAAGTGCATAGGTTACGATTTACGAATGAGCAACGCTGAGTCTAATAAGAGTATCCTCTGACTAATTTGATTGCACCCATGGTTATGTTATGTAATTAACGTCTGTGACTCGGTGAAGACAATGTAGTTATGAGTGGCAAAAAAAATCTACTGAAGCGCATATATCTTCTCTATACAAGTTAATTTTGCAATAACCAGCCAAATTGCAGAAAAGGTTCAGAACAAAGAGATTAAATATATAGGTATACTATAGAGCGGACATTGGGAACATTTATATACAAAAACTTTGAGCTAGTGCGCGTGTGGCACCCTCTAGCTAAAAATAACAAAACAACGCTAAGCATTTATTAAGACAACATTTCAGCTATTCCCTCGCAGGTGACGTTAATAAATATAACCTCGTTTTGGGAATGTACCTTTTCGATATCAAAGTATCCATAATGTTGTTGAAGATTACTAAGTTTGACATGATTTTCGATATGATAAAAGGGAAAATACATGATTGTTTTATTGTATAAATCTATTTATCATGACTTCCATCACACCAAAAAAATCATATTAACTTTTTACGCCCCTTTAGTGTCATGAAATTAAATATTTAATTTCCAATAACTAAGAATCAATTCAAACAGCAGTCACTTTGGTTGCCACCTTGGTGGCATGACGTCACTCGGTCCATTAGCTGCCATAATAATAGCATATGATTGATCGGTTTAAAGACACATCGAGAAACGTTAAATCCAATAAGAGAGCACCTCTATGTTTTTAAATTCGTTTCTATTACAAAAATACTCTTCAAATCTCAAATATTTTAAGAAAACACTGAACTTAAAAGCCGTTTCACGATTTTTCACGTTTCATCAGTACTTAAAGACACTACCCACATCAATAAAAAATGTTATTTTAAGTTTTTACATTATTTTCTAACTCAGGCTCAACCTGCAATTCTTGCATCTAATATCTTTAACAGTACAAATTGTTTTTAATGTAAGAAATCTATTGCCCTCTCCTATCACTATAAACGAGGATCTATAATGGTTTTGTCCTTGAAAACCACCAGACAATGAAGCCTGGTATGTAAAAGAAAAGACTTGCTGTATTGCTAAACATCAACACAGCAAGTATCCTGAGCATGCTTATAAGCTACACAGAAAACCTCATCAGCATGCCTAAAAAAAATTTCCCACCCTTGCTCCACATAAAGTAAGGTACTTAGCATTGTTGGTACATGCTACTCATTTTTGTTGTTATGGGTACAGTATCGTTGACTGTTTTACCTCCTTAAATATTTTAAAGGATTAAATCGGCATCCTGTATATTTTTTTATCGATAATCCCAATCGATAAACGACGTCAGTCAACTTTAAAATTGGAAACTAAATAGTGACGCTTGTTGGATAACAGAGGGCGCTTATTACAATAAAAATAAATGTTCTAGAACAATCTATGTATTAGAAATAATAAAATTTAAAGATTATTCGATAAATATATGTTATATTTACGATAATAAACCGAAATCACGTTCATTTTTTGCTCCATATCGTGACTTACAATATCCTTAATGCACAACCGGGCATATTTTCTTTAAAATATGCCAGGTGCCATAAGTTACAGACGACATACAAACAAGTTACAGACGACAATTTTGCTACTGATGTCCGGTCTATTACTACTACTACTTAAATGTCTTTGATTCAGAATAAGTAATATAGGCAAATGGTAAAGTAAAATTAAATCAAAAAAGTCTCAAACATTCTGTACTTTTTATCTTTTAAATTCAAAATCACGCATTTTGTATGTAATGCATTACTGTACAACAAAGAAGTTTTAATACTAGAGATTGAACATCGCAATGACGTATTCCATAATCCCTATACATACACAACAGCCTAGCATATTTTGCTCGCATCGCTTGTTTAAACATAGCCAGAGTAATCCATTTTACGTGGAACAAAAATTGGCCGTGGCTTTGTTTACGTGAATTTAATAATTCAATTAAACCAACACTGTAGCAGGTGATTTGACAAAACCATAATAGGTTTTATTCTTGCGTAACGAATATAATTATAGCTCATGCGTCTAATATAACAATCTTTAATTGTAATTTTAGTTTTTGAAGTGAAACTTCATTAGTATCGTTGTTATTTCAAACTCGATGAAACTAAAAAGCGACAGTAAAAAGAGACAAGCATATACAGCTATAGGATTAAGCCTGCGATAGAATGAGATAGAATACAGTATACAGTGTTATATATTATGTATGAAGATAATGCATGTGATCTATGAACAGGAAGGATTATAGACGAAATTGAGTTGAGTAGAAAATATTTAAGTACTTACGATGATGAAACTGAAATCTTGAAGCCTGTATAATATGTTATGTAATACTAGCTGTGCGTCGTGACTTCGCCCGTGTGTAATTGAGGGTTTTAATTATATTGCTCAGAACCCTAATTCCCTTTTTCTCAAATATAAGTAGCTTAAGTTACTCCTTAGAGCATCGGCTTTCTGCCAGTGAAAGTCCCGTCGAAATCGGTTCAGCCGTTTTGGAGATTAGCCGGAACAAACAGACAGAGAGACAGATCAACAGACAAAAATAAAAAAATGTGTTTTTGTTATAAGTGCCGTATAAACATTTATATGCATTGAGTAAAAAGCTGTTATTTTAACATTACAAAAAGACACTTCAATTTGATTTATTTGTATAGATTGTATAGATAATATTGTATAGAATAAAATCCTACTAACATTATAAATGTGATAGTTTGTGAGGATGTATGGATGTTTGTTACAATTCACGCAAAAACTACTGAATGGATTTTAGTGAAACTTTACAATTATATAGTAGCTCATACATCAGAATAACACATAAGCTATAATTCATAAAGATATTGAGTAGATTGACCAAAATGTAATGATAAATGTTATGTAAGTCTGAAAAAAATCTGTCATCTGTAAATCTGTAATTTTGTAATAACAAATATGAAGTAATTGTTTGCCTGCCAGTTTCTCAAATCATCCAGGTTTGACTGGTAGAGAATGCCAAAAGGCATTAAGTCCGTCTTTTATATCCCCTATTATAAGGTGTGTAATAAAGATTAAATAAATAAATAAAATGCTGCTGCCCGTCTCTTGTTCCAGCTTCCCTCTGTCCCAACTTACGACATCCACAAGATGATATGTGTTAGTGAATTCTCCTACGCCGCTGCTGCTGCAGAGAAGGTTCAGAATAAGTAATATAGGCAAATGGTGAAGAAAAATAATTTCAAAAATATCTCGAATATGCTGTCCTTTTTATGTTTTAAATTTAGAATGCGTGGTAATGCATTAGTTTATCTAACGCCTACTATTTTACTACGTACGCAGACATTTGCAAGGGTCGATCAGTCGGCAAAAACGTTGTGAATTGAATTGAGCTCACGTACGCATAGTTGTGCTTGTGCCCATAAATCACATTCAATTTGGGATAATTTCAAATAAAAGTAGAAGCCTTATTTACACGTATTTTCAAAAACTATTGTATAATGTAGAAGCGTCAGTAGCCTAATGTCAGGGCGTGGACCGCGAAATCGAATGGTCGTGGGTTCGAATCCGCCATTCGAATGCTCTCGTGAACCATTTCGAACACAAGCATTTTAAACTTACCAGAAGTGGTTAAAGGGAATATTAGTAATGTTTAATAGCATTACTAGTATTTCTTTAAAAAAAAATGTATACATATCATTATTTACGTACTTGAACTTAAGTTTAAAATTTCCCTACTCTTTGAAAAATAACCCTGTATAGCTATATAAACTGACAGCTAGCCGGAGCTATTTTATTGGTGTACAACTGTTAGGGTAAATATATAATATGATTGAGTGGATTAAGTTGTATGATTTCTTTTCAACAGCCTGGAATGGCATTAGGTAATGGGAGCGTTTAAATAGTAAGTATGCTAGCGCCGTATGTTCACTCCACCTTATTCCGTCGATAAAGCATGGTTTTTAACCGACTTCAAAAGACGAGTTTTACAATTCCACTGTATGTCCTTTTTACCAGGTTTTTATGAACTCGCTTTCTTGTATGTCTGTTCTAGTCGTATTTAGTAATTAAACTATTTAAAGAACAATGGCCAAATTTCTATAGCAGCTGAACTTGACTTTTATTTTTCATGTCCCAAAACAAACTATAGCTATATTGGTTTGTTTTTATTTTCTAAACACCATCTCGTTTGAAAAATATCCAAATAGCCACAATTTTTTATAATAACGTCAACAATACTTTTGAGGTTAGCATCACATATGTAATCTTCTTCAGTGATCTAAAATAAGAATTAGATTTGTATTATGATGTACGATTGTGTGCGATAGTTTATGTTAGTGTAATAAAATAAGTAGGTATGTAAATATGTACTATTATTGAAGAATTCCACTCGCGGAACTTAGAAATTACTCTGGCATCAAGCTTAAAACCGAGATGGCGGCGAAGTGTATCAATCAATGCATATGTTACAATTAACACATAGCAATCGCGGGGCTAGCGCTTGTCAATGTAGTGTAGCTGTAGTCTGCATGATGTCTCTCACAAATATGCAAGATGCAAAATCGGTGTCTAGAAATCAAAAGCACAGAATAATCGTTACAAGTGGTAGTTATTAGTCCGTAAAACCATGCCGAGGTCAAAATAACAGAAGGAAATCTAAAATAGTACGACGAGTGAAGCAAATAACATATACATATAGATAATGATTGCCGGGTGACAATCAAAGGTGTCGCTCGATGACCACCACAGAACACTAGTACCATGATCACAGATTATGTAACTTGTCGATGACAAATGATGTTCCGTTGTACGTAATTGTACAAAACGCTTAGCTTACTATGAAGCTACATAATTATTTTTATGACATGAACGCAGTACATAATAAATCAGTATAGTAGTTGATTTGATGCCAACATACTAATTGAATTAAATTACAATTAATAACTATTCAGAAGAACGTGAATAATAAGTTTTTGAATACAAAGTCCTTTCATACGTGAAATGAATCGTCATTAGGTGCGTTCCAATGCGTTCAGAAACCATTATTTTAAATAATTTCGCAACAGTTACAAAAACAAAAATAAAAGGATAACTTTTTTGTGGCTACTTAGACAGGTAATTTTTGTGTTTTTTAAGACCTTAAAAAATAAGGATATTTTTCATAAATATTTCATATAGTGACGCCATAGTCTTATTAACTTAACTTATTAGAATTCGCGATTTTTAAATATACGAGTAGCTCAGTATCGGATGACAATGTAAAATTAATGCATAATGTCGTATGCATGTTACGAGATATCTTCGTCAATTGTGAATATAATTTGATATAAATGGGTATAAATTACCCCCAAAGGATGGCAAAATAGTGAAAGAAATTTTAGTGTAACTATTTAGACGACTTTGCCGCTAACCATTTGAGCCGTGGTAGCTCAGATGGTTAGAGCTCGCTGTAAGCTTCATAGTACTATAGTACCCGGGTTCGATCCCCGCCGGCACCAATGAAATTGTTAATTGCAATTTTAAGTGCTGATTTACCACGTGCTCGGCGGTGAAGGAAAACATCGTGAGGAAACCTGCATGTCTGGGAAATAAGAAAAAAAATATTTCGAAGACATGTGCAGTTCGCCAACACGCATTGGGGCGGACATTTCCTTGCCCTAAAACCCTCTCAGAAATTAAAGGAGGCCTGTGATCAGCAGTGGGACGTAATTAGGCTGCTTTTATTTAGACGACTTTGAGATTGTATAATTTAAAAAAATACTTTTAACAAAAATGTTAGAAACTACTTCAAAGAACAAAAAATAACTATTATTTCACATCCATAAGTCGGGTTACACACTATATGCTACGAGTATATCTTAACACCACTTACAGTCCATGGACACCTGCAGTATCGCAGTTGGAGCCGAGACGTTTTCCATATAACTTTTTTATTTTATTTTAATCGGAACGTAAACAATTATATAGTATAAGGCAAAAATCCAATCATATAACAATAATTATAAAAGTATGACTTATGTTACAAGTTCTGTAACTAATTTCATATACTAAAAATATAATATTATAAGTGATGCCGCTACGTACACGTCATTTGTGCCCTAGTTATTTATCAACAAATACCGAGTTCACGTTTAATACCAGCCATAAGCGGAAATCTTATAACCAAACACATCCTGCGAAGTTAACCTACGATGCGCGTGAAAATCACATGAGTAGCTTGTCAAAGATCTAGGCACGTACTGAAGAGGTGAATGCAGACTGCGGTGGCCGTATTCAGCAAGATAATGGCCTTATATGTGTCCACTTGGCAAAAATTCGTCCTAAGGTATCATTTGAGTTATAACATATATTAAAGCCTTGCCATCCACCAATTTATAGTATTTAATAGGTATGTTACGGCCAGCTCGTCACGTTGCTCTAGTGTCGTAAGTGCAATTGCTGATCATCTGGTCCCAGGTTCAAATCCGTGGTCGGGTCAAAAATCAGTATTTGAGTTTTTCTGTCGAGAAATTGTCAGTTGCAGCCCGGAGTCAGGAAATTACCAGTGTTTCACTTGTTGCCACGGAAAGCGGGTAAAGTAGCCTCGCGCCTGATATCTCACCAGTCGTATTTTAATCTTGCTGTCTCATCAGACTTTTCTACCGACTTCAAAAAGGATACGGTACTCAATTCGACTGTATGTTTTTTTATGTGTGTTACCTCATTTTTACTGGGTCAACCGATTTCGATGATTTTTTTTTATTTGAAAGCTGGTGCTTCACATGTTGGGACTACATATATATAATCATAGTCTGACCAATGGTTTTTGAGTTATTCTTAATAATTAATATTGAAGTCACAAAATGTTTATTTAAAATTATACCATTCCATAACCACATAGAATAGTAATAATGGAGTTTATATTACCATTGTGGTTGCTTACTGTTTAATATTGTGGATGTAGTACAAAAATTCGATATTTGTGCAATAAACCAAAAAGTATCATCTATTTGATTTGAATTTTATTCATCATCATCATCACAGCCCACCAAAAGTCCACTTCTGAACATTGGTCTCTCCCATAGATAGCACCATAGGTTAGATATTAGACTGTTACGAAGTTTGGAGAGTTTTATTTCGGGTGTTTCATTACCTCTGTCGCCCCTTACGTCACCCACGGGATGAAGTGGAGCGGTGGATTCAATTTACTCTGTCACTACACAGAATACTATAAATTATTAATTGATTATGCTTACAAATAAGACATTACAATATATATTTCCAACAATATTCCGATTATCATTATCATTACAGCCTATAATAGTCCGCTGCTGAAGACAGGCCTCCTCCATATATTGCCTGAGACTTTGCAATAGTTAACACGCCAGGCGAGCGGGTTGACAACCGCAGTTTTTTATTGCTACGAATTGTAATCAGGAAGATGTTGCTGTCCATTACGTGTTTCAATTTGCCTCTGTCGCCTCTTACGACACCCACGGGACCATATTATTACATAGTCACTACACGGCAAACAATATAACTGCGTTTTGTTATGTAAACCATTTGATTTTACGATAGTTAAATCAATACATTCCAAATCAGTTACATTTTGTCAGTGCTTATTTTGGTCTACCTTGAACATACTCCATTGCCACATTTATAGACTAAATCGATAAACTCGTCCACATAAAAATTTTATTCCCATTTTCTTATATACAGTGAACTTAAGTTGTATTCTTTACTTTACCAATCCTCGACAAATTATTCTGTTTTGCTTATTGATAGTGTTTATAAACTACAACTAACTTAGCTCATAACGCTTATTAACGATCTACGCTGGAGACTGGGCGTCTAGATCTACATTAACTTTCTAGATAAATACTTTCACACACTTTCACATCTTATTAATTGTATAGCTACGCAATATTCGATTTTTCTTTATAAAATATTATGGAAATATCGATGTAGACGATAGCATTATTTACAAACCTTTGTGGTATACAGAAACATTTAACTTATGCTTTTGTATTCAAATATCAAATATTAAATTAAAAAACAACACAAAATATTTTTTCATCACATATAACTTAATAGAATATAAAATTAATATAAAATATATTAAAAATAACTTTTTTTATATAGTATAGGGTGACAAACGACCACACAGTCCACCTGATGATAAGTGGTTGCTGTGGCCCATAGACATCTACATTTATCCTCGTTTGCGATGCAAAATGCAGATGCGTTATCACCCGTGAGTACTAAGATGGAATGCCTCGTTTCCAGTAAAAAGGGTCTCCGGTTCTCTACACTCACCATACGAAACACATCAGTGTTAAGCTGCTATTTTAAGCTGATATTTTGTGAGAGCGTCGACCATTCGTGCTAAAACTATGCTACTAATATAACTGCAGCATGGCTCTACCACGTAAAAGTTAACTTAAAAGTTTTAGCTTAAAGACAAAAGCGGAATGCAAAGAACTAAAAAGAATAGAATGATTTCACATTCTAAAGTCGGTGCTGAGACTTAGATTTAAAGCTACAAATTCAGAATATGACATTTTTTCTTTTTATTTCTTCGCAGTCGGCTTTTATTTTTTTATTGAGACTTGCGTTTTATATACCCTTTTGAGTTGGCTGTGGAATATCACACCCCTATGTTGTCTAAAGAGTTACATTAAAAACTTCATCCCCTATTTTGCCAACCTTAGGGGTAGAATTTTCCCAAAATTATAGGGGTCACCCCTGAAATAAAATATATACAAAAAAAGAACATACAGTCGAATTGTAAGCCTCCTCCGTTTTCTAAAGTCAACCTATACCTTGAAAAACATTACACACAGAAAGCGACCCATGTTTGTTCATGTTGTTGTGTGTTGTTTCATGGTGGTTCCAATGGGTCCAACTTTCTAAGGTTCTAATTGAGATAATGATTTTTTATAGGATGAGGGTGAAAAACGAGCACACAGTCCACCTGATGGTAAGTGGTTGCTGCGGCCCATAGACATCTACATCTATCCTCTGTTACAGATCAAAATGCAGATGCGTTTTCACCCGTGAGGACTAGTATGAAATGCTTCATTTCCAGTAAAAAGGGCCTCCGGCCACCTGCACTCACCAAGCGAAACGCAGAGGTAAACCTCTACTTCACGCTGGTATTCTGTGAGGTCGTGGTACCACCCCGGTTCGAGCCGGCCCATCCATGCGACAGCAAAAGCTGCCGCTTGGCTCTACCACTGTTAAAAATGTTTCTGTTTCTTATATTTACGCGAACCCGGCCAAGGATGATACTTGAGGCTATTGAAATTAAAAAACATCCTAATGTCAATAGAGAGGGAGGCTGGGTACTACCATTTGCATGGGATGCTGTAATTAATAAAATTAAAACTCAACCCAAGCATATCACTGCAAGACTTCAAGACACAGTAAGTTCATTCTGCGTAGATCGGAACAAAATTAATAATTAAAAAAGCTGAAGGTACTCCGGGTTAACTTTGATATCGGAACGTCAATCACCTGAGTCCCTCGTGACTATCGGTGCTGTAAAGTACCCGAAACGTCGGGAATCAATAAAAAAACGAGATAATTAAATGCGATAGAATCCGTAAAAGTAGTTTAATTCAATTCAAATGGCGATATTTATATTTATATATTTGATCATTATCATCATCATTACAGCCATTCACAAGTCCACTGCGGAACATAGGCCTCCCCCAAGGAATGCCACAAAATACGGTCCTGAGCCACCTGCATCCATCGACTTCCTGCATGTCTCACCAGATCGTCACTCCATCTAGTGGGGGGTCGCCCTACACTTCACCTACCGGTACGAGGCTGCCACTCGAGAACCTTTCTTCCCCATCGGTTGTCGGTTCTTTGAGCTATATGGCCGGCCCACTGCCACTTCAGCTTACTAATCCGTTGGGCTATGTTGGTTACTCTGGTTCTACTGCGGATATCCTCATTTCTAAGTTTATCACGCAGAGACACTCCAAGCATAGCCCTCGCCATAGCTCGCTGAGCGACTTTGAGCTTCACGGAATCAAAGGCTTTCTCATAGTCCACATACGCAAGACAAAGTGGTAGATTATATATTTGATATATATGCCCAAATGATCAAAGGCTGCTCAATGTTTAAGATGCCGTTAAGTCTCGTGCTGTCTCCATCACTTTAAGTCAAAGTGACTGTGACACTGCAAGACTTAACGACATCTTAAAATTGAGGTAGCGTTTGAGTATTTGACCAATAGCCTCTCCCGAACACATGCCGCCCCATACATTGCGTCATAAATGTGATATTTCCCATAGTTATCACCTTGGCAGCCAGGTTGACGACAGTTTATTTTTATTTTCTGGTAGTGATTAGCAAGACGCTGCTGCCCGTCTTCCGGGTTGTTCATCTCTGTCGCCTCTTACGACACCCACGGAACGATATGGCGTACCTAGTGGATTTTCTTACACCGTCACTAAACCATTTTACGGCCACTTTCTATACATTTCCACGTATTGAGGTCCTCGTCCCGATACTACCACAGTTGGTAATCTCCATAGAAAATTTTCAGCCATGTTTATGACGTGTTCATATATGGATAGATCATCAAATCAAAATTTTGTGAACAATTTTTTTTATAGTATAGGGTGACAAACGAACACACAGTCCATCTGATGGTAAGTGGTTGCTGTGGCCCATAGACATCTATATCTATCCTCGTTTGCGAATCAAAATGCAGATGCGTTGTCAGCCGTGAGGGTTAAGATGGAATGCCTCTTTTCCAGTAAAAAGGGTCTCCGGTTCTCTACACTCACCATACGAAACACAACAATGTTAAGCTGCTATTTTACGCTGGTATTCTGTGAGAGCGTGGTCCTTCCCCGGTCGAGCCGACCCATTCGTGCTACAACTACACTGCTAATATAGCTGCAGCATGGCTCTACCACGTATTGCTATGAGACTTATCTATAAAGGGGTGAAACCTCGGAGTAAGTACAAACATACGTATATTATTACTTTATGGGTAAAACGGTGTAGGTGAAGCGGTTACCGGCGACGTTATTACTCTTTATTACTGACTATCGGCCCGCTCCGGTTTCTCCTGGTTGAACAGTCCCGCTGCGGTGATCGCCACCATACTTATTTTGTCGCGCGAGAGGTTTTGTATATAAATTGTTATTGTGAGTGGTCCTTAGAAGACTGACATATTTTTTTAGAACTTTTCAAGAGAAACAATACAGCCATACATTTTTTTCGTATCAACGCACACTATGAAAACTCTCAAAAGGCACGTCTTTTTCCGTCCGAATTGACAAGTATCATTATAACTTTTAGATATAACATATGTATATACATAATATATAGCTTATGTCCATATGTAACTAATAATGTACCTTTCAAATGGTGAAAGTTTTTCTTTGGTTCCGGAGATCACCCTGCACATATACACAAACAAAATTCGCACGTTCTCTTTATAATATTAATAATAATTAGATCATATTATGTTAGTATAGATTCTTTTTTTTTATAGGAGAGGGGGCAAACGAGCTTGCGGCTCACCTGATGGTGACTACCGCCGCCCATGAACAACTGCAACACCAGGGAGGGAATTGCAGATCCGTTCTTGTTGTATTTTACGTAGAAGTCTGCTTAGTTTGAAATTGTGATGCTAATAACATGTTAATATTTTAATGACGTTAAACTAGAACTTGTATTATGAAATGTGATAGTAAACGAAAGAGCATCCACATAGTTACAAACATTTCTATAATCGAAGGCAGAACTCTGACGCTAATTAATATTAGATAGTAATAATATTATAACTATAATAATATTCCCATTATTAATCTATTTCCTTGCCTCTTGTTACAAGCAAAGTTTTCAGTAAATTTAATTTATGTTACCAAATAAACTAAATTAATAAGTAATTTGTTTGAACAGTGGTAGAGCCACGCGCCAGCTTTTGTTGTCGCACGGATGGGCCGGCTCGAACCGGGGTGATACCACGACCTCACAGAATACCAGCGTGAAGTAGAGTAAAGTCGGAGGCCCTTTTTACTGGAAATGAGGTATTTCATCTTAGTCCTCACGGGTGACAACGTATCTGCATTTTGATTCACAAACAAGGATAGATGTAGATGTCTATGGGCCGCAGCAACCACTTACCATCAGGTGGAATGTGTGCTCGTTTGTCACCCTTATCCTATAAAAAAAAATTGTTTTTATTTATTTCTATTACTGTCACTGATGATTTTAATGATTTGCTCTCATATAAATATGAAGAAAAAAATCCTTGCCAAAGGAAGGAAGATATGGGATGAAATATTTAATGTAACTATTCAATGACATTTTTGGTTAAGATATTCCTTTTACGATTTTATTAATATTAAAGTAAGGCTCAATTTACATTGCCGCGGACCGGAATGGAAACTAATTTTTGTAACGAAGTTGTACATAGTAAAATGAATTTTATGTTAATTGTGGAACGTGTAAATTAAATATGAGCGAAAAAAGTCGCACGTCTTCCGTGGAATTCTCGCGCATTTACGAGAATCCCGTAGCTACTGTCACATGAGTAAAGAAAACGTACAGAGGCAAAGGTTAAGGAGCTGTCAAATTTTTACCTATTTTAGTAGGGAGGATGACTCATAGACGGGCGGAGGCAGTAGAGTCCAAGGGGGAGGCATTGGTCGTTAAATTGGACATAGCGAAGGCCTTCGATCGGGTCTTGCACCAAGCGCTTCTTTCGAAGCTTCTTTCCTATGGGCTTCCCGAGAAATTGTGCAATTGGATCACCGGTTTCCTTGCTGATCGGAGTATCAAGGTCGTAGTAGACGGTGCATGCTCTGATTTCAAGCATATCAACGCTGATCTTCCACAAGGCTGCGTGCTATCACCAACGCAGTTTCACCTGCATATCAATTATATGTTGCAAACTGGTAACATTTATTGCTATGCAGACTACGGCTGTGCCAATATTTCTCGGGAAAATATCGCCGGGACAAACTTGCTGAACAAAGTCTCAGATTGGAAGCGACTAAATCTAATCCAGTTCAATCCCCAGAAGACACAAGTTTGCGCGTTTACCACTAAAAAGAACCCCTTTGTCGTATCTCCTCAGTTTCAAGGCAATCCCCTTGCTGCCTCAGCTAAGATCGGAATCCTTGGCGTCGACATATCGAATAGTTTGCAGTTTCGTGGTCACTTGGAAGGTAAGGCCAAATTGGCCTCTAATAAGCTTGGCGTGCTCAGCAGAGCGTGACAGTATTTCATGCTGGCACATCGCTTGCAACTTTACAAAGCGCAAGTTCGGCCTCACATGGAATACTATTCTTATCTCTAAGAATGGGTAATTTGGAAGTTCAACAGCCGGCTGACCGACTCTGTGCGCAGTTCACGGAGATCGTCATTCGATCTGCGGAGGACGTGTTGGGAGCTGCGCGCTCGGGTCGGGACGGTGGCTATGAATGGTGGACGCCTGAACTTGACAGGGTAAGGAAGAAAGTGTGTAATGCGAGAAGGGAGTGGCAGAAGACCAGAAAAAAGGGAGGCAGGTCTGAGGAATTAGCTATGGAACGATTCCATAGTGTGAGAGCGAGATACCGACAGATGATGGGGGACGCGGAGCTGGCCCAGTTTCGGAAAATAGCCAATACTGGTAACATTGAACCTTGGGGGCGTGCTTACCAAGTGGCGAGTGGGAGGTACCGTCCTCCAAGTAATGTTATAAATGCAATAAAATTTGCGGAGGGGCACTCGGGGAGTGTGAGAGAGGCCATGCGGGATCTGCTCGGGGCGCTGTGTCCGGACGACGATTTGTCAAAGGACACAGAATACCACGGGCGGGTACGCCTGATGGCTGCTCTCGCACCATCTGGGCCGGCCGCCGCTCCCCCTACCATTGAGTGTTTGGAGGGTATAGTTAGGGCTTTGCCCAACACTGCTCCGGGATTGGACGGAATTAGCGCAAAAGTTGTTAAGAACGTGTGGAAGGCTGCACCCAGGGAATTCCACTGGGTGTATGCCAAATGCGTGGAAGAGGGGGTTTTTCCCGAAGTATGGAAGAATGGACGGCTGTTAGTTATTCCGAAAGGTAATGACAGGCCTCTGACGGATCCCAAGGCATACCGCCCGATAACGCTCCTCCCCATCTTTGGGAAACTGCTGGAGCGTGTACTGATACGATGTGCCCCGAGCTTGGTGAGGGGTATATCGGAATACCAGCACGGATTTTCTCCAGGTCGGTCCACAGTAACGGCGCTGCAAGACGTGCTTAGTACTGCGCGCGAGTCGCAGCGCAAGTATGTACAGGCCGTCTTTTTAGATATATCGGGAGCATTTGATAATGCGTGGTGGCCGATGATACTGCTGAAGACCAAGCAAGGGGGGATTCCACCTAATGTCTACCGTATGTTGGTGAACTATTTCACCAACAGGCGAGTGGGCATATTCGTGGGTGAGTGTGCTGAGTGGAAACGCTCGACCATGGGCTGCCCCCAGGGATCGGTCCTTGGACCGACCTTGTGGAATTTACTGCTGGACGATTTGTTGAGGCTGCCATTTCCTCTTGGTACGAAAATGTTGGCGTACGCAGATGATGTGACACTTTTGATAGAGGCGAACTCTAGAGCAGAAATAGAGAGAGCGGCCAAATCTGCACTGGAGCTGGTATCGTCGTGGGGTGAGAGGAACCGGTTGTCCTTCTCCTCCGCGAAGTCATGTACCATGACCATCAAAGGCAAGTTCCAGCGACCACCTGTTATCAGGATGGGGCTGGAGTCGATAAAAAGCGTAATGTCGACTAAGGTATTAGGTGTCACGATAGATTCTAGTCTATTTTTCATTCAGCATGCCAAGGACATAGGAGAAAGGGCTGGGAAATGCTTTGGGAAGATGTCGCGGGTGTCGGCGTCTTCTTGGGGCGTGCGCTACCCGGCCCTTCGTGTTTTGTATAAGGGAACATATGTCCCAGTATTGACTTACGCTGCGTCCGTTTGGGTTGACCGGGTGGGGAATTATACAGTGCGCACGGCACTGCTTAGAACACAGAGATCTTCACTCGTATTGCTGACAAAGGGCAATAGGACGACAAGTACTGCGGCACTCCCGGTGTTAGCCGGCGTCCTACCGGCTGACCTGGAGGTTATACGTGCGGGTAGAACTTGTCGGATGCGTGGGAATGCAGATAATGGGGAGTTGAGCAGGCGCAAGCGCGAAATTTGGGTTGAAGTTGTGAGTGCATGGCAGGAACGGTGGACGAATGAGACGAAAGGCAGAGAACTATTCCGCTTTTTCCCGGACGTGGCGGTGCGACTCAATGCTAATTGGGTCGTGCCGGACTATCAAGTCTCACAAATGATCAGCGGGCATGGATGTTTCAGAAAGAGACTGTGTGATATGAAATTGGTTGAATCGGGTATGTGCGAGTGCGGTGAGGCCTATGAGGACAGGCACCATGTCCTGTGGGAGTGTGTGTTGTATGATGACCTGCGATGTAAGATGATGGACGGAATTGTACGCGAAAGGGAAGGTCCCGTGTTCTACCCGGAACTCGTGGACGGTAAGGTGAACTTTGGCCGGCTGCGCGAGTTTGCGCATGGATGGCACGCGAGAAGGACGGCAATGGCAGTAAGAGACGTTCTAGTAGCCGAAGATCAGCCCGGAACCGAAGCCGTGTTGTGTACGTCCAGCCCAGAAAGGGAGAGTGACACTACGGGACAAGGATTAGATTAAATAACTTGTAGAGAGTCAAGAAAGTGCACGCGGGAAAGAGCCCAGAGCAAGTACCGCGTGCATCTCTCGAGATTCGGCCCGTATAACCGTGAGGTTGGTGGGGCCATGGGAAGGTGGAGGGTTATTCTTATCTCTAGGCCGGGGCACCCCAGTGCCAGCTCCTTCTACTTGACCACATCCAGCGTAGAGTGGTTCCAATCGTTGACGACCGAGTTCTTTCTGATCGGCTCGATACACTGGCACTGCGTAGGAATGTTGCATCCCTTTGCATTTTCTATCGAATTTACCACGGAGAGTGATCTGAGGAATTGTTCGGATTAATTCCAGCCGCCAAATTTTACGAACGAACATCGCGTCAAAATTCACGATACCATCCTCACCATCTGGATGTTTGGCGGTCCACGATTGTACGTTTTACTAGGAGTTTACTTCCTCGTACAACTTCTTTGTGGACTTGTTTACCACCGGCGATTTTTCCGGACCGATACGACTTAAGGACCTTCAAGAAAAGAGCGTACACTTTTCTAAAAGTTCGGCAACGCATCTGCAATTCCCCTGGTGATGCGTTTGTTCATGGGCGGCGGTAGTCACTTACCATCAGGTGAACCGCATGCTCGTTTGCCCCCTCTTCTATGAAAAAAATTAAATAAACAAAACGTTTATCAGCTTTTATTATATATTTAAGATAGAATATTTTTTTACACACCACTTAGTCTAAATATTTTATTTTTTAAATTTTTGTTCTTCAACAATTTGCTGTTCTTAAAATAATTGGTAAATTCTAAATCTAATGTGAAGTTTTTTTTAAAACTATCTATTGGAAAACACTCACATGGCATAACAAAAATACAACTTTGCACACGTTTTATTATTATAGTGATATGAAAATATTCGCGAAATTTTTGCTCAAGCAGTTCATACATTTATTTCAGATACAATCTCACATTGGCTCACAAATTCTATATTGTTGCCTTTTCTTAATAAAATGGTTTTGAAAGGAGCACTTCTCGTCCGACAGCTTTTAACCACTCTTGCTGTCTGAAATAATAATAATAAAGCATGAATCTACGTATTTAATTTATGAAAGTAATAATTAAATTATAAAAGTATCTATTCAATCACTTGTAGGTAGGCAGGTACTACGTTTTTTCAATGTTGAGGTAAATGTACCTATGAGGTAACTATCTACCACATTAAAATAATAAATTATAGTCAAGATACTACTTACCCAGTGGAGTCTTAAAAAGGGATAATTAAAAATAATATATTTTTATTTATTCTATTATTGTTCATACAGACAGTACAGTAAACCACATGTACACTTTTTTATATTTCATTTCACACAAAAAATTTATTTACAAAACTAAATTTGAAACTTAATATTCTTTACATAACCCTGAGTTTGAGCACTGGCCGAGCCGGTGTACGGCAGTTTCTCTCTGTAGGTGATGAACCGCCAGTGGCCACGCACACACGCGTCTCAAGCTTGTAGTAGTGTAACTATCATAGCGCGGTTGTATGAAGCTTTGCCTCTCTACGGTACGGTTTCTTTACTCATGTGCTACTATCGACGTAGTCTGTGGAATCCGCGGGAAATGGCGCGAAGGGTGACGTTTTCATTTCTTCACCCAAATATTTCTTTTCCTTTTTTTTTCTCATCATTTTCTTCTTCTGCCTCACAAATAAGCAATATGAAAATAATATCCAATCAAACCATTCTTGTCAAATAAAAGATCTAGACTAAATAACTGAATGGTGCATATAGGATTAACTTAGACTTAGTCGCGGGAATGCCCGCGAATTTGCTCGACGAGGCGAAATTGACGCTTCCGTTCCATTCCATTCGCAATGTAAATTGGGCCTAAAAGCCGACTTCAAAGAACTAAAAACAATAAACAAAATAGCTTATAAACTTAGATTATTTACTCTCTAGATAGAGTAACGGCGGCTCAAAAGCGTCGAAAAAAATATCAGCTAACAGTTAGCCTCTAAAGCGATCCCCGCCCCTCACTGTCAATTGTAACGCCAAGAGATACGCACGCACGGCTAATTTTTTGAGGTAAATTATTTTGGTGAAAACAACAAGTTCCGCGATCAAAATCTGCAGAAATTACAAAAGACGTTTACAAACAACTAACAAAATCTCTTACCATCGGTGAATAACTCAAAACTTGTAGTAATTTACGAAAACAAAACTAATAATTTGATAATTTTATTTAAAAAATCAATGCGTCATTTTTTGGTGTTGCTAGTTTTAGATTGAAAATTTCCCCGTATAGTTGTCTTAAAAGCTGATGTATGTCAATGTCATGTTCATTTTTACCCGACTGCACCAGAAGGAGGACATATATCATGGTGTGTGTATGTATGTGAATGTGGGTATATTTCAAAAATTGTTTGGCTGAGCCTACAGCCTAAACGGATGGACTGATTGTTCTTGTTTTGCAAGCTTCCGCGCAGTGGGGTGTTTTTGTTTTTTTATTTAGACTTAAATATCTTTTCTTTATTTTTTCTCTTTTTTATTTGTATTACTAAATAGTATTGTATAATAATTGTCAAAATCGAATGTGACCATTTGGATACATGATGTTAGGATACCTATTGATCTTATGATTAGAAGTATAATTAGAATTAGAATTATGGGTGGACATAATGAGAAAAAGCCGTAGTAGAAGTAGAAGTGTACTGGAAATCATCCAAAACCACAGTGATATAATCTGAACATTTCCGTGAAAAAGACTTGTAGTTTAGTTGCAACTGAACACGCATGTGGTTCTTTTCACCAAATGAACCTAATAAGACTGGTCGCCGAAAAATATTTGACCGTACTCTGTTACCATATAGCTAAGTTAGATAATCTTAAAAGTGATGCAACCTCAAAACGCAAATTATTTAAAAACAAATTCAAAAAGAGGGCCATTAAATTAGTAGTTACAAACATTTAATGTTAAGTAATGATAGGTTGAAAATAGAAGAGACTACTGCGTTCCTGGGGTTGACCTTAGATGCAAAGCTTCAATGGGGCACCCATATATCAACTCTTGCTGGTACAAGAATGCAGGAAGGAGCAATTCTTCTTAAAATAATCTATTAAATTAAAAAACTTTACGGTAAAGGGTACCTGCGGGATAAATTATTTAACTCTGACGCAGACGAAATCGCCAGCCAATATCTTGTATTTTTATAAGTCAATATCATACTTTAAACAATAAAACATATTTTGTAAATGCGTGATTGATTTTAATTTGATTATATTTTTCTTTACAAAAAAAATATATTCTAACTCAACAGACAACTAAACACACAATTGAAAGCACCATATTAAAAAATTATAATTTATGATTTTATTAACATGATAATTTTACAGTTTTACCCCATTTTATCGGGATAGATTAATTAGCTGGTATCTCCCAGATACAAATGACACTGGTGTAAGTCATAGTTATTTATTCCGTTACCATAGCAACCGCTTAGCGTGTATGCATGATCACGCACACACGCTTGTAAAAATTGGCCTGTTTTTGTTGCATCGCTCATTGCGTGACGCGTTATCTAGAGAGTAAATAATCTAAGCTTATAAAGTACTCAAAATCATATCTCTTTTAACAATAACATATCAAGCATGTGACAGATATGCGACTTATAAATAAAAATAGTATAGTAGAAAGTTTGAAGGAACATCTCAATCACTTCTCCATATATTAAAACGTGAAAGGAAACTTTGTACCCCTTTTTAAGCATATTGCGGGCAAGGAGGAGTGTGAGATTTGGCATAGTTAAAGTTTATATGGAGGAGTGCAGAAAGATAAAATTTATATAAAATACATTAAATAAAATAAAACAAAACATTCATTGTTTTCGTCCATATTCATAATGTGAAATGTCAAACACATAATAATCTATAGTCAAACAGTCGCACAGAGTATAAATTAAGAAAAAAATAACTTTATTTTGTTGGGAACATCTTTCAATTTTTTGCAAAAAATTTTAAAATGTTGCCAACATAATTTGAAATTAAAAATTTTGTAAAACCGACTTCAATATACATTATTAAGAATAACTCAAAAACTATTGGTTAGACATTGATTAAATGGGACCACATGTGAAGCACCAGCATTCAAATAAAAAAAAGAATCATCGAAATCGGTCCACCCAGTAAAAAGTTATGAGGTAACACACATCTAAAAACATACAGTCGAATTGAGTACCGTCTCGTTTTTGAAGTCGATAGAAAATAATTAAAGTCAGTTTGATGAGCTGTAATTTTGTGTGATTTCTAGTGTTCCTTTTTCAATAGTCTTTGGAGTATATCGAGGCAAAAAATGTTTCTTTTATATTTTGTATACTAGACTTCAAGAAAAGAGCGTACTCCTTTTTAAAAGGCCGGCAACGCATCTGCAATTCCCTCCCTGGTGTTGCAGTTGTTCATGGGCGGCGGTAGTCACTTACCATCAGGTGAGCCGCATGCTCGTTTGCCCCCTCTCCTATAAAAAAAAATATGTACAACATATAAGATATACAGAATGTAAATCTGTATTTTACAAATTAATGTGAAGTTGAAAACATAGATAATACATATTAAGAGATAAAAGTAAAGTACAGCTTGCATAATATACAAACCTAAAAATTCATGAATTATTACAATTTTCACACAACACTTTTTCAAATAACGTATAAAAGCAAAGTGTATGTTATCTAAGGCAACAGACAGTAATGCAGCTGTGCGGCAAGCCAGCGTAAATTAAAGAGCTTGAGTGTGCTTACAGCCGTCGGGATAAAAAATACAAAGTTAGAAAATAAGTACAAACACATGATATTTCTTATTTTTATGTAATCACCTCGGTGTCTGTCTCTGGTATAAAACTGAAGTGACAAACAAACGTCTGAGAAGTGGCTATTGCAAGTTGCGACCCGTAGACACCTACAGTTAATTTCAAACAAAGAATGCTACATGTGTCACTGAGGACCTATCCAGTAGGCAGAAAGAGCTTAGCATTTCTTACTTTGCTGCGAATAAAACTTTGCATAGTTATATAATACACTTACATAATACTGTACACTACGTTACATTAACATAAACGTGAATGAATTGTTTGGTGGTGGTTTGCATTTTGCTAGTGAAATAATGATCAACTGACAGGGTCAGTTGTTGTGTAGGTTATTTTTGATTCGATTTATTTTTTGTATACAAATTCAGCACATAAGCAACTTTTGTTAAAGCAGTGTGTTTATTTTCAACCCCAATCTAAGAAACTCGATTTTTTGTATTCAAGTATAATATATTAAAAAAATATACTTACTCAATCGTCTAAGTGTGACAGTGCTTACCGAATCATATTGCCTGATGGTTGAAATTCAGCGAGTTTTATGAGAAGGCGAGGTTTCGGATGTGCTATCTCAGTCTTTTTCATATTATGGCATGGAAAAATTATCAGCACGGTCACTTATCCACATCAATTGATTATTTTTGCTATTACAAACTTATAATGTGTGTTGCGATACATATTATAATTTACATAATTACATTTACATCTTAATAGAGTGACATTCCATAGGTACAAGAACATTTTTGATACAATAAGCACTAATGTAATTTTACATTTACACGGGACTCATGCTAAAAGGGTTTGGTTAGCACAGTGCACCTTTATTGCATGCCTTAAACACAAAGCACGCAGTTATGTTCTACTAGGGACTAAAAATTAAGATGCCAACGTTATGTCGCATGAAATCGTTTTGCATTATTCTCCAAAAATGTTCAGTTACATTGAAATATAAAACGGGACAAATACTCCCAGAGGCGAGTACTTTAGATTAGTGCACATCTCAAAATGCCAATTCCATGATGGCCGAGGGAGCAAACGAACATGGCTTCTATATCAGTAGGAAGGATTGTTTTAATCGGCTTTTATCTTTATGCCTAATCCTTTATATGTTTTTTTTTATAGGATAAGGGTGACAAACGAGCACACAGTCCACCTGATGGTAAGTGGTTGCTGCGGCCCATAGACATCTACATCTATCCTCTATTACAAATCAAAATGTAGATGCGTTGTCACCCGTGAGGACTAAGATGGAATGCCTCATTACCAGTAAAAAGGGCCTCCGGCGACCTGCACTCACCAAGCGAAACGCAGAGGTAAACCTCTACTTCACGCTGGTTTTCTGTGAGGTCGTGGTACCACTCCGGTTCGAGCCGGCCCATCCGTGCGAAAGCAAAAGCTGCCGCGTGGCTCTACCACTGTTAAAGGAAGCCTGTTAAATGAGCATGTTACCGGATAGTGACGATCACAAAACCGGACGTCCCGCATCTTTGCTGCTAACGCTTTATCGTCGTTGGGTTGAGTATTGCACATCTGGTATAGATATGAAATGATTATGTATCACCACTTTTCGGAGGCCATGTTATTTGCCATTCTACAAGATTTTTCTAGTGCATCATTGACAAAACCCATATGATGTGACGGGGTTTTTTTTATAGAATAAGGGTGACACAGTCCATCTGATGGTAAGTCGTTGCTGTGGCCCATAGACATCTACATCTATCTTCGTTTGCGAATTAAATGCAGATGCGTTGTCAGCCGTGAGGACTAAGATAGAATGCCTCTTTTCTAGTAAAAAGGGACCCCGGTTCTCTACACTCGCCAAACGAAACACAGCAGCATTAAACTGCTATTTTACGCTGGTATTCTGTGAGAGCGTGGTCCTTCCCCGGTCGAGCCGACCCATTCGTGCTACAACTATACTACTAATATAGCTGCAGCATGGCTCTAACACGTCAATATATTTAGTTATAAATGGGTTATATATTTTCTTTATACAGTCACCAAATGACTTTTAATGATTTAATAATAAAGAAAAAAAATGTAGGCTATACGAACACATCTTCCATGTGGTAATCGAATTCGCGGCCCATAGCGCCGCTACCAATCGCTGCTGCACTACCGCGTATTGTTAATCCGAATAATAATAATATTTTCCAAACCGAATTATGGTCATAATGCCAGTAACAATGGAGACTTTCCACCTGCGTAGGATAGAATGATAGAGAAAGAGTGTGTGCCCAAGCACAAGGGCATCCCGTATCCGTATCACCCGTTTTTCGTTTAGAGACGAAACACGGGGGATTATCGACGATGGTGTATCTTTCTTAATTCCTAGTGTAATGGTGTTGGAAGTAGTGGCAGTGGGGATGAGGATAGTGCACACAATTTAGGGAGGGCGGGAGGTGCTCTTTAAACTAGGTAAGACATATTATTTTATTTTATCACGCAGAACTTAGCCAAATGATAATAATAAACCTAATGGATTGCCACAAAGTAACGCCTGATTCAATTAAGTGAAAGGTTTACCAGCAACATAAGTGACGTCTACATGAATTCTTATCACGTAATTGGATGAGGAATAAAGATTGATGATATGGGCAGAAAGAAGATTTGTAGAAAGCAATTTGTAGGTACTATCGCCTCTTAAAATGTATTTTCCTTAACTATAATGGCGTTTATTTACTTGCAAAAAATATTTAATTCTATAGACATAGTTCTAACTTGGTTTTAATAATTCAGTTGGACATGTTCGGATACAAAAGTCACAAAGCCGTCACGTCACTGAGAAGTAGGTCATTTTATTTTATATGTGACGCCACCTTGATATAAGGCACTTGAAACTGTGACAGCGAAGTAAAAGACGTTGCCGCTTGTCTATTATATGTACAAGTCGAGCATTTCGAATTTGATACCAATTCGGAAATAAGCTTATATTTGTATTTGTCCCAATAAAATAGGTGCTTGAGTTTCTTTAAGGAAGTACCTACCTACTTCAGAGATCAGACGTTAATTTAAAATGTCACGAGAAATCTAATTTCAACTTCAGAAACTATTTTTTATCGGGATAACAAACGCTTTTATTTATTGATATATAATATATTATTTTCATAATATGTATGTCTAGTTATTTTTTATAGGATAAGGGTGACAAACGAGCACACAGTCCACCTGATGGTAAGTGGTTGCTGCGGCCCATAGACATCTACAACTATCCTCGTTTGCGAATCAAAATGCAGATGCGTTGTCACCCGTGAGGACTAAGATGGAATGCCTCATTTCCAGTAAAAAGGGCCTCCGGCCACCTGCACTCACCAAGCGAAATGCAGAGGTAAACCTCTGCGTTTCGCTTGGTGCTGTTGTGTTGTTGTTGTTGTGTTGTTGTTGTTGTTGTGTTTGTTTTTATACGTGGTCGAGCCATGCTGCAGCTATATTAATAGTATAGTTGTAGCACGAATGGTGCGGCTCGACCGGGGAAGGACCACGCTCTTACAGAATACCAGCGTAAAATAGCAGCTTAATGCTGCTGTGTTTCGTATGGAAAGTGTAGAGAACCGGAGACCATTTTTACCGGAAAAGAGGCACTCTATCTTAGTACTCATGGCTGACAACGCATCTGCATTTTAATTCGCAAACGAAGATAGATGTAAGATGTCTATGGGCCACAGCAACCACTTACCAGCAGGTGGACTGTGTGCTCGTTTGTCACCCTTATTCTATAAAAAAAAATGTGGTTTAAGGTACGCGAGAAACTTCTTAGCTAGCAATCATTATTATTAAAAGCTATTTATGTGCGTTCCTGGAGATGAACAAATCTTTCAAAGGTATTTATAACTTTTGTAATAAGCTTTTTGATGTTAGGTATGGTTTTTTGTTATAGGTTTTTCTGTCTAAACATTTCGGTAGCAGCTCGCAGTCAGGAAGTTGGCGGTGTTTCACCCCCGTGCCTCAGATAGTACACGAAATTGTTGGTCCTGCGCCTGATCTCTCTCCGGTCGTTTCGGATTTACTTTCCTTAAGATTAAGAGAGTGAAGGAATAGAGAGTGCACCTGTGCTCACATAATACATCCACCGTGACTGGGGATCAGTTTAGATGATTTATCATTTTGAAACTTTTTCAATATGATTTTTTTTAACTATATATTATGTAACATATTTTATTGATAGAGACTCGCCTGTTTTGATATAGCTTTAGTATTATTTTTATTTTATAAAAATAAAAATATCCTGTTATATGACAATGATGTTAAGAAGTACATAATATATAAAATATATAACTATGCCGTAGGATTGATTAAAAAAAGCCTCGCTGCGTTACTTGCTGGTTCTTCTCAGGACAAAGGTGTTTTTCAAACCAGTGGGAAAAGGAAAAAGTGACTTTCAATATGAATTACTTGAATATTCTATTCACACCGTAATTGATAACCATGATTATATTTTCTGAACTGTGTATTGAATTTTATAAATACTAGTCTAACACTTTCAACCAAACATATTACCGAATTTCCAAGCACTACCTGCACTGTTTATAAAATTATCCGTAAACAAAACGTATCCCTAAATATCACGTTTGCTTACAGTGAATATATATTTACAAAATATTCCACTTTGCTGAATAAATATTTTCTTTACAACCTGTAAATACGTCGCAAATAGGTTCTAGCTAAATCTAACATTCAATTTAATAACATCTCAGCGAAGCCTCTTCTATAATCGTTATTAAACTCCAACAATAAATTCTCATTTACCAACAGAGCTGACGTTGTCATATTTTGACATCGACACGTGATAACGTTGACATTAATTATTATTGCACTTTATAGTGTTATTGAAACTTACCTTATATTTCGGTACATCTACTCACACTCTTGAAGGAGATAGCCAAAAAGTCACAAATTAGAAATGGTTGTTTATTATATTTCAGGCACGAAAACACGCGAATATTGACCGGTGTAAAAAACGTGCTCTCGCCCCGGGTGCTGAGGCACGAATGAATGAAAATCAGGGGTTAACATTGGAGGGCGGAGCTCCTCTGGGCGGATTACTCGACCAAATAAAGAAGTCCTTCCAACATCCCATGTTGCAGCATTAAGTTGACACGTTGTTTCTGCCGACTTATATGTATAAAACTCTATCTGATTATATCCAAGGGCCTACTATATTTTGGAATAGAATATAATAATTTTTTATTCAATATCTATAGATTACAAGTAATTCTTATGGAAAGTCATTTTTTACTTTTACCAATTTTGATTGATGCAGATTTATTAATAATTTAAAAAATAAAATAATAATGAAGTTTGCTGGTTAACAAAGGATTAAATATAATAATATTACCTCTATCATGGTGATATAATATATAAAAAGGTTAATAAGTGTCATAGTAGTTTAAAAAAAAGATTAAATAGCTGATATTGTATAAACCTATTTTTTAAGAATTTTATTGCGTTCAATTCTTTTTACATTCTTTTCTAGTGGCTTTCTTCTATGCCAGTGCTTAACTACGATCACGCCTGAGGTTAGTAGCTTAATGTAATAAAAGAGCCCGTTCACTCTTATCTCACTTATCCAATGTTTCGAGTGTTTTGCAGGTTCCATGATCACGGTCGGAATGAGGTGATTAATATTGTGATACGAGTTACTTATACGAATTTTGGCTTTTGCGGTCGTATGACCGTTGATTATCACTTTTTTACATAGAAAAAATGTGAAAAACAAGCACACAGCCCACCTGAAAATAAGTGAATGCTGTGACCTATAGACGTAGATTTATATCACCTATCCTCGATTAAGAATTAAAATGTTTGTATTTGGTTTGCCTAATGGTTGAGTGGGAGAGTGCTTTAAGGCGTTAAGTCCGCCATATGTACAAATTTTGTTCATAAAAGTAGAAAGTAAATAAATAAATCAAATGCATATGAGTTTTTATCCGTGAGGGCTAAGATGAAACTCCTCGTTTCCAGTAAAAATGATCTTCGTTTCTTTACACTCACCATACTAAACATGGTAGAGCCACGCTGCAGCTAAATTATGGTTGTAGCACGAATGGGTCGGTTCGACCGGGTAGGACAACGATCTCACAGAATGCCAACGTAAAATAGCAGCTTAGTGTTGCTGTGTTTCGTATGGTGACTGTAGAGAACATGAGAGCCTTTTTACCTAAATTAAATTAAAAATTAAATTAAATTATTATTATAAAGTACTACTAAACCCCTTACTATTAGAATTAATTACTAATCCTTATGTACCTATGTTGTCTGAAAATAAAAAAGATTTGATTTGATTTGATTTACCGGCACTGAGGCATTCTACCTTAGTCCTCGGGGGTGACAACGCATTTGCATATTGATTCCTAATTGAGGATAAATGTAAATGTCTATGGGCCACAGCATTGATTTACCATCAGGTGGACTGTACTCTCGTCTGTCAAGCTATTATATACTATATAAAATAAGAAACACAGCCGCTATTTCACACGTGTATTCTATGAGAGCCTGGTCCTCACTGGTTGAGCCGACCCATTCATACTACAACCTTATAGCTAGCTGCAAGATGTCTCTATCACGAAAAAATCACTTACTTAAATTAACAATTATTTATTTAAATTTCATATATACACGTGGTATACAGGCGGAATATGCCTGAGATATTCTCTACCAGTCTACCTTGGGGTAATACAGAGATAAAATGAAGTAGGCATAACAAAAGTACATTATCCTATACCTGTCCCTTCCTTTTGTCATTTACTAAAAAGAAAAAGAACACCTTTCACGAGTAAGGCTGTATTACTATTTCTAATTAAAAATTAAAAATTACGATTCCCTCAGAGAAAGTGGGTTCGGGTGGATAAAGTTAAACCTACAAGAACGTAATTACGTGATATATTATGAAGATGAGTGTACCATTGGAGCCTGAGAATTATGAGCCATTAGAACATTCTTTCCACGTACGGCATATTAATATTCTCATACATATAGAAAGATTTGCATTCTTATATAAGACAAGAACTTAATATTAACGCTGTTATAATATGCATGAGATATTTTTTGTTTCATGCTCTAGTAAAAGGTGTTCTTCTACGAAAATGTATTTTTGCTACAAAATCAAAAGTATGACCTAAATTCTAGACAATGACACCGAAAAGTTTTGTATGTTTAAATTTTCATTTACAGGACTATTCGTTGACTTGTGAGTTGAATATCTCTAGCGAGCCTATTCAAATATATATATTTATTTCCGCCATAAAAATTAAAACAGGGGAAAGATTTTTTTAATTCTCAGATTAAAAAAAAAACTAAATATAGCGATTTTTTCACGACCGGGGAAGGACCACGATTTCACAGAATTATCTACTTCTTCTTCTTCTAGTGCTTCTCCAACTAGCCATGACTGACAGTCAACTTAGTGAACTCCGCTCCATTCTTCGCGAGGCGAAACATTTCGGCGACAAACGTAATTCCCGTCTACTACCGGATGTTACAAAGCCATGACTTTTTTCTGCGACAAACGCCTCCCCTTCCGGCAACTTTTCCGAAAGCATAAGTTCGCGCTTTCGGTCGACTCGTTATTTTTTATAGGATAGGGTGACAAACGAGCACACAGTCCACCTGATGTCAAGTGGTTGCTGGGGCCCATAGACATCTATATTTATCCTCGTTTGCGAATCGAAATGCAGATGCGTTGCCACCCGTGAGGACTAAGATGGAATACCTCGTTTCCAGTAAAAAGGGTCTCCGGTTCTCTACACTCACCATACGAAACACAGCAGTGTTAAGTTGCTATTTGACGCTGGTGTTCTGTGAGAGCGTGGTCCTTACCCGGTCGAGTCGATCCATTAGTACTACTACTATACAATTAATATATCTGTAGTATGGCTCTACCACGTACAAAACTACTACTCCAAAACAAAACCACATACAAAACTCTACCACGTCGCAAGAACTTACACATTGGTGACTTTGTGAGTCCAGCTAATGGCCAACATACGTTTGTATGACAACATCGCGACAGCTTCCACACGTTTTCAGAGGTCCTCGTAAACTGTCCACTTCTCAAATCCGTATAAAAGTATGGTAAACCTGATGCAACAGCGTAGTAGTCGAGTGCACAAAAAAGAGATCTTAAGTCGGCGGTTGCGGAATACCTACTTTTCTATTTTGCTAAGGGTACTTCGAGCCAATTCAAAATGGGTCTTAATTTCCTGGTTGCTGCTCCACGTCTCGTTTAACCATGTCCCTAAATATTTATATTTGCGCACTCTTTATAGTTTTTGGCCTGCTACTACACACCTGACTGGAATCCTGGTCGAAAGAGGCAGGCCTTGAGATAAAAATAATCCCTAAAATGTTTAATGCAGAAGTATGGAAACGACTGCACTATATATTTCCTAGTTGTCAGTTTAATAATATGGAAAAGTCTCACAGAATACTAGCGTAAAATAGAAAACTAAAATGTGTTTCATATGAAAAGTGTAGAACCGGAGACTCTTTTCACTGAAAACGAGCCATTTCAACTTAGTCATCTGGGGTGACAACGAATCTGCATATTGATTCTTATTAGATGTAGAATCGATCCTCGATTAAGAATCTATAGGTCGCAGCATCCACTTACCATTAGGTGGACTGTGTGCTCGTTTGTCACACTTATCTGGTCTCACAAATCCTCCCTACAACAGGTTAGTCTCTCATCCAACAGTGTACCTTTCGTGCTGACGAATAAGTTCATTTTTTATCGTTTTTCTATAGAATACGGGTGACAAGCGAGCACACAGTCCACCTGATGGTAAGTGGATGCTGTGTGGAAGTATTCGTAAGTATCGTAGAAAAAGTATTATCTTACAACCACAACAAGTAACATTAAAACCATAAAATTAATTTAGTTTCGTAAGCAATTACAACTTACTGTTGTTCTACAATTTACAAGTGTCAGCCGGGACCTTTTTATGTAGAGAATACAGATGAGTTTCTATTAATTTAATATAAACCCTATCCAAATAAACAGGTTGAAAATAGAAAACAAAGGAACTCAAGGCCTTGTTACTGTCAGAACATTGTACACTAAACAGAAATACACAAGCTGGTACGACGTGCCTTTAAGAGCGCTTAAATAAATAACTGATCAAAAGCACTATGCTATATCGGTCCCTCTTTACACTATTTACTTTATAATATACAATGTATTACAATATCATATATACTTGTTACACAACCGGTCAATGAAAGTCTAATTCAGGCCATTTCAAATTTTAATTCATTTTACAGTGTACTGGCAGTGTAAGAATATCGACCACGCCATTTCATCCCGTGGGTGTCGTAAGAGGCGACAGTGGGAAAGAAATCAGGAGATGCGCAGCAGCGTCTTTCTAATAACGACTAAAAATAAAAAAATATATTGGTAAATCCAATTGAGCATGCCTTCGCATTAAAAATAACGTATAGCATGATTAAACGGATTTTTTTAAAGTAGTTTAAATACATTTCGACAGCACTATCGGCTTCAACACCCTCGAAACCCATGAAAATGACACCCATGATGAAAAACTTGATATCTATTGCAGCCGCCATGTTGGATTTACATTTCGACAGCACTATCGGCTGCAACACCCTCGAAAACCATGAAAATGATATCCATGATAAAAAAAATTGGTACCTACTTCAGCCGCCATCTTGGTTTTACATTTCGACAGCACTATCGGCTTCAGCACCCTCGGAAACCATGAAAATGACACCCATGATGAAAAAATTGATATCTATTGCAGCCGCCATGTTGGATTTACATTTCGACAGCACTATCGGCTGCAACACCCTCGAAAACCATGAAAATGATATCCATGATGAAAAAATTTGGTACCTACTTCAGCCGCCATCCTGGATTTACATTTCGACAGCACTATCGGATTCAACACCCTCGAAGCCCATGAAAATGACACCCATGATGAAAAAATTGATATATATTGCAGCCGCCATCTTGGATTTACATTTCAACAGCACTATCGGCTTCAACACCCTTGCAAAACCATGAAAATGACACCCATGATGAAAAAATTGGTACCTACTTCAGCCGCCATCTTGGATTTACATTTCGACAGCACTGTCGGCTTCAACATTCTCGAAAACCATGAAAAAGACACCCATGATGAAAAAAATTATAGCTATTGCAGCCGCCACCTTGGATTTACATTTCGACAACACTATTGGCTTCAGCACCCTCGAAAACCATGAAAATGACACCCATATTGAAAAAATTGATACATATTGCGGCCGCCATCTTGGATTTACATTTCGACAACCCTATCGGTTTCAACACCCTCGAAAACCATGAAAATTTCACCCATGACAAAAAAATTGATACTACTTACTTTTAGTACGTACTACTATTATTTATTCTGTGCTTTTAAAATATTGTAATAAAAAAATCTGGTATTATTATTATAATCAAGTATTTAAGAAATTTGGTTATTCGAATATTGTGTATTTGTACAGCGATCTTTTTGAGCCGCTGCAAACAACCGAAATAATGTCCACTCATGACGGCGACTGACGGCGAACCATAGATAAATATAAATGTAGCAAGCTAACGCGGCGAACTGATATATACAGTAATCTATGGCGATGGCCAACTGAGTTAGTGAGTAAACTACTCTGTGGCTGCAGCTCCCCATTTACAGAAATAATTCTATACGAGGCTACCAAATCAACGAAAATTTCGCCATTTTCGAGCCGAAAACAATTAATTATAGCTAAACAAAACAAAATTACACTGCCATTTACATTCAGTGGCTTCCCACATGATAGAAGAAGAGATTAATAAATAGATTGAGTTAAACAATTGATATTTACAAAAGTTATAGTGTTTACAAGCCTTGGGGACATGATAAATCCACACCATAAGCCACTAAAACCCCTTTTTTATTTAAAAATAGCAATTAATCGATTTAAAAAAAATATTAATAAGTTCAACAATCATTTATCTTTCTAACAATGTACTTTTTATATCATTTATATGTATAATATGATTGCTGGATACGATTTCATGCGACAAAACGGTGGAAGTTTGATTTTTAGGCGTTAGTAGAACATACCCACGCGCTTTGCGCTCGGCATGCAAAAACTGCGGTTGCGAGCCTGCTTGTCAAGCGTGACAACGATGGCAAACCCCCCCCCCCCTCCCCCTCTATGGGTAATCTGGGGGACGGTGGTGGCCTATGTTCAGCAGTAGACTTTTTGACTTGGCCGTCGCATGAAAACACAATGTATCTTCAAGTAATACATATTATATTAAATTCGATTGTTTAGTGCGATTGCCAAGTCAATTTATTTATTTAAAACATAAAAGATTTTTGATATTGTTATGGTCACTATAAGATTTTGTTAGGTTAGCTAATTACGTAATAATTTAAGACAGAAGAACCTTTAAGTAGGGACTGAATAAATTAACCGACTTGGTATTACATGGATCTCACAACATTTTACAGTATAAGAACTGAATTGCGAGACTTGGCTTTTTTTACAAGTTATGTTTTTGATGGCATCTCATTTCTTTTTGTAGATAGTTATAGCTAGGTACCTATCTACACTTATTATTCCATTATATTATACATATAAAGTTAACGTCAATAAAAGACGTATGGAAAAAGTTGCACCATCTCGCGCAGTAGGTACGTACTGCCTTTGCTCGTCGTCAACTGACATCATGGTCTGCTTATTTATATAATACTTTAAATCGAAAACTAAATATATACCCCAAAAAGTTATATGAATGTAAAAGGATATTAACTAATTTCTTATCAGATTTAAGTTATGATGATACAGAGAAACTCATAGATACAAATGTGTAAGTTCCATATATCATAAATTAGGCTCACACACATACCCACACACACAACCTCTCTGCACAATGGCTTACCTTGATTCCAAGATTGAATTCTTAAGGGTTGGTAGACGGATATACACGCACACATGTGCACTTACATACACATACATACTCTCACTGTCTCTCTCTCTCTCTCTCTCTCTCTCTCACACACACACACACACACACACACACACACATACACACACAAACTCACAAGTTAGTACAGTTTATTTAGCTTAGCTTAACTTTGTTTTACGTAATAAACTTTTTCTTTATTAATTAATTAATTAATTAATTACTTAATTATGTAGGTACTTTTAAATCTTAAAAACTGTAAAATGGGTTGAAAAGCGAGGCATCCCCAATACGAGTATGGAAATTACTCTCTGGGGCGTCTCAAAAACATGTATAATTAATTTTTGAGAAATAAAAGTATTTATTATAATTATTATTACATATATAGATTCATTCACTGCAAATGTAACTTTGTAATCCTATATATTTATATGGGATTACAAAGTTATTTATGCAGTTGGTGTAACTCGAAAACTGGACCGAAATTGCATAATATTTTAATTTTTTCTTGGTTTATATATTAAACAATAATTGTATTTCCAATTTAAAGCTTCTATGTCTGCTAGAAGTGCCTTAGAGTTTTGATGATCGGTCAGTCAGTGAGTGACAAAATTAAGAAACTTTGACTAGTTATAATTCTTAAACTACTAGTTCAAATTTAATGAAATTTAAAATATACAGAGTTTATATAATGCCTACTTGGTTAATAAGAATTATAAAACACAACGAAGTTATAGGGTTTCTAAAATGGCCTGAACTGCTTCGAGAAAAGTGTGGTACGGCCGTGCCGCTTTTTTGCTCGACTTGGCGGCGGCACTGCCGTGCCCCCAGATAAGCAAAGTATTGAACGAATCCTTTAACATTTTTGATAATATAACATAAAAAATAATCTTAAGGAAATACGAAAAAGCTTACACACTATCCAAATTATAATAAGTAATTTTATCATGTTTATGGAGTCATCGAGATTGTTTGCGGTTAGTTTCATAGAAAACAAATGTATTGAGTTTCAGTGAAGCGTCTTGAATAATAAAATTGAATATAAATGTAGCTCAAATCTTGTAATAAAGGGCTGTCTAAAAGATGAGCCGAGTAAAAGAGAACACACTATGTTTTTTTACTGAATTTTGGTTACGGCGGCCAGTTTGAACGAAGACCTTACCACCTACGCACGCCAAGATTATAGCAGACGAGTATGTTGTGTGTCCTCATAGTCCGATGGAACGGCAGACCGACATGATCGGAGAACACTTTTCGAGGCACAACGCCAACTTCCTGACTCCGAATACTACTGAAAATTTCTTAGAAGATAAACCGAATAACCAGTAAATATTGTAAAATTTTTGCCAGACCATGGATTCGAACCTAGATACAGGATCAGCAGCCGCGCTTGCTATCAGTAGACCAACGGGTCAAATGAGTATAAAAACTAAAACTTAAAACTTTTTTCAATCTATGTATGTATGTAACAACTAACGTAACATAAGAAAAACTTAGATGGAAATCGTACTTAAAATAACCCAACGGTTAAAATAGTGATTTAAAAGAAAGCCAAACTGTGTATAAAAAGTTTACGGAAAAGAGAAAAAATGTTTATACTCTATGTCACTTCCCCAACTAAGGCGAATCGAACGTCACCCCTTATGTTAACTAGTTAAATGTTTAAATTTTTCTTTTATAATTTTTACCACTTTATTTTTTATATTCTTGCATTCCACCCGGGACGACGGACAATCAAGAAAGTGACTTAGTAAAAATGTGGTAAAATCCATCAAACCGTTTATGATATAGAGTTTCCCAAAGAAACTGGCAGATATACGTACATACATACTGTAATGTAAGGTAGTAGGTTAAGACTGATTATATAGGTTTTTTTTTTATGGGATAAGGGTGACAAACGAGCACACAGTCCACCTGATGGTAAGTGGTTGCTGCGGCCCATAGACATCTACATTTATCCTCGTTTGCGAATCAAAATGTAGATGCGTTGTCACCCGTGAGGACTGAGATGGAATGCCTCATTTCCAGTAAAAAGGGCCTCCGGCCACCTGCACTCACCAAGCGAAACGCAGAGGTAAACCTGTACTTCACGCTGGTATTCTGTGAGGTCGTGGTACCACCCCGGTTCGAGCCGGCCCATCCGTGTGACAGCAAAAGCTGCCGCGTGGCTCTACCACTGTTAAATTATGGCGGGTAAATTAAGATAATACAGCGAATTAATTGTGGAATAAACCGATATAGATTGCATTACGTTCTTTTGGTTCTCTCCGGCTTTTATATACATTACATTGGCGACGAGGATAAAAACGTAGTTTTATTGTGTTTTTAGTCGTTGTGAATAAAAGTTTACAAGTTAATTCGAGGACAATGTCGATTGGAAAAGTAAACGAGTTCGATGTAAAAACCGGGATGTGGTCGTCGTATGTCGATAGACTTGAGATGTATTTTACGGCAAATAAAATAAATAGTGATCTCAAGTTGCCCACGCTAATAGCGGTCATGGGCGATGAGGCCTACGAGTTGCTATTTAACCTAGCTAGCCCCGTGAATCCGTCGGAATTAAAATACGACGCCGCCATTAGTCTATTGCGCAACCACTTACAGCCGGCACCATCCGCGTTAGCGGAAAGGTATCGTTTTAGACAAAGGAGGCAAGCAGCGGATGAGAATATAGCAGAGTACGTAGCAGAGTTAAAAAAATTAACACGTCACTGCAAACTGGGCGACGGTCTTAGTGAAAGTCTACGGGATCAATTTGTCTGCGGATTAAGGAGCGATGTTATTCGGCAGAGGCTGTTTGCGGAGGATGACACATTAAGTTTCACCAATGCGATAAAGATTGCCAGCTCGTTAGAGGCCGCGGAGCGGGACGCTGCGGCGGTAGATGCGACCGAGTCAGCAACATCAGGAAGAGAGATGGCGGGGGTGCACTCGCTGGTGATCGGGAAAAATGGATCGCGGAGAACGTTGGGGGGAGGCGGGCGCGGAATGCGCGGAGACCGCCAGCCACAACACAATCGGCCGGGATCGTCTACAGCTGTAAGGAGGCCCGATGCAATTAGCAGTCAAAATTGCAGTGGATGCGGAGGGACAGGCCACGGTTATGAGGATTGTCGGTTCCGGGAATACGTGTGCAGCAGGTGCAAGCGCACTGGTCACCTAAGACGCGTGTGTCCGGGACAGGGCGCGGCAGGTGTTCGCACAACCAGGCATACCGCTTGTCATCAGGCAGACGTGGCACGGCATGAGGAAGACGGGGGTCAATTAGAGGAGTTTCATCACCTATGTTTAGGTGACTATAAGGCGGTGAGTTTGCCAGTGACTGTAAATAATAAGGTCATCCATATGGAGGTTGATACGGGAACGGCAGTGTCATGCATTAGCGAACAAACTTATAAGCTATATTTTAGTACCATTAAGTTAGATCGCACAAGTGTTAGTTTGAAGTTCTATGACGGTTCGTCACTTAGACCTTTAGGATTAATCACACCGGAAGTTTGTTACGGTGGAGAATAAAAAAAGATTAGAATTGTTTGTTGTCAAAGGAGGAACCACGTCCTTGTTGGGCAGGCAGTGGTTATCTGAATTAAAAATAAAATTACCATTATTCACCAACTGCCATAACTTGCAGAGTAACCGAGGTAAATTAGATGATCAATTGAAAAATTTGTTTTCCAGATATAAAGAATTGTTTAATGGAGGGCTGGGACGGTACACGGGCGGCAAGGCGACGTTAAGAATCCGCGAGGGGGCAGCGCCGGTGTTTCACTGCGCGCGGCGAATACCGTATGCGCTGCGCGAGCGCGTCGACGCCGAGCTGGACGCGATGCTGCGCGACGGCGTCATCGAGCCCGTCGACTGCTCCGACTGGGCCTCGCCGTTGGTACCGGTAAACAAAGCTGACGGTTCGTTGAGAATTTGTGCTGACTATAAGGCGACAATAAACCCTGTTTTATTAGTTGATCGATATCCCTTACCTAGAGTTGAGGATTTAATTGTTAGGTTGAGTGGGTCGAAATATTTTTCAAAAATTGATCTGTCTCAAGCCTATAATCAGATAGAGCTAGACGATACTAAAAAGTTAACCGTAGTTAATACGCACCGCGGCTTATTTCAGTATAATAGGTTAGTGTACGGGCTAGCATCGAGTGCTGGAATATTTCAACGTATTATGTATAATTTGTTAAAGGACATCCCCAATGTCGAAGTATTTTTAGACGACGTCATAATCGGCGGGAAGAATAAGTTCGACCACCTTCAAGCCGTAGAAGCTGTCTTTAGCAGGTTACATAAGAATCCATCAGTATTTGTACGGTCGGCATTTTACTCTGCGCACCGATCACAAGCCGCTAGTGTCCATTTTTGGACCGAACACAGGTATACCAACTATGGTAGCGAGTCGGATGCAACGGTGGGCAATTATTTTGTCCGCTTATTCGTTTGATATTGAGTACATACGTACCGATGTGAATGGAGCGGACGGCCTGTCGCGTCTGCCGCTGTCGTCTAGTAAGATGACTCATGCGGCGCCCGAGCAAACGTATTTGCATTTCGTTCAGCAATCATTGTTGTTAGATTATAATAAAGTTAAAAATGAAACCGCTCGGGATCCAATTCTCTCGAAGGTTATTAGCTATATTCGGGATGGTTGGCCAGGGGAATGTAATATTAAGGGTTTACAACCGTTTTTTAATCGTAAGAATGAATTATATGAGGAAATAGGCTGTGTGATGTGGGGGCATAGACTAGTTGTTCCGGAGGCCTGTAAGGAAAAAGTTTTATGTATGATTCACGAACCTCATATGGGCATTGTCAAATCCAAGGCTATAGCTCGAAGCTATGTTTGGTGGGCCGGTGTGGACGAGGCGATGGTCAGGCGAGGCCTTGGTCAAGGATACATTTAGATTTTATGGGGCCCGTTTTTGGAAAAACGTACTTGGTAGGGGTCGATGCGATGTCAAAATGGCTAGAAATCTATCAGGTAGCGAGTACAGCAGCCACGGGGGTAATAGATAAGTTAAGGGAACTTTTCAGTCGTTGGGGACTACCCAAACAAATCGTGACGGACAACGGTCCCCCGTTCTCAAGTATAGAATTCAATAACTTCATGTGCAGTCACGGTATCGATCATATTTTCACGGCTCCGTATCACCCTGCTTCGAACGGTTTAGCTGAGAACGCGGTAAAAACCTTGAAGCGGGTTATAAAGAAAGCGGTGCAGGAAAAACAAAACGTAGACAGGGCACTACAAACTTTATTGCTATATTATAGGAATACGGAGCATTCAACCACCGGCGAGAGTCCCGCTATGTTATTGTTAGGTAGACGACTACGCACTAAGTTAGATATTTTAAAACCAGACAGGGAAAACAGGATTTATAAGGTGCAACGACACCAGAAAGACTTAGCCAAAGGAGGAGACAGGAAACTGAATCCTTCGGAAGATGTTTGGTATAGACAATATTTGAAAGGGGAGAAGTGGGGCAGTGGTCAAGTAGTAGACGTTAGGGGTCCTAATAGCTATACAATTAAGGACAAAGGTGGCGAAATAATTCATAGACATATAGACCAATTAAAAAGGAGATCTTTAAGGGCATCGACATTTAATGACATGTCCTTACAATGATCCTCAGTCAGGTTGCAGCACAAATTCAACCAACGAGCCGACGGTGACACCAGAGGTGGGAAGGGCTCAGCCGGGTCGGTCGGCGGATCGGGATGACCGGGGGGTGGTAGAAACCTCAGAGGCCGAAATCGGCTTAAAGGAGTCGGCAAGGAAGACGACCAGTGAGATCCCGGGTTCACAGGCGTATCAGGATACCTTGCCAAACGTTGTACCACCCACAAAGCCTCGGAGTCGCCCTATAAGGCAATGTAGACTCAAAAACCTTATTATTGATTAAACGCTGATACAATAATGTTAAGTAATTAAGTTATATTTAAGATTAGCATAGTAATACATAAGTGTAGAGGAGTGTAATGTAAGGTAGTAGGTTAAGACTGATTATATAGGTGGCGGGTAAATTAAGATAAAACAGCGAATTCATTGTGGAATAAACCGTTATAGATTGCATTACGTTCTTTTGGTTCTCTCCGGCTTTTATATACATTACACATACATACGTACAAACACACATACATATTTACATACACATATATCTACAACAACAACATATTAACGGACGATATGCGTCCGTAAATATGAGTGTCCCTCAGGGCTCGATTCGTGGTCCATTCCTATTTTTAGTGTATATTAATGACTTACATTCCCTTGTAGGGGATAATTATGACAGTATTATTTGCTGATGATACTTCCTTGATTTATAAACTTAAACGTTTGTCATTTAAATGTGACGAAGTGAATACCTAATGCTATATAAAAATTAGTGCATTGGTTTAACGTTAATAATCTGCATTTAAACGGCAGTAAAACTAAATGTATTAAATTTACAACAATGAATGTTAAAACCTTAATACTCTTAATACTCTTCTGAATTTTCTGTTTTTCTTGGCATCACTCTCGATGTAAAGCTTCAGTGGGTCCCCCATATATCCAAACTAGCAAGCAAAGCTCTGTAGTTTATGCTGTAAAAAAGATTAGAGATCTTACTAGTGTCGAGACAGCTAGATTAGTATATTTCAGTTATTTCCATAGCATAATGTCGTATGGGATTTCGCTATGGGTAAATGCGGCTAATTTAGAAGTTATTTCGTTTTGTAGAAGAGGGCCAGAAGAGCTATTTACAACCTTAAACCGAGAGTCTCTTGGAGAAAAATTTAAAGAAATAAATATATTAACTTTGGCCTCTCAATATATTTACAAAAAATTTATATAAAGTAAGTAAATTTGCAGCCTATTTACGTCCCACTGCTGGGCACAGGCCTCCTCTCATTTCTGAGAGGATTTTAGGGCAAGGAAATGTCCGCCGCGCTGCCCCAATGCGTATTGGCGAACTTCACATGTTTTCGAAATATTTTTTTTTATTTCTCAGACATGCAGCTTTCCTTACGATATTTTCCTTTACCGCCGAGCACGTGGTAAATCAGTACTTAAAATTGCAATTAACAATTTCATTGGTGCCGGCGGGGATTGAACCCGGGTTGCTCGAGTACTGTGAAGCTTACAGCGAGCGCTAACCATCTGAGCTACCACGGCTCGGCTGTGAACATACATAAGTTTTTTTTTTACGAACGTTCACAGAAACCAAGATAGTTTTAGTAAAAAGTGATATACACACTACAAACACTAGGAACAAACACAAGCTAGTGATACCAGTCTCTCGACTCTACACAGTCAGTAATTCATTATTGGAGCACTGTATACGCTATTACAACAAAGTCCCTGAAAATATACTCTATTACCAAGTTTAAAAATTTAATTAAACAAAAAATGTATAAAAAGGGTTATTATAATATAATTGAATACATGGTTGATAATAAACCCTGGGAATGAGGTGATTGCCTCCAAGCTATTTTAAAATAAATTTTGTAATTAGTTTGTAATCATTTATACTTACTTACTTACTTACTTATCGTCACGCACAATCCCTGACGGGGTAGCCAGAGAGAACAGATCGCCCAGTGTCACGATCCTTACATACCTCTTTCGCTTCTTTCAGATTCATTATCTTCTTAATACATGCACGTCTAGGTATCCGAGTACTCTTGACCCTCCCCTCTTCGAGCAATTTGCTCACATGGTCTTCGAAAGTTAGTCTCGGTCTACCTCGACACCTTTTAATATTAACTTTCGCGCTATATATTTTCTTCACCATTCGGTCTTCACTCATTCGCTCAACGTGCCCAAACCATCGAAGCACGCCCTTATCAATTTTTGTGATAAGGTCATCTTTCAAACCTGCCATATTGCGAATCTCTTCGTTTCGCTTTCGGTCGGCCATGGTGACGCCGCACATTTTACGAAGAGATCGCATCTCCACTGCATTCAACTTGCTTTTATGCTTCTTCTGGCATACCCAGGTTTCGCTGCCATATAACAAAGTCGGTACCAACACTGCGTTATGTATTGCAAGGCGTGCACTCTACACTACGCCTTGCCTTTTGACTAACGCAGTCAGGGCACCATTGACTTTGTTCCCGGCAGCAACACGCCTGTCCACATCTAAATCACATCTTCCATCCTGGCTAAAAGCACTCCTCAAGTATACAATTTCATTTACCTGTTCTAGACATTCCTGATTTACTGTAAAATTACGAGTATTTATACTGTAAAATTTATTTAAACAAAAGTCCCGCTGGGTTTCTTGCTGGTTCTTCCCAGGACAGAGGATTTTTTTTCGAACCAGTGGTATAGTAAAAGATGACTTTCAATAAGAATTACTTGTAATTAATATTGAATAAAAAAATATTCTATTCTATTCTATCCATATATAAATACATGTAGGAATTAAATTTTAAAAAAATAGTTTATTTTTCTATTGTCTTTAATAATTATATAGTGGAGTAGCAAAGATGATCTGTGATCATTTTAATAATTGAGAACGCAACAAAAGATAAGATAGGATTAAAGTGTATTATCTATGGCATTTGCTATAAAAGGGGCAACGGGGTAAGCAGTACAAGGGAGTAGGGCGATTTGTTAAAAATAAAGAATTAAGGTGAACGATTGTAAGAAGTAAGAAGTGTTAATTTATTTATACATTGTATTTTGATGAAAATAAAAGTATATTTTAGAAGAAGTCTTTTCTTTGAACCCAAGCCCACATACATATATATATATATATGTGTGTGTATATGTACACATAGATACACTCGAAAAACAATGTCCTACTTCTGGGGCAGACGGATAAAAACAAAATAACGCACCTTCTTAATATGTAAATTGTGGTTTGACATTGTTACCGTGCCAGCAATTCGTGCTTAATCTAAAAGTATTGCATAAACTAAAAACCTAAACTGTTACAGTCCATTCCATTTTTTGATAAATGTCAAATCGATAACTCAATTGAACAAAATTAATTCATCAAAATAATTTTGACATCTTATAAATCGATGAAGCTGGCTGCACGCACGAAAAAACATGACTCATGCGGCGTTACCTCGCTCTGAGGCGTTCCATTTAAAGTACAAGGGAGAGCGCGGAACGAGCGACAAAGAGGCACAATCGGCCTCCGCATTCGGCATGTCCGCATGGACAGCTACAATAATACATTTAAGTACATGTTTTCGTCAAGTATGACGTGCAGTTAAAAGTGAATGTGGTGTCAATTGTTTATAACACCGATAATTGCGGCGATAAAGGTAATGATTCTTTTGATATTAAATATTTCTTATGACGTTGTCACGTTCAACTTTACAGACAACCGATGTTTTTTATTCCCCTTCGACTTCAAAAAAGGTGCAAATTCTCAATTCGACTATATTTTTTTTTTTATTTGTATGTTACGTGATATCTGTGAGTCGGCTCCGTGGGGCAGTGGCGGTTTGAATCCCGCACGGAATAAATATTTGTGCGGCCCTGTAACGAAGAGTTAATTCTAAGCAAATAATTGTTCCTGGGTCCGGATATTTGTCCTTGTGAAATTTATGTATGTAAACTGTTCCACGATACAGGAGAAAATTCTAACGTGGAGGTAACTTTTCTTTTAAATTAAAAAGAGGGAATAACATTTTAATGATATTTTTAATAAATCTGCTATGCCTCAAGGATTGTTTAGCTCGTTTAAATTTAAAGAAATAAATCCACACTTAGTGGTGGAAAAATAGGGGGGGGGGGGGAATTTTTAATGTAAATGCTTAGACTAGGTACATTTTAGTTGTACAAAGTAACAAAGTTTGTAATAATCCTTAGTTCACTGAGAAGGGTCAAAAAAACTAAAAAAAATCAACATAATAACATCTGAAGTCAGACGCTTTAATCCTTCATTACACTATGTCTAAAGATATCTAAAAGTAAAAATAACTCAGAAGGGCTAGAACCCAGAGCAGTAAAGCCAGATTATAAAATAAGTAAAAGTAAAGATACGCTGAGAATAAAGGATGAACAGCCCCACAGCCTAAGTATAGTGCTTTGGTCAGAACTATCCGAAGTTAGGTATTTGTAATCTCTTACACGACATGACACTAAGAATGAAACTACTTTGATCACGAACTCGTTTACATTAATCTCAAACAGAGGGCGATCGACTTTTAACATGAAACAGATTGGAAATTGCTTGACGTCAATATTTATTCTATAACATCATAAGGATCTAACAGCCATTAGATATCAGTTTTCATTACAGAATTTTTGCTAAGACAATTTCTGAGATATTTTGTACCAACAAGCCAAAATTCTCTATAATTTATTTGAATATTATTATTAAAGCGTTACAAAACTCCAAACTAGATCTACGTGTATCATACATGGTAGAGCAATGCTGCAGCTATATTAGTAGTATAGTTGTAGCACGAACGGGCCGGTTCGACCGAGGAAGAACTACGCTCTCATAGAATACCAGCGTAAATACTAACACACTAAACATGTAAAAACTACTATGTTTAGTATGGTGAGTGTAGCGAACCGGAGGTTTTTACTGGAAAAGAGGCAGTCCATCTTAGTCCTCACGGGTGACAACGCATCTGCATTTTGATTATTTATTAAGGATGGAAGTAGATGTCTATGGGTCACAGCAACCACTTACCATCAGGTGGACTGTGTACTCGTTTGTCACCCTATCCTATAAAAAGTGTTAATAAATCACGTGTTCAGCGGTATAGCAATACATCGAGAGTAAATGTGCATGTCTGAGAAAGTAAAAAAAAAATATTTCGAAGAAATGGGATGTCCGCCAACACGCATTGGCGTGGCACAGAAAATACTTCCTTACCCTTAATCCCCTCCCAAAATGAGAAAAGGGGTTGTGCCGTCCAGCCGTGGGACGTAAGAAGGCTCTAACTTAATTGGTAACATCTTCTCAATAACAACCGAAAATAATAAAAATGCAGTTACAAGTCCGCCGGTCAAGCATGTCAACCATGGACTTAGAATATTATATTGGTGTACCCCTCTATGACGAGAAAACTATGTTCAGCAGAGCTTTTAATAGGTTGTAATGGGTGATGATATATGATAGAGCCGTGGTAGCTCAGATGGTTAGCGCTCGCTGTAAATTTCACAGTACGCGAGCAACCCGGGTTCAATCCCCGTCGGCACCAATGAAATTGTTAATTGCTATTTTAAGTGCTGATTTACCACGTGCTCGGCGGTGAAGGAAAACATCGTGAGGAATCCTGCATGTCTGAGAAATAAGAAATAAAAATTCGAAGACATGTGAAGTTCACCAATACGCATTGGGGCAGCGTGGCGGACATTTCCTTGCCCTAAACCCCTCTCAGAAATGATGGGAGGCTTGTGCCCATCAATGGAACGTATACAGCCTGTGACTTTAATGAGTGATGAACGAATACTATAAAACCCCGATTTATGTGAAATAGAAATAAAAAACACTAACAGCACCAATTACACGGTGCGCTGGGGCAGTGACAATTAATGACAATTGGTTAAGTGTAGAAACTAAGTGGGCTCTTTACCTCCCTGTCTTTGATTTAATCGTCTCCGTTCTGGAAATTTCGTCCTTAAAATTGAGCTCATCAAGATTCAACTCAGAGAAAATTACGTCAATTTGGGATCACCATAAAGCTTTTTACTTTCAAATAAAACTAGTTCTTTTACTAATTTTAGCCGACTCAAAAAAAGGTAGGAGGCTTACAATTCGATTGTATGTTCTTTTTTATGTATGTTACGCAATGTCTTCGTCAATTGTGAACAGTTTTTGATGATTTTTTCTTAAATTTATACTTCAGTTGAGCCAATGTAAGTTTGGAGAAAAAATTCTACCTTAGAGGTGAACGGTGCGTATACATTATATAACATAACATGTTATAAAACATATGTAATATGTTATACAGCGTGGAGGCTGACAGTTATAAAACGAATGTTATATAACTCGAGATGCGACGGAGGCGTCGCGGGGGCAACGACAAACGAAACTGTCATACGACAATGTCATATAACATTGTTATACTGTATTGTTATTCTAATGTGTACAGTATTGTTATTTGTAGCAATGTTGAAAAACGATGTTACATAATGTGGACGTGTTATAAAACAAAAGATATACAACATGTTACTTGATCTGTACGCACCCTAAGGCTGGAAAAATAGACGATGAAGTTTTAAATGTAACTATTTTGAGAACATTTTAAAAAGTTCAAGAAATAACTTTTATCAAAGAACAAAAGCCGATTTGTAATAATATCCTCCAGACTAAATTTCGATCATGTCGGCCCGTCTTAACTGAGTAACTAACTACTTTTTAACAGTGGTAGAGCCACGCGGCAGCTTTTGCTGTCGCACGGATGGGCCGGCTCGAACCGGGGTGGTACCACGACCTCACAGAAAACCAGCGTGAAGTAGCGGTTTACCTCTGCGTTTCGCTTGGTGAGTGCAGGTGGCCGGAGGCCCTTTTTACTGGAAATGAGGCATTCCATCTTAGTCCTCACGGGTGACAACGCATCTACTTTTGATTTGTAATAGAGGATAGATATAGATGTCTATGGGCCGCAGCAACCACTTACCATCAGGTGGACTGTGTGCTCGTTTGTCACCCTTATCCTATTAAAAAAAAGACTAGCCATCTGCGCATTACAGTATTATAATGACCGAGTGTATGCGTAAGTACAAGTGCACTCTCTGTTCTCTCACTCTCATAGTCCGATGGTACGGTTATCCGATATGACCGGAGAGAGATCAGACGCAGTACCAACAGCTTTTACTCCTCCAGACTATTACAGAGAATTTCTTGACAGAAACCACAATAACAAATTTTGGCCCGACCCGGGACTTGAACCCAGTAACTCATGATCATGAACCGCGTTGATTACGAACGAACAAACTAGTGGTAAGCTTTAAAATTTTGCAAAACCGACTTCAATATAAAAACCAAGTGCGAGGCGGACTCGCGCACCGAGGGTTCCGAACAAATTCGTAGGTATAATATAATAATAATAATGTTTACTTTATTTGGTCTCAGAAGTTTACATTGCCTTTTAATAATATTTGAGTGTGTTTGTGTGTTTGTGCGTGTGCGTGTGCGTGCGCGTGTGCGTGCGTGTGTGTGTGTGTGTGCATGTGTGTGTGCGTGTGTGTAGTTGTGTATGTTTGTATAATATTTTAAATAATGGGAGTTACCAGGGATTCTGCTTCTGTGTAGTTTAAGCTCAAAAGCCATTACGTTACTCTTGTTTTTAAGGAATATTTATTCATACAATATATTGGAATAGCCTTATTTATCCTGTGGTAAAGAAGACTACCAAGATAACAGAAGAATTTACGAGAAAAACTTGTATTACATTTTTGACTTTTACAAACTATCCTACCTCTTCCTGAGATTGGAGAAGACATGCTAATGTATATAAGTTTAAAATTATTAAAAATATTTTTATTATATGATGTAACTAAAAATTTATGCTTTTCACAATTTTTCCTTTATCTGTGCTATAAAACGTTGCTTCGTACCAAATTTCAAGATCCTGAATTCACGGGAAGTACCCTGTAGGTTTTGATTCCCTTGCGAATGTCGAAAATTTGCGGCATAAACGGCTGTATCTTTTGCTTGCGTTGCTTACAAGTTTGATTTTTTCACAGCTCCAAGGGACAGTAGATTTGAGTATTTGGTATGAATTTCAGCTTGATACCTCCACGCGTTCCTGAGAAAAAGGGTCTTGACAGACAGACAGAGAGACGAACAACAAAGTGATCCTATAAGGGTTCCGTTTTTTCGTTTTGAGGTACGGAACCTTAATAAAATGAGAACATTATCATCTAGGTCACATCTTGATCTTTGTATGAGACGATATGGAAAGCAACTGTTTTCAAATAAAAAAAGAATCATCAAATCGGTTCACCTAGTAAATAGTTCTGAGGTACCACACAATAAAAAAATACATTTGCCCTTTTTTGATATCGGTTAAAAAGAGAACAATAATTCGCATTCTGACGTCGGGGTTTGAATTCTTCTATAAGCTATATCTTAGTTAGTTCGTGGACATCGTCTATTACTTTTTATGAAAAGTTTTTTATCATATGTAATTGACCCACTTTTATATTCCCAACAACCCGAGTACTTTACCCTTGATTATGAGGAGATTGAGGTTTTTAACACCGCAATGTCATGGTTAACTACGTAGAGACTGGTATGGCTGTAGCTCGAATGGGTCGAGTCGACCGGGATAAGACCACGCTCCCCCTACTAGCAATATACTTTAGAATTAATAGAGAATACGAGCATAAAATAGCAGCTTAATGCTGCTGTTTCGTATGCTGCGTGTATAGAACCGGAGACCCTTTTTACTGGAAACGAGGCCATCTTAGTCCTCAGTGATGAAAACGTATCTGCATTTTGATTAACGTTAACACTGACTGCTTCGAAATGTAGATTGTAATTGAATAAGTGCTATACACCAATGTATATTTGTCAAACTGAGAGTGTAATAAAATTGTTATATTGGGGTTTTTATAAAGTATTCTCATCTGGTTGGGCTGAATAAATAGATAATAATAATAATAATAGTAATAAGTTCCGGGAGGGGAATTCAGCTTCGGAAAAGAGGTACAAAGGTGACCCACCTTTTATATATGGATGATCTTAAGTTATTCGCCTCCAGTCGCTCCCATCTTATGGAATTGCTAAACATTACTTGTAATTTTTGCAATTCTATTAGAATGGAGCCGTGGACGGATAAGTGTGCGGTCCTACATGTCGAAAGGGGAAGGGTTGCTAACTCTAAGGGCACTTGTCTATGCCGATCAACCTACGTATGTCACAGAACATGGGTATCGATAAGGCGGACATGAGGCAGTCAGTTTGCGATGTGTTTTATGCACGCTTGACAAAAGTGCTTAACAGTCTTTTGTCGGGCGTTAATAAGACACACGCATATAACGGTTGGATCATGCCTGTGCTCATGTATACCTTTAGCATACTCAGGTGGACTCAGACAGAACTGAACGCTCTGGATAGAAAAGTCTGCACTATTATGACGTCTCACAGGATGCATCATTCGAGATCGTCGGTAATGAGGCTGTACTTGCCGCGGAAACATGGTGGGCGCGGCTTTTTAAGCGCGCTTACCATGCATAATCGTGAAGTGTGCAGCCTCCGTAATTACTTTCTGATGAGAGCGCATGATCCATTCTATAGGGACGTTATTTTTTGTGATCAATGGCAAGACCCGGCTGTACAGAGCATTTCCAACCGGGAGGCAGTATGGAAGGAGAAGGAGCTCCACGGGAGGTTCTACAAGGCTACATGAGCCTTTCGTAGACACCGTTGCCTCCCTCCACTGGCTACATTTTGGTGACGCCTTCGGGGAAACCGAGGGTTTTGTCTGTGCAATACAGGATCAGGTTATTAAAACCAACAACTATCGGAGATACAACCTATGGGATGGCACCGTCGACATTTGTCGAGCTTGTTGCATCCCGGTGAATCATTTAACATAAATCATAAAATATCAATAATACATAAATAAATAAAAGCACAACCAAATGTTATTATTATAAGTAGTGGCAGCAAGGCAGTATCAGACGTATATATAAAAGAGAGAAATAATAATTGATCCCCATACTTAATTCTTAATGGAGAATAAAGATAGATAGATGTCTATGGGCCACAACATCTACGTACCATCAGGTAGACTATGTGCTCGTTTGTCACCCTTGGTCTATAAAAAAGCTTAAAATAATTTCCGTTTTCGCTTTCGTTGTTCTTCATCAATATCGACCGATAAATTAATATTCCACTGGTAACATAGACCTCTATTTTAAGCGAAAGTCACCTATGTCCATTATTTTATTTATTTAACAATTTATGTATACACAAAGTAATGTTACAATGAAAACTAAAAAAAAATATTTTGTACAAAGGCACTGCTTCTTTCAGGTTGAAATTTCTTCCAGCAGGCCCAAAACTAGGCAGATTCAAAGTGAAGCAAATTTAGTGTGTACTCTCATAATAATTATTATAATATTAATATACACATTATAAAGTAAAGATCCGAAAATCGTACAAGATGGTATTATTAAGATATTTAATTTGTATAACTCGACATATATTTCTTTGCAACTTAAACGTAATGCGCTTACAGTAAGAAAAATGGATATTATAGTATAAAGTTGTGTGCAAGACGGCTCCATGGCGCAGTGGTTTTACTTGAGGTGCGGCACTAAAGACCGCGGGTTCGCATCCCGCACGGAATATTTATGTGTAAGCTGTACAAATGTTTGTCAACTACCATTGTAGAGACACAGGAGAAAAACCAAGTGTAAGAGAAACATTTTTGAAAAAAAACCGACGGGTTGCACTCCGGGAGTGCCAGCAGAAGTGAAAACTTGAATAATAACGTTGTGCATTTTTGATATTTTGGAATGGCGGAGATTATTTATTATTATCTTATTTCATTTATTTTCATTCGAAATTATTTGTTTGGTAAACCTACACCGCACATGTGCTTATTGTGATGTTATGAAAATATAGGTTAATGCTATAAAGTATAAACATATTACAAATATTACATCTATAATGTGTAAGTACGAGTACATATGTATCTATATTAATAATTTCGTCAAGCAGTACAGTAGACTCGATCGAAACCTAATCTTAATAATAAAATTATATTAATTAATAAATGAAAATTAATTAAACCTATTTTACTTCCTCTCCTACGCCGCGCCGGCTGTGTACTCTCAATAATAATAATAATAATAATAAATTTATTGCCTCTAAAATACACAGTTACATTCACGTTAAAAACAAAGGAACATTATAAATTATTTGAGACAAAAGGAGACGGCTCAGCTTTGTCTGTAATGAGATAGAGATCTCATACAGAGCTGTTTTTCAGCCGCTCCCTCCTCCCTGAGGTGTTGTGCGGGAGTCCAAAGTAGCAGGCTCCCCATTTACATGACTTATACTTTTAAACTATGTCCAAAATAATTAAATGTGATAAAATCGCAAATACAAAAAAAAAGATTAAAAACATTAAACACAAAATAAAAACATTTAAAAATATGCATAAACAACCATTACGAAATGAACTAACAACAGATTCAAAAAAAAAACAACAACACGGGAAATAGAAAATATAAAATAAACTTTCCTTTCTTTGAACTGTTGTGTGTGTGTGTGTGTGTGTGTGTGTTTGTGTGTACGTGTGTGTGTGTGTATGTGTGTGCGTGTGTATGTGTGTGCGTGTGTGTGTGTGTGTGTGTGTGTGTGTGTGTGTGTGTGTGTGTGTGTGTGTGTGTGTGTGTATCCTTATTAATTTTTGACAAAAAAGTCCCGTAAATGTAAAAACTTAACATAGGGATGTTTCAAATTCTCTGCAGCGAGTTGTCTTTTTAACAGAGCCAATTTATATTTGGCTTTGAAGCAATCTATTCTTTCTCATGGGTGGAGGGAGGTCATTCCAAATTCTCGCTGCAGTGAATTTGAAACAACTCCTATATCTTGCTGTTTTGTGTGCGGGTGTGTGAAGGAGCATTTGTGTGTGAGAACGAATACTTCGACAGGAAATATCTTTGATCCAGGTGAGTTTTTCGAAAAGGTATTCTGGCTTTTTGTTCCAAATTACCTTTTGGACTATCGAAGCATAGTGTAATTCTCTCCTGGCGCCCATATTAAGTATGCCTTTTTTATTTAAGTATGGGGTTATAAATTGTCTTCTTGGCACATTACAACAGTATCGAACACATGCATTTTGTACTCTCTGTATTGCTCTTTCGCTATTAGCTGACAATTTAGGGCCAAAGACTGAGCTGCAGTAGCTCAATTGTGATAACACCAATGAGTCACACAGGAGAAAGCGTAGGTCCTCTTTAATATACGGTCTTATTTTGTATAAAGTTTTAAGTTTAAAGTACGAACTTCTTATCTTGTTATTGATGTGTTCTACAAATTTCTGCTCTCCGTCTAGTATAAGCCCTAAATTACGAGCGGATCTTACTTGTGTCAAGGTTTCATGTTCTATTTTAACCGTATCCTCGCTGTCTAAAATAGTTTTTATTTGTTTTTTTGTGCCCAAAACTAGTACTTGTGATTTAGTTGCATTTAATACTAGGGAATTTTTTTAGGACCAGGTTTGGATATTATGGAGATCCTCATTTATTCTGTTTATTGCCTCTTTAACATCTCTGGGGTCAAAAGAATAATACAGCTGGGTGTCGTCTGCGTATAAATGGTATTTACAATGTTTAATTTGCTTAGGCAGGTCTGCTGTGTACAGAGAGAACAAAATAGGACTGAGTAAGGAGCCTTGGGGTACTCCTCTTACAATTTTCCGTAGAGAGGAGAATTTCTTGCCACCATTGCATCCATCTGTTACCACAATTTGTTCTCTGTTGGATAGGAATGACTGAAACCACCTACATGTGTCTTTAGAAAAGCCATAGTGCTCTAATTTATTTAAGAGGATTTCAGGTTGTAGACAGTCAAATGCCCGCGTGTAATCCAACAGCACCATAATACTGCTCAATCCCATATCGGAGGCCTCTGTTAGATCGTCAGTGACATTTAAGAGGGCAGTTTCTGTGCCATGCCCTTTTCTGAACCCTGATTGAAACTTTGGTAGAGGGTTATTCGTTTCTAAGTAATTTAGCATTTGACAAAGTATAATCTTTTCTAAGACTTTAGACAACACCGGGAGGATCGATATAGGGCGCAGATCTTTTAGTTCACTTGCTGTGTTCTTTTTAGGAATGGGCTTGACTAGAGCTCTTTTCCATTGCGTTGGGAATGTACTGGTTTCGATCGACTTGTTTACTATAAATGTAATAATAGGGAGAGTTACAGGTAAAGTTAATTTGAGCATTTCAATATTTAAGTTATCGTGCCCTGCGGCATTTGTTTTTATTTTATTGACAATCTTACTGATTTCTATTTCATTTGTCGGGTTTAGGTCGAATAGGGTATCATGTGAGCATTCGTTACATACTTTATAACCTTGTTTGAGTTCTGGTTTGTCACATGGCGGCAAGTCTAGAAAATAGTCATTAATAATATTCGGGTCATTGAGATGGTGTGGAATTGTATTTAAATGAGTAGTTATTTGTGCAGAATTTTTTATATTACGCCACAGCGACCTTGGATCTTTTAAGTTGTTGTTTATACAATGGTTAAAGTAAGCTTTTCGTTCGCGTTTACGGGTTGCTGTGACTAAATTTTTAAGGGTTCGGTAGTATTCATTTGAACAATCTTTTTTATCCTTCTGGGCTTTTTCTAACGCATCGTCACGTAAACTCATCATGAATAGCAACATATCTGTAATCCATGGCTTTGGTTTGTCCCTTATCGTCAGCGTACGGACAGGTGCATGAGCATCAAATAATTGACTCATATATGCGTTGAAAGTTTGAACCATTTCGTCTACGTTCTTTAGATTATAGATAGAGTCCCAGGGTATAAGTTTCAGATCTCTTGCGAAAGCATCGGAATTAATATTTCTTAGTAATCTCTGTTGTTTTACTTGTTTATAAAATTTTGGTTTTCTTATGTCTAAATCTAATAGCACCAATGCATGATCACTAAGACAACGATTGTGTATAAGTTTAATGTTTTTGCATCTTGAGGGAGTGTTAGTCATGACGAGATCTAAAATAGTTTCAGTCTGTTCAGTGACTCTCGTTGGTTCTTTGACGAGTTGTTCAAGGTTGTGTTGATAGCAGAATTGCATTATATCTTTTGCTCTATTGCAATGTTTGTTAGTCATATCTACGTTAAAATCGCCAAGTATGCAAGTGTAATCGCATGGTGCCATTGAATTCAGGGAGTCACTCAGAGCGTCCAGTGTTTCTGTAACACCAACACTGTTAGGCCTAGGCCGTGCCAAGGGCCATTGAAGCTCCCGGGAGTTGAATTTCTAGCCACATCTGCTCTAGAGACGACGCTGGGTGTTGCCGTACTTTAGTATTTATTTCCTGCTTAATATAGAAGCCTACTTCTCCTCCCTTCTTTTGTTGCCTACCTCTATGCACAAACTTATAATTTGGTATTATAGGCGCAAATTCCTCTTCTCCATCTTTTAACCACGTTTCATTTATAGCTAATATATCAGGAGTGTGATTACGGACAGCCACAAGAAGTTCATCCTGCCCAGTATTCAGAGATCTGGCGTTTAATAGACCTATTCTTAGATATTTATTTTTAATACTAACCATTTAGGATATAATAACTTGATATGATGATAATAAATATTTAAAGTAATATAAAACTTGTGATGAATAAGTGGGTTGTGTACGGTGTGTCAGAAAGTGTGATTGAGGTGCTAGTTGTTTGTGTCTCAATTACAGATTTCAGGAAGTAAATTTAAAAGAAACGATTAAATACATTCCTTGCACGATACCAAAACACATAAAAAATAGTTAGTTGGTGTGTATGGGATGGAAATATATCAGCTGTCATTATACTTAAAAACCTTTGATAAGTCCATTTCATTTTTAATCCGAATCCGCGGTTTCCCTTGTTCCTTGCGCACAAATATCTTTCCCTCCCGTACCCATACATATTTGAATTGTACTTCGCGGGCAAGGGAGCGTGCTTTTTGAAAAAGTTGACGGTTAAATCTTGTCAAGCGTTCATTAAGATATAACAGTTTGGTGGATCCAGGTAATTCGAGGCCATCGCTGTTGAGATTACGTCTGGAGCGCGCAGCTTGAAGCAGGCCGTTCCGCGTATCACGGCGTGCAAGGCGCACGGCTATAGGTCTTGGGCGCGGTGTTGTGCTGTCCTGTTTCGCCGGACGAAGTGGGCCCACGCGTTCTGCTGATACGACGTCTTTATCGTCCAACTCCATACCAATTTTCTTAGCCACCGTCAGAATAATGTGGGTGCAGTTTTCATTGGGTGTTTCTGGACAGCCAGCTATTTCTAGGTCGTTAGAGAGTAAAGTTTGGTCTCTTTCCGCAATATCAGCCTGCAGCTGTATTACGATGCCCTCAATTGGATGGGTTTGGGCAGGCTTGGTTCCCGATTTACTCTCCAATATTGAAACTCTAGCTTCCAGTTGCTCAATCCGGCTGTTTTGGTCTTTAATGGCATTTGTAAGACTACCGATAGCTTTTTGTACTCTGTCCATTTCATCGTGTAATAAATTTTTCATGTAGATTTTTAAGTCATTCAGAATATCCGCGTAAGAGTTGATGGTGATGTTCTCAACGCCTTGTACTGGGTTGCTCGTCTCACTGAGTGGGGGTGGATTTAACACCTTGGATCGGACCGTTACATTAGGATTGCCACTCTTGAGGACATGCGACACGGTGGATGAATCCGTTCGTAGGGTTGTTCCTCCCTCTATGGTTGCCGTGGTGCCTCGTACAGGGGTGATAGCATTGCCTTTTTTTGGTAGTTTGCTTAGACATTCTGGGCATTTCCAATGTTCTTTTTTTCGCTCCATTTGACGAAAGTTCTTTGGGCTGATGTTTGCACAATCCAGATCGTATTTCCCCTTGCATTGCATACATAGTAGATAGTCTTTATTCGTTATAGAGTTTTTACAGCCGGCACAAATTTGAGAGTTATTCATTTTAACAGTTTTTATTTATCCTCTATTGAACTATAATTCTACTCTTTATACAGTTCGTATTAATTGTTTCCTTCAAATTCCCTCCCAGAATCTTAGGAAAATTTTAATGAAATTTCATTTTGAAAAAATAAGAATAAAAAACAAAAATAAAATCCAGATAATACTAAAAAAAAATTAAACTTCACTGTGATTTGAAACCTAGATCGACGGAGTTCAGTCAATGTCGTTGCACACTAAGCTACAGAAACTTGTAAGTTAAGAGTGAAAAATAAGATTGCTTACTTCTAAGTCCGTAATTCGTCACTAGTTAGCAACAGGAACATGAGTCATCAGCGTTCGCAGCTAATCGCTCGACACTCGATTCACTTTAACCAACGGACACTTGATTTTTATTTAAATTTGTAAGCGAATGCACACATTTGATTTAGCACTTTTCGTTGTTTTTTCGCCGTCAGTTTATGGGAGTGAACTTTAACTTTGTATTAACACTAATTTTAATAAGAAAAACGCCATACGAACTATTTAATTGGATTTTTGTTTAGAGAGACACAGACTGTACGTGTTAACAGATCCGCGGTAGGCGGTAGGTTCTCCGTCCGTCTTACAAATTTTCGATCAGGACACGTGACCTGACGCGAGTTTAACATTTTTTACCCATTACAAAAAAGTGCACAACGCCGCTAAAGAAGTTTTCACTTCAAAATTAAAAAAAAACATGCATGAGTGTCGTGGAACACTTGGTTGGAACAAAGTTCCTTTCGTAGTATATTATTATTGATAAACGTATTATATTATTGATTAATAAATACAAATAAATGAATTACTAGCATCTATTAAAATTAAGCGTCATTTAAATAAAATAGTTTTTTTTTCATGGCAAGATACGAAAAAGTGCGAGGCAGATAGATATTATTCCATCTCGCTTCCTTATAGCCGCCAAGGCCGTCAACACTACGTACGAAAACTCTTACACTTTTTGTCGCCTAGCCCCCATCCGCCAAACCGTGCCGTAGGACAAGGATAAGGCACATAAGGAACTTCGTTCCAAAAAAAAAATGTTTTATTCGTTATTCCACATTTACAGAAATCGATTAATTAATTTATGATTTTTTTATTATTAAGTTAATATTTTTCTGAGTGACTACTTCATTCTGCAAAATCGGTCGTAAATATCGATGGCAGGAGTGCCGATAATAATAAACCAGTAATAGACATCGCACCAGTGTTTTCGACTCAGTTTAGAGATAGAATCTCGTATGTCATGTGTGTCAATTTCAAATATTATTATATATCTTATTACAGGTGTCAGTTTTAATCGCTCCTGTGTCTGTCTTGTAATACATAACGTGACAGGCGTGTCTAAGAGGTCACATTTCAAAACTATTTCTTCTTCTCTAATTATTCTAAGCTTTTGTAGTTATTGAAATGAAATGCTTTGATTCGCCACTTACACGTGTCACCTTCTCTCACCAAAATACAGTTGTTAAGCGGCAACACTTAAATAAAATAAGATAAATGTGTATGATAAATTAATCTAGTCTAGGTACGAACCGCGTTTTCTAACGACTTCAAAAAGGAGACGGTACTCAATTTTTTTTTATAGAATAGGGGGCAAACGAGCATGCGGCTCACCTGATTGTAAGTGACTACCGCCGCCCATGAACAACCGCAACACCAGGGGAATTGCAGATGCGTTGCCGACCTTTTAGAAAGGTGTAAGCTCTTTTCTTGAAAGTTCCTAAGTCGTATCGGTCCGGAAAATTCGCTGGTGGTAATTGATTCCACAAGGAAGTCGTGCGAGGGAGAAAACTTCTTCTAAATCGCACAGTCGTGGACCGCCAATCATCCAGATGGTATGGATGGTAACGCGAGTTTTGTCGCGATGTGCGATGGTGAAATTGAGCGGCTGGAATTAGTCCGAACAATTCCTCAGAGCACTCCCCGTGATAAATGCGATAAAATACGCAAAGAGATGCAACATCTCTACGCAGTGCCAGTGTATCGAGCCGATCAGAAAGAACTCGGTCGTCGACGATTCGAACCGCTCTGCGCTGGATGCGGTCAAGTGGAAGGAGCTGGCACTGGGGTGCCCCGGCCCAGAGATGAGAACAGTATTCCATGTGGGGCCGAACTTGCGCTTTGTAAAGTTGCAAGCGATGTGCCGGCATGAAATACTGTCTCGCTCTGCTGAGCACGCCAAGCTTTTTAGAGGCCAATTTGGCCTTCCCTTCCAAGTGACCACGAAACTGCACACTATTCGATATGTCGACGCCAAGGATTCCGATACTGGCTGAGGCAGTAAGGGGAGTGCCTTGAAACTGAGGAGATACGACAAAGGGGTTCTTTTTAGCGGTAAACGCGCAAACTTGTGTCTTCTGGGGATTGAACTGGACTAGATTTAGTCGCCCCCAATCCGAGACTTTGTTAAGCAAAGACTCGACTTCAGACACAAGTTTGTCCCGGTACTCGGCGACGTTTTCCCGAGAAATATTGGCACGGCCGGTAAATAAGGCATCACCAGTGCTGTCGTCCGCATAGCAATGATTGCTGCCAGTTAGCAACATATCATTGATATGCAGGAGAAACAGCGTTGGTGATAGCACGCAGCCTTGTGGAACACCAGCGTTGATAGGCTTGAAATCAGAGCATTCACCGTCTACTACGACCTTGATGCTCCGATCAGCAAGGAAACTGGTGATCCATTTGCACAATTTCTCGGGAAGCCCATAGGAAGGAAGCTTCGAAAGAAGCGCTTTGTGCCAGACCCGATCAAAGGCCTTCGCTACGTCCAAACTAACGGCTAATGCCTCCCCCTTGGACTCTACTGCCTCCGCCCATCTATGAGTTAAGTAGACTAGAAGATCACCAGCTGATCGACCCCGACGAAAACCGTACTGGCGGTCACTAATCAGCTGGTGATCCTCAAGGTACCTCATGAGCTGGCAGTTTATAATGGCTTCCATTATTTTGGAGAACAAGGAGGTGATGGCGATAGGCCTGTAGTTGGACGGGTCTGAGCGGTCGCCTTTTTTAGGGATCGGGTGCACCAAAGCTGTCTTCCATGAGTTCGGGACTACGCCTTGGGAGTAGGAGTACCGGAAAAGACGCGTTAAAACCGGTGCCAACTCCGGAGCACACGCCTTCAGCACAATGGGAGGGACTCCATCGGGCCCACTCGACTTGTTGACGTCCAGGGAGAAGAGTGCTTTGCGGACCGAGCGCTGTGTAAATCGCACATCCGGCATGGAGCACTCACATCGCGGGATGGTCGGCGGTGTGTTCCCCCCGTCATCTAGAGTCGAGTTGGACGCAAAAAGAGAGCTCAACAGATCGGCTTTCTCCTTTGCGGCATGGGCCAGTGAGTCGTCCTCTCTGTGCAGAGATGGAAGAGATGGCTGACAGAAGTTCCCTTGGACAGCCTTGGCGAGAGACCAGAATGCACGGGTTCCCGAAGGAAGGCGAACTAGCTTCTCGCCAATTCTGCCGATGTGCTCAGACCTTGCCTTGGCAATGACGCTTTTGAAGGACCTGGAGGCGGAATTATACTTCTTTTTAAGTGCGCTGGTGTTTACATCCCGAGACGTTGATGCGTCAGCCCAGGCCTGGTAGCACTCCTGCTTATAGCGTGATGCTATTTTACAGGAGCGACCAAACCATGGCTGGGATCTGCCTCCGATGGGCACCACAGAGGATGGAATAAAAAGTTCCATACCCTGAAGTACCACATCAGCAACAGAATCGGCAACAACGCTGGGATCTTCCGGCGAGAAGCAAACCCGCCCCCAAGGGTAGGATGCAAAAAAAGACCGCATCCCGTCCCAATCAGCTGACCTATAGTGCCAAACACGGCGGCAAGCTGTAGATCGCAACTACGATTGGAGCGTGAGTGGCACCGTACTCCGGATCAGACAATGGTCCGAAGAGCCCAGAGGGGCATCGACGGAGACCTGATATCCGTCCGGATGAGAGGTCAGCAGAAGGTCCAACAGGGAAGGTACATGGTCTTCCACATCTGGGATCCGCGTAGGCGAAGTAACCAGTTGTGTTAGACCATATGCCAAAGCAAAGTCATAGACAGATCTAACCGCATGATCGGTTAAACGAGAACCAAGCCATTCAGCGTGGTGGGCGTTGAAATCACCGAGTATCACGATCTCTGCGGATGGGACCTGTTGTAGCACGGAGTCTGCAGCCATTTGGACGTGGTCTATGAGTCGGTCTGTGTCGGCATTACCGCTATGGGACCTATAGAGGCACCCGTAGACGCGGGGATGGTCGTCGCTGTCTACGCGCAGCCATAGGATGGACAGGTCCGTACCTTCAAGGCTGCCGAGGCGTCGAAAACAGATATCCTCTCTGACATACACGCAAACTCCAGCCCGGGGCACAAACGAGTGTTCTAATTTGTACCCCGGGTAGGAGAGATACGAAGTATCAGCCGGAGAGGACACCTGTGTCTCGGTAAGAAAGAACAAGGCCGGCTTAGCTATCTCCAGATGGTAGTGGACGGCGTTAAGGTTTGAATGAAGTCCCCTGATATTGCAGAAATCCACGGTAAGCGTGGCAGGGGTTGCCTTTGTCTTTTTGCTCCGCTTGCCCCGAACAGGTTTCGTCTTGAGCGGAATTTCGCCCCCCCCCCCCCCAGAATACGCGGGGCAGCCTGAGCACCCACGCCCAGGAGTGGAGTAGTTTGGTCGTGGATGCTCAGCGAGGGATTCTCCAGGGGTGCTGGTACCCTCCTGGGGTAGTCTTTTATTTAATTCCACTACCATGTTGATGGGGGGGGGGGGGGGGGAATTGGGCCTCCGGCCACCTGCACTCACCAAGCGCAACGCAGAGGTAAACCTCTACTTCACGCTGGTATTCTGTGAGGTCGTGGTACCACCCCGGTTCGAGCTGGCCCATCCGTGCGACAGCAAAAGCCACCGCTTAGCTCTACCACTGTCAATGCGACTGTATGGTTTTTTTTTTTAGTTTTTTATGTTAGTTACCTCATAACTTTTTTCTGGGTGAACCGATTTCGATGATTCTTTTTTTATTTGATAGCTGGTGCTTCTCATGTTGTCCCATTTATATAAATTTGATCAAGGTCTGACCAATTATTTTTAATTTTAAATTATTACCTATTTCTGACGCCAATCAGCAGTACGTGCACTGCTGTTTGTCAGTGTAAAGGATAGACAGCTAATATTCCCTTAGTCCTCATCTTAGTCCTCAAAGGATGCATCTATTTTTTTATAGTACAAAGGTGACAAGCGAGCACACAGTCCACCTGATGGTAAGTGCCCCAAATATATATACGTCTATCTTCTATTACAAATCAAAATGCAGATGCGTTGTTACCCGTGAGGACGAAGATGGTATGCCTCATTTCCAGTAAGAAGGGTCTCCGTTTCTCTACACTTACCATACGATCACAGCAGCGTTAAGCTGCTATTTTACGCTGGTATTCTGTGAGAGCGTGGTCCTTCCCCGGTCGAGTCGACTCATTCGTGTTACAACTATACTAGTGATATAGCTGCAGCATGGCTCTACCACGTAAAGAAGGAACTTTGTTACTTACCGCGCATGTCGTAAAAGGCGACTAATGGGAATTAGGTTTGAGATTTTGTAGGCGTAAAACTGAACAAATATTTTTTTGGCTAAACGAGGTCCAAGAAGCGCGCTGCAGTTTGGAATCCGCCCACCCCTTTTTGGAATTACAGGCGTGACCACCCCGTTAATCAGATTGCGGTAAAATTCTTCCAACATATTGCTTGTACATCCGCGAAAGTTATAGGCATAGTACAATTAACTTACAATAGCTGGCGCGCGTATCCTACCGACAAAGTTATTTGAAAGTTAAATAAATTCCCTTCCAAATTTAAAAGGATATTTCCACAATAGGGTATTACACCCATTTTCAAAAAGTGTTTTAAATGAATCCCAGAGTGATAATGAACCAATATAATTTTTATATAATTTTTTTAAAACCGAATAGTGACATAAAAATTACTTTTAATCTATTGTTTTAAATTTTAACGTGAAAACGCTAGCCGCCATACTGTTCAAGTCGTGACGTCACTGTCCTAGAATTTTGACAATTTTGCAAAGGAATAAGATACTTTTGAATGTTTAATAATGAGTTATCATCTACATCATTGTTGTGTTGTACCTGATTGCAAAAAGACGAGCATAAGAACGCCGGGGAAGTTATGGATTAAAGTGCCAACTGATTTAAATATGAGAAATACTTGGTTAAAAGTGGCAAGAAGAGACCCGAAGGCATTGTCTACAAAATCTAAACTATACTTCTGTGAAGATCACTCTGATGTAAATATGACTTATATTTAACTATCGATTAAACAAAACAAAACATCATGACATGATAGGTACCTATTGCAAGTCAAATTTTGTAATAGATTAGGTTCATCGCTCGTTTGACCCGCCCTTTGTGGGCCATTTTGATAGCCCTTGCAAGTGCAGTGCAGTGTTTTACTTAATTCCTGTTTTCTTCTATTATATGGGAATAAAGACATGGTTTGTACTCAGACCAAATAAAAAAGTGACTTTTTATTTCGTCTGAGGGTTTGTACAAAAAAATATAACAAAAAGTTTTTCTCACCTAAGCTTATATTATAATATCTATAACATTAGTGCTAAAAGCGAAGTAATAAACTCGCTTTTACGAATCCGTCTTCCATGATGCCTTTTCAATAAAATTTGGAATGAAAGTCAACAATCGTAATGATAACTTGAAAAATTTCGAAATTAACTAGTTAGTACACAGCACATATACTATTTCTTTGACCTAGTGACGTCACGACGCTATCTAATATGGCGGACATCGTTTTGCAGATTTGAGGCACAGGTAAAAAAAAATTATTCTTTAAATTGAAATATAAAATTTATAATGCATTTTTATAAATAGAAATCAATATTTCTCGTTTGCTTTTTACAAAATCTATCATAAATATATATTCTTTGACTTATTTTTACATTGTGTAAAATACCCTATTATTTTTTCTGCGGCAGCAACGCACCGGGTACCAGCTAGTTAATATATAAAAGTAAAATTTTGTTTGTTTGTATTTTATGTGCTTTGTGAACACTTGTGCGAAGGTTATAGGCATAGTACAATTAAGTTACAGTAGGTGTGTCGCACCGACAGATTTATTTGAAAGATAATATACATACTTCCAAACTTAAAAGGATATTTCCACAATTATTTCTTCTGCGGCAGCAACGCGCCGTGTATCAGTTAGTATACTTACATTACTTACATTTACATTATTATCATATACTTTTATCTTCCTTAAAAAACTATTAATCTCTATAAACTTTCCACTCATATTTTGCTTATCTATTAAATAGGCCATAATCCAAAGATAAATGAACCTTTTAGGATTCCGTACCTAAAGGGTAACAAACGGGACCCTATTACTAAACCTCAGCTGTCCGTCCATCCGTCCGTCCGTCTCTCCGTCAGTCTGTCAGCGGGCTGTATCTCATGATCCGTAATAGGTAGACAGTTGAAATTTTCGCAGAATATTATATGTATTTCTGTTGCCGCTATAACAACAAATAATAAAAAAAATAAAGGGAGCTTCTCTACTAGAACCTTTTTAGGGTTCCGTACCTAAAGGGTAACCAACGGGACCCTATTACTAAGCCTCCGCTGTCCGTCCATCCGTCCGTTCTTCTCTCCGTCAGTCTGTCAGCGGGCTATATCTCATGATCCGTAATAGGTAGCCAATGGAAGTTTTCACAGAATATTATATGTATTTCTGTTGCCGCTATAACAACAAATGATAAAAAATTACTCCCCTACTAGAAACGTGTGAGGTGGTACGGAACCCTTCATGTGCGAGTTCGACTCGCACTTGACCGGTTTTTATATCATTTTTGCATTACCCACAACTCGTTTAATTTAATAATCCATTGAATTAAATCCATTATCCATTATAGCGTATAAAAGTCTACAGCCTAACATAGACCTCCCCCATAGATCGCCTCACAGGGGTATATTGCCATAGCTTACATGCTTGGCGTACCGGTTGTCAACCCAGTTGTTATCCGAAAGATGCTACTGCCCATCACCTGTTTCAATTTCCCTCTGTCGCCTCTTACGCCACCCACGATATAGGGACGATATAGGGTAGTGGATATTCATACACCGCCCTAGATGAATTAGATACGTTTTTACGTGGTAGAGCCATGCTGCAGCTATATTAATAGTTTAGTTGTAGCACGAATGGGTCGCCTCGACCGGGGAAGAACCACGCTCTCACAGAATACCAGCGTAAAATAGCAGCTTAATGCCGCTGTGTTTCGTATGGTGAGTGTAGAGATCCGGAGACCCATTTTACTGGAAAGGAGGCATTCTATCTTAGTCCTCACGGCTGACAACGCATCTGCATTTTCATTCTCTAACGAAGATAGTTGTAGATGTCTACAGCAACCACTTACCATCAGGTGGACTGTGTGCTCATCTGTTACCCTTGTTCTATAAAAAAAAGATAACATTAATTATTTTCATCGGCAGCAACATTACCCAAGTAACAAAGAAAGAAAATGATTCATTTTAAATAATTTTTACATTAGTTAAAACTCAGTTAATCTAATAATCCTGTATTGGATATCAAACACATTAACATCATTTCATTTTTACAGTAGCTCCAGATCTGTATATTTAGTTTTAATAACGACCACGTTTTAAACAAATAAATGATTGCACTGCTATAGTCGCCCATTTTGTGGTTAAAAGATCAGAGCGACCACATAAAAGTAAGATTTATGATAGTTTAGCAGAATCCTAGCTGTTTACGAAATTTATTGAAATTGATGATTTATATTTTACTTGGTACGATATTTTTGTCTTTAGGACGAATCTTTTAATTTTTTTTAATAAAAACATATCTAAAATCAAAATACAGTCAAATCTTTTTGAATCATTGCAGTTTAATTATGTGTAAGACATAAAAGTTTTATATAATTGTCTCTTATGACACCCACGGGACAAAATGGCGAGTGAGATTCACGCACGCTTCCACCAAAAATAAATACTTGCGTAGCTTAATACTTTATAATATGATGCGTTTGTATTTGTAGAGGTCTCTGAGATTTCTTTCATGAAAAATCATTACAAGTATGTCAAACTTATGATTTCTAGAGTTATTAATTGAATCAGTTAAATAATATTGGTTAATATTATTTTAGAAAAATTTTAATTTTAAGGAAAGGTCAACGTTTTATGTTATTGAGCTGTGTGCAAAAACTTTTGATATTGAATATGAAAACGCAAATTCGTAACTCTCGTTGGTCTGACTCGGCGACCCTGAATAGACATTTGAGGTGCGACTAATGTAATCACATTTGAACAATTAGGATTTTCTCTGATCTGATAGGGTGAAAAACGAGCACACAGTGCACCTGATGGTAAGTGGTTGCTGTAGCCCATAGACATCTACATCTATCCTCGTTTGCGAATCAAAATATAGATGAGGACTAAGATGGAATGCCTCTTTTCCAGTAAAAAGGGTCTCCGGTTCTCTACACTCACCATACGAAACACAGCAGTGTTAAGCTGCTATTTTACGTTGGTATCCTATGAGATCTGTGTATCCTGCTTGACTGCGCTTTGAAAATTAATAAATATTTCTTATCTAAGTTATGTCGTTTTTTGTAATTACTTTCATCGGCAACAACTATAGCCAAATAACAAAATGACCCGTATAATATCATTTTAACATTACTCAAAATTCGATTAATCTTATGATCTATACTATTCTTTTTTTTAATGATCCCAGATCGGATAATCAAACACATTATCATCATTTCGTTTTTATAGTATCGCCAGATCTGTATACGAAATTTTACGAACGATCACATTAATTTAAACAAATAAATGATTGTCGAATGTTTGGTGGTTACAAGATCAGAGCAACCACATAAAAGTAAGATTTACGACAATTTTGCAGAGGCGAAGTTGTTTACAAAATTTACGGAATCGATTCTGGTTGCGTTCAATAAATATTGCCTATTTGGTTGGTAATTACAAGGATTACGTAAAATGTTGTTGTTTATGTGATAAATTAAAAGGTTTTAGTTATTTCTGTATCATCTTTATATATAAAAATTATCTTTATATATAAAAATTACGTGTCACGTTTAGTGTTGCCCAAATGCAAGAACAAGACGAGACTTAGCCAGTATTGGTCTTGGTCTTGCGCCAATACACCTGGTGTTGTTCTTGGTCTTGGTATTGCGCTCTCAGTCTTGTTCTTGGTCTTGGTCTTGCAGCAAGAGTCTCGCAAGTCTCGCAAGCCTATTGCTATTTATTAAACTTAACACAATAGGCACATTTTGAGCTTGAATTAACATAGCCATAGAAAGATCAACCAAATTAATAAATTCCTAAACACTTAATGAGAAATTCGAAAAAACAACTAATACCGGGTGGGGTTTGAACCCACGACCTAAGCGATCCGTGCCGATGCTCTAACCAACTGAGCTGTCTACCATGTCTCACGGCGACGGGAGTTAGTCTGTTTTAAAGATGAGACGTATTTACGCTACCAGGTTTTAAAACCAGGTATTCACTTCAAAGTACGGCGCCCTGATACGAGCAAAAAATACTTGCAAGTATGAAAATACTTGCATAGGAAAATTATCCATATCTCAATAGTAGTAAGAAACTCAATCGTATTTGTGAACGAAAAATACTTAGAACTTCATAGTAATTTTTTTTATTTATACGACTTTGCTCCTTATTCATAGCAGGATAACATGGAATACGGGTGAAATTCCTATGCAAGTATTTTCAAATTTTGACACAACGGCTGGACACGTCCCTCGCGTCGCAATGAGACGTATTTACGCTACCAGATTTTAACTTTAAAGTACGGCGCCCATTTACGACCAAAAAATACTTGCAAGTATGAGAATACTTGCATAGGAAAATGATCCATATCATAATTGTAATAAGAAACTCAATCGTATTTGTGAATTAAAAATACTTTGAACTTCAAAGTATTTTTTTTATTTATACGACTTTGCTCCTTAGTAATAGTAGCCTAACATAGAAAGCGGGTCGAATTCCTATGCAAGTATTTTCGAACTTTGACACCGCGGCTGGACACGTCGCGTAAGTAGTAGGCTTAGAATAATAACACCTAGAACGATAGTTCCCTGCAAAGCTGACGTTCAAAAGTGGGGCAAGAAAAAATCTAAGTGTGCGTTATCCACTTGTGTTTACGCTAGACGAAACACACACAAGTGAAGAAATAATGTGGCCAATACATTAAATTTTCCCGAAAAGTAGAGAAGTTGAAACTATATTCGACTAATAGTTACAACGTAACGTATGTTTCACACAAATGTGAAAATAAGTTTGTTTGAATTTTATTATCGAAGTGTAGCCCGCTAAATTCAAAATATTTTTGAATAGGATATTTGCCTATCTAGCCAAGTGAGATACTTTTATGAACCTTATAAATGTGATTGCATCATATTTTTCTTTGTAACTGTATAGAGACGTTATAATTATATGACTAATGCAAGTTCGATATACACCCGCCCGATGCCTGACACACGACTGTTCGACGAACGATTGAACGTATTCAGTATCTATTATTCAGTTTGTTTTTAACAATTTTTTTTAATAATCGTCGAGTAATGGTGTACCGCACCTCACTGCATGCATAATGTTGTAGTGTTATACTACTTACATTTCATTGTACACTAATTCTTCATTCTGTTTTGATATTCTGCATTCATGTTTTGCATCACTTTATACTATTTTTTTCATTCTGTTTTTGATTTTCTGCATTTATATTTTGCATCACCTTTATTTCTATAGGATCCTGTAACGTTTTTACACAATAACATATCATTTTACTTCGTATTTTCACACTATTTATCACTTTTAAAATAGCTGTCAATGAAGTCTTACCTTTTATGGTATTTTATTGAATTCTCTGTAACTCTACAATTTCAGGCTTCATGCACGCAGCCGTGCATAAGTTTTTCCTATGTGAATCATATCTCAATTCATACTTAAATGTAATAATTTCTTAATAAAAGTCCAAAAACCAAAAATTGGTTTTTATGACAACTACTATTTATACCGTTGTCATGGCAATTTTTATTCAAATTCGTTACCGATATAATGTTTTATCTCGATATTTTCACATAAATACTCTTTTGCTCTAGGTCATTTACAATAAATTTCCTTTTAATTTAAATAATTTTTCCGTTCTCTCTAGAAAGATATAAAAGCCGAACAATCGGTGAAGAAATTCAGTCTTGCTTCAGTTCTCGTATCGGAAGCATCTTCTAAAGGCCTTATCCCGGGGCCGCTCAGCCCCGGGATCCTGCAAGCCTCTATCCTGCCTGAAGCCACTGGACTCTACGATCCGTTACTCTGCCTGAAGTCGTCGGCGCATCCTGCAAGCCAGGCGCTGGGATCCTGCAGGCCAGGCGTCGACTCTGTCTGTGAAGATCCTCAACTCTGTCGGTGTTGAGGCAAACTCCGAGAAATTGAAGAAGGTCATCTCGGAACTCAATGGCAAGAGTGAAGAACTGATCGCGCAGGGTCGTGAGAAGTTGTCGACCATGTCCGTCGGTGGAGCAGCGCCCGTGGCCGCGGTCGCCGCTGCTGCAGCGCCGGTAGCTGAGAAGAAGAAGAAAGAGAGTCCAAGAAGGAAGAATCTGAGTCTGTCGATGAAGTTGTGGGCTTCGGTCTCTTCGACTAAAGCTTGCTTAATTTAATTTTTAATTCTTCACCTTTACTGCGCCTTGTCTATTCCCTTTTGACTTAATTGCTTTCCCTTTCGTTCTTAACTCAGTATTCATCATTCATTTATACATCCTTTTCATCCTTCAAAATTCTAAAACAAAACTTCTTCTAGTTTTTCAACTTATTTGGATTATATTTAGGCCTACATATAACACTTCATTTACATTCATCACTCTAAGTTACATTCATCACTATAATATTTTTTATTCTAGATAACTTAGAGGTACGATTTTTAATAATATTTTTATTTCTTAAACTTAACTTTACACTTTGCACTTTATATAAAATTGTTTTTGAAAGCTGAAGCGAAACAAACCATAACTTTTCTAAACATTTATTAACTGTTCATTTGTATATATGTATAAATATCACCACGTTCACCTTATTATTTCTATACATCTATTAACTGTTAATTTGTATATATGTATAAATATAACTTTTAATTTGTATATATGTATAAACCTTCACTTGGGAGCAACTGACTACTCCCTTAATTTTCTTTATCTTTATCTTCACTTAGGAGCGGCTAACTACTCCCTTAATTTTCTTCACCTTTATCTTCACCTGGGAGCAGCTGACTACTCCCTTAATTTTTTATCTTCACTTAGGAGCGGTTGACAACTCCTTAAATAAGCCTGAATGTCCTTTCGAAAACACACTTCTAAGAGTGGTGTTTCTTCGACTAATTTTTTTTTCCCACACAGGAGCGGTTGACTACTCCTTAAATAAGCCTTAATGTCATTTTGAAAACACACTTTTAGAGTGGTAGTCATTGAATGTGAACTCCACCCTTACCTGAATGCAGATGATGAATGTAAGAGATAGTATATCTGATTTTGACTGGTGATGTCTGTTTCTGCAAAGCTGTGTTTTTATGGTTTATTTTAGAATGTATATATCAAAATTTTTGCTGAGTCAAAAATTTTCCAGGGTCGGGGGGAAAATGTAGTGTTATACTACTTACATTTCATTGTACACTAATTCTTCATTCTGTTTTGATATTCTGCATTCATGTTTTGCATCACTTTATACTATTTTTTTCATTCTGTTTTTGATTTTCTGCATTTATATTTTGCATCACCTTTATTTCTATAGGATCCTGTAACGTTTTTACACAATAACATATCATTTTACTTCGTATTTTCACACTATTTATCACTTTTAAAATAGCTGTCAATGAAGTCTTACCTTTTATGGTATTTTATTGAATTCTCTGTAACTCTACAATTTCAGGCTTCATGCACGCAGCCGTGCATAAGTTTTTCCTATGTGAATCATATCTCAATTCATACTTAAATGTAATAATTTCTTAATAAAAGTCCAAAAACCAAAAATTGGTTTTTATGACAACTACTATTTATACCATTGTCATGGCAATTTTTATTCAAATTCGTTACCGATATAATGTTTTATCTCGATATTTTCACATAAATACTCTTTTGCTCTAGGTCATTTACAATAAATTTCCTTTTAATTTAAATAATTTTTCCGTTCTCTCTAGAAAGATATAAAAGCCGAACAATCGGTGAAGAAATTCAGTCTTGCTTCAGTTCTCGTATCGGAAGCATCTTCTAAAGGCCTTATCCCGGGGCCGCTCAGCCCCGGGATCCTGCAAGCCTCTATCCTGCCTGAAGCCACTGGACTCTACGATCCGTTGCTCTGCCTGAAGTCGCCGGATCCTACAAAACGTTGCTCTGCCTGAAGTCGCCGAGATCCCACAAGTCTCTACTCTATCTGGAGTCGCCGGAACCTACAGACCTCTGTTCCGCCCGAAATCACCGGAACCTACAAACCTCTGTCCCGCCTGCAGTCACCGGATCCTGCAGGCCACTGCGCTGTCTGAAGTCGCTGAGGATCCTGCAAGCTCCTGTCTGGGCTGAAGTCGTCGATCCTGCAATCGCCGCATTCACCTGAGGTCGTCCCCTAGAGACGCCCACGCCTACCCACCTACGCCGTGCGTGCTCGTTCCAGGCGCTGAGAGCACGCTTGAGATCTTCGGACTCAGCTACGACATAAATCTTTTTTTTATTACCTTTTTTTTAAAAAAATAATTTGTAAATCACATCATCCATCCTCACATTCATACTCCATTTTTGATATATAAAATTGTAAATACTCTTTTAAAAACTTAAATATATTATTGTCTTGGTCTATTTGGTTGTTTTGCTGATCGTAGGTTAGGTTTTCCTTCTCTTTTAATTGTCGCTTCACGACAATGTAAGCTACAATACGGGAAACACAAGAAAATTTTAATTTTGGTAGGTTTTACACAGTCCTCACGGATGACAACGCATCTCTTTATTGAGGATAGTTGTAGATGTATATGGGTCACAGCATCCACTTACCATCAGGTGGACCGTGTGTTCATATGTCACCGTATCTTATAAAAAAAATGAAAAGAACAAATTTTTGTATTTTTGTGGGCTTCCAACTGCTTTCATTTCGATTGTGTCTGATGTTTTCTGTCTCACAAGCCGCAATAATCGGATCAGAAAAAAATATAAAACAAAACCAAACATGCATTTATTATCAGACCATATAAAAAGTTTCCTTAAAATTCATCATTCATATTTTTTAATTTTTTACTACCCCACACTAGGATTTTCTCCTGTATCGTGGAGGCAGCTTACAAACATAAATTGCACGAGGACAAACATCCAGACCCGGAACAATGATTTGTAAGCCATACAAATACTTTTTCCATGCGGGATTCGAACCCACGGCCCCCAGCGCAACAACTCATTACTAAGCTACTGCGACACGGAGCCGTCGATAAATAAAAACAATGCGTTGCATTTTTTCAATGTTGGCAGCCCTCGTAGTAATAAGTTGTCAAGTTGCGTTATGCACTCTATTTAATGAGGGCTAACAATCTTCCACTCACCAGATGTCGCTAGTTGTGACTGAGGTAAAGTTTTTTGTAACATAGTGTCAGTTAATTGAGAAATTAGTTTTAAATAATAGTTTATCATTATCTAAAATATTATATTCTAAAATATTATATTATTACACAATATGCGTCAGAGGTTTGATTTTTTTAATTTTATGCACTTTATAACTCTTTTAAAAAAATCGGCTTTTAGGTATATTTTATAGTTTGGTTTGTTCATTTCTAATGTAATTAATATAAAATATAACTAATAATACAGAAAGAAATCTTAAATATTACATTTTCTTAAGAAATTATTATCCCCGCTATGAAATCTGTCAAATATTTTACCTCACTGTAAAGTGGCGCCGCCCTGGTAGCAGAAAAAGTCGTGGATGCCCTCATTCCTATTGACGTGTTTTAGTTTTAATTAAAAAAGAAATGGTGAGAGAATTTTTCTTTCGCTTTGGCAACATTTCCATGTAATGGAATGTCAGTTTTTAAAAATTCATATTTATTTTTGATGAATGTTTTACGTAAAAATATAAGTTTAAAAGCATTAGTTACTCGTGAAATGTAATGTTACTATGTTTCTTGTGTTTCTCTGATGTACTGACATCTGTTCACTGCATAAAACGTCATTTTTAATTAAAATTTCGGGAGCTGTTGTCAACACGACACGACTTTGAGCACTAACGGGCCGAGTATTGAACTGAGCCATACTGGCTTAGTTTGAGTTGCCTCATATAACGGACGCGGACTAGGTGTTATTATTCTAAGGTAGTAGGTAAGTAATAAGAATTATGTTTATATTCGAGGAAGTAAAAGTTTTGTTACGTTTTTTTGCAAATTCAATTGTTATTGTAAACTGATTACGTAACCTACTGACCGTGACCTAATTTTTAAATAGTTATTTTGCGTGTATATTGAATTGGGAGACAATTTTAAAACTTTTATTAATTAAGAGTCCTAAGCCGAAAAGTAGGAAGGAAAGATTTCATTTCGTTAACAAAAAAATTGAAAACGTTCAGTATAAATTTTTGCCCGAATCAATTTAGGCATTCATATATATATTGACATTAACAAATACTTTCAAGTATTTTTAAAACCTGGTTTTCGACCCTGGTATTTTTCCATACTCGTACTTAGAAGATCTGGTATTAAATTTTGCAAGTATGTCTCATCTCTAGTCTGTTTCTTAATAAACGTTTACATTTAATAAGCTTACATATGCTAAAACTTAGTCAAAACATATAAAACACAAATTAATGACATTAACTTGACTGTATTATTTATTTATTTATTTATTTATTTAGAAAACCAACAGCGTATATAGAAAATATTAACATTAATGTAATAAACTAAAAGTATGGCCAATAACAGGTTTCCCTTATATTGCTTGATGGTAGGTGTATTGTTGTTAGAAGAAAAGGAAAGAAGAACAATCTAATAGATAAATTATAAGCAAAATTATAAGCAATTCAATGTAATGAAGGTGGTCATAAGTTTACAGATCAGGAGAGATAGTCAGGTAGAATGATATATTACATTACCTTTTTATATATATATATATATATATATATATATATATATATATATATATATTTTTTTTTACTTATGTATATATACATATTAAATGCTTAAATATATAAACATAATACAAATAATTAATTATAATATATATTAAATGAAATAACTTAAGTACTTATATTTATATTAGTAGCCTCAAAAATACATATAGAAAAAATAGATGAGAGAATATATGATTGTATGTGATTTTAACTTCAACTGCTCTATTTCTTAAAAGTTTTCTTGATGTAATTTTTAAATGTAAGTTTAGATTTCGCAAAGAGGTCAATGTGTCCAAATTGTTCATTATATGTACGAGCAAGCCGCGAAAGAACATTGTTTCGACAGTAGTTTGAATGATGCCAGGGAGTCTGCAACAATGTAGTATTGCGGGTGCGGAATTTTGGAGTACGAAAGGTGATTCTTGAGACAAGATATGGACAGTCAATATTACTGTTTATTATATCATATAACAAAGCCATGTCAAGCAAAATGCGCCTGTGTTCCAAAGATAAGAGACCGTGCTCAGTGCAACTGTCTGTGTAAGTATCGATTTTATTCTGACAGCGAAAGTTAAGGTGATTAACAAATATTTTTTGAATACGCTCAAGGCGGCTTTTGTAGACATTGTACTGTGGAGACCATATCGAACTAGCATATTCCAAAACACTTCTGACATACGCAAAATAAACCATTTTAATTGCATTAATATTCGAGAATGGTTTACAGATGCGAAGAACAAAACCAAGATTTTTATAGGCTTTACTGATAACGTAATCAATGTGTTCGGATAGTATCATTTTATGATCAAAATTTACGCCTAAATCCCTAACACTTACTTTTCGGCTGATTTCTAATCCGTCAAAGTGATATTTATTTAGAATTGGCTTAGATTTCCGTGTAAAACTAATACATTCGCACTTTCTTGCATTAACAGTTATATTATTTATTTTGTAATATTCAAATAAACGGTCCAGGTCCTTTTGTATCAATAGGCAGTCATGTATGGTGTTAATTTTACAAAAAATCTTCTTATCATCTGCATACATGAGGTAATTTGTGTGTACAATGCACGAACCAATGTCATATAGGTAGGCATTGTAAAAAAGTGGACCTAAGTGAGAGCCCTGAGGAACACCTGTAGGTATGTTTATGTAGCTCGAACGGAAACCACCTATCACGACTGCTTGTGAGCGGTTTGTGAGATATGATTCAGTCCACCGGAGCAAGTCACCGTGAATCCCTAATATTTGTAATTTGTTGAGCAGGATCATGTGATCCACACGATCGAAAGCTTTTTCAAAATCAGTGTAGATCACATCAACCTGCCCACCTTGATCCATATTTTCAAGGACAAAAGAAGAAAAACTTGCCAGGTTCGTAGTGGTGGATCGCCTTTGTAAAAAACCATGTTGCTGCTCAGGGAAGGCACGTGAAAGCGTGGAGTAAATTACGTTATATACTACTCGTTCAAGGATTTTAGCCGCGGTGTTCAAAATAGAAATGCCTCTATAATTATTTATTTCTGTACGTGATCCCTTCTTGTGTACAGGGACTATGTATGCACACTTCCATTGATGCGGAAATATCCCGGAAATTAATATAAAGAACATTATCTGTCTAGAAAGAGTTTGATAGACCCTTATATGAAATGGAATAAGATTTATACAATTTACCATTTGTTTAAATAAAAAAATAAAATACAATACAAATTAAATTACATAACAGTACACAACAGCCTAAGGGAGTGAAATGGGAGTTGGAAGTTTGTATGAAAGTCCTACGTTTTTGAAGTTAATAATAAAATCCTGAATAAGCTGTTTTATGAAATCCTAACCCTAAGGGGGTGAAATTGGGGTAAAATGGTTACATGTAAGTCCTATATTTTTAAAGTATAGATATGAAGATCGACATTTACTTTATTAGTTTTAAATAATAAATACTTGCATAGTTAAGCTTTACCTATATAGCCTCTTTATACTTAGGTAAGACTTTTGCAGCGGGAAAATTTCAAAATCTCATAGGAAATCAGATATTGTACGCGGACGAAGTCGCGGGCGGCCGCTAGTTACATAATATATGTGTTATGTGATTATGTGATAAGTATATTTTTTCTTACCTCTCCACTTTCTCCGGTGGTTATTAAAAAGCTTGTGACATCTCCACTTAATTTTGGTTTTTCAGGAAGAAATGTTTGTGATTTTTTGTTATTTTTGTTATTTTTGTTATAACTACCATTAAAATAGGCAAATTATAAACACTAATTTGTAGATGTAAGACATGTATTAGAAGTAATTTAATATGTACAACTGTTGGAGATCCATACAAATAAATAAATAAATAAATAAATTCCTTTTTGTGGAAAGATATTAGATGCTTCCTTAAGCCTGAAGTGTTTCCGTTTTTCATTTTTATTGCAACCTTTTTATATTGGCATAATTTACACAAAGCAATTTGGGATGCATGAATTATGTCGAAAAACTCATCAAATTTGCTTTTAGGTCTTTTAGATCTATAACTCCAACTCTCACTACTCCGACTAGAACTATTCGACTCTTCGTCACTCATGTCAAATTGTAAACTTATCACTCCGAGAACAACAAGGATTAGAGTAAAAACAATTAATACATTAGACTCGAAGCAAAGCTCAATTGGGAATGACTGGAATTAAAATAAATACTACTATTTGTAAGTACACGCCGAAAGACCGACAAAAGAAAGTTCGGCATTCTTTGATAAAAATAACGATTCTTCAGAAGATTAATAAAGTAGATGCGTTGCCAGATAGGTATAATGTGCCTACGTAAAAATGAAATGTAAATATGTAAATAAAATTGTGAATATTATGTTCTTCTTGTGATTGAATTAATCTACGTTAATTACATTAAATTTGCCTTCACTCGTTTGAAATTCAAAATTCAAATATGTTTTATTCAAGTAGGCATTAAAAATACACTTTTGAATAGTCATATAATCACTGTTTTCCCCAATTTTTTCTTTTCCATGTCCAGGGGTTCTGATTCTACTGAGAAGAATCATGGAAGAAAGTAAGAAACTCAGTAGTTGCTCTTTTCAAAATATTTTTACAATAGTACTATAATTATGTAAAGCGATAAGTCAAACATAAAATGTCAAATGTATATGTAGATACCAAATCGGTTTAGAAATTTCTAGTTAGTCCTGTGTAGTACGAGAGGTCAGTTCCAAGCATTTTTGTCTGACTTAAATTGAAAAGGTGAAAGATCTAACATTTCTTTCGGAATCTTATTATAAAAGCGTATATCGCTACCCAAGAACGCATTATACAATATGTAACGTAATTAACGCACACCCTCAGATACCCCAATTGATATATTATGTTATAATCATTATACATACACTGACTTTTTAATTAAACATGTTTATGCATTGATTATTTATTAAATTAGTTATACTAATTCCGGAACAATGTTGTGGTCACAGTATAAATTCACGAACGCACGCAGTCGCTCACGTAGGTATTAAACTTATGTTTTGAGGGTCTTTCTATCACAGTAGGTACCTATTCGCTCGCGTTCGAGACGAGTTAACGCCGCCGCCGCCGCTTGTCTCAACTGTAGGTAGGTATTGCCGTAAAAAGCCGACAATACAAATACACATTTGTTTATGTTAAAGAAATACCTACCTATGAACACTAACTGATGTTCGTACTCCGACCATCGAGTTGTTTATTTAAGTCTAGTAAACATTTGATCGCATCTTTCAATCACATTTTTCAACCATTGGACTTTTAACTCTGAACAATTTTGTTTATTGATTATGATACAATATCAATAGGCAATATTCGTTACAAAATGCTATGAATTTGCATAATATTTGAATTGTTATTGTAAATAATAACAAACTGCTAAAACTAAGAGGCAATACGAAAACATAATTCAAAGACGGTGTGTTTAAAAGATGTGAATCAAGATTACAATAATTTTAAGAATCAAATATTCAACTTACTGATAGCCTAAACCCTCATGCAACGTTGTATTTTAATACATTTTCAAAATGTCCACCACGGCTCCATGGCGCAGTGGCTTAGCAATTGAGTTGAAGCGCTAAGGACCGCGGGTTCGAATCCCGCACGTAACAATATTTGTATGGCCTACAAATAATTGTTCTAGGTCTGGATGTTTGTCCTTGTGAAATTTATGTTTGTATACTGCCCCCACAATACAAGAGAAAATCCTAGTGTGGAAGTTACGTTTTAAAAAAAGAAAAAGACAGAAAATAATTTAGAAAGCAATCCAGTGTCATTTTTCACTATTCTAAAATCGTTCACTCATAGAATTAATTTGTCTCACTAAAATAAACTAATGATTTAATACGTACGTAATCAGGTGATCTGGGAGGTCAATGGCCCGACCGCCGCGAGCTTTATAAGGTACTCCAAACTCTGTATTTGTAAACACTTTAATATACTTGAAATAAGGTTAAATTTTCTTTACTTTGTATTAAATGACAGAAATTGTATTAATACAAATAAAAAACTGCACTATCAAGTCTTATTGCCTTGAGTTACGGTCCATTTCCGTTTGTATTAACTGTACAAGTTTAGTGTGACTGTAAATTACGTAGTTTCAATTATTTTTGGGTAAAAAAATTACCTGTATTAAAAATGATAGAAATCGATTCAGTAAACGATTCTGAACAAACTACTTTCTCAAAGTGCGTTAATTATGTTACGTGTTGTATACTTTGTGTAACCGGAAAGCAGGTATTGTGATTTTATTTTTATTTCTACTATTAAAATTGTGCAAATCACTATTATTAAGTGGTGAAGCTTGCGAAGTCACTTATTGATTTCACGGTCTGTCCGTCTATCCGTCTGTCCGTCTACCCGTCTGTCCGTCCGTCTGTCCGTCTGTCTCACGATTATCTCGAGAACGGTTTCGAATTTTCAAATTCTGTTTTCAGCAATCGATTACTGATCACCCAGGCATCTGAACCTCCTATTTTGATTTTTTTTCCGTTAGAAACCGCTACAAAGCTGATTGCTTCGCCACTTTGCTATGCTGTTAGCTTGCTAGGTTTATTTACATCAATTCGATGCAATCAATTTCTTTAAACGGTTCTCTAAGAGATACTCGGGCTTCTAAAAAGTACATAGATCTTATTTTACGCTTTTTATTTAATATGCACACTTTTATATTATTCGATTAGCATTGTACAAAATGTTTACACGTTTCAAGTGTGTTAAAAGTGTCTACAATATTTATCAAATGGGTGACGACATATTCAAACACTTTGTGTTCAAAAACAACACTTCCAAAAATCGAGATTTGCAGTGAAGTTATTGAACATGTTTATCTGTTAGGTAATAATAATAATAGCAAGTAATTATTATAAACCTATATAGTTAATATTATAATAATTACTTACTAGAATAAATTATTATGGTATCTACTTATCCTTACCATTATCTAATTACAATATTCCTTGTGAGATCAGCATAATGTATTCGTGTCCATCCTGAGCACCCGGAAACTTATTTTATTCTTTGGAACATGTACTCTGTGGCGGCATTCAAACAGTGTCAAATGTAGTGCGTGCGGCGCGGCGGCGACGATTGAATGCGATATCAATAGAAGCCGCCGGCGCGTGTATCTTGACCTTGTACTTCCGAATAGCTGCAAAATTTCTTTGACAGGTCAGTATTCGACCTTTGATGATGCCGACAACAAGACGCCGCGCACTATCAAAGTGCCGATGGTCAAAACTAGGGATGCACTGTTTTTTCTTTTAATGGATATTTTCATCCGCTATGTATGTTTATGGTACATATATACATAAATACATAAACACTCACGCCTGTCACCTAGAGGGGTAGGCAGAGACTACGGACTTCCATTTGGCGCGATCCTGACACACCTCTCTCGCTTCCTTTACATCCATATATCTACGCATACACGCTCGTCGGTTAAAGGTACTCCTAATCTGGCCCATTTTTAATGTATCGCCGATTTGGTCGATAAAACTTCGTCTAGGGCGACCCTTCCCGACCCTGCCGTTCACTTCTGCAACATAAATTTGCTTTGTCACTCTTTCCTCGTTCATTCTTTCTACATGACTAAACCACCGAAGCATTCCTTTCTTAATCCTTGTCACAACGTCATCTTGCAAACCACACTTTTCTCTTATCACACTATTTCTCACCCTGTCATTCACATTCAGTCCTAGCATACTCCTTAAGGACCACATTTCTACAGCATTTATTCCCCATTCTCAACCCACATTCTTCAACTTTCAAAGTTTGCAAACAACTGTCCACAAATAGGTTAAACAGCCACGGGGAAGCCACACATCCCTGTCTGACACCTTTATGAATGTAAACCAGTCCGAGTAGACCCCGTTGATCCTGACACAAATACTGGAGTCCCTGTAAAGAGACCTCAATGCCTGTATCAAGCCAGCGCTCAAACCAAATGAGTTCAGTGTTTGTCCACTCTATCATAAGCCTTTTCCAAGTCCATGAACGCACAAAAAACTTTCTGGTTTTTGGCCAAAAACTTCTCCGCTATCATGCGCATGGAAAAGACTTGATCCGTACACCCCATCCCCTTTCTAAATCCAGCTTGCACATCCCAAATTTTTCCATCAGTTTCTTCCATAACTCTTTCAATTAACACCTTAGCATACAGTTTACCCACAATGCTAAGCAAGCTGATACCACGGTAGTTTTTACAGTCCTGCTGTGAGCCCTTTCCCTTATATATTGGGACTATAACGGCTTTGCACTAGTCTTTCGGTACCCGCTTCAGTTCCCAACATAAATTAAACAAGGTGTACAGCAGGCCTGTAACCACACCCTCTCCAGCCCTTAGCATTTCGAGTGATATTCTATCATATCCGTCTGCCTTACCTGCTTTCATGCTTTTCATTGCTTTCATTATTTCATCTACACTTATCTCCCTACCTCTCCACTTCTTCCGGAATTTCTATTTCACTTACGTCAAACGACTCTTCACTCTTCAAAGTATTCCTTCCATCTCTTTAAATTTGAAACTTCATCATTGTTTGTGCATGTTTATGGTATTGTTCGTAATGCGCATAAGTCCAATTTTCCAAATTTTTTTATATATTTTTTGCGTCTCATAGACTCCCTAAGCGTAATATTATACTCCTATATAATAGTATACTCCCTGAAACGACACTCAGTCCTAACTGCAAGACGCAAGAGTCTCGCAGACTTAGTCTTGTTCTTGCTCAAATCTTGCAAGGTCAGTCTTGGTCTTGGTCTTGCTAAAATTAGGTGGTCTTGTTCTTGGTCTTGGTCTTGCAAAAATACAAGAACAAGACCAAGACCGATTTTGGGCAACACTAGTCACGTTGTTTGTCCGCGATGAACTCCTAAACTGATTTCAATGAAATTTTGCACACTGTCTGCACTGTGGTCCAACTTGAGAGATAGGGTAGTTTTTATCCTGATAAGTGACACTCAATATTTTTTTATTACGACTTTAAGGATTTTTTATATAAAGGGTCGTCGAAAAGGGCAGAACAACGTATGCCTGGTCAGCTAGTCTTTATATATAAAAATTACGTGTCACGTTGTTTGTCCGCGATGAACTCCTAAACTACTGAACTGGTTTCAATGAAATTTTGCACACTCTGTACAGTTTGGTCCAACTTGAGAGATAGGATAGTTTTTATCCTGATAAGTGACGATCAATATTTTTTATTGGGAATTTAAGGATTTTTTTATAGGAAGGATCGTCGGAAAGGGCAGAACAACGTCTGCCTGGCCAGCTAGTATATAATATGTTATTATAGCGTGAGCATGTAATGTCGACCAACTGTAGGTACCTATAATATACTAATTTACTAAATTACATTTAATATACACTACTCTATAAAAGCATGTTTTAAAAATAAATTATATAGTATTCTTTTTCCTGCGGAATAAATTTTTAATAAATTAATTCATATTCATAAGAAATATGGTACAAAGATGTTCGTATGAAATAATAAAGTATCATATATTTCATCAATTTTGGTATATGAAAACTTATGATTAGAAAATACAATATATTTAAGTAAAATTAAACGTCTCTCAGCTTACAATTTTGATATTAACAATTTAAAACACGACCAAAGAAGAAACAGCATTTTGACCGTCACTAGAAACGTTCTTTTATTTTTAGCAGTTCAATTACTGAATAAAATTGTTTTTCTAAAAACCACTTTAATAAATTACGTCTAAATCGATTATAATCTAATTGCCTTATTTTATTTGGGATTTTGTTAAACACTTGAAGAGCCATCACAATTTTTTGTGTACGGACTAGATTTTAATGAAGGCAAAATAATTTTTCGGGGTATCTGGTACTATATTTCATTGTAATCCTTTAATTTAGTAAAAAAATGAGGACACTTTTTTACGAATATTGAACGCTCAAAAATGTACATGGATGGCAAAGTAAGAATACCTAATTCTTTAAATAGTGATTTGCAAGAAACAAGTCGCCCCACGCCACAAATTGCTCGTATACAGCGTTTTTGCGCTATAAAAGCACGGTTCACATCTGTCAAGTTTCCCCATAATATGAAACCATATCTTAATACAGCAGCAACATATGCATGATATGCTATAAGAGAAGTGTTTCTTGACGAGGTTGAAGCTAGTCTTCAAAGCAAAATTAAATTAAAATATTTTAGAACAAACTTTATCCAGCTACGTGATCTTTCCAATTACAAGGTTTGCCTAAACTATATAAGTTTAGGCAAACCTTCTAATTGTGTACTCAAAATGTGGTACATTCAGTAGCAGTAATTTTTTCATTATTTTTGGAAACAGAAACTTTTTTATTCAATATATATATTATAAATAGTACTTATTGAAAGTCACTCTTTTGTTTAATTATCACTGGTTCGAAAAAAAACCTTTGTCCTGGGAAGAACCAGCAAGAAACCCAAAGGAACTTTTTTTTAATAATATCTTACAATCATGTGATCACAAATAACCACACAAAACAAATTAAAAATAGCTTGGAATTAATCACCTCATTCTCAGGGGTTATTATCATCCATAAATTCCTTAATATTATAGTAACCCATTTTATGCAAACTTTGTTAAATAAAGTTTTTGAACTTTGAGCAGGTTAAATTTTGTATATTTTCTGGGATTTTGTTGTAAAAGCGTATACATCGCCCCAAGAATGAATTACTGATTCGGTAGAGTTGAGTAACTGGTACTACTGGCTTGTGTCTATTCCTATTGTATTTACAGAATGAATATCACTTATTTTTGTATAACTACCTTTATTTTTGTGTACGAAAATTACATTTTCATAAATGTATTGAGAGGCCAAAGTTAATATATTATTTTTTTAAACTTTTGTCGGAGCGACTCTTGATGTTTTAAATCATAGATTGCTCTTATGGCCCTATTCTGTAAAACAAATATAATTTCAGTGTCAATCGCGTGTCCACATAGCCATAGGACATTATGGTATGGAAATAGTTAAAGTAAACAAGTCTAGCTGTTTCCACACTGGTAAGATTTCTAATGTTTTTTACAGCATATGCTGCAGAACTAAGTCTGCTTGTTAATTTTGATATATAGGGGCTCCATTAAAGCTTCGCGTCTAGTGTTATTAAAAAAAAATGGTGGTATCGACAAGACACAGTTCCTCTCCATTTAAAACTACATTAGCATTTAATTGGTTGATATTTGGGGTCAAGAATTTCATACATTTCGTTTTAGTGTCGTTTAAATTCAAGTTGTTAATATTAAACCTATTTATTAATTTAGATATAGCATTATACTTAGTGTCAAGTAATTGCGGTTTACTTTTAACATTGTAGAATTGCATAAATTTAGTTTTAGATAGATTTATACTTAGATTATCCATTCAACAACATTTTCAATTGTATTATTTATTTCATTTTCATATGCTTTATTACAACTAGAATTAATATTTATTTTTGGTATTAATATAGAAATGTCGTCAGCAAATTAATTATATTTAATTTATATTTAATGAAATTTGGTAGATCATTAATGTAAATAAAAAAGTAAAGAACCCAAAATACTCCCTTGCGGCACTCCGTAATCATTTTGTAAGTATGAAGATTAAAATTTTAAAATTTCCTGCCGTTTTGTATCTTTTTGTTGTATTTCAACACACGGTTTTCATCTTTTAGATAGCTATTTATCCAGTATAGCTGGTTCTCTTATGCCATATGCTGCAATTTTTTTAAGAAATATCATGACTAATACTATCATACGCTTTACTCAAAAATACACTGCCGAAATTGGTATTTTTCTGTTTATATATTCTGTTACAATTTTCATATGGGAAAAAGTAGCAAGTGTCGTAGATTTACCTTTTTGAAAACCATGTTGCTCTGGTTTTAATATGTTAAACTTATGAAAAAATTCTAAGAATCTTTTTTGCATAACTTTCTCATACAATTTCGATAGTATTGATATTAATGTAACTGGTCTATAGTTATTAATGTTATTCCTATCACTTTTTTATATTTATATTGTATGAAATAACATCCTAGTTGTCCTAGTTGTTAAATATAAATAAAAAGATTTTAAACATTAAAATACTATTACTCCACCATCAGATCAAACTGTAGAGCCAAAAAGGCTAAGGCTGGGAAAACGCAAAAAATTATAGGAAATTTCGATTTACTTCAATCGAAATTTCCTACAAAAGGTAAGTGGTTGCTGTGGCCCATAGACATCTACGTCTATCTTCGTTTGCGAATTAAAATGCAGATGCGTTGTCACCCATGAGGATTAAGATGGAGTGCATTATTTCCAGTAAAAGGGGTCTCCGGTTCTCTACACTCACCATACGAAACACAGCAGCGTTAAGCTGCTATTCTGTTAGAGCGTGGTCCTTCTTCGGTCGAGCCGACACACTCGTGTTGCAACTATACCAATAATATAGCTGCAGCATGGCTCTACCATTATATATATATATATATATATATATATATATATATATATATATATATATATCTTCTCTATTTCATTTTATTAACTAACTATTTAATATTATTAGAATAATGGTGGGGACGCTATAAGCTATAAGTCTTAAAAGAATCCAACCAAAATAAGAATTCAAAAAAAGTTACCTATCTTGATAATAACTTAATTTTATATATTAAATAATTAAATCTATATAATATGCAATGCACAGACTAAATACATCCAACAGCTGAGCACAGGCCTCGGACTTCTGAAAGGGTTTTAGGGCAAGGAAGTGTTTGCCGCGACTTCACATTAAAAAATATTTTGAAATAATTTGGTTTTTACTCAGACATGCAGATTATTTATTTATATATGTATATGAATTATTATTTTTTTATAGGAGAGGGGGCAAACGAGCATGCGGCTCACCTGATGGTAAGTGACTACCACCGCCCATGAACAACTGCAACACCAGGGAGGGAATTGCAGATGCGTTGCCGGCCTTTTAAAAAGGAGTACGCTCTTTTCTTGAAGGTCCCTAAGTCGTATCGGTCCGGAAAAATCGCTGATGGTAATCGATTCCACAAGGAAGTCGTGCGAGGAAGAAAACATCTTCTAAATCGCACAGTGGTGGACCGCCAATCATCCAGATGGTGTGGATGGTATCGGGAGTTCTGCCGCGATGTGCGTTCGTGAAATTTGGCGGCTGGGATTAATACGAACAATTCCTCAGAGCACTCCCCATGGTAGATGCGAAAGAAAATGCAAAGAGATGCAACATCTCTTCGCAGCGCCAATGAGTCGAGCCGATCGGAAAGGACTTGGTCGTCGACGATTCGAGCCGCTCTGCGCTGGATGCGGTCAAGTGGAAGGAGCTGGCACTGGGGAGCCTCTGCCCAGAGATGGGAACAGTATTCCATGTGAGGCCGGACCTGCGCCTTGTAAAGTTGCAGGCGGTGTGCCGGCATGAAATATTGTCCCGCTCTGCTGAGCACGCCAAGCTTTTTAGAGGCCAATTTGGCGTTCTCTTCCAAGTGACCACGAAACTGCACGTCACTCAATATGTCGACGCCGAGGATTCCGATACTGGCTGAGGCAACCAGGGGAGTGCCTTGAAACTGAGGAGATACAACAAAGGGGTTCTTTTTAGCGGTAAACGCGCAAACTTGTGTCTTCTGAGGATTAAACTGGACTAGATTTAGTCGCCCCCAGTTCGAGACTTTGTCCAGCAAAGACTCGACTTCAGACACAAGTTTGTTCCTGTACTCGGAGACGTTTTCCCGAGAAATATTAGCACGGCCGGTGTATAGAGCATCACCAGTACTGTCATCCGCATAGCAATGAATGTTACCAGTTAGCAACATATCATTGATATGCAGAAGAAACAGCGTTGGTGATAGCACACAGCCTTGTGGAACACCAGCGTTAATAGGCTTGTAGTCAGAACATGCACCGTCTACAACGACCTTGATGCTTCGATCTGCAAGGAAGCTGGTGATCCAATTACACAATTTCTCGGGAAGCCCATAGGAAGGGAGCTTCGAAAGAAGCGCTTTGTGCCAAACCCGATCGAAGGCCTTCGCAATGTCCAGACTAACGGCCAACGCCTCCCCCTTGGACTCTACTGCCTCCGCCCATCTATGGGTCAGGTAGACCAGAAGATCACCAGCTGATCGACTCAGCTGGTGATTCCATTATTTTGGAGAACAAGGAGGTGATCGCGATAGGCCTATAGTTGGACGGGTCTGAGCGGTCGCCTTTTTTAGGGATCGGATGGACAAAAGCTGTCTTCCATGAATTCGGGACTACGCCTTGGGAGTAGGAGTACCGGACAAGACGCGTTAAGACCGGTGCCCACTCCGGAGCACACTTCCTCAGCACAATTGGGGTGAATCCGTCAGGCCCACTCGACTTCTGGATGTCCAGGGAGAGAAGTGCTTTGCGAACCGAGCGCTGTGAGAACAGCACATCCGGCATGGAGCACTCACACCGCGGGATGGTCGGCGGTGTTTTCCCCCCGTCATCAAGAGTCGAGTTCTGGTTCGAAAAAAAACCTTTGTCCTGAGAAGAACCAGCAAGAAACCCAGCGGGACATTTTTTAAATAACAGCTTACAATCATGTTATCACAATTAACCACACAAAACAAATTAGAAATAGCTTGGAAGCAATCACCTTATTTAATTCACCAGGGGTTATTATCATCCATAAATTCCTTAATATTATAATAACGCTTTTTATGCAAACTTTGTTAAATAAAGTTTTTGAACTTTGAGCAGGTTAAATTTTGTATATTTTCTGGGATTTTGTTGTAAAAGCGTAAACATCGCCCCAAGAATGAATTACTGATTCGGTAGAGTTGAGTAACTGGTACTACTGGCTTGTGTCTGTTCCTATTGTATTTACAGAATGAATATCACTTATTTTTGTATAACTACCTTTATTTTTGTGTACAAAAATTACATTTTCATAAATGTATTGAGAGGCCAAAGTTAATATATTAATTTTTTTAAACTTTTGTCGGAGCGACTCTTGATGTTTTAAATCATAGATTGCTCTTATGGCCCTATTCTGTAAAACAAATATAATTTCAGTGTCAGTCGCGTGTCCACATAGCCATAGGACATTATGGTATGGAAATAGTTAAAGTAAACAAGTCTAGCTGTTTCCACACTGGTAAGATTTCTAATGTTTTTTACAGCATATGCTGCAGAACTAAGTCTGCTTGTTAATTTTGATATATAGGGGCTCTATTAAAGCTTCGCGTCTAGTGTTATTAAAAAAAATGGTGGTATCGACAAGACACAGTTCCTCTCCATTTAAAACTACATTAGCATTTAATTGGTTGATATTTGGGGTCAAGAATTTCATACATTTCGTTTTAGTGTCGTTTAAATTCAAGTTGTTAATATTAAACCTATTTATTAATTTAGATATAGCATTATACTTAGTGTCAAGTAATTGCGGTTTACTTTTAACATTGTAGAATTGCATAAATTTAGTTTTAGATAGATTTATACTTAGATTATCCATTCAACAACATTTTCAATTGTATTATTTATTTCATTTTCATATGCTTTATTACAACTAGAATTAATATTTATTTTTGGTATTAATATAGAAATGTCGTCAGCAAATTAATTATATTTAATTTATATTTAATGAAATTTGGTAGATCATTAATGTAAATAAAAAAGTAAAGAACCCAAAATACTCCCTTGCGGCACTCCGTAATCATTTTGTAAGTATGAAGATTAAAATTTTAAAATTTCCTGCCGTTTTGTATCTTTTTGTTGTATTTCAACACACGGTTTTCATCTTTTAGATAGCTATTTATCCAGTATAGCTGGTTCTCTTATGCCATATGCTGCAATTTTTTTAAGAAATATCATGACTAATACTATCATACGCTTTACTCAAAAATACACTGCCGAAATTGGTATTTTTCTGTTTATATATTCTGTTACAATTTTCATATGGGAAAAAGTAGCAAGTGTCGTAGATTTACCTTTTTGAAAACCATGTTGCTCTGGTTTTAATATGTTAAACTTATGAAAAAATTCTAAGAATCTTTTTTGCATAACTTTCTCATACAATTTCGATAGTATTGATATTAATGTAACTGGTCTATAGTTATTAATGTTATTCCTATCACTTTTTTATATTTATATTGTATGAAATAACATCCTAGTTGTCCTAGTTGTTAAATATTAATAAAAAGATTTTAAACATTAAAATACTATTACTCCACCATCAGATCAAGCTGTAGAGCCAAAAAGGCTAAGGCTGGGAAAACGCAAAAAATTATAGGAAATTTCGATTTACTTCAATCGAAATTTCCTACAAAAGGTAAGTGGTTGCTGTGGCCCATAGACATCTACGTCTATCTTCGTTTGCGAATTAAAATGCAGATGCGTTGTCACCCATGAGGATTAAGATGGAGTGCATTATTTCCAGTAAAAGGGGTCTCCGGTTCTCTACACTGACCATACGAAACACAGCAGCGTTAAGCTGCTATTCTGTTAGAGCGTGGTCCTTCTCCGGTCGAGCCGACACACTCGTGTTGCAACTATACCAATAATATAGCTGCAGCATGGCTCTACCATTATATATATATATATATATATATATATATATATATATATATATATATATATATATCTTCTCTATTTCATTTTATTAACTAACTATTTAATATTATTAGAATAATGGTGGGGACGCTATAAGCTATAAGTCTTAAAAGAATCCAACCAAAATAAGAATTCAAAAAAAATTACCTATCTTGATAATAACTTAATTTTATATATTAAATAATTAAATCTATATAATATGCAATGCACAGACTAAATACATCCAACAGCTGAGCACAGGCCTCGGACTTCTGAAAGGGTTTTAGGGCAAGGAAGTGTTTGCCGCGACTTCACATTAAAAAATATTTTGAAATAATTTGGTTTTTACTCAGACATGCAGATTATTTATTTATATATGTATATGAATTATTATTTTTTTTATAGGAGAGGGGGCAAACGAGCATGCGGCTCACCTGATGGTAAGTGACTACCACCGCCCATGAACAACTGCAACACCAGGGAGGGAATTGCAGATGCGTTGCCGGCCTTTTAAAAAGGAGTACGCTCTTTCTCTTTTCTGGACCTTCATCCCTAAGTCGTATCGGTCCGGAAAAATCGCTGATGGTAATCGATTCCACAAGGAAGTCGTGCGAGGAAGAAAACATCTTCTAAATCGCACAGTGGTGGACCGCCAATCATCCAGATGGTGTGGATGGTATCGGGAGTTCTGCCGCGATGTGCGTTCGTGAAATTTGGCGGCTGGGATTAATCCGAACAATTCCTCAGAGCACTCCCCATGGTAGATGCGAAAGAAAATGCAAAGAGATGCAACATCTCTTCGCAGCGCCAATGAGTCGAGCCGATCGGAAAGGACTTGGTCGTCGACGATTCGAGCCGCTCTGCGCTGGATGCGGTCAAGTGGAAGGAGCTGGCACTGGGGAGCCTCTGCCCAGAGATGGGAACAGTATTCCATGTGAGGCCGGACCTGCGCCTTGTAAAGTTGCAGGCGGTGTGCCGGCATGAAATATTGTCCCGCTCTGCTGAGCACGCCAAGCTTTTTAGAGGCCAATTTGGCGTTCTCTTCCAAGTGACCACGAAACTGCACGTCACTCAATATGTCGACGCCGAGGATTCCGATACTGGCTGAGGCAACCAGGGGAGTGCCTTGAAACTGAGGAGATACAACAAAGGGGTTCTTTTTAGCGGTAAACGCGCAAACATGTGTCTTCTGAGGATTAAACTGGACTAGATTTAGTCGCCCCCAGTTCGAGACTTTGTCCAGCAAAGACTCGACTTCAGACACAAGTTTGTTCCTGTACTCGGAGACGTTTTCCCGAGAAATATTAGCACGGCCGGTGTATAGAGCATCACCAGTACTGTCATCCGCATAGCAATGAATGTTACCAGTTAGCAACATATCATTGATATGCAGAAGAAACAGCGTTGGTGATAGCACACAGCCTTGTGGAACACCAGCGTTAATAGGCTTGTAGTCAGAACATGCACCGTCTACAACGACCTTGATGCTTCGATCTGCAAGGAAGCTGGTGATCCAATTACACAATTTCTCGGGAAGCCCATAGGAAGGGAGCTTCGAAAGAAGCGCTTTGTGCCAAACCCGATCGAAGGCCTTCGCAATGTCCAGACTAACGGCCAACGCCTCCCCCTTGGACTCTACTGCCTCCGCCCATCTATGGGTCAGGTAGACCAGAAGATCACCAGCTGATCGACTCAGCTGGTGATTCCATTATTTTGGAGAACAAGGAGGTGATCGCGATAGGCCTATAGTTGGACGGGTCTGAGCGGTCGCCTTTTTTAGGGATCGGATGGACAAAAGCTGTCTTCCATGAATTCGGGACTACGCCTTGGGAGTAGGAGTACCGGACAAGACGCGTTAAGACCGGTGCCCACTCCGGAGCACACTTCCTCAGCACAATTGGGGTGAATCCGTCAGGCCCACTCGACTTCTGGATGTCCAGGGAGAGAAGTGCTTTGCGAACCGAGCGCTGTGAGAACAGCACATCCGGCATGGAGCACTCACACCGCGGGATGGTCGGCGGTGTTTTCCCCCCGTCATCAAGAGTCGAGTTGGACGCAAAAAGGGAGCCTAAAAGGTCGGCTTTGTCTTTTGCGTCATGGGCCAGTGAGTCGTCCTCCCTGTGCAGAGATGGTAGTGCTGGCTTACAGAAATTCCCTTGGACAGCCTTGGCGAGAGACCAGAATGCACGGGTTCCCGAATGAAGGCGAACTAGTTTCTTGCCAATTCTGCCTATGTGCTCTGACTTTGCCTTGGCAATAACTCTTTTGAAGGACCTGGAGGTGAAGTTATACTTCTTTTTAAGTATGCTGGTGTTTACATACCGAGTCGCCGAAGCCGCAGCCCAGGCTTGATAACACTCCTGCTTACTGCGTAATGCAGTTTTACAGGAGCGAGCAAACCAAGGCTGAGATCTGCCTCCGATGGGTACCACAGATGATGAAATAAATAGTTCCATTCCCTGTAGCACCACATCAGTGACAGAGTCAGCAACAGCGCTGGGATCATCCGGCGAGAAGCAAACCCGCCCCCATGGGTAGGATGCAAAGAAAGACCGCATTCCGTCCCAATCCACCGACCTGTAATGCCAAACACGGCGGCCACCTGCAGATCGCAACCGCGAAGGGAGCGTGAGTGGCACCATACTCCGGATCAGACAGTGGTCCGAAGAGCCGAGAGGGGCATCGACGGAAACCTGATATCCGTCCGGGTGAGAGGTCAGCAGAAGGTCCAACAGGGAAGGTGTATGATCCTCCACATCTGGAATCCGCGTAAGCGAAGTAACCAGTTGTGTCAGACCATATACCAAGGCAAAGTCATAAACAGATCTCCCCGCATGATCGGTTAAACGTGAACCGAACCATTCGGCATGGTGGGCGTTAAAATCGCCAAAGATCACGATCTCTGCGGATGGGACCTGTTGTAGCAAGGAATCTGTAGCCATTTGGACGTGGTCGATGAGTCGGTCTGTTTCGGCATTACCGCTATGGGACCTATAGAGGCACCCGTAGACGCGCGGATGGTCGTCGCTGTCTACGCGTAGCCAAAGGATGGACAGGTCCGAACCTTCAAGACTGCCGAGGCGTCGAGAACAGATGTCCTCTCTGACATACACGCAAACTCCAGCCCGAGGCACAAAGGAGTGCTCCAATTTGTACCCTGGGTAGGAGAGATACGAAATATCAGCCGGAGAGGAAAGCTGCGTCTCGGTCAGGAAGAGCGAGGACGGCGTTTAGGTTAGAGTGAAGTCCCCTGATGTTGCAGAAATTCACGGATAGCGTGGCAGGGGTCGCCTTGGTATTGTTGCTCAGTTTGCCCCGAACAGTTATGTTTTTGAGCGGAACTTTGCCCCCCCCCCCCCCCTCAGAACACGCGGGGCAGCCTGAGCACCCACGCTCAAGATTGGAATAACATGGTCGTGGATGCTCAGCGAGGGATTCTCCAGGGGTACTGGTACGTACCCTCCTGGGGTAGTCTAATGTGTAATTCCGCTACCATGTTGATGGGGGGGGGGGGGGGGTTGGGGCTCCGGCCACCCGCACCCACCGGACGAAACGCAGAAGCAGAGCTTCCACTTCACGCCGGTATTCTGTGAGGTCGTGGTACCAACCCGGCTCGAGCCGGCCCATACGTGCAACAGCAAAAACTGCTGCGTGGCTCTACCACCGTTTATATTTTATATTATATATGTGTATATTTTATGTATGTGTTGCATGTATATATTTGAACTGAATAATATCATGACAACTTAACTGCCCAAACTCACTTTCTGTTCCTACCCAAGGTTAGCTGGTAAAGAATGCCATATAGCATTAAGCTCGCCTTTTGTACAAATATTTGGTGCAAAAAAGAATAAATTGATAAATTTCCTCGCGATGTTTTTGATGATGAAATATAATAATTCAAGCATTTTACTGGCCCTTTTTACTGGAAATGAGGCATTCCATCTTAGTCCTCACGGGTGACAACGCATCTGCATTTTGATTCGCAAACGAGGATAGATGTAGATGTCTATGGGCCGCAGCAACCACTTACCATCAGGTGGACTGTGTGCTCGTTTGTCACCCTTATCCTATAAAAAAAATTTCAAAATTATAATTAACAATTTCATTGCTGCCGGCGGGGATCGAACCCGTGTTGCTCGCTTCCATTGAAATTTACATCGAGCGTTTCGCCCTAGAGCTACCACAGCTCATATAACTTTTTTATAACGATTATTTATTAGCGTTCGAGCTCATTTGAGCAATAAAATAAATAGATTCAACATTAAAAAGAAATTTTATTTCTCTCGGTACCGACAAGAACACTATACTTAGATTCAGGGGCAGTAGTACGGAAATTGTAAAAAAAAAGACGAAACCCATTACATTCGTAGAAAACATAAATTGTAATGAAATTATGCGTCCTGAATTTTCGGTAAACAAGTTTATTACGGCTAGCGCACTTGAGCATAACTTTCCCTATACGCATTTTTTACTTGTTTACCCAAAATTTTTGTCACTTACCTCACCACATTTTTTTTATTGGATAGGGTGACAAACGAGCACACAGTCCACCTGATGGTAAGTGGTTGCTGTAACCCATAGACATCTACTCCATCCTCAACAAAAAATCAACATGCAGATGCGTTGACACCCGTAAGGATTAACATAGAATGCCTTCCAGTAAATAGGTTCTCCGGTTCTTTACACTCACCGTACGAAACACAGCAGTGGTTAGCTACTATTTTACGCTGATATTCTGTGAGAGCGAGGTCCTTCCCCGGTCGAGCCGACCATGGCTCTATCACGTATATAGTTTGAGGCGGAAAACAGTTAATTTTAAAAATCAATTATTTTATAAAGATAAGATCAAGCAAATTCGCCTTGTATTTGGGGCGTAGGTAAATCTACTACCCCATATCATCTCGTGGATAGCATAAGAGGCGACAAGGGGCAACTGAAACAGATAGGCATAATTTTGGGACATTTTCCTGACGTTGCTGCCCATTTGTAAAATAAATAATTCAAAATAATAAAAAAATGCGGTTGTGAACCTTCCTGCCAAGTGTGTATAAATATAATTTTTTTGACATATACATTTATCATGGATTACGAATCAAAATGCAGATGCATTGTCACTCCCGAGAACCAAGATAAGCTAAGACCAAGAATGCTTCGTTTCCAATAAAAAGGGTCTCCAGTTCTCTACACTCACCATACGAAACACAGCAGAATTAAGCTGCTATTTCACGCTAGTATTCTGTGCTTCCTCCCCGGTCGATCTGACCCGTAACACTAGGTTCGGCTAGGTTAGAAAGAATAAGTTTTCTAGATGATACGACTCGTTTTCTGTTTACGAGTCCGCCTAGGTACACCACCTTTATACCTATTTTTGCCGCCAAATAATAGTGCTTGCACTGGCGTGTTTCGGTTTTTTTTTATAGAGTAGGCGTGACAAACGAGCACACAGTCCACCTGATGGTAAGTGGTTGCTGTGGCCCATAGACATCTACATCTATCTTCGTTTGCGAATTAAAATTCAGATGCGTTGTCAGCCGTGAGGACTAAGATGGAATGCCTCTTTACCAGTAAAAAGGGTCTCCGGATCTCTACACTCACCATACGAAACACAGCAGTGTTAAGCTGCTATTTTACGCTGGTATTCTGTGAGGGCGTGGTCCTTCCCCGGTCGAGCCGAACCATTCGTGCTACAACTATACTACTAATATAGCTGCAGCATGGCTCTACCACGTATAAAGTGTAAAGGGTATAGTGAGCCAGTATAACTACAGGCTGTGAGACATTCCATCTTATCCTCAGAGGTGACAACGCGTCTATAACCTTCTTTATTTAAAGTTATTTGCAGGTGTCCATGGGCTGCATTATGCACTTACTATCAGGTGGACTGTAAATCCGGTTTTTCACTTTTGCAGAGAAGGTTCAGAATAAGTAATATAGGCGAATGATGGAGAAAAATTAATTAAAAAAAACATTCTGTCCTTTTTCTCTTTTAAATTCAGAATGCGTTGTAATGTATTATTCTGATTGTCATTTATAAATATCAAACGCCTACTATTTTACTACGCACGCGCACATTCAAAAGGGTCGCTCGGTCGGCAGAAACGCGAATTGAATCGCACTCAGTGGAGTGCGCGTACGCGTAGTTCTTGCCCATAAATCATATTTAATTTGGGATAATTTAAAATTAAAGTAGGAGCCTTATTGACTCGTATTTTCAATAAATACAATAAAGATACATCATTACTTATATATTTGAATTTAAATATAAAATTGTATACAGAAAATATTACACAATAAATACACAACATAAACACAGAAATACATATTATAAAACTATACATAACTCCAGTCTAAGAAAATGCTTATGTCATTTGCGTATGCATGTAGTTTACTAATATGTTCCACTCAGTTAATAACTTTCAATTATTCGTATCGCGTTTGGTCGTAGTTGGGTATATGAACCCCAAAAGTGGTGCTTCTGAAACAGCAGGTTATTTATTGCTTCATCAATGGAATCACAATAAAAAATCATCCCTTTAAAATGACAAAGAAAAAGAATCCCTGATTAGCTTCGGTCTTCTCTGATAAATACACATTGGTCTTCGAGGCAGGAGGCAATAGGTATTTTATAGGCTGACATGTTTTTCATTCTGGGCCTTATCACTACTAAACAAGAGTTTGGAGACCAACGACCAACTACTACCGTTACCGTTACCGCTACAGACTATTAAAGTCCACTGCTGAACATAGGCCTCCCCCATAGATTGTCTCATTTTAGAAATATATGCCATGCTTGGCAAACGGGTTGGCATCCTGGCATCCACGCATCTGCTAATTGGTTTCCCTCTGCCGCCTCTTAGAAAACACACGGGATGATACTTGAGCGCGATTGATGAGCAATTTTCTAATAAAAAAACAAATGTAAAGACATAAATGATACTGATTGTACTCGTCCAATCATAAAGAAAGTATCGCGCTTTAAATATTTAAGTATAATCATAGATCAATGATTGTCGTGGCACAACCAAATAGAGCAACTTACCGGCTGACTTAGGGTCAGTTCACACAGAGACGCGACGCAACGCGACGGTGCTTGAAGAGGCCAGTGGTTTCAGGAAGCGTGCCGCCGCGTCGCAAGGCGCATCGCGACGTCGCGAGGCGCATCGTGAAGTCGCTAGCGCGGTACAGCGGAAAGCTTCTATTTCTCCATAAATCATGAACACATTGTGATGTTTTCTTTTGTTGTTCCTGTTGTTGTCCTTTGTGATGTTTTCAACTTTAATTTTATTTTTGTATTCTCCTTCCTATTCCTCGTCTGCTAGGAGTCAAATTATAACAAGATCCCAGTCTATTATTATAGTCTTCACTCGCCAAGACAAGTTGCCACGACTGCTTCAGGCTGCTGAGGGCATCGCGCTGCATCACGCGTCTTCGCGAGGCGCAGCGCCGCTCTTGAATTCTGCGCCTACCGACGGAACACTGCTTTACGCCGCGAGGCATCTGGAGGAGCAAGGAGGCGTACCGCGACGCCGGGGGGCATTTTCATCTCAATAAAATGTGTATATATCATTTTGTGTATGAAGTAAATAAAATTATATTTTTTATCACTATCTTAAAAACTGCTCGCCGGGTAGCGTCGCATCACGCCACGGTGTGAAGTGTAAACTGACCCTTAGAGACTTAATATAGATTTTTAAACAACTTTGACATGTGCTGACACATTTCTATGAAGCCTCAAAAATATACTAATTAGAGTATACATTACGTTAATACAAAACCAAATTTCTCGATGTGGAAAATGCTCAAAAGGCAATACTAAAAGTAATGCATTTTAAATCTTACATTATATTGTGTACTGAAAACTTAGATAAAATATGTGACTTACAGTTTAAAAATGCGCAGTAGTTTTTTTATAGGATAAGGGTGAAAAACGAGCACACAGTCCACCTGATGGTAAGTGGTTGCTGCGGCCCATAGACATCTACTCTATCCTCTGTTACAGATCAAAATGCAGATGCGTTTTTACCCGTGAGGACTAGGATGGAATGCCTCACTTCCAGTAAAAAGGGCCTCCGGCCACCTGCACTCACCAAACGAAACGCAGAGGTAAACCTCTACTTCACGCTGGTATTCTGTGAGGTCGTGGTACCATCCCGGTTCAAGCCGGCCCATCCATGCGACAGAAAAAGCTGCCGCCTGGCTCTACCACTGTTATAAGTTAGATTTACGATTCAAATGTTTTTTTTAATATTCTACTAAGCCAGCGCTTATTTACGATCCCACCTGATGGTAAGTGGTGATGTAGCCTAAGATGGTGAAACGCACTGACTTAATAATAAAAGCCTATTCACTCTTGATTTGAAGACACCCACACTGTAATCGGATGGAAAGACAGATGCTGGCAACTTATTCCACTCCTTTGCTGTACGCATGATGAACAACGTAGCGAACCATTTGGTGGTAAGTCAACAACGAATGAGTGGAGACTGGCCGAACGTCTGGTTGTCCGATGGTGGAAGGAAGAATAGGGAATTAAATTATGCAATTACTACACACACTCTCCGAAATGCATCCTGTAGAAAACCGAAAGGCTGGCTACTTTGCGTCTGTGTTCGAGGCTGGTAAGATTGGTTTTAACCAAATTCGGGTCACCAATAAGCCTCTTAGCACGCCTTTCCATTGAGTCCAAAGCTGCTAGGTGGCGTTTTGCACTTTATATAAAGTAAGCAGCTGTGCCGGCTTGAAGTATCGCCGCACCTTTGCAAGGACTCCCAGCTTCCTTGTAGCTGCTTTAGCCTTGGACTCAATGAACTACCCGAAGTTCATATTTGTAGATATCTCAACCCCCAACAACTGAAGGTGGTCGGTATATTCCAGTGATACATTTCGGAAAGAAGGAGCCAAGGTGAGCTGGCTCCTTTTTGCAGTAAAGAGACACGCTTGTGTTTTGGAGGCGTCGAATTTCACAAGTTTGGCATCGCCCCATTCGGAGACTGCCTGTAGTGTGAGATTCACACGCTCTACCATAGCTTCTCTTTCGAACTACATTTGATCCTGACTGACTCAAGGACTTGGTTGGTATCTCTCTACAACGGTGCTATCGTCTGCATACCAATAGATACCGGGCATAAGCAGGTCATTAATATGCAGCAGGAAGAGTTTTAGAAAAAAGAAGAGATACAGTTATTGTAGCGCAGGAAGTCAAACCAAAATTTACTACTCTTAAATATCGGTAGCTTTTATATACACAAAAAATAAGAAGTCCTAATATATTACAGTGAAGAATTATAATTGTAAACAGTTATTGACAAAATAGTTCAAAATCTTGGGGTTATTCCATGTTTATTGAATTTTCTTAGAAAGTAACCCTAACTGGTAAGACCACTGAGGAAGAAAATTTTAGGTAGTCCTAATTTACAAAATAGATATATTTTTATCAGTGTAGGTCTGCACCACGGACTACACTGCACACCACGATCCTAATACACCTTTCTCGCTTCTTTGACATCAATTATAATCAATGCATTCACGCCCGTCGGTTAACGGTATTCTAGTAGTTTATTTTAGCAATAGTACTAGGCAAGCATAAACTTGCAAGGGGCAAGAGGATAGTTATAGTTTTATATTTTGTAAACTAATATTACTTATATTGACTTTTATTCCTCGTACGTCGTACGTGGTAGCGCCATGCTGCAGCTATATTAGTAGTATAGTTGTAGCACGAATGGGTCGGCTCGACCGGGGAAGACCACACTCTCACAGCATACCAGTGTAAAATAGCAGCTTAACACTGCTTTATTTCGTTATGGTGAGTGTAGAGAAACGGAGACCATTTTTACTGGAAACGAGGCATTCCATTTTAGTCCTCACGGGTGACAACGCATCTGCATTTTGATTCGCAAACGAGGATAGATAGAGTGGTAGAGCCATGCGGCAGTTTTTGCTGTCGCACGGATGGGCCGGTTCGAACCGGGGTGGTACCACGACCTCACAGAAAACCAGCGTGAAGTAGAGGTTCACCTCTGCGTTTCGCTTGGTGAGTGCAGGTGGCCGGAGGGCCTTTTTACTGAAAATGAGGCATTCCATCTTAGTCCTCACGGGTGACAACGCATCTACATTTTGAATTGTAATAGAGGATAGATGTAGATGTCTATGGGCCGCAGCAACCACTTACCATCAGGTGGACTGTGTGCTCGTTTGTCACCCATATCCTATAAAAAAAAATAGATGTAGATGTCTATGGGCCACAGCAACCATCAGGTGGACTGTGTGCTCGTTTGTCACCCTATCATATAAAAAAAAGACAAAAATATATAAATAGAGCGTCCCTCTGAACTTGCGCATACAATGGAGCACTAAAATTCTGTCCTGCGCAAATCTCCAATGGGACTGGCCGCTGTGATCGAAATTCGTTCTGGAGAACTATCCCACTGCCTCTTTCTTGTTTATGCTTGCCTAGTACTATTCCTAATAATCTTAGTATTTATTATTTTATTTAGTCTTAATTAGACTTGAATTAGACCAAAAATTGTTTACATGTAATGCATACTTTTAACAAAAATAAACTTAAGGATAGATAGGTACTGACCAAAAATTCCATCTATTACTAGGGCTACTAAAAATTTTCTTTCCCAGTGGTTTACCAGTTTGGTCTACTTGTTAAAAAAAATCCCCAGTAATCTAACTGTTTGGTAAGAATATTTATTGCGAAGTTTTCTGAGAACATCTTCTGATTCATATCTTACGTAGTCTTACTAGTAAAACTAAGTAAAATGTGTAATAATTATTCAAAGAATTCAACGCATATATAAATAGTACATTCAAAGTTTGCTTTTACATTACTTTTCAAATTACCTATACCTTGTTGTACATTATAATTATATGTTATATTATCTACATGAGATATTTAAAAATAAGTCTAATATTTTTAATGATATAATTGTACTAAGTCTTACTGGAGGAAAGAATTTATGTACTTTAAAATTAACTAACTATAAGCCCACTAGAAAAGTTTTTTAAAATATAAGCAACTGCATATATTAGAAAAAAGATTTATATCGTACCTGATGAGTGTCATTATTTACTAAATGTAACTTATTGCTACTCGCGTCTTATAACCCGTGCCTTATTTGTATCCCATTACAATGACTTCACATGATACTGATAAACTCTTATTATATTATCAGAACTGTAGGGGACTCCGGACTAAGTTGAACACTATTTATATGAATATATTATCGGAGTCTTACGATTTGATAGTCTTAACAGAAACTTGGTTAACTCCTTCAATTGCTAATAATGAATTTATAGATTCCCGATACAGTGTGTTTCGTTGTGATCGAGACCGAATTGCCTGTGGGAAACGTGACGGTGGCGGGGTACTTATAGCCGTAAGAAAAGATTTGTGTGCAAATCGTCTTCTTTTAAATACAGCATACTCACGGAACTTAACTAATTCAACTTGCGTTGATTACATTTTGCTGGAGATTGCAGCCAAAAATAACATGAAACATATTGTAGCCGACTTTTATATTCCTCCGCAACGGCCGTTTGAAGTTTATAAGTCAAACTTGGATGCATTGCAAAACATCCTGTTATCGGGAAATATTGACAAATTCTATATATTAGGCGACTTTAATATTTCTTCTATTAATTGGGCATTGCCTAATGAATGCGAATTAACTTTTATTGGGAAATACATGCTCATTTTATTAATATAATTGGCGGCTTCCATAATAATTATTTAAGAAATCACCAAGGAAACATACTTGATTTATTTATTAGTAACAATAATAATAATAATTTATGTCTAGTACCCTCAATGGAATTAGTCCCCTTAGATCCTTTTCATCCGCCTTTTTACACTTGTATTTATCTATCTTCCTTGTCTCGGGCTATGCCGCGCGGACCTGTTTTGAAATACGCTTTTTTTGAAGCCAAATATGATGAAATTAATAACAGTATTAAGAGAATTGACTGGGTTTTCTTATTTTCTAATAAAACATCTGAATTATCTGTAAACACATTTTATGAACAGATTTATTTAGTTATTAAAAATCATGTTCCACTTCGACCATTTAAACACTCAGGCTTTCCCATCTGGTTTTCAAGACCACTAATAAATATATACAAAAACAAAAATAGAGTTTGGATAAAATGGAAAAAGTATAAGTCGTCTTCCGACTACGAATCTTTTTCCATTTATCGTTCCAGATTCAAAGCTGAATGTGTCCTTTGTTTTCGCAAGTACATAAACACCATAGAAGATGCCTACGAAAAGATGTTAAGAATTGACAATACATTCATAATCGTAAAGATAGCAATAGTATTCCAGATAATATCAAATACAAACAGGAAGCAACTAACTTACCAGACGAAGCATGTAATCTGTTTGCAAGCTTCTTTAAATCCGTATTTGAACCATCTAACTTCGATTCAGAGAAATTTACACCTGATAGTAATTTTTTAACAGTTGATATGGTAAAAAAAGAACTTGAAAATTTAGATGTTTGCAAGGGATCTTGACCGGATGGTATTCTTCCTTTCTTCCTTAAATATACAGCGGACGCAATCTGTGTTCCTCTGACGATTCTTTACAATAAGTGCATTCAAGATGGTATCTTTCCTGGTATTTGGAAAACAGCGAATATCACGCCTATTCATAAAGAGGGATCCAAGAACGACGTAGAGAATTATCGGCCAATCTCATTACTATCCGTATTGTCAAAGGTGTTTGAAAGATTAGTACATAATGTTATTTATCCTGTCCTTCACAATATAATCATACCCGAACAACACGGATTTGTTAAAAAGCGATCCACAATAAGTAATCTCCTCGTTTATACTACATACTTATTTGAACATATGGATAAGGGAATACAGGTCGATTCTGTGTATACTGACTTCCGTAAGGCCTTCGATAAAGTAGGTCACTATATATTACTCAAGAAAATCGCTTTTAATGGGATTCGTGGTGATTTGCTCAGATGGTTTCATTCTTACATTACAAAAAAGACTCAGAGAGTTGTCGTTAACGGCCATTCATCTAACTTAGTTACTGTCACATCAGGTGTACCACAAGGCTCTATTCTCGGTCCCTTGCTGTTTATCTTATTTATCAATGACATCAACAATTGCTTTCATCACAGCCATTTCCTACTTTACGCTGACGACCTAAAGGTATACCTGCCAATCTTAAGCGCTGATGACAACTTTAAGTTACAAAGTGATCTTTATCGCTTATCTTTGTACTGTACTAAAAATAAACTACAGCTTAATGTTGATAAATGTTAATCAATAACATTTACAAAGAAGCGTAATCTTATAAATAATACATATACTATTAATAATACAGAGTTATGTAAGGGGGATCCAATTAAAGATCTAGGAGTTATACTAGACGCAAACCTTGATTTTAACAATCACATTAACTATATTACCAACAAAGCATTTTGTATATTTGGTTTTATTATTCGCTCTTGTAGTGAATTCGTTCGACCCATTTCATATATCTACTTGTTTAATTCTCTGATCAGACCGTGTGATCAGACAGAGTACGCGTCTATAATTTGGAACCCATTCTATGAGAAATACAATCTTCAGTTAGAGCGTATCCAACGTAAATTCTTAAAACCCGTTAACTATAGATGCTATCACAGTTCGTATTCAAGTTATATTAATTTATTAGATAAATTTTCTCTCCTACCTCTTTACAAAAGAAGGATACTTATAAATAATTTATATTTGTATAAACTATGTCACAATGATATCGATTGTATTCAACTCACTAATCAAATATTCTATCGCGTTCAAAGTGGTTCACAACGTATTCGTGAGAAATACTCACATAAACTATTTATGACAAAAATCTGTCTTACTAACGCTGGTCTTCGTTCCCCATTAAGACGCATAGTGCAATCATATAATGATTACTTTAGCGATATTGATATTTTTACTGCCTCAAATATGTGCTTTAAAAAATATATTAAGAATAAACTACAGGTATTACAAATTTAAAATTTTATTTGTGCAAGAGTCTTTTATACTGTTTAATACTTATATTTTTTGTGAGAGTAATTTTTTCTCTTCAATTCGTTACTTATTACTTATTGTTTATACTAATATGTGGTATACGGTGTTGAATGTACATATATTATACTCTTTTTTGATAATACTTTTACAAATACCTTTGTACATTTGTTTGTATATCTTAATAAATAAAATAAAAAATAAAATAAATAAAAAAGTTAAACTTCAACTAACAGATTTAGTTAATGTTTTTGTACAGTAGGGAAAATGTTATTTTTAAATTGTTTGGCTTTATTCTTAAACACCAAATATTTTAGTTTCTCTGTAAGTATAAAAATGAAATTATAGAAATGAAAATAAAGGGCAAGCCGTAAGCCGAGAGGTTAAGAGGATTGTGAAGCTTTAAATTTTCATACAAAAAGCGATAACGTTCCCCCCCCCCCCCCCCGTAAATATAGTCCAATTTTAATAATTTTTGGAAATGTTGTAGATATAACAAAAAACTAGGCTCGTACGTTTTTATTTTAAAGAAATATTGTATACAATATAAGTTATTAGCATCTAAATATCTATATTTTTGACTTAAAAACTTCCTCGAGCGTTTTTATTTTTTTTTAATTAAGCTACACTAATTACCAAAAAAGTAAAACGTACAGGCCTAGATTAAAGTGTATTGAATCGAATAAGACCAAAATTGTCTTATTTTGTAAAGTTTTAGGGGGGTAAAAACGTTATCGCCGGAAACAATATTTCAAAAAGAAAATGTAGGCAATTGCCTTCAAGACTTGCAACTCTCTCTATCGCACGATACGGGTCGGGGGGCAGGGGCATATTGTAGTGATGTTAGGGGTGGTGGGGTGTGAATACCAGTATTTTACGATTATGTTGTAAAAATAAAAGTTATATTTGTAAAATGAGCCGTGGTAGCTCAGATGGTTAGCGCTCGCTATAAGTTTCACAGTAGGTACGCAAGAAACCCGGATTCGATCCCCGCCGGCAACAATGAAATTGTTAATTGCAATTTTAAGTGCTGATTTACCACGTGCTCGGCGGTGAAGGAAAACATCGAGAGGAAACCTGCATGTCCGACAAATAAAAAAAAAATATATTTCGAAGACATGTGAAGTTCGCCAACACGCAATGGGGCAGCGCGACGGACCTTTCCTTGCCCTAAAACCCTCTCAGAAATGAGAGGAGGCCTGTACCCAGCATTGGGACATGTATATAGGCTGTAACTTTTAGAGGTGTTATCGATATTATTATCGCCTAGGGAGGAGAAAATAATATCGATAACCTAGAAAGATAATACCTCTCATGAAAAAGTTAATGTCTGTGATTATTCAGTGTTTATCGATTATTTAGTTATTAATTTAGTTTTTATTGAATAAGGACATTAAATTAAAAATATTTCGAGTTTACAATTAAATTGGGTAGGCAAATAAATAAAAAGTAACAACTTGAAGAAATTATTATTGTTTATTATTACATATTACTTAATTACACTCTTTCTCGAACTGCCATTTGTCTAGAAACTCGAGGGTCAATCATTTCTAGTAGGTAATAAACATTAAAAATTAAATGAGTAAAGTCTTGGCTGCATTTTTGTTGCCCAAAAGTGATCATGGTTTATTAAATTAAGTACGAAAACCTGAAAAAGTTGTGTCCATACTACGAAAAACCAAAATTGCCTACCAGTGATATGTAATTATCCCTGGACCTGATAATAGTAATCATGGTTTCTTTTTGTCCTTCTCGTATCAAACGAAATTTGATCTGTTTTTAGTTATGGCCTCCAAATGTAGCATATTAGAATCAGAAATAAGACATTTTCATTTAGAGAATCTTGTCCAATAAACCCATCGGGAGTTGTCCCTAAATAATAATCTTCGGAATCAATAAACAGTCTACACTCCCAAATTTTTAGATTGTGTTTCCTAATCTTGATTCCTTGCAGAATGTTAAATTAATGAATTGCAATCGAAATATTTTTTTTATTTGCTATATGATTTATTTCTACAATTCTTCGCCCATACAACTTATCTGACTCAATCTTGACTAACTCTGGTTCAATAATTAGCTCGACAGTCGAAGACGTGTGATGTATTATATATATATATATATATATATATATATATATATATATACATCGTCCTTGCACATTACTGTCTGGTAATTATTTGTCTATCTCGGAGTCACTGAAAAATAAATAGAAGCATAATAGTTTAAATTATATTTTATTGCTAACTAATGCGGGCGAAGTCGTGGGTGAAAAGCTAGTTTATATATATATAATATAATTCGGTTCATCGTTTAAATTTCTGTGAGAGCGTAGTCGTTCCCCGGTCGAGCCGACCCACTCGTGCTACAACTAAACTACTAATATAGCTGCAGCATGGCTATACCACGTATAGAAATTTTACTAATCAAATCTTCGTATCTCGAAAATTTTACCATTTTCCTTTGAATCATCGGAATTGCACAGTAACAGTGATACGAACAACTTCTTCTAACGGACTAATATTATTACTGGACAAGTGGTAAAATTAAAATTTTGTACAACCGATTTCAATAAAACTCAATTACAACATAATATATGTAATGGTTGAAATGATTTCCATAAAATTTGTATGAAACCAACTGTGAACAAGAAAAGAATAGGTAAGTATTCAAAATCGGTCCGGAGAAATCGGTGAATATATAACAACATATAAAAATAAAACAAATATACATACAGCCGAATATAGAACCCCCTCCGTTTTTGTAGTGAAATCAACATCAGCTTTCCCATACTTCTATATTTTGTGGAATAAATTTCTGTCTATCTCCTACCAGTCAAACAATGTACATACAATAATATGTAAGGTGGTAAGATACGCGATCAAAGTAAGTATAATTTATTATAAGTAAGTGAGTAAGTAAGTACGCCTACTTACCTGTTGCCCGTCCTTTCGATTTACGAAGCAAATTGCATATTTTTAGTTTTGTCTCTAATCTTTCTCTTCTATTCTAAAATGTATAAAATTATTTTAGTTGACTGAATGTAATACATATCTTATAATCACTCACATAGTATATAGGTAGATACTTACATAAAAAAATAACAGCCCACTTCTATAAGTTATATGTAGTAAGTCCCCACGTCTACATAGACTATGCAATGTAATAAAATTGCAAAGTAACATAAACAAATTCATTATGTAACTTGTCGTAAATGTACGCAAATATATAGGCTATGAATGAATGAACGCTCCTCCTGCTGGTATCGTAGTGTGCGTAAGAATTAGTGTAATATGTTGTATTTGTGATGAGCCCGGCGGGAGGCAGAGGCAGAGCGTGCGTTATGAAACAGATAGCATTTTTGAAAATACCTACTCGCGTCGCGTATCGGCACTTCACAATCCTCTTAAGCTTACAAGGGTTCTACTCGCGGTTCATTGCTCCTCAGGGGTTTTGGTGAGAACGTGACCGCCAGCGAAAATTTAAAATTATATTAAACGTAATCTGTACTTAGGGCATTTGGGAAAGAGTAGCATTTTTAAAAAGACTGCTACAGTGTACCTTGATTCTTTGTCCAGCAAAGTAATAACGAAAGGAAAAAAAATCATAATTAAAATCAAATTTATTTTTAAATAGAATACAATACAAATGAACTCTATGCAAACATCTTCTCAATTTACTAAAACATAAATTTAGCATCTGCCTGTTTGCGTCACGATCAGACGTGTTGATTAAATACAATCATTGAAAAGTCTATATTAATTAAATAATAGTATTTTGTATATAATCAAAAGCGATTACTAAACACCTAAATCTTTCCAAAAATGTAGTTGTCCATATGGTCAATTATTCGCAGGTTCTATTTCGTGCACCGATTCGATGTCAGCCTTGCAGAAGAAACACTGCTTACTGTTCAAAAGATGCTGCATTATGCACGGCCTGCAATTAGTGCAAAATAATACGTATATGCGTGTTGCCAGTGATGACATACGGAACTGAAACGTGGTCCTTCACTGCTGGCCGGATAAGGAAGCTCAAGGTCGCTCAGCGAGCTATGGAGAGGGCTATGCTCGGAGTTTCTCTGCGCGATAAACTCAGAAATGAGGATATCCGCAGTAGAACCAGAGTGACCGACATAGCCCAACGGATTAGTAAGCTGAAGTGGCAATGGGCCGGCCATGTAGCTCGAAGAACCGACAACCGATGGGGAAGAAAGGTTCTCGAGTGGCAGCCTCGTACCGGCAGGCGAAGTGTAGGGCGACCCCCCACTAGATGGAGTGACGACCTGGTAAGATATGCAGGAAGTCGATGGATGCAGGTGGCTCAGGACCGTGCTTTGTGGCATTCTTTGGGGGAGGCCTATGTTCAGCAGTGGACTTGTGAAGGGCTGTAATGATGATGATGATGAATACGTATATTCTACATCGTCAATTGAATAATTGATATTTTTTTTAAAACCTTACCCCACACAAGAAATCCAAAGAATCCAAGAATGTTGGAAGTGTTTAACATAAAGCGCACATGGACAAACATGAAGATTTCGGCCAATTATTTGTAGGATACTTGTTCTGTACGGGATCCGAACCCATGGCTCTATAGCGGTGCAACCAAAAAATGAACTACTGAACTACAAATGCATTTCACGGATTGTAATATATCTGTGAGATCGCTCTGGGAGTGTAACAAAATGGATACCATAAATTTTCTTTATCTATATAAAATTACGGTTGCAAACCCACCTATCAAGTCTGGCAACTATGGGAAAATCAGCAGTGGACTTTTATAGTCTGTAATAGAATGGAATGGAATGGAATATCTATACAAATAAATAAAATTGATGTATCTGTTTGTAATGTCTAAATAACAGTTTTTTAACTAAATGCATATGAAAGTATATACGTTACTTGTAACAAAACACAATTACTAAAACTTTTGTCTATCTCTCTGTCTGTTTGTTCCCGCTAATCTCCGAAACGGCTGGACCGATTTTGACAGAACTTTCACTGGCAGATAGCTAATGTTATAAGGAGTAACTTTTATTTTAGAAAAGGAATTCGGGGTCCGCTCAAAAAAATTAAAACCCACAAAATCGTAATAATTTCCACGCGGACAAAGTCACGGGGAACAGTTAGTTATTAGATAAATTACAACCAAACAAAAATTGTGATTATAGTCCGAATCGGTCAAGCCGTTTAGGAGGAGAAGAATAACGAAAACACGCACACTAATATTATATATATAAAGATAATGGAATAGAATGGAATATTATTAGATAAACTAGCTGTTTCCCGCGACTTCGCCCGCGTGTAATTTAGGGTATTAATTATGTTGCAAAAGAAAAAAATTAGGGTTTCGTAATTCTTTTTCTAAAATATAAGTAGCCTAAGTTACTCCTTATAACACCAGCTATCTGAAAGTGAAAGTCCCGTCGAATTCGGTCCAGCTGTTCCGAAGATTAACCGGAACAAGCAGACAGACAAAAATTTAAAAATTGGGTTTTTTTTATAAGAACCGTATACACTTGCATATGCAATTAGTAAAAACCTGTTAGTTTGACATTACAAACAGACACTTCAATTTTATTGTCTGCTGTTATGCCTGTTGGATGGTATAGACTGGTTTATGACATGGGGATAGGTTGAGTTAATTTAAATTAAATCCTTGCTGCAAGAAATTTGAAGTAAAAGGTTTTTAACAGATCTGTTGCTTTCGTGCTATGTCTCAAACCTCTCCGTATGGGTTTTAAAAAAGACAACTGTAGCTCGGATTTATTTGCACTTATGAAAAAGTGACGAAAGGATAATCAAATACAAGATTTCACTATTTCCTCCTACCGCACCGGTTATATTTTTTTACAAGACAAATTTAATAATCTATGCATGTATTTTTTTTTAAGAAACTGAAGTGAGGAATGCGCTAACAGTCTACACAGATAAGTGGCTACATCAGTCCACGGATACATGGATACAACTTTGAATTTAGAAAACTAACAAATATGTTGTCACGACTGAGGATAGTCTATATTGTACTGGCTCTCTATGGTGGCAGATAAAGGGAAGAATGTGGTACATACCTAGGCGGATTCGTTGGCAGAAAATTTAAAATTAAAATTTTGTACAACCGACTTCAATATAAATTATTAAGAATAGCTCAATAACTATTGGTCAAACCTTGATCAAATTTATATCGGACCACATGAGACGCACCAGTTTTCAAATAAAAAAAGAATCATCCAAATCGGTTCACCCAGAAAAAAGTTATGAGGTAACACACATAAAAAACATACAGTCGAGTTGAGTACCGTCTCTCCTTTTTGAAGTCGGTAATTACTAATTACTTAAATACCTGCAAATTTTAGTGATGAAAGCATATTCAGCACATACCTTATAACAACGCCTTACTTAAAAGGGATACATAAATTATTTCTTATTATTGTTATTATTTCAACCGGCTTCCATTAACCGGGCAAGTGCGAGTCGGACTCGCACTTGGCCTACCGACTACCATCGTAATATACGTTTCTAGTAGGGGAGCCCCTTTTAATTTTTAATTTATTTTAATTTTTGTTATTTGTTGCTATAGCGGCAACAGAACTTAGTAATGGGGTCCCGTTGGTTACCCTTTGGGTACGGAACCCTAAAACGGAAGAGGTTCTAAATTTCACGCGTGTGTGTTTTGTTTATGTATACATATGTTTAACTTATTCTCAAAAACAGCTGAACAGATTTTAATTAGTTTTTCTTTATTAAATGAGTTAAGCATCGAAGATTTAAAGGCTTGCTTAAATTTTTAATCTTAAAATATTGTAAAATAAAATAATCACCTAACTAAGAAAATACCATTTAATCGGTTAACCTCGTGTTTATAACGTTAACTAAAGTTCTCCTGACGTCGTGTTAAAATCAATTACTTACCGACAAGAGTGATGTCCACAAGGCACAAACGCAGTGTCCGCGGGTCTTGCATAGCAGATAGTGCACAGCAGCTCAGACTGCGTCCCGCTAGAACCGGGTGAGTTGACTTTTACCACGGCTTCGCGCGCCACCCGTAAACGAATGACGACGGCCTCGAGAGCCTTCAGTTCGTCTGATGTAACATCGTCAGGATCTGAGGGGATGTTGAGTAAATTGGAGAGTTGCCTTTCTGCCTTCTTTTCTTTTCTATCTATCCAATTTATTGTAATTTCATTCACTGCTAGATTCTGGCTGCTTTTTACAAGGCCAACTGGCAACTAGAAACATTTTTCCAATCTCACCACGCTGGAGAACCGGTCAGTGGGCGCAGAGTTGAAAGCCTTGCACTAATAATGCTGCTTTCTTTAAGTAGTTTGTGGAAATTGAATGTGACGTTTTAAAGGGAAGAAAAGCTTTTTTCTATTTCACAGTACGCGAGCAACCCGGGTTCGATCCCCGCCGGCACCAATGAAATTGTTAATTGCAATTTTAAGTGGCGATTTACCACGTGCTCGGCGGTGAAGAAAAACATCGTGAAGTAATCTGCGTGTCCGAAAAATAAGAAAAAAAAGTATTACGAAGAAATGTGAAGTTCGCCAACAGGCATTAGGGCAGCGCGACGTACACATCTATGCCCTTAAAACCTCTCAAAAGTGAGAGCAGGCCTGTACCCAGCAGTGGGACGTATATAGGCTGTAACTTTAACTTTTTTTTAAACTAAAGTGACAAACCTGCTAGCAGTACACCTGATGGTAAGTGGTCACTGCAGTCCAAGGACAGCAGCAGCCGACTTCAAACAAGGAAGGCCGCAGATGCATTGTCACCTCTGAAAGATAGAATGCCCGTCCCGTCTTGTTATACTGTTTTTCTATACCCTTCATACCGAAACACAACAGAGCACTGTTGCTTGACGACAGAAAAGTGGTAAAAGGGTGGTATCTACCCAAATGGACTCCTAGACAAAACGGAATCTTACCACTTAAGTTTTTTTTTATTTCTGTCACAACAAATTACCATAGATTTCCATAGATTTTCCTTCACCGTCAGTAAAATTAACAATTTCATTACTATACCGACAATAATGAAACTCGCTATCCTCACGTGCTATGAAGTTTTAAGACAAGCTTTATACCCTTAAAACGAGTCATTCGATTACTGTGATCGCTACTATCTAGCTACATGTCAAGTCATCTCAATATGTATGTTAAACAGCAATAAATTAATTAAAGATTCGGTAACGTGGTAAAGAAACCAAATGGATATACTTACACTCATAAAATGAGAAGTGCTTATCTTTAGACCTTCCCAACATGAACTCTAGTCCGTCAATGCGGAATAAAGGCTCGTTCACAATTGCTTTGGTTGCTTTTTTTAAATGCTAAAAAGAAACATTGAATCTAAATATCGTTTAAAACTTATACTTTTTTTTAATAAGTAAAATTCTACGGCGCAAATCGTCTTGAATACTTCAAAACTCACTATTAAATAAATTTCGATTCACAAATAATCGACATTGTTCAATATCTGTTCACGAAGGTACATTATAATAAGGGCTAATAATTTTCCGCTGACCAGATGTCGCTAGTTGACCATGTGGTGAATTTTTTGTTACACAATGTCGTTTAATTGAGAAGTTAGTTTTAAATTAATAAAAGTTTATCACTTTCTAGAGTATTATATTAATACACAAAACAATGCCTCAGTGTTTTTTTTAATTTTTCTACTTTTAATCCATTTTCAACCGAATTCAAAAAGGAGGAGGTTTACGTCGGAATCTTTGTTGTTTTTATGTATGTTCGCCGATTACTCAAATATGCCTGAACCGTTTTGGAAAATTATTTTTTTGTTTCAAATGGTATTTATATGTACTTCCCAGGTTAAATTTTATCGAAATCGGTCGAGCGGTATTTAAAAATAAAAAATCAATAATAAATTATATTTATATTGAAGTCGGTTGTACAAAATTTTTAATTTTACCTCTTCTATATAGTGTTAAATACACTGTATAGAAGAGGTAAAATTATTTTTTTTAAATCTAATTATTATTTAATTAATATAAAGTGAAACTAATAGTACAGAAATAAACATTAAACTTTACATTTTTCTAAAAAACAACTTCCCCGCTATGAAATCTGTCAAATATTATACCTAATTTTTAAGTGGCCCCGCTCTGGAGGCAGAAAGATTCATGGAGGCCCTCTTTGGTACAGCCATTCCAAAGAATAGCAGAAGGTTAGACACACCGACAGACAGATTTTTTAATGGTTATATAAACGTATCGTGCGCAAGCGCAATACGTCACAAGTATGTCTACTACGCGTCACTACACGGCCTATAGCGGCCTACATACATGTATACGCATATATCATTTAGTTTTCACTTCTGTCGGCAGTCCTTAGGACTACCTTTGTTTTATTTTTTTATTTATTTATAACCTTTAATGCCAACAATTTTTACAAACAGTTTTAAATGAATTCTACAGGATTATAAATCATTAACGGGTGTCAGCGTGTATTTGCGACACAAAGGCCTTTTCCGACATATACCACTCTTCTCTTATTTTATTTCTTTAATCTTTCTTATTTTTTTTTATTTCATCGGACCATTGTTTCCTTTGCCTTCCTCTTTTTCCTTCTTATGTCATACGATACGACAAAGAGAAGCTGAAACAGATAAGTAGCAGATGCTGCTGCCTATCTATTCCTGAAAACAACTCAAAAATAATAAAAAAGCTACTGTTGCCAACCAGCCTGCCAAGCGTGTTGACTATGAAAAATACCCCCATCGATGGGAGATGCCCATGTTCAGCTGTGGATTTCGATAGGCTACAATTATGAGGCTATAATGGCAAGCATTTTCGATGATACTACCACCAAGGACGTAAAATCGTTTAAATAAAAATATGCATATTACCAATGCTACTCACATCAGCAGAGAGATCAGGGTCCAGCATTCTGACTAGGCAGCCGGCTACCGGTGCTAATGCGACGTAGTAGTGGACGCGGTCCGTATCAGGCAAGCCCCTGGCTACCAGCCGCGCAAACCCAGCTCCGCCGCCCACTCGAACGCAGACACGCGATATCACAGCCATTAGAATCTAATCGAACAGGTACAGCAAAATTTAATAGACTTTTTGAATCAAATAATATTTTTTATAGACTAAGGGTGATAAACAAGCACACAGCCCACCTGATGGTAAGTGGATGCTGTGATCCGAAGACATCTACATCCATACTGCATAAGGAATCAAAATGAAAATGCGTTGTCACCCCTGACGACTAAGATAGAATGCCTCGTTTCCAGTAAAATGGTCTCAATTTCTCTACACTCACCATACGAAACACAGCAGCATAGCGCTGTTATTTTACGCTGGTATTCTGTAAGAGCGTGACGAACCCATTCATGCTACAATCATAATATAACTGCAGCATGGCTCTACTATATATTAAGTCTTATTTATATTAATGGAAAACATTAATTGTTTTATTAGAAAAAGTGGTAAAAATATTTTTTTATACAACTAAGTTCAACATAAATAAATAAAAAATCATCAATGTAGTCGAAGTCAATTATATACGCATTATGAAGGATAACTTAAAAACTATTGATCATATCTTGATCACATTGCGACCAAATGAGAAGCATCAAGAAAAAAATTCTGAGGATCTGAGGTAACACATTAAAAAAATGCAGTCGAATTGAGAACCTCCTTTTTTTGAAATCCATCGAAAAGTAGCTTATAGTTAGTCCGATCTTAATTTAACGTCTGCTTCACTAAAGAAGTCCCGCGGAAATATGCCAATTACAATGTAAAGTACGGATTAATTTCTTGAAGACTGCTACAGTGTTACAATTGCCGGTGATAAGAATTCTTTTGTAAGAAACACTCTTCTTAAATTATCAATAAACTACGTCTTATAATAATATGGTTACAGTCTTACTGCTAAGAAGATATTCAAAATTAATAACGTCTAATGGAATAAGGCCGCTAACGAACCACAATTCTGCGGTACGATCCCAGAATGAAACGATGAACAAGAACCATTTGAACAAGAAATTATTGACGTAATGCGGATGGGTTCATTATATTCTGCACTCAGCAGAATTAATAAACTTGGCAGTGTTACAAATAACAAATTGAACTCGATTAACCTAGTACATGTTTTTTATTTATGGATATTTTTTTTATAGGAGAGGGTCAAACGAGCATACGGCTCACCTGACGGTAAGTAATTACGACCGCCTAAGAACAACTGCAACACAGGGGAATTGCAAATTGCAGAGAGGAAAAATCACTGGTGGTAGTCGATTCCACAAGGAAGTTGTACGAGGAAAATTTTTTTTTTTAAATCGCACAGTGTTGGACCGCCAGTCATCCAGATGGTATGGATGGTATCGCGAGTTTTGTCGCGATGTGCGATGGTGAAATTGTGCGGCTAGAAATAGTCCGAACAATTCTTCTCCGTGGCACTCTCCGTGGTAAATGCGATAAAATATGCAAAGAGGTACAAAATCCCTTCGCAGTGCCAGTGAGTGAAGCAGATCTGAAAGAGTTCGGTCGCCGACGATTCCAACAGCTCTGCGCTGGACGCGATCAAATGAAAGGAGCTGGCACTGGGGAGCCCCAGCCTAGAAATGAGAACAGTATTTCATGTGAGGCCGAACCACCGCCTTGTAAAGTTGCAGGCGGTGTGCCGGCATGAAATACTGTCCCGCACTGCTGAGCACGCCAAGATTTTTAGAGGCCAATTTGGCCTTCTTTTCCAAGTGACCACGAAACTACACGTCACTCGATATGTCGACACCGAGGATTCCGATACTGGCTGAGACAACAAAGGAAGTGACTTGAAATTGAGGAGATACGACAAAGGGGTTTTTTAGCGGTAAACGCGCAAACTTGTGTGTTCTGGGGATTGAATTGGACTAGATTTAGTCGTCCCCAGTCTTTGATCAACAGACTTTGTTCAACGAAGTCCCGGCTGAACGCAGAAGTGTCTGAACACAAGTTTGTCCTGGTACTCGTCGACGTTATCCCGAGAAATATTGGCACGGCCGGTAAATAAAGCATCACCAGTCCTGTCATCCGCAGAGAAATTAATGTTACAGGTTTGCAACATGTCATTGATATGCAGAAGAAACAGCGTTGGCGATAGCAGGCAACCTTGTGGAACACCAGTTTTAATAGGCTTGTAATCGGAGCATGCACCGTCTACTACGACCTTGATGCTCCGATCTGCAAGAAAACTGAATATCAAATTGTACAATTTCTCGGGAAGCCCATAAGAAGGAAGCTTTGTAAGAAGCGCTTTGTGCCAAATCTGATCGAAGGCCTCCGCTATGTCCAAACTAACCCTTGGACTCTACTTCCTTCCCCCATTTATGAGATAGGTAACCCAGAAGATTACCAGCCGATCGACCGTGACGGAAACCTTACTGACGGTCACTAATCAGCTAGTGAGCCTCAAGGTACCTCATGAGCTGGCTGTTAATAATGGACTCCATTATTTTAGAGAACAAGGAGGTGATGGAGATAGGTAGGAATCGGGTGCATGAGTTTTCCATGATTTCGGGACTACGCCTAGGGAGTAGGATCACCGGAAAAGACGCGTTAAAATCGGGGCCAACTCTGGAGCAAGCGTCTTCAGCACAATAGAAGGGACGTCATCAGACCCACTCGACTTTTTGACGTCCAGGGAGAGGAGTGCTCTGCACACCAAACGTTGGGTATCAAGAGTCGAGTTGGACGCAAAGAGAGAGCCCAGCAGATCGGCTTTGTCCTTTGCTGCATGGGCCAGTGAGTTGTCCTCCCTGTGCAGAGATGGGAAAGATGGCTGACAGAAGTTCCCTTGGATAGCCTTGGCGAGAGACCAGAATGCACGTGTTCCCGAAGGAAGACAAAGTACAGCTACTTGACAATAACACTTTTGAAGGACCTGGAGGTGGAATTATACTTGTTTTTAAGAGCGCTGGTATTTGCATTCCGAGACGTCGATGCGTGAGCCCAGACCTAGTAGCACTCTTGCTTATGGCATAATGCAATTTTGCAGGAGCGTCCAAACCATGGCTGGGTTCTGCCTCCGATAGGTACCACAGATGACGGAATAAAAAGTTCTATTTCCTGTAGCACCTCATATGCGATGCGATAGAATCAGCAACAATGCTGGGATCATCCGGCGAGAAGCAAACCCGCCTCCAAGGGTAGGATTCAAAAAAAGATCGCATCCCGTCCCAATCGGCTGACCTATAATGCCAAGCACGGCGGAAACCTGCAGAACCGCAATGGGAGCGTGAGTGGCACCGTACTCCGGACCAGATAATGGTCGGAGAAGCCAAGAGGGTCATCGACGGAGACCTGATATCCGTGCAGATGAGAGGTCAGCAAAAGGTTCAACAGCGAAAGTACATAATCTTCCACATCTGGGATTCACGTAGGCGAGAAAAACAGATCTACCCTAATGATCGGTTAAACGGGAACCAAGCCATTCAGCGTGGTGGGCATTGAAATCACTAAGCATCACGATCTCTGCCATTCTGCTCACGATACCATGTAAAGGGGGGGGGGTGGGTGAATTGGGACTTCTGCCTCCTGGACTCACCTGACAAAACGCTGAAGCAGAGCTTTGCTGGTCTTCTGTGAGGTCGTGGTACCACCCCGGTTCGGTCGGCCCATACGTGCAACAAGCAATGCTGCCGCGTGGCTCTACTATATATGTGAGTGAAGGTATTGTGTGATTGGCCAAATCACAGGAGGCCATAAACGCAGCACAATAGTATTAAAAATAGGTACGAAGTTCAAAATCGAAAAAGTTCTTTTTATTTTGATTTCACAAGTCAGAAGTGTCCGTTACTATCTAATGAATGTTATCTAATGTATAATTAAGGATAAGAATTTTGGTAATTGTCAAATATATGTTGGTTCTTAGGCGAGTTTTAACATTGTCCTTTTATTGCGACATAAGTTGGAAATTTAAAACTTAAACTTTTAATACGAAGTAATTCTTATCACGCTAGTAATTCTTATTCATGTATTAGCACCCATTTCAGAAGTTATCATGTGAAAATTATTTTATTCTGTTTAATCCTTTGAAATCAGTTTTTAATCTTAAGTTTATATCAAGAACTACGTCTAAACGAATTACGTCAAGAACTTCTTTCCTATTTTTTTACTATTTTTAGGGGTAGAACTTTTGCTTCAAATTAACAAACATATCATTTAACATACATACATACATACAACTGAACATAAAATCGAATTGAGAACCCCCACCCCTCTTTTTGAAGTCAGCTATAAACTATAACAGTAAACTATATTACATATTGCTGCTAACGCATATTTTATAGTAAACGAGTAAAATACCAAGTAAAAAGAAAAACATCGTACTCTAACTAGTAATTAAGTTTTTAAATTTTAAATCACCTGACAAGTTCGTCCAAGTAGCAGTTCGTTTTGGTTATCGCTTGTCTCAGGTTTTGTAAGCAAAGTAGGCGCCAAATATAGAGTCATCTCCAGTGCTCGAGCCAACCCGTGGTAAAGGTCAAAGCAAGTCGCACATAACTTAATCTGACGAGGTTCTAGACGAGCATCTATATTCACTCTGTCCATCTGAAAATATAACCACTTTGTATCTAGTTTGTACGTGGTTAATTACACTACAACATATTACAGCTGAAGCACAAATAGCTCGGCTTGACCAAGGAAGAACTATGCTCGCACAGAACATCAGCTTAAAAGTGCAGCATAGGCTGTTATATATAGGGTGTATTATTTCAAATAGTCAGTAACGTGAATCGGAAACCTGTTTTACTTGTTTCATTTCATCTTAGTCATCAAAATGACAACGCATCTGCGTTTTGAATCTTAACTGAAAATACATGTGTTTATGAGTCAAAACATCTACTTACGCACCGACACGGCAGCTTTTTTTTATAGTATAAGGGTGACGAACGTGCACACAGTTCACCTGATGGTAAGTGGTTGCTGTGGCCCATAGACATCTACATCTAACCTAGATTACGTATCAAAATGCGTTGTCACCCCTGAGGACTAAGATGAATGCCTCGTTTCCAGTAAAAAGGGTCTCCGATTCTCTACACTGCACTATGCGAGACACAGCAGCGTTATGCTGCTATTTTACGCTGGTATTCTGTGAGAGCGTGGTCCTTTCCCCAGTCGAGGTGACCCATTCGTGCGTGACGTATAATCTGTATATTTTCCGGGATTTGGTTGTAAAAGCGTATATATCGCCCCAAAAATGAAATCACTGAGTCAGTGAAGTAGAGTAATTGTGTTCCTTTTTCATCATATTTATGTAAACATATTTTAACCATAAGAGAGGGAAATAAACTTCAAATAGAGTAATGAGATATTAAAAAAATATCTTAAACTAATAATTACCTCTTGCATCATTGTGATAAACTCTGAGAACGCCCAGTTTAACTGACTGAGCAGAGAGTTAAGAAATGAAGAGGCTTGTTTTGGATTTGACATAAGGTAATCTTTTATGCGACTTTGGATCACTTCTGAAGGGCAAGGACCTGAAACAAAGAATTGATTTTGTAGATTATTAAATTTAATAAAAAAAAATTAAATCTAAAGATACCTATTATGTAATCTATTGTAATGATGGAAGAAAGGTGTTTTATTTTATAGCAAAAAAAAATTACTATTACTATACTACATTGTGAAAACCCTTTTTGCTGATAACCAGAAAATTACATTTTCAAAATCAAAATTTAAATAAAAATTTATACGCGGTAGAGCCATGCTGCAGCTATATTAGAAGAATAGTTGTAGCAGAATGGGTTGGCTCGACCGGGGAAGGACCACGCTCTCACAGAATACCAGCATAAAATAGTAGCTTAACACTGCTGTGTTTCATATGGTGAGTGTAGAGAACCAGATACCCTTTTTACTGGAAAAGAGGCATTCCATCTTAGTCCTCACGGGTGACAACGCACCTGCATTTGAGTCTTTATTGAGGATAGATCGAGATGTATATGGGTCACAGCAACCACTTACCATCAGGTGGACTGTGTGCTTGTTTGTCACCCTGTCCTATAAAAAAACAATCTTATTCCTTAGTGGTGACACAACGCATCTTCATTTTGTGTTAAATGAAGGTAGCTATGGGCCACAGCATCCACTCACAATCAAGTGGATTGTGTGCACGAATGAGAAAATATAAATATTGAGAGTGTGTCGATGAGAGTTGCGTACCTTATAAGCAGAATCACCAAACGGTATTCGTTGAAGGTCATACAGGTTTACGCACTAACCTTAGCACATCCCGATGAGAAGGTGGGGGAAATGTCTGAGGATATATCTAGAGCCATGCACCCCTTTAAAACTCACTATATGGTGTTAATGGGAGACTTCAACGTAAAACTAGGCACAAGGGAGAACGGTGAGCTGAAGGTAGGGAAATTTGGAATAGGGCAATATAACCAAAGGGGCCAGCAGCTGGCCGACTTCATGCAGAAAGAGGGAATCTTTATGGTGAACTCTTTGTTCCAGAAGCGGCTTCACAGGAAGTGAACCTGGTCGAGCCCCGACGGTTCGAAAAAAATGAGATTGACTTCATTATGACGACCAGACGTTAACTGTTCAGTGATGTCTCAGTGATCGCGAGAGTGAAAACCAGCAACGATCACCGAATGGTGAGAGGCACACTGATCCTAAACGTTAAGTTGGAGAGGTCACGTCTAATGAAGTCAACGCTCCGTCCTCCTCGTGTTCTAATCCAAAGGCCCGAAACCTTTCGTGTTTATACAGTAGGGAAACTTCACCACGGCATTGGAAGACGTTTTCAAGCTTCTGGACTGGAAAGGATACGGTATTAACATCAACGGTGAGTACATCACTCAGCTTGGACTTGCCGACGATATAGTCCTTATGGTAGAATCGCTGGAAGACCTAAGCACTATGCTCAATGACATAAATAGTGCCTCCCAACGGATAGGTCTTAAGATAAACATGGACAAAACAAAGATCATGTTTAATGTCCATGTCACACCTATGCCGGTAGTTGTTGTGAGTACTAAGCTCGAAGTTGTTGACGAGTATCTTTACGTGGGACAAATAGTCCAACTAGGTAAATCCAAATCCCCCCCCCCCCGAACCGGTTCCCGCCTTGTCGTGACGGGGTGCTTAGTAGCCACGGCTTGGTTACCCGCGGTGAACAAAGAGGAACCTCTTGGCTGGCCCGTGGTGTAGGGCCGGCCCGAGGTGGCCACTCCGAGTGGGCTTGGCGAGCCCACTTCGGATGTGTGTCGGTGAGCTGCGGTGAGAGAGGTGTCGTCTCCCCCTATCGCTGCAGTCGAGGTGGAGCCGCGGAGGACGAGGAGTGTTGGTATGGCAATGCGCCATCCGCCCTATCCTCCGCGACTCTGACGGGGCCGCACCGTTGATGCGGTGGTGGTGGGGCCGCGGGGGGATAGGAGTGTCGGTATTGCGAGGTGCCGCTCTCCCTACCCTCCGCGGCCGAAACTTGGTTGGCGGTGGAGCCAGAGACCAGATCCATCGCTGGGGTCGGGGAAGCGGGTGCTACTAAGCGCTCGATTTTCCCGGCCCCATGGCCTCCGCGTATCGGACTCGGGGGGTCTGATACGCAGGTGGAGTTGGAGGCCGTGGAGGGGGGCATGCCTTGTATTCCTGGTGCGCCTTACCTGAGAAGGAGAGTGGGGAGGAGAGGTCCTCCCCCGAGAAGGGGTGAGGCCGCGGATGTGTGTGAAAGCGTTCCCGTGGCACTTCCAATATGCTGCGAAGGTGGAACACCATGGGGTTTTAGTCGGTGCGAGTCCGACATAACCCGTCCTTGCCCCCGCGAGGCGGGTATGCGTAGGCATTTCCCCATGTAAAAGTAAAGGTAAATCCAACTTCTTCTTCTTCGACCGAGAGGTCAATCGATGGATTCAACTCGGCTGGACAGCGTTCGGGTAATTACGACTCAATTTCTCGTCAGGTATACCTCAAAACCTGAAAACGAAATTGTACACCCAAGGCGTGTTGCCAGTGATGACCTATGGAACTGAGACGTGGTCCTTCACTGCTGGCTGGATGAGAAAGCTCAAGGTCAAGAAATGAGGATATGCGCAGTAGAACCATAATGACCGACATTGCCCAACGGATTAGTAAGCTGAAGTAGCAATGGGCCGGCCATATAGCTCGAAGAACCGACAACCGATGGGGAAAAATGGTTTTCGAGTGGCGGCCTCGTACCGGCGGACGAAGTGTAGGGCGTCCCCCCACTAGATGGAGTGACAACCTGGTAAGACAATCGTAAGGTAAGGAAATCGATGGATGCAGGTGGCTCAGGACTGTGCTTTGTGGCATTCGTTGGGGGAGGCCTGTGTTCAGCAGTGGACTTGTGAAGGGTTGTAATGATGATGATTACTTTTATATAATAATCAAACATTTTAATTGTTATAAATTAATTAAAAAAATAAAAATAATAAGAAATTATTAAATAATCGAAATAGAAGAATTTACCGAAGCATTGAGACATAAGACCGGCGTCAACCTTTGCACCCAAATTATTTACAGTTGGTTCTCTATCACCGAATCTGAAAAATCATTTATCATTATTAATTTTATTCGTGAGTACACACATTAAATATGAAAAATCAATGCATTTAAAATTAAAGTAAAGCTAAAAATAAACTTTAAAATAATGAGTTAAACATGTTTTATACAAAAGGACTGTTTAGTTTAAAGAAAACCATGCGATTATGCAGTAAGAATCTATTAATGTTGCTATGTATGTATGTATTAACAACAAATGTAATTATACTTCGCAGCCAAATGTGGCCATTGTCGGTGTCGAAAGCCAAAACCGGAGCCGTGCCAAAAGCGAACGAGCACCCAATTGGACTGGGCCCAAGCACGATTTTGATAAGGTCGCACCAATTCCTCCACCATGCACATCTGCCTGCAAAAAATATGAAATTGAATAACTATGCTGCAGCTATATTGGTAGTATAGTTGTAGTACGAATGAGTCGACTCGACCGGGGAAGGACCACGCTCGTAGAAATGAGGCATTCCATCTTAGTCCTCATGACTGACAGCGCATCTGCATTTTGATTCGCAAACGAGGATAGATGTAGATGTCTATGGGCCGCAGCAACCACTTACCATCAGGTGGACTGTGTGCCTGTTTGTCACCCTATCCTATAAAAAAAAAGCTTTTAATATATTAAAATATTGGTAAATCCAATTGGGCATACCTTAAGCGCATTAAAATAATTACGTATAACATGATTATACGGAATTATTAAAGTAGTTTAAATACATTTCGACAGCACTATCAGCTTCAACACCCTCGAAAACCATGAAAATGACACCCATGATGAAAAAATTGATACCTATTGCAGCCGCCATCTTGGATTTACATTTCGACAGCACTATCAGATTCGACACTCTTGAAAACTATGAAAATGACACCCGAGATGAAAAAATTGGTACCAACTTCAGCCGCCATCTTGGATTTACATTTCGACAGCACTATCGGATTCAACACCCTCGAAAACCATGAAAATGACACCCAAGATGAAAAACTTGATATCTATTGCAGCCGCCACCTTGGATTTACATTTCGACAGCACTATCGGCATCAGCACCCCCGAAAACCATGAAAATGACACCAATGATGAAAAAATTTATATCTATTGCAGCCGCCATCTTGGATTTACATTTCGACAGCACTATCGGCATCAGCACCCCCGAAAACCATGAAAATGACACCAATGATGAAAAAATTTATATCTATTGCAGCCGCCATCTTGGATTTACATTTCGATAGCACTATCGGCTTCAACACCCTCGAAACCCATGAAAATGACACCCATGATGAAAAAATTGATACCCATTGGAGCCGCCACCTTGGATTTACATTTCGACAACCCTATCGGTTTCAACTCCCTCGAAAACCATGAAAATGACACCCATGATGAAAAAATTGATACCTATTGCAGCCGCCATCTTGGATTTACATTTTGACAGCACTATCGGTTTCAACACCCTCGAAAACCATGAAAATGACACCCAAGATGAAAAAATTGATATATTTTGCAGCCGCCATCTTGGATTTACATTTTGACAGCACTATCGGCTTCAACACCCTCGAAAACCATGAAAATGACACCCATGATGAATAAATTGGTACCTAATTCAGCCGCCATCTTGGATTTAAATTTCGACAGCACTATCAGCTTCAACACCCTCGAAAACCATGAAAATGACACCCATGACAAAAAAAATTATACTACTTACTTTTAGTACGTACTACTATTATTTATTCTGTGCTTTTAAATATTGTAATAAAAAAATCTCTTGTTATTATTATAATCAAGTATTTAAGAAATTTGGTTATTCGAATATTGTGTATTTGTACAGCGATCTTTTTGAGCCGCTGAAAACAACCGAAACAACGTCCACTCACGACGGCGACTGAAGCCGAACCAGGGCATAGAATGATAGAATCTTAGTAATGCTTGAAAAACGCAATTATTATTATACTAAATTTAGATGAACCAAAAGAACGTTTAAAGTCTATCAAACGTATAGTTTTTAGATTTTGTCGTATTATAATGTACTAGATCCATCTGTTGGCACCAGATGTCGCCTCTGTATAGGACAGTTACTATACTCTTTGAGCCGAACTGAGCCGAACTAAACTTAATACAAAGGTACTCTGTGAACTAAACTACTCTGTGGCTGTAGATCCCCATTTACAGAAACAATTTATATACGAGGCAATCAAATCAACGAAAATTTCGCCATTTTGGAGCCGAAAAAAATTAATTATAGCTAAACAAAACAAAATTACACTGCAATTTACATTCAGTGGCTTCCCACATGATAGATGAAGAGATTAAAAAAGAAGAGATTAAAAAATAGATTGAGTTAAACAATTGATATTTTCAAAAGTTATAGTGTTTACAAGCCACAAGGACATGATAAATCCACACCATAAGCCACTAAAACCCTTTTTTTTATTTAAAAATAGCAATTAATCGATTTAAAAAAATTATTAATAAGTTCAAAAATCATTTATCTTTCTAACAATGTGCTTTTTATAACATTTATATGTATAATATGATTGCTAGATGCGATTTTATTCGATAAAATGTTGGAATTTTAATTTTTAGGCGATAGTAGAACATTACCTTGCGCTTTCGCTTAAGGTATGCAATATTAAATTAAATTACAGCCTTAATACGCCCCAACTACTGAGCGCAAACCTCACATTTAAACAAGATTTTGGAACAGCGAGTCCGCTGTGAAGTTTCTTATGATTCATTATTCATTAATTCATTACATCCCTTCACAAGTTCACTGCTGAACATGGACCTCCCCCAAGAAATATCACAAAGCACGGTCCTGAGCCATCTGCATCCATCTACTTCCTGCATGTCTTACCAGATCACTCGATCTAGTGAAGTCTTATGATTGACCGAAATTAAAATAACTGTAACTTGTGGCATGCGTGTCTTAGGCAATAGCATTAATAATATAGTTTTAAAAAAACTTGAACAACGCGCATAAATCATGATTTGTGATAATCATAATGAGAATACTCTGTAATAGTCATGACTTTATTAGATTGTCTTCAGTTCCTAATAAGTTAGCAAATTAGATTATTGTGACGTCTGGAAGTGGGTAAAAACTGAATTATAAAATTCCATTACATGCTTCGTAGAGCCCTGCTGCAGCTATGTTATGGTTGTAGCACGAATGGGTTGCGTCGACCGGGGAAGGACCACGCTCTCACTGAATACCAGCGTAAAATAGAAGCTTAATGCTGCTGTGTTTCGTATGATGAGTGTAGAGAACTGGAGACCCATTTTACTGGAAACGAGGCATTCCATCTTAGTCCACAGTGGTGGCAAAACGTTTGCGTTTTGATTCTTAATCGAGGATAAACGTGGATGCCCACGGGCCGCAGCATTCACTTGCCATCGGGTGGACTGTGTGCTCGTTTTTCATCCTTATTCTATAAAAAAAAGATAACGTTACTGACGAACGAGATCAAAGTTTTTGCACAATAATATCCCCAATGGCCGCTCTATAAAACTTTTAAACCTCTTTGCCAAAGGCCAATTAATGTACCATAAACTTAAGTTTACACAGCCTCAATAAATCAAGTACTGAAGTTAAACCTACATCAGTCTGCCCCAAAAAGCGGTTCTAAGCCTCTAATATCGATTAATTTTATAGGTTACATTTATTATTTTAACTTTGAACCGCCACAGAACTGAGTTAGCCGATACTTAAATTACTCGTAAACTTTTTTTACCTAGATGTTTTTTTTATTCTTTAATTTGTAACAAAGGTTATTCTGATGTGTACATTAATCAGACAGAGAAATTAAACAGAGCAATCAGGCTCAGTGGTGCAGTAGTTTAGCTTTGAAATGCGGCGCCAAGAGCCGCGGATTCAAATCCCGGACGGAACAAGCATTGTGCAATTAATACGTATAAACTGCCGCCACGATACAGGAGAAAATCGAAGTGTGGCCCCCCCAAGAAGATTATTAAAGGCATTAAAGATTTATTTAAAAGAAAATTTCTCGATTCTGCTAATGCTATCATTGAAATTGATGGTATCATTATGATAAGGATTTTTATACGTGGTAGAGCCATGCTGCATCTATATTACTAGTATAGTTATAGCACGAATTGGTCGGCTCGACCGGAGAAGGACCATACTCTCACAGAATACCAGCGTAAAATAGCAGCTTAATACTGCTGTGTTTCGTATGGTGAGTGTAGAGAACCGGAGACCCTTTTTACTGGAAAAGAGGCATTCCATCTTAGTCGTCACGGGTGACAACGCATCTGCATTTTGATTCACAAACGAGAATAAATGTAGATGTCTATGGGCCACAGCAACCACTTACCATCAGGTGGACTGTGTGCTCGTTTGTCACCCTATCCTATAAAAAAGGAGGAACTCCTCTCCAACCGCGAATTACTTTGATCTACCTTTTACGCTCGTGCGTTAAAAGCGAGTGAGCGCTTAGCCCATGAGCTACACGGTCATTATTTTACGGCTATTAATTTCATTTCATTTTCGCTGTTAATTTCACAGCAGTCTGGATTCGATCCCTGCCAGCACTAATTTTAAAAACTGATTTACCAAGTACTCGGCGGCAATAGGAAACATCGTGAGAAAACCGGCATGTCCGAGAAATAATTTCGAAGACATGTGAAGTTCTGCAATATGCATTGAGGCAGCGCAGCGGACATTTCCTTGCCTTATAACCTCCTCAGAAATGAGGAGGAGGCCTGTGAGCAGCAGTGGGATGTATATACGCTGTAATTCTAATTTAATTTTTACTTTTACGACCAGCCAACAGTGTTAATTCCGTAGACAGTAGGGATCACTGGCAACGCGCATTAGACGAAAAAATATAGAATGTACCTTACGTGGTAGAGCTACCTTGCAGCTATGTTATGGTTGTAGCATGTATGGGTTGGCTAGATCGGAGTAGTACGGCGTTCTCACAGAATACCAACGTAAAATAGCAGCTTAATGCTGCTGTGTTTCGTATGGTGAGTCTAGAGAACTGGATACCCTTTTTACTGGAAACGAGGCATTCCATCTTAGTCCTCAGGGGTGACAACATACCTACATTTTGATTCTTAATCGAAGATACCTATGGACCACAGTATTCGCTTACATTCAGGTAGACTGTGTGCTCGTTTGTCACCCTTATTCTATTAAAACATGTATTGTTATTTCACGAATATTGACAATCTGAGATACTAACTTTTTTTGGAACGAAGTTTTTTATCTTTATCGGGTAAGAATTTGACGGATGGGACTAGGCGAGAAAAAGTGTAAGATTTTTCCGTCACGACCCCTTCTGACGTAGAGTAGGTAACGTAGGCCTTGGCGGCTATAAGGAAGCGACATAGAATAATATCCATTTCCCTCGCACTTTTTCTTATCTTGTCATGATAGAAATATTATTTTATTTTAAATGACGCTTAATTTTAATAGGCGCTAGTAATTCAATTATTTGTATTTGTCAGTCAATAATATAATACGTTTATCAATAATAATACATTACGAAAGGAACTTAGTTCCACGACACACACGCATGTTTTTTTTTATATATAAGAGGGGCAAACTGCGTGCGGCGCACCTGATGGTGACTACCGCCGCCCATGAACAACTGCAACACCAGGGGAATTCTCTACCGTACTGGTAATTTCAGGTGCGTTGACGGTCTTTTTAAAAAGACTTGAAGGTCCCTAAGTCGTATCGGTCCAGAAAAATAATTAAGTCTAAGTTAGACTGTCTAACTCTTTGGCGAATTTCTGACTTAACTAAAGCATAAGAATATTCATAATTTCAGAATTATCATTAACCTTCCAACAACTTACTGTTTTATGGGCACTTTCTCTATCGCTCTCATGGTGGCTGGCTGCGTTGCAAATGACGCCAATGTTTGAACAAGCGATTCCCTCGTACTAGCCAGCACAATGCGTTGGTCCGCAAACTCCGCGCATAGAAAGGATGCGCATGATACCATCATCTCTTCCCATTCTGTCAAAAAAACAATCGTAATTTATTTCTTGTCATAGACTATTGTAATTCAAGTATCTGTTAAGCGTGTCAAGGCCGATGATTGGCAGCGAAAGTATCGGCTTTTTGCTCACCAACCCTTCTTCCCAGCATAGTGAACTTTCAAAAAAAAAAAGAAAGGGCAAATGTTTAATTTAAAATAATTATTATTTTAATTTAGAACAATCACTTATCACTAATTCAGAAGTGGACTTAAAAAGGTTATGATGTGTTCTTTTACAAACAATATAAATTTTTATAAAAAAAATAATTTTGACAAATGTTTAAATATACTGTTTGCGGCCGATTTTAGTTGTAGGTTGGTATATTTAAAAGAATATACTGCAATTAAATAGAATCAGGCGTTACTTGGCGTAAATCCATTATATTAAAGTTGCTAAAAATTATCTTGCGTACATTCGCTCGATAAAATTAAATTATGTGTCTTACCTAGTTGAAGAGCGCCTCCCGCCCTCCCTCAATTGCGTGCACTATCCCCGTCACCACTAATCCCAGCACCACTACTCCCAACACCACTACACTAGGAAAGGCACACCATTGACGACAATACGACACGTGTTTCGCCTCTACACGAGGCATCTTCAGGTGATGTAGACTCTAAGTGCCCTTCAAACTAGGTAACACACATCATTTTATTTTATCGAGCTGATGTACGCAAGGTAATTTTTACCAACTTTAATAGAATATACTGCTTTGTGGTTCTGGTGGTTGCAATTGCAACTGAGAATTATTTGGGACCGGGTTCGAATCCCGAGTCGGGTCGAAATCAATTACGAAACCAATTACTTCGTAGTAATTAGTTTCATTCTATGGAGAGTGATTTCTCACTCTTAAGAAAATATACTTGTGCTTTCGCATACACTTGTGCACTACGATCCTGTCTTGGACAGATGCACCGCCATGACCGAAATTCGATCTGAAGTACATTATGTTTACTTTAACTTATAGTTACTTACCTGTTACTTGATGTATGGGTACAGTCGGATGCATGTACAATCTCAAAGTGTTACAAAGTTCCAACATAGCATCCACGTGGTATTCGGGTACAAAGGCAAATAAAGATTCCGCAAATACAGACTGGCGGCCATCTAGAAGTGATTTTTCTTTCTTAAATCATCATATTTCTATGTTATGAACGTTAAATAAGTTAGTAAAGAACTATTTAACTGTAAATGATACCTCTGTATCGTTTATAATATTAAACTACCACATCATGTCATTTGATCATGCTGTACCTGCATTATGTAGTAAAACTTGTCAATACTTGTCACTACTACCAATTATTTTTCAAAGAGTAGCCCTAATTTTAGAATTAAGTTCAAATATATATATAATGATACAACGTTATTGCAGTTTTTGAAAATACGCGTTTGAAAATAAGGCTTCTAATTTCATTTGAAATTATCCCAAATTGAATATGATTTATGGGCAACACGTGGTAGAGCCATGCTGCTGCTATATTAATTATTTAGTTGCAGCACGAATGGGTCGGCTCGACCGGGAAAGGATCACGCTCTCACAGAATATCCGCATAAAATAGCAACTTAATTCTGCTATGTTTCGCATGGTGAGTGTAGAGAACCGGAGACCCTTTTTCGGAAAACAGGCATTCCATCGTAGTCCTCACGACTGACAGGGCATCTGCTTTTTGATTCGCAAACAAGGATGGATGTAGATGTCATGGGCCACAGCAACCACTTACCATCAGGTGGACTGTGTGCTCGCTTGTCACCTTTATCCTATAAAAAAACAACGTTTTCGCTAACCAATCGACCCTTACGAATGCGCATGCACGCGCAGAAAAATCAGGTAAAATAATGCAAAACCACGCATTTTTAATTTAAAAGATGGGACAGAAAATTTGAGAATATTTTAATTCATTTTTCTTCACCATTTGCTTCTATTACTTATTCTGAACCTTCTCTGCACATATAGCCAGTTATTTCAAAAGAACCCTGTATAAAACATTTATAAATATTTTCAAATGGGATAGGATGTTTATACAACTGCAAGAAACTACGTCATTTAATAAAGTTAAACAATACCTGAATTTTTTTTTTATAGGATAAGGATGACAAACGAGCACACAGTCCACCTGATGGTTAGTGGTTGCTGCGGCCCATAGACATCTACATCTATCCTCTATTACAAATCAAAATGTAGATGCGTTGTCACCCGTGAGGACGAAGATGGAATGCCTCATTTCCAGTAAAAAGGACCTCCGGCCACCTGCACTCACCAAGCGAAATGCAGAGGTAAACCTCTACTTCACGCTGGTATTCTGTGAGGTCGTGGTACCACCCCGGTTCGAGCCGGCCCATCCGTGTGACAGCAAAAGCTGCCGCGTGGCTCTACCACTGAATTTCTATAATAATGATCATTTTGACGGTTCGCGAAAGTAGTTCAATTGTATTAAGTGCCTGATCTATTTTTATTTCCTCCTATTGATATAACTAAATTATGAATAGTTTCCAAGTTGATTGAGTATCAGTATCACGCAATCTATCGTCTAGTCTAGTCTAACTTTCAATATTTTGTGCGATATTCCTAAATAAGTCTTGCACTTGCACACAAGTTCTGCAAGCAGCAAAAAGGACACAAAATATCATCAAAGCGGCTAACAAACCATGTCAGCAGTCACTGGCACATTCTTCGGCCATAGCATCATCCCAACGCTTGTCGTCATAAAGTTAGTGTTGTTCTCGGCAAGCATCTCGGTAAGTGGGGTTATTCGAGGCGTCGTTCCCGTTAGGCGTTCGCAGATTTGCAAAAGAAGTAGGTCCCCGCAATGTACATTGATAGCGCGAGTAGAAATATTTGGTATTGTTTTAACGAACCTCTATACTCTTACGATAACGTGTTCTTTAAATGTGCCGGACTCGCCATCGTTTATCGTAAGTATAGTATGACGTATATATGATACTTACTTACTTATCATCACGCACAATCCCTGACGGGGTAGCCAGAGAGAACAGATCGCCAAGTGTCACGATCCTTACATACCTCTTCGCTTCTTTCAGATTCATTATCTTCTTCATACATGCACGTCTAGGTATCCGAGTACTCTTGACCCTCCCCTCTTCGAGCAGTTTGCTCACATGGTCTTCGAAAGTTAGTCTCGGTCTACATCGACACCTTTTAATATTAACTTTCGCGCTTTATATTTTCTTCACCATTCGGTCTTCACTCATTCGCTCAACGTGCCCAAACAATCGAAGCACGCCCTTATCAATTTTTGTGATAAGGTCATCTTTCAAACCTGCCATATTGCGAATCTCTTCTCATCTAATCTCTTCGTTTCGTATATATGATAATATAGTATAACAAATGCACGCATATGTAGAGATATTCTTCTGTCTCATCATCGTCGTTATCTTGGCTAGAATGCAGTATCAGCGACACACGAGCAAACACAATTAGACCTATCATATTTCCCCATTCATTCCCATCATTCGATCCCAGGGCCTAACAAAATAAAATGTTGTCTAATTAGCCTCATAAAATATGAAATTTACTCACGTGCATTTGACATAATAATTTGAGCATTTGATCCTTGAAGAGGCGTCGCCGCTCTGGACGTTGGACTTTGCGGGCTGCAAAAATTTAAATATGAAATCCTCTTTGATGATTTTAACAAGAGGTATCTTAATATTATACAGTGAAATGTGTTAATCTATTCTAATAAATTTAGTCACCTATGCCTGATTGGAACTTAACAATTGATAGCTGTAATTATTTGCTGTAAGTATCGTATAGTTTGCGAGGAGTAATCGAAACGTTAACGCGTGCTAAATCTATAATTGATAGTACCTATATTATGTAAAAAATAAGTCAATATCGATGATGTAGGGGACAAAGATCAACACAAGAAAATATGTTATCTATTTTCTATCTATGAAATTAATTCTTACATCAGATGTAACAGGGCAAAGCTACTCCCATTATAGGAAGCATCTAGTTCGATTTTTACAAATTGCCACAACTTCCTTTTTTTTAAATTTCCCTTAGCTGCCTTTTATAAAACTTACAGGACTAAAATATGGTGATGAAATAACAATGCGCGTTGTTTCGCCACTATATTAATACTTTCAGCGAGCAACTCTTGTGTGTATATGTATTATATATAATTGGTTTCTTTTGGAAACGGCTCTAACGACTTGGATGAAAATTTTATGAAGCTAATTTTATACTTTCCATTTCATCTAGTAAGGTTTCATCTCGAAGAAAATTATATTTTCGATATAATTAATTGAACTAGGTAAGACACGTCATTTTATTTTATTACTTGGATCTTATCTTATTATTTTTTAATATCTCTAATTATATTTTCTTTTTTATCGATGATCAAAGCTCATGCCCCCAGATTCTATAAATTTTCTCAAATAAAATTTATTATTTCTTCTTTAGTGTGACTGACAGTGACTGGCCGTCCGCTTCTAACGATCGCCGAATGCATGCTAACCGGACGTCAGAAATGTGTTTTGTCAGATATGTGTTTTTTCAGAATTTCGGGATGCGCGGTATAAAATATATTTATTTATTTGTCCTTTATTGCAAACACCTTCAACTAAGGGTTAGAAAGGGAACTATAGAATAAGAGTGAATAACGGGCACAAATTGAAATTTCATTTCAGCATCCACTTACCGTCAGGTGGACCTGATAGTAAGTGGATGCTGTGGCACATAGACATCTACATCTATCCTAGATTAAGAATCAAAATACAGATGCGTTGTCGCCCTAGAGAACTGAGATGGAATGCCTAATTTCCAGTAAAAAGGGTCTACGGTTCTCTCCCCATACGAAGTTTTTATCAGCTTTAAGCTGCCATTTCACGCTGGTATTCTGTGAGAGCGTGGTCCTTCCCGGTACAAGCCGACCCATTCGTGCTGCCACTATAATATAACTGCAGCATGGCTCTACCACGTATAAAACTTAATGCCCTATGGCATTCTCTACCAGTTTACATGCCTATGGATAATGTGCGGGACGCTCGCTGCGCGTTAGATATTTTCTGACGAAAAAGTCTTACAATATGGCGGTAAGCTTTTTTTTAAATAAACACAAATCACATTTTATATTTTGTGGACACCCATCACGCTGGACAGGAAGGTTGGTGCTCCAGTGCAGAGCAGAGCAGAAATGTTACTCCCCATAACCAGTCTGTTAAACTTGTGTTCTACTTTTTAGGTGGGTTCCATCAGGCAGCCCCAAAAAAAACCGTCCAAACGCAAGTGCAGTAGATGAGGGTGGTACTTGACGAGAAAGTAGTATATATAACCACCTTAAACTCTTATGTTTAAGGTAAAATAGACTTCTAGTTTTAATTTTATTATTTGTTTCAATTGCCACACTTATCAGTGTGAGACTATCGCATTTTAGATACTGTAGCAGATACTTTTTTTAGAAAATGGTCCATATAACCCTCCGACTTTTTCCTTAGTCGACTCTAGGACATCTACGTGATTATCGTAATATAGTAAATTATTAGTGTTCTGTGCTTCCATTTCGATCTACTTCTATTTCGAAATCTGCATGCTCACCTCGCCTGCCCAGTGTGATGTTAAAGTCCATTTTCTAGCCTATGTACGTCCCACTGCTGGGTACAAATCTCCTTCCTTTTTTAAGAGGGTTATGGAGCGGAGTATTGGTGGATCTCACATGTCCTCGAAATATTTTATTAAACGACCACTCATACCGCCGACCACGTATTAAATCACACGTATAAATGTAGCCGAATAAGCCGATGACCATGACAATGACGATGACGATGACCATTTACATTTCATAGCCTTATTTGTACCGCACGCTCGTATCCTCAAAATTAAATTTCATTTTAACTATAAAAACGTTTAAGCCGGTGTTATCTTGTCACCTTTGGTCAGAGCTGGATGTGTATTCCAATTGTAGTGACGCATAGCTTCCAGTGCCAAGAAGAGAGCTCTTATCCGGTAGAATTTCTTTACTGGCAACCTAATATTGAATTATATTTTTTGATTAATTGTCACATCCTTTAGCTAAAAAGAATACATTCAAGCGCTGTAATATTTACAATATATTTTAATACAATATACAATATAAATTTAGTAACAAATTTCTTCGCAAAATATGACATTGCGAAATTACTGTAAGTTGTTGATAACTACTTAAGTTAGCAGACACTTAACGACGATAGTATTTTATTCTATTCATAAGGCATACAGTGAACTTATTCAATAACATCTTAAATATCAGAATAGTTTCTTAAGCAAGTGTAGTGACTTTTTACTAGTAAATACAGCACGCACTATAACAATAACTTAAGTAGGTTTTACTTTGAGTATAATAAACATTGATTTATATGTTACACATAACTCAATGATAATAAAGTTAACAATTTTAAGGTGAAAGCTCCAGGGTAGCCCGCGAAATTCAAATTTTCTTACGTTTTTAGCAATTTGTAGGTCAGTGTCAGGTTGTATGTTTAATAAAATATAATTCGCGACTGTGACGAGTATGTATTTACAGAGTTATAATCATTAGAGTCTATACAACCCCCTAAGTTCGTATAATCCTATTGTATGGCTATTTCCAGAAAAACTCATTCAAAGGAATTATATGAACTTGGAGGGTTGTATTGGTCATTTTAATGATAATAATTCTGTAAACACATACTCGTTACGGTCGCGTATCATATTTTGTTAAACGCTCAACCTGACCTTGACCTGCAAAGTCCAGAAAACGTAAGAAAATTTTGAATTTCGCGGGCCACTCTGGAGCTTTCACCTTAAAAGACACTCCACTACGGAAACAATATCCTGAAGTTTGTACAACACAATTGAAGTTTTTATTTTATCTTTTCTATTAATTGTTAACGTGCATACGCATTACATATTTGATAAAAATACATTTTTAAGTTTGCATAATATGCTGCTGAGTGATAAAATCACTCAAACAAAGTTTGCTCTAAAATTGTCGGAGTGTAAATATGTTCATTATGTTTTTGAAAAGTTTGGAAGGAACTATGTATGTATAAACTAACATTATTCTTCAAAGTACTAAGGCACAAAGGATCCTGCTAGGTATAAAATGAACTCTATTAATAAAAATGTCCTCCAGACCGAATTTCGGTCACGGCGGCCAGTCTCAACGGAGACCAGCCGTTTGCGTAGGCCTGAATTATAGTGTCCAAAAGTATGCGCAAGCACAAATTAATATACTGTCTATTTCCTCACTCTCAAATACCGATGGGACGCTAATCCGACACGGACAACGGAGAGAGATCAGGCGCTTTGCGTGCTTTCCGAGGCAGAGGGGTGAAACACCGCCATCTTCCTCTCTCCGGAATGCTTATAAGAATTTCATGACAGAAAAACCAATTAATGATTTTGGCTCGACCCGCGATTCGAACCCGGACCTTATGAGCGGCAACTGCGTTTACAACCACTAGACCAACAAAATAATCAACCCTATATAACTAATATGAAATTATATATTTTTTAGGATCAGAAACCCAATGAGGAGTAATGTGGATGTAGGAGTAGAGAATACTTTAGATATCAGGAACGATCATACATTTCACCTTACTTTCATTAAATATCGATACAATTTTTTATAGGATAGGGTGACAAACGAGCACACAGTCCACCTGATGGTAAGTGGATGATGTGGTTCATATATGCGTTGTCAATTGGAATGCCTCGTTTTCAGTAAAATGGGTCTCCAGTTCTCTACATATTGTCCCGTAGATGTTACAGCATCATCTTCCTAATAAAAGCTCAAAACAATAAAAAACCTGCGTGTGCAAACCCACCTGCCATGCGTGGCAACTATGGCAAAATCCCCACCCTAAAAGGCAATTTATGGAAGGTGTTCAGCAGTGAACTATTATAGGCTGTGATGGATGGATGAATGAAAAGAATAATTTGCAGCTTTTTGCATTGAAATGGGTACTGTTGATATGATAAATTACTTTTGTGCTTTAAAAGTGTAGATATCCGAAATTGTAATAATGAATCGTCTTTCGAGTGAAATAAAGGTAAGTAAATATAACAATGTCTTACTTCAATGTGATTTGCGTAATCGGGATCAGACGACAGACGCAGGGAGTGGAGAGTGCCAGCAAAATGCTTCGCCAGTTCTTGTTGCCGTTGTTTAGTCCAAATGGCCCCAATCACCCAAGCCATTTGCAATGCGCCCGATTCTAATTTCTCCTAGTCAATATATGTAATAATAATATAATTTTTTCAGATTCAGTGATTGAATTTGAAAATATTTGAACATTTACATAATCACACAAAATGTAAATGATTAATAGATAAATACCTACCTCATAGACAGATTTAGATCTCTCCAGCTCCTTAATTATTCTTTCCAAAACTTGCTTTGTTACTTTTTCTTCTTCCGTTAATTCTTTCCTCGCATCTACGAGTAAGTGTATTTAAACATTAAATCTCTTTTACAAACGACCACACAGTCCACCTGATGGTAAGTGGTTGCTGTGGCCCATAGACATCTACATCTATCCCCGATTACAAATCAAAATGCAGATGCGACATGAATAAAATTTTGTCTATCTGTCTGTTTGTTCCGGCTGATATTCGAAATGGCTGAACCGATTTGGACGAAATTTTAGTGGATGATAGCTGATATTATAAGGAGTAACTTAGGCTACTTTTATTTTAGAAAAATAATTAGGGGTCCGCGTAGGAAAAATTAAAACCCATAAAATCCAATGGTAATAAATTACACGCGGGCGAAGTCGCGGGGAACAGCTAGTCTTTATATAATTCTTCTGTAGATGTTTTTGTCACTGAACTGCTCCTAAGCGGTTGGACCCATTTTGATGAAATTTTGTGTGTGTATTTGAGTGGTTGCCTGGATGGCTTAGATGCATAATTTGACCCGTTAGGTTGCGCTATTGTCGAGATTCACAAATCACTCGCGAAATTGAATAACAAACAAAATCCAAGGTGCTCTGGAGAAGGAGATACATCCAATGCCGTGTTTGGAAATAGCATGATAATTTTAAGATTTACTTCGATCTTTGTGTCATGAATTTTATAACTAATACGTTGATATTCATATTGACTCTTACAACGTTCTCGTGATGAAATATGAATAACGAAGCAAGAAACAGCCAAGGCGTTCTGAAATAATTACTACATGTTTTGTTCGACCATTTATTCTTGGATTTTTATTATCATATTTACAACACGAAAACCAAAAATTTAAATTCTTGTATAGCTTGTTTTTCGGGCCTGATTGTGATGTTAATTTTTCATGTCTGATTTGTATATCTAATACGGTTGGGTTTGGAAGGGCCGTGGGAAGGTTATATGTTTACACACGTATTTGTGGTGATATGTCCTACTCTGTTGATATCTTTCGAAAGTGTAGAGAAATTTTCACCTCAGTTACAATCGAGCAAGTGAATATCAAAGTCTTACTAGTCAATTTCAACCGTCGCAACATTTTCGAAATAACCAGACCTAATTTCTGCCACGGCGGCCTTTCTTGGCGGAGACTAGTCATCTACGCAGGACAGGATTACTATGCACTAGTGTGTGTGTGCAAGCACAGGTGCACTTTCTATTCACACACTATTATATGTATACACGACCAGTGAATAACTGGAGAGGGCTAATGGCTTTACGTGCTTTCGAGGCATGGTGTGAAACACCGCCAACTTCCTGACTCCGGACTGTTACTGAGAATTTCTTGATATAGGTATGATATATAATATATATATATGATATATAATAGGCAGGCTATGATATACATAGGCAAGGCAGTCAATAGTCCAAAATATATTGGAGTCCTTATGTGTTAGTTAGTTAAGACACTATCAACATCAACAAGTATTTTAATAATAAAATAAATACATTACTCCCATACCCATTCCCGCCTGCAATTCCAAGGAAACAGTGGCTAAACGTTGTTCGATATCATGTAGGCAGTCAGCCAAATCGAGTTGACTATCTCTGAGTTCACATAACTAGAAAATAAATTATTATTCGTATAACAAATCTAAATCAATCAAAGTAAACTAAACTCAACGTTATTATATAGATTTATATAGCTCAAAGAATGATCCATCGACTTCCGCCGTCACCTCTGAAATTACCTATTATTCGAAATTTTCTATTTTTATTACTTTTCAAGGGTAACAAACGAGCACACAGTTTACTTGGTGACAAGTGGATGCTTTGACGCATAGAGATCACAGTTAAGAATTAAAATGCAGATGCGTTGTCATGCCTGAGGACTAAAATGGAATGCCACATTTCTAGACAGACGGGTCTATGGTTCTCTACACTCACCGTACGAAACACAGCAGCATTGAGCTGCTATTTCACGCTGTTAATCTGTGAGAGCTTGGTCCTTCCCCGGTTGAACCGATCCATTCGTGTGACAACTATAATATAACTGCAACATGGCTCTACCACGAATAAAATCATAATTGAAATATATAAAATATATTGTATAAAAGTTACCAAAGTCACTTGTATCACCCTCAAACTAAAAACTAAGATTAAATTAAAATATTTCGTTCATTGTCTGTTAGTTTTTAAAATAATTTTAAAAAGTATGATATTATATTGAAAATACTTACTTTTTCTGCATGTTTAATAGCAGCACCATGGTACAGCGCCAGAACACCATCGAGCAATCTCAGGAATGCTAATCTAATGTCGATAGCCCCAGCGCCTGGCATCAAGGACCTAGCGCCTTTTAAAGCTAACGCCGTCTCGCCCGTGGTTCTAGAATAGTTTTTACATTAAGTAGTCTGACTTTCTTTGAATTGTTGAAGAAATAAACACCAAGTTCCTTTTTGAAGTTAGGGAGAAAGGGTTAAAAACCAAACGGTTACTATTGCGACGAAAATTATCCAGTACCTTCATCTACTTAACCTCTGGATCTTATATCTTGGTTATTGAACATAATATTATGAAAACAGTTTTGTACTTTCTAGGCAGTCCGCAGTAGCTCATCTGTAATATCTGTAATAATGAAATAACTATTATGACATAAATACCTGTTTGGTATTAGTGGCATCGCAGCATGCATAAATCTAGCCATTGATGATATCACTTGCGGCAGTGTTGCCAGACCTGGTGATCCAGCCGCCATCTCACTTACACCTGTAAGCAACGATTACCTAATATTCATTTGAAATATTTAATTTTTTTATAGAAATTAATCTATAATTAATGCTTATTAGAATAAATACTTTTTCCTTTGAAGACCATAAATGACATTTCAGTGGGTAGCGAGATATTTTACACGTGCCAAGTACAAAAATTTCAGTATATAAAAACATATTTCACCACAATTTAATTGTAAAATTATAGGATGTCTAAGCAAACCGCTAAAAGCAAAGTCAAGCTTTGCTATATGCAACTTCGTTAAACCTTTTCTGCCGACTTCCAAAAAGGAGACGGTACTCAATCAAATGTTTATTTGTTTAAATTTTTCTCTGAGTTTAATTTTTAATTTTAATTATATTGAGTAGTTAGTATTGGCCCTTTTTACTGGAAATGAGGCATTCAATCCTAGTCCTCACGGGTGAAAACGCATCTGCATTTTGATCGGTAACAGAGGATAGATGTAGATGTCTATGGGCCGCAGCAACCACTTACCATCAGGTGGACTGTGTGCTCGTTCTTCACCCTTATCCAAAAAAAAAAAGTTAAGGAAATAGCTGTTGCCTTTTACATTTCCCTCTCACAGGGCGAAAATGTTCTGTTAATGATATGCTAATTCTATAAAACGTTATTTCGTGTCTGCTTCAAGAATACAAAATCGTATACCAGCATCGATCCCTCCGGCTCGGTTGTAATTCGGCTCGAAACTTTGTATGAACGGATTATCCTCTCCTAAGACGTCGACGAGGTCATGTCTGCAAACAATAGATATCAAAATCACTGTATTACTAACGCTGTTTCATTCATTTTGTGAAATTCATCGGACATTTTGATTGATATCATAACCTAAAAGCTTTAATTTATATAATATGTAATACTAAATTAGAGTAGAGTTGTGTGATATCAGTTTTACTTCAAATTCATTCCAGACTTTTAACAATGTTGATATAAAATTTATTAATAATCCACAGCGCCACCTATCGGGTCCAGATTTTATAATTTTCTTTTTTGAGGTTAAACCAACAATATCGTGAAAATGAGTCTTTGTGATCCATTAACATAGTATGTGTTTACAATTAGACTAAGGCGCCACCTATCGTATCCTGGCATAACTATGAACCATTGTCTCGACAAATCAAATTCATTGTGTGAATATGATCTCATTTGGTCAAGTTGTTAAGAACTTATACGATCACCAACAGACACAAACGATTATACATTTAAATGCAGATATTTAGTAAACATTTAGAAAAAAATAGAATATACTAAGTAGTGAACTCTTTTTCAGCCGTGAAGTCTAGTTCTGATGTGATCTGGTATAAATAGAGAGCCAGTATGTTTACAGGCTAAGTGGCATTTCACCTTGGTCCTTTTAGCGACCACGCATCTGTGGCCTGCCATTTTTTTATAGGATACGGGTGACAAACCGTGTAGTGGCGGTCAAGAATATCCACTACCCCATATCCTCCCGTGGGTGTCGTAAAAGGCGACAAAGGGAAACAGGCAGGAGATGGGCAGCAGCATCTTCCTGATAACAACAAACTTACAATAATTAACTGCGGTTGGCAACCCGCTCGCCAAGCGTGGCAACTATGGCAAATACCCCCCCCCCCCCCTATGATGAGAGTAACAAAGAGACGGCCCCCAGTCCCCGGCAGCCCCGCTATTCCTGGCTACGGTGGCGACCATGGTAACGGCGGGGCAGAGGGTGCTAAGAATCTCCGGTGGAGGTTCGGTTGCCACCTTAGACGACTCGACCTGGCAACGTACAACGCACGCACCCTGAGGACTGACGAGAAGATCGTGGAGCTGGAAGAAAAGATAGACAAGTTGAGCTGGCATATTATAGAATTATCCGAAGTCCGAAGAGAGGGGGAGGACACGGTAATCCTCGAATCCGGCAAATTGCTCTATCACTGGGAGGGCGACCATCTGTCCCAAGGAGATGTCGGATTTATCGTCCACAAGTCTCTCATTAAAAACGTTGTAAAGATCGGGAGTGTGTCGACGAGGGTTGCGTACCTTATACTCAGAATTACCAAACGGTATTCGCTGAAGGTCATACAGGTTTACGCACCAAACTCGGCACACCCCAATGAGGAGGTGGCGGAAATGTATGAGGATATCTCTAGAGCAATTCATTCCTCCAAAACCCAGTATACGGTGTCAATGGGAGACTTCAATGAAAAACTAGGCACAAGAGAGAACGGTGAGCTGAAAGTAGGGAAATTTGGAATAGGGCAACGGAACCCAAGGGGCCAGCAGCTGGCCGACTTCATGGAGAAAGAGGGACTCTTTATGATGAACTCTTTCTTCCAGAAGCGGCCCCACAGGAAGTGGACCTACTCGAGCCCCGACGGATCGACAAAAAATGAGATTGACTTCATTATGACGACCAGACCACCAAATGGTTAGAGGCACACTGAACCTAAACGTTAATTTGGAGAGGTCGCGTCTAATGAAGTCAACGCTCCGTCCCCCTCGTGCTCTGTTCCAAAGTCCCGAAACCTTTCAGCTCGAGTTACAAAACCTTTTTCAGTACCTAGAAGACTGCAACGAAGTGGACGATATGAATGACAAGCTCGTGGAAACTGTCCATGCGGTCGGAGCTAAGTTCTGCAAGACCCGCCGCAGAAGAACACAAAAACTCTCCGATCACACTCTTAATCTCATAGCTGTTAGACGGGAGATGAAACTACATTCTTCAACAGACTTGACAGCATACAGGCAACTGAACAGACAGATCTCCAAATGCATGCGGCGGGACTTACGCAACTTCAATACAGCTCGTATTGAAGAAGCGATCGAGCGGAACCAAGGCTCCAAAGTCTTTGCCAGAGATCTGTCTGCCAGAAAGAGCCAACTGTCAAAGCTGAAGACAGAATGTGGCAGCATCGTTTCCGGGACACCTGAGATTTTGAGTGAGATTGAGAGGTTCTATGGGCAGCTGTACACGTCATCGTTGGAGCCACACGCAAGTGTGAGTAACGATCCAAGAGCGAGTCTCATCCGACACTACTCCGAAGATATCCCGAACGTCAGTCTGAGCGAGATTAGAATGGCTCTCCAGCACCTTAAAAATGTAAGGCCCCAGGCGAGGATGGAATTACAGCGGAGCTTCTGAAAGCGGGTGGCAGACCGGTACTTGAAGACCTTCAGAAGCTATTTAATTCCGTCCTCCATGGTGGCATTACACCAGAGGCATGGAGCAGAAGTGCGGTGGTCTTGTTCTTTAAGAAAGGTGACAACGCTCTCTTGAAGAACTACAGACCGATTTCCCTTCTGAGCCGCGTCTACGTGCTGTTTTCGAGAGTCATTACGAATCGTCTCGCGCGCAGACTTGATGACTTCCAGCCTCCCGAACAAGCCGGTTTCCGACAGGGCTTTAGCACCATAGACCACATACATACCCTTCGGCAAATTGTACAGAAGTTCGAAGAGTACAATTTGCCACTATGTCTGGCGTATGTGGACTATGAGAAAGCCTTTGATTCCGTCGAAATTTGGGCAGTGCTGCAGTCCCTTCAGCGGTGCCAAGTTGACTGTCGGTATATCGAAGTGCTGAAGTGTTTGTACAGTAGAGCTACGATGGCTATCCGAGTACAGAACCAGAGTACGAAACCTATCCAATTGCAGAGAGGTGTAAGACAGGGTGACGTTATATCCCCAAAACTCTTCACCGCTGCATTGGAAGACGTTTTCAAGCTTCTGGACTGGAAAGGATCCACATCATGGATCGGTATCAACATCAATGGCGAGTACATCACTCACCTTCGATTTGCCGACGATATAGTCCTTATGGCAGAATCGCTGGAGGAACTAAGCACTATGCTCACTGACCTCAATAGTGTCTCCCAACGGATAGGTCTTAAGATGAACATGGACAAAACAAAGATTATGTTTATTGTCCATGTTACACCTATGCCGGTAGTTGTTGGGAGCACTAAGCTCGAAGTTGTTGACGAGTTTGTTTACCTGGGACAAACAGTCCGACTAGGTAAGTCCAACTTCGACCGAGAGGACAATCGACGGATTCAACTCGGTTGGGCAGCGTTCGGGAAGTTACGACACATCTTCTCTTCAGACATACCTCAAAACCTTAAAACGAAATTGTACAACCAGTGCGTGTTGCCAGTCATGACTTACGGAACTGAGACGTGGTCCTTCACAGCTGGCTGTATGAGGAAGCTCAAGGTCGCTCAGCGAGCTATGGAGAGGTCTATGCTCTAATTTTCTCTGCGTGGTAAACTTAGAAATGAGGATATCCGCAGTAGAACTAGGGCCGGCCATATAGCTCGAAGAACCGACAACCGATGGGGAAGAAAGGTTCTCGAGTGGCAGCCTCGTACCGGTAGGCGAAGTGTAGGGCGACCCCCCACGAGATGGAGTGACGACCTGGTAAGACATGCAGGAAGTCGATGGATGCAGGTGGCTCAGGGCCGTGCTTTGTGGCATTCCCTGGGGGAGGTCTATGTTCAGCAGTGGACTCATGAAAGTCTGTAATGATGATGATGGGTGACAAACGAGCACACAGTCCACATGATGGTAAATGGTTGCAGTGATATCCTCGAAAATGCAGATGCGTTGTCACCCATGAGGACTAAGATGGAATGCCTCGTTTCCAGTAAAAAGGGTCTCCGGTTCTCTACACTCACCATACGAAACACAGCAGTGTTAAGCTGCTATTTTACGCTGGTATTCTGTGAGAGCGTGGTCCTTCCCCGGTCGAGCCGACTCATTCGTGCTACAACTATACTACTAATATAGCTGCAGCTTGGCTCTAATACGTAAAAACTTGAAATCAGTTGCATTTTTATTGCTTATTTTTCGCTCTAATATTAACAACTATTATATATATAATACTTTTATTTAATTTTAATAATATGAGACCAATGAATAAAACATCAAAAGCTTTTACTATTAATATAAACGAAAAAAAAATAGAAACGAAAGTTTGATATTACGAGTAAATAACTAATTTGAAACTCTCGAAGCAAAAAATAACTTGAAAAATAGATGTAATCATTTTTTTTGTGACATTGGCTATATGATCATAGCTCAATCGTAACCTGTGTATGATTTTTGAGTCTAATAAAGTATTAAAGTATTAATAATACAAAAACAAGATTCAAGGAGAGTAAAGAGTATGAATAATGGATGACAAAAATATCTAATTCATGTCTTTTTGACCGAATTTGTGCATAGAATTGTAGTGCACGAGAGTAGTATACAAGTGTACTATTTTCTCACTCTCATATACCCATGAAACGGAAATGCGACACAACCGGGGAGAAATCACTCGTAAGACCTTACATGCTTTCCGAGGCACGAAGGTAAAACAACTTTGAATTCGAGCTGCTACTGATAATTTCTTGACAGACAAACCCATCAGCAGTCGCGCTTAAGGTCACTAGACCAATGAGGTAGAGGAGTAGGGACAACAATAATATTGACAAAACACACAAACGATATTCTATTTACACTATCATCCCGTTAGCGATTGGTATAAAGATAAAAAAGATTATACGAACAGTAAAACATGTAACCAGTCGTGTGGTTACGGCAAAAGAAAATCTGTCTCCACATTTCAATCAATGCGTGTCGTAAGAGGCGATTATGGGATAAAGTAGAGAGATCTTATGGCTCTCGAAATAGCTTAATGTAAAATACACAGATCGGCGGCAGGCACGCTGCCACCCAAAGGTGCGATACGTCTGGTACTGTGATAGTCAATCCGCCAGCGGAGCGTGACGATTAATGCATTTATTTCCTAAAACAGGCCACGCCCATCTTCCGTTACCGTTATAGCCTTCCCATAGACTACCTCGTAGGAGGAGTATTGCTATAAGTTGCTACGCTTGGCTGGTGGTTGGTAACAGTAGTTTTTTTTAGTTGTTCTTAGGAAGATGCTGCTGTCCATCTCCTAGTTTGTTTCCCTCATCGCCTCTCACGACACCCACGAGACGATATGGGGTAGTGGATATTCTTTCACCACCACCACAAGCCACAAGGTCAGGCCTATTTTTAAGCATTTTATTTTTAAGTTTATCTTTCCAAAAAACAAAGACAGTAGTGAAAAGTTAAAAATATTTTATGTTTACTTTTGTACCTGAGAGTTCTCACCAAGAAAGGTAGGACACCACCAAGTCTGTCAACATTATAAAAGTCCAGTTCGCCATCAATAAACGTTTTTGGTGGTAAATGTGGTGGTGCATTCCTAAGAAAGTTATAGCAATGAATAAACATATAAATCAATGTAAAATAATAACAATATAATATACACTAATCATTTTTAACAGTGGTAGAGCCACGCGACAGCTTTTGCTGTCGTCGCACGGATGGGCCGGCTCGAACCGGGGTGGTTTTTTCTTTTTTTTTATATGATAAGGGTGACAAACGAGCACACAGTCCACCTGATGGTAAGTGGTTGCTGCGGCCCATAGACATCTACATCTATCCTCTATTACAAATCAAAATGTAGATGCGTTGTCACCCGTGAGGACTAAGATGGAATGCCTCATTTCCAGTAAAAAGGGCCTCCGGCCACCTGCACTCACCAAGCGAAACGCAGAGGTAAATCTCTACTTCACGCTGGTTTTCTGTGAGGTCGTGGTACCACCCCGGTTCGAGCCGGCCCATCCGTGCGACAGCAAAAGCTGCCGCGTGGTCCTCACAAAAAACCAGCGTGAAGTAGATATTTACCTCTGCGTTTCGCTTGGTGAGTGCAGGTAGCCGGAGGCCCTTTTTACTGGAAATGAGGCATTCCATCTTAGTCCTCACGGGTGACAACGCATCTACATTTTGATTTGTAATAGAGGATAGATGTAGATGTCTATGGGCCGCAGCAACCACTTACCATCAGGTGGACTGTGTGCTCGTTTGTCACCCTTATCCTATAAAAAAAAAACAATGTAATCATAGGTACAATTTTATATTCAACAATAATAATCTCCAATATTGAAAAAAAATACAAAATTAAAAAATCTTTAACAAAAAAAAACTAATAACTTAAATTATTATACAGCCCTAGTCCTCCTAGTATCGTGCCAAAAAAATTCCATTTATTTTCTCAGTATGATGTAGTACTCTAGTACTTTGTGTTTTTGGGAAAATGTTGGTTCTGGGATTTAAACACAGAACCTCCAAGCTAGTGGTCCAATACTGTTACTACTAACTAGTTCGTTCATTGAACTATGAATTTAAAAAGAAAATTAAATTTAAAACATTATAGCATACATTTGCAGATACGTACACATTTCCGAGTGGTTTCTCTACCTCCCATAATTTTAGTACAGCAGAGAGGAGCCTTGCATGGCAACACCACGAAATGGCGGGTGAGTTGCGCGAGATATTAAAAAGCCGCTATAACAGAAAACAATATTTTTTAGAAACTTAAAACTGATAAACTGTGCTTAAAGCCATTAACTTTAATAAACAAAATTGTTTTCTTTTTTTCATATTTATAAAGAAAGTAACGTGGTTAGAGCCACGTCATAGCTATATTATAGTTGTAGCACGTATGAGTCGACTCATTCGGGGAAGGACCACGCTTTCATACCGTAATATAGCAGCTTAATGCTGCTGTGTTTCGTATGGCAAGCGTAGAGAACCAGAAACCCTTTTTACTGGTAACAAGGCACACTTTCCAAGTCCTCAGGGGTGACAGTGCATCTACATTTTGATTCTTAATCGAGGATGGATGTGAGATGTAGGTGTCTATGAAACACAAAATACACTTACCACTGTGTGCTAGTTTGTGACCCTTGTAACTATATAATATATAAAAATTAATTTTTCTTTGTTCGTATTTTATGTACTGCCATACCGGTCATCAAATTGCGGTGACACTTTGTCAACTTATTGCATGCACTTGCGCGAAAGTTATAAGCATATTACAATTAACTTACAGCAGGTGGCGCGCGTATCGTACCGACAAATTTATTTAAAATGTATATATCATTTAAATAAATAAATAAAATGTAATAAAAATCGTTTACTTCGACCATAAGGATCATAGATGGTAGTAATAATACAAATCTTAAAACAAATGTTAGTAAACTTAAATCTATTTATACTCGTATTTAACTTCAATGAATGTATTATCATTCCTATTTAAACAATATAACTCTTCCAAATTTAAAACTATATTTCTACAATTATTTTTCTGTGGCAGCAAATCGCCGGGTAAAGTAACCAGCCAGCCAGCACCAGTAAAGAAAAAAAAATCTAAGCGAAAATTATACTCATAACCACCAATGACACTTAGTGCATCAATGTATGTAAAATTGTTACTAGGCGCTAGGGCTCCTTTTTTGCCTAGGCTTTATTGTGTGTGAATACCACTATTGTTACCTATTTCTACCACTAATCAGGAGTGGAGCAACTGTTGAATACCGGCTGGAAGAGATGGAGAAGTACAACCATTCGTGCTACAAGCATAACAGCTGCAGCGTGGCTCTATGACATATGAAGTGACTCTTATGCATATGAAGTGACTCTTATGAGTCACTTCATATGTCATAGAGCTTCACGCGTCCAACGTAAACGCATCAGCGATAAGAGCGAAGGTACACTTACACTTAATCACACCCAAAATCTAACTGTAACTGTTTAAGATTCGAAACCAGAGACAGCGGCTGCCTCACTACTAGGCCACGTGGTCGTTAATTTTAGCGCATTATAGTTATAATACTAACGTCGCTAAGGCGCTCTCGAATAGAGAATTAATATAAAAAGTCCACCGCTGGACGTGGGCTTCTGGCATCTGCCGTTGAGAGGAAAATTTTCCTTAATCATCACGCTTGGTAAGTGGATTGATAATCACAGCACTAGACGTCTCGCACCTTTAACGCTGCTCCCCATCGCCGGTCTGGTTATTATACATCTGGCGCGAACGAGTTGGTCATACTTCCATCTACCGAAAGCCATAATAATATTGTGGCATTTCCCACAGTCTCCTCCTCCTAAGTGACTTAGTATTTACACGTGGTAGAGCCACGCTGCAGCTATATTAATAGTATAGTTGTAGCAAGAATGGGTCGGCTCGACTGGGGGATGACCACGCTCTCACATAATACCAGTGTAAAATAGCAGCTTAACACTGCTGTGTTTCGTATGGTGAGTGTAGAGAACCAGAGACCCCATTTACTAAAAAAAAATAGGCATTCTATCTTAGTCTTCACGGGTGACAACGCATCTGCATTTTAATTCGCAAACGAAGATAGATGTGGATGTCTATGGGCCACAGCAAACACATACTATTAGGTGGACTGTGTGCTCGTTTGGCACACTTATTCTATAAAATAACCAATGGGACGAAATGTGATAATTCATTCATTTACGTTGCCACCACGCTTTGTCCCGCAAATGATATACCTTAAATGACAGAAGCATATACCAGTGTATTATAGCTGCAGCACGAATGGGTCGGCTCGACCGACGGCTGACCACGCTCCACAATTCTTTTTTTTATAGAATAAGGTTGACAAACGAACACACAGTCCACCTGATGGTAACTGGTTGCTGTGGCCCATAGACATCTACATCTATCTTGGTTGCGAATTAAAATGCAGATGCGGTGTCAGTCGTGAGGACCAAGATAGAATGCCTCTTTTCTATTAAAACAGGTCTCCGGTTCTCTACACTCACCGTATGAAACAGAGCAGTGTTGAGCTGCTATTTTACGTTGGTATTCTGTGAGAGCGTGGTCCTTCCCCGGTCGAACCGACCCATTCGTGCTACATATAGCTGCAGCATGGCTCTACCACGTATAAAGGTAAATATAGAAAAGTTAGGGACATAATGCTGTTTTGTTTCATATAAAAATGATAATAATAATAATAATAATATTTATTTATTTCTCCCACTTTTTATACAGTTTCATTTCTTACATAAATAGTTTAAGAGTTTTAAGTTGTTGTGGGAGACAGGAGCCCAAACTAGGTAACCCTGTGCTATGGGTCTCCTGGCTCGCCCTCTTGGCTTTTTTACAATTCGATGAATATATACCTAGACATGAAGTGAGCGTTGCCTGTGAAGATCGAATATAAGATTTTTTAGGTGAAAATAACAATAAATGGCATAATGAATATATAGTATAGCATGCAATATGTTTAAAATTGAAGTATATAATCAAAATGTTATATAAAAGCATATACGTATACATATATAAATATACATGAGTGTGTGTGTGTGTGTGTGTGTGTGTGTGTGTGTGTGTGTGTGTGTTTCTATCTCACTATTCCGCTATTTCAGTAAATTCTCTGTTTCTTCGTAATCTAACCTCATAAGCCAATCTGTTAACTTTTTTTTACATTTATATTTTGTTAGTTGAAAAATTGAGTGTTGTCTATTAATTTTATTATATAACCTGCCTATTCTGTACCCATAAAACTTTTGGGCGAAAGTAGATTTTGCTTGTATCGTTTCGCATACCTCATAATTTCTTCTCCTGGTTTGTATTAAGTTAGGTGTGAACTCAGTGCAAGTGTGTTTTTTTAAAATTGTAGACAATATATATAATTGCCGTACTGTAAGCACTTTAACTTCCTTGAATAAACTGGTAGTTGAGAATAGTTTTGGCTTATAAAGTGCAACTTTTAGAATCATTCGTTGAGCTCTTTCCAATTCAAGCATGTGTGTCTTATTGGAACCTCCCCAAACGGTAATACCGTAGGTTAATATAGATTGGCACAAAGATATATAAACAGTTTTTAACAAAGTCCAATTGGTGACATGTCTTAAATTTTTAAAAATGTAAGGTAGTTTTCTGACTTTTTGAGTTAAATTTCTTATGTGTGCTTTGAATTTAAGATTATTATCTATTGTTATACCTAAGTATTTAATTTCTTGTGTATTTATTATATTAAAGCAGTTGCAGTTTGAACTAGGAAATTGATAACATGAATGAGCTATAATTTTATAATTGTTAATATATTTTGGTAATTTGCGAATCGAAAACGTAATATATTTGGTTTTGTCAACATTAAGTGAAAGTGAATTTATGGCTAGCCACTGACAGACGATATTAAAACCTTCTTGTGCAATATTAAAAACTTCTTCCCATGAATCCCCATAAAAAGTTAGTGTAGTATCATCGGCATACGATATTATTTTACAATTTTTTATATTTAAGTTACAAAGTTCATTAATGTAGCATAAAAACAGCGTTGGGCCAAGTATACTGCCTTGTGGGATGCCATAACTAATTCGTTGTTCATCGCTTAATATGTTACCTATCCTAACACGCTGTGTTCGATTATGTAAATAATCCATAAGAAGAAGTAACTGCTTATCTCTTATGCCCAAATTTTCTAGTTTTTCAGTAAACTTATCGAAAGAGACTGTATCAAACGCTTTTTGGAGGTCAATAAAAATGGTAAGACATTTTTTTTTACTATCCAATTTCTCAACAATATAACTTCTTAAGGCGTGTACAGCATCAGTTGTTGACTTTCCCTTTCTAAAACCGTATTGAGCATTCGAAATTATTTCATTTGCTTCAAGATATTTAATAAGCCTACAGTTAATAATATTTTCAAAGATCTTAGAGAGGTAAGGTAATATTGAAATAGGACGATAATTTGAGATACAGCCTCTTTCGCCAGTTTTAAATATGGGAATGACTATAGATTTCTTTAATGAAGGAGGAAAGATGCCTTTTGATATACATACATTAAAAATATGTGTAAGGGGGCGTACAATTAAGTCTTTAAGAAGCTTTAATACTCTAGCAGAGATCCCATCCCATCCTGCACCGCTGTCTGATTTAAGGCCTAAAATGTGCCTTCCGATTTCTTCTTCACTAGTGTTTAGGTGAACAAACGAGTTACACTTTGATGTTCTTTTATTTATTTTTAGCGGAAGTAAGGGAATATTTAGTAGAATTTTATTCGCTAATTCAGCACCTATTTTAGCAAAGTATTCATTCACCGCGTTTACAGATTTAAGGGGACTTATTTTAGCTTTGAGAAGTTCCAGCGGTGAATTTTTAGGATGGTCAAGATCATTAATTTTTTTATAGCACTCCAAGTTTTTTTATTATCATTACCTGCTATTTTTAATTCGTTACTTTCATAATTTCTTTAACATTTTTTAAGAATGTTATTACAATAGTTTCTATATCTTAAGTATGTGATTCTTAGTATCTCATTATAGGGGCCTTTTTTAATTTAAAGTGCATTCTGTCTCTTGTTCTTATGCACCTAAGTAATCCTATTGTTATCCATGGTTTTATTGTTATTTTACTTCTAGGTATTTTTATGTTAATAGAATTTTTTTAAATCAATTTTTGTAAGTTTTCAATAATAAAGTTAATGGATTGACTTGGATTCTCATCATTTTTAAATATTATATTGAAATCAAAATTATTGCAGCCTTCAAGTAAAGTCTCATAATTAATTTTTTGTTTAAGTTTTATTTTCGATTGTATCAAACTTTTTTTTTATTTAAACAAAAGAACACAGGTTCATGGTCTGTAATGGCAGATTGCAAAATAAAAGTATGTGAATTTAATTTCGTTTTTAAAATGATATGATCTAAACAGCTATTACCTCTAGTAGGTGTATAAGCAGGAGTCAAACCAAGGAAAGATAAAGTTTCGAGATAGCTGGATGTTGTTTGGTTTAGGTCTGCAATATTAATATTTAAATCCTCTATAACTAGGATATTTTTGTGATGAGTGTGTTTTACAAGTATATTATGCAGAGATTGAATAAAATTGTCAATGTTATGAAAACTGGGGGGTCTATAAATGGCAATTATAACGGTGTCATTATTTATTTTTAAAAGTAAACAATTTGCCTCTAAAATATTTGGCTCTTCAATTTTAAAGACAAGATCATTATTAATCAAAACGACTACACCGTCGTTTTGATTATAGTTAGAAGTTGTACTGAAGGTAGAATATCCTGGGATATAAGGTAGGTTAGTAACATGTGAGAGCCAACATTCAGAGAGAATTATAATGTCACAAGTTAATTCTAATCTTCCCAATAAAGCATTAAAATTATTATAATTTTTGTTTATACTCCTAATGTTTTGTTGTAGAATTTTTAGGTATAAATTAGGGTTCAGTATAACATTTTTGCAATGTTCCGGTTCGCAAATTTCAAGTTTCGTTATTTCATAGTCATCTATAGTATTAATGATATTTAAGTCCTCGAACGATCCAAATAAATAAAATTAGGCTACTGATAAAGAGTTTCAAACACAAAATTTTTAATATTTTACAAAATATAATTTTTAATTTTATATATGAAGAGTTTTCATATACTTTTCTATGTGTAAATAAATACGTCTTTATTATTTTTATAATTGTTGTAATTTGATGAAAGTCAGTAGTTAATATTGTTTAAAATATAAATTTTAATTTTAATAATATCTTCAAATAAAAATCAGTTACTGACCGTGAGTCTTGCTAAAACTCGAAAATAGGTCGAATGATTTTGATGATTTTTTGTTTTGAGTTCCTGGATATCCCTGGATGATACAGATTCACATTTGAACCCGGTAGGTGGCGCTGTTGTCGAGATCCAGAAACACCCGAGCAAAGCCGGAGCGGATCGCTAGTATGTAATATAAATTGTTCTTACCATGTCTAAAATACAGTTATCCATAATGTATCTTCGGAATTTTTCCAAGAAAATTTTTCGTGTCGACGGTACAACGTTGGAACCATCCGAATTATCCAATAATATTAGAAGGAATTCCAACTAGAAAGAGTTTGGCAAATTATTGTAAATGTAAAGATAGAATTTGTAGAAGGTGATGGTAAATTGGTACATTCAACAGCCAACCCAATACGCAACAAATCTACCTACAGAGACCCAAGCTAAGCGAAATCGCCAAATTTAAATACCCGACTGATGAAGGAATATTTTTTTTTTATATGATAAGGGTGATAAACGAGCACATAGTCCACCTGATGGTAAGTGGTTGCTGCGGCCCATAGACATCTACATCTATCCTCTATTAAACAAATCAAAATGTAGATGCGTTGTCACCCGTGAGGACTAAGATGGAATGCCTCATTTCCAGTAAAAAGGGCCTCCGGCCACCTGCACTCACCAAGCGAAACGCAGAGGTAAACCTCTACTTCACGCTGGTTTTCTGTGAGGTCGTGGTACCACTCCGGTTCGAGCCGGGCCATCCGTGCGACAGCAAAAGCTGCCGCGTAAGTATAAGTATATTCTCTATTGGCTCTACCACTGTAAGTATAAGTATATTCTCAGTGTGAGACAAAACCTTCAAGTATGTTGAGTCTAGGAAAACCTTTTATTTAATTTTGTTATACCTGTATTGATTGTGTTTGTAAATATTTAATCTTAAGTGCCTAATTATGAGTGTGGCGTGTTTGTAATAAATGTATATTTCTTTCTTCCTTTCTATCTTTTAAGGTTACAATGCCAGTTCACTCATTTTTGAAAAGGATTAGGTATGAAGAAAGTATATCACAATATTATATATACAGAATTACAGAAAGTATAATGTAGCCCTTATTGAGAAATAAGGAAGCTGTTATAGAAAAAGAAAAAGTAAAAATATTGGTAAATCCAACTGTGCATGCCATAAGCGCATTAAAAAAAATACGTATAATATTATTATAGAAAAAAACTTAAAGTAGTTTAAATACACACAATTTTTCACTAATAACCTTTTTATTATACTTCCAATTTTCCAATAATTTTATATCAAACTTCAATTTTAAAAAAAAGTTTGGAAAATCCAAAAGTGCACGACTCTAAAGCCACTAAAACCACTTTTTATGTAAAAATAGCAATTATTTGATTTAAAAAAATATTAATAAGTTCAACAATTATTTATCTTTCTGATAATGTGTTTTTATATCATTTATATGTTCAATATGATACGATTTTCAGATACGATTTCATGCGATAAAACGTTCGAATTTTGATTTTTAGGCGCTAGTAAAACATACCTACGCACTTTTCGATCAAATAAATATCATTGACCTTCTGCGTCACTTTAAGACCGGTATTCTGAGATAATCTTGAATTTAAACTCGACATCCCTTTATTTTACTATAATTTTGACTACTATCTCAGCTGATGGTAAGTGGTGATGCAGCCTAGAAGGTGATAAAGCACACTGAATTACCTTAGCAAAAGCCTATTTACTCTTGCCTTGAAGACAACTACATTCTAATTAGATAGAAGGACAGATGATGTACACATTATCAAAGACGAAGCAAAAAACCTTTTGCTTCGAATGCGTGGTGGTCGATAACAATGCCGAGCATCTGGTAATCCGATGATGTCATAAAGAGGGAAGAATAAAGTCGTGTAGTTCTTGCGCAAATTGACCTAGAACCATAATATAGATATTATATAAATGTTGATATGGTGAAATTTAAGTGCAAGATCGAGATTATCTCTGAATACCAGTCTTACTCTTGTCAGTTATCTATTTACGCAAATTCTAATACACTTGTTTAACCGCTAGTCTAGTGTCCTCTGAATAAAGTAAAATATCCCAAAGAAAACATTTAAATTTAACTAAATAATATCCAAATACTAAAACGCTACTCAATTTTAAGACGCCGTTAAATCTCGTGCTGTTTCTACAACTTTAAGTCAAAGTAGTCACTTTCGTGACACCAAAGGCGCCAATAAGTGTCGTGGTGTCACAGACAGTCGTGAAAGTTGTAGAAACAGCACGACACTAATTGGCACCTTAATATTGAGACGCGTTTGAGTATTTGGGCATAAGGGTGGATTCGCCCAAACCTCGATTTATACACGATTAACTATACCAGGAATAAACTATTCCAAGATTTAAATCTAGAGAAAAGTCGAGAGTCGTTTCTCCGTGCAATCTAAAGTATAACTACGCTTGAACTAACTATACGAGTAGCAGAGTCAATCGTAAACAAATATAAATCTCGGCAAATAAATATAGTTTCATTTTGGGACGATGTAAAAGGTTATATCATGTTTACTATCTTTCTTCATATTATATCAAGTTGTTTGCAAGGTTTCAAGTTTTATTCGTTGTGCTTGTATTTATTATGTACATTAATTCTTTATATTCTTCGATGGTTTGAAATAAAAAATTAATGAGGGTAAACGCAAAATATAATCATATAATAATGTAATGATATATTTGATGAAATGATCTTGAAATTGACACTGACAATAATACCAGTGAAGAAAAATAATCAGACGCCATGAATATACAGGGTTATTTTGTAATAACCGGCCAAATTTGCAGAGAAGGTTTAGAATAAGTAATAATAATAGGCAAAGGGTGAAGAAAATTTATTTAAAACAAATTTCAATCATCATCATCATCATCATTACAGCCCTTCACAAGTCTGCTGCTGAACATAGGCCTCCCCAGGGAATGCCACAAAGCACGGTCCTGAGCGACCTGCATCCATCGACTTCCTGCACATCTCACCAGGTCGTCACTTCATCTATTGGGGGGACGCCCAACACTTCGCCTGCCGGTACGAGGCTGCCACTCGAGAACCTTTTTTCCCCATCGGTTGTCGGTTCTTCGAGCTTTATGGCCGGCCCATTGCCACTTCAGCTTACTAATCCGTTGGGCTATGTCGGTCACTCTGGTTCTACTGCGGATATCCTCATTTCTGAGTTTATCACGCAGAGAAACTCCGAGCATAGCCCTCCCCATAGCTCGCTGCGCGACCTTGAGCTTCCTCATCCGGCCAGCAGTGAAGGACCACGTCTCAGTTCCGTATGTCATCACTGGCAACACGCACTGGTTGTACAGTCTCGTTTTCAAGTTTTGAGGTATACCTGACTAATAATAAAAAACTGTAATTTCCCGAACGCTGCCCAACCGAGTTGAATCCGTCGATTGACCTCTCGGTCGAAGTTGGACTTACCTAGTCGGACTATTTGTCCCAGGTAAACATACTCGTCAACAACTTCGAGCTTACTGCTCCCAACAATTACCGGCATAGGTGTGACATAGACATTAAACATGATCTTTGTTTTGTCCATGTTCATCTTAAGACCTATCCGTTGGGAAGCACTATTGAGGTCATTGAGCATAGTGCTTAGGTCCTCCAGCGATTCTGCCATAAGGACTATATCGTCGGCAAATCGAAAGTGAGTGATGTACTCGCCATCGATGTTGATACCGTATCCTTTCCAGTCCAGAAGCTTGAAAACGTCTTCCAATGCAGCGGTGAAGAGTTTCGGGGATATGACGTCATCCTGTCTTACACCTCTCGTTTTGTACTCGGATAGCCATTGTAGCCCTACTGTACAAGCACTTCAACACTTCGATGTACCGACAGTCAACTTGGCACCGCTGAAGGGATTGCAGCACCGCCCAAATTTCGACGGAATCAAAGGCTTTCTCATAGTCCACATACGCCAGACATAGTGGCAAATTGTACTCCTCGGACTTCTGTACAATTTGCAGAAGGGTATGTATGTGGTCTATGGTGCTAAAGCCTTTTCGGAAACCGGCTTGTTCGGGAGGCTGGAAATCGTCAAGTCTGCGCGAGAGACGATTCGTAATAACTCTTGAAAACAGCACGTAGACGCGGCTCAGAAGGGAAATCGGTCTGTCGTTCTTCAAGAGAGCGTTGTCGCCTTTCTTGAAGAACAAGACCACCGCACTTCTGCTCCACGCCTCAGGTGTAATGCCACCATGGAGGACGGAATAAAAAAGCTGCTGAAGGACTTCAAGTACCGGATTTCCACCCGCTTTCAGAAGCTCCGCTGTAATTCCATCCTCGCCTGGGGCCTTGCCGTTTTTAAGGTGCTGGAGAGCCATTCTAATCTCGCTCAGACTGACGTCTGGGATATCATCGGAATAATGTCAGATAAGACTCGCTCTTGGATCGTTACTCACACTTGGGTGTGGCTCCAACGATGACGTGTACAGCTGCCCATAGAACCTCTCAATCTCACTCAAAATCTCAGGTACCCCGGAAACGATGCTGCCACATTCTGTCTTCAGCTTTGACAGTTGGCTCTTTCTGGCAGACAGATCTCTGGCAAAGTCTTTGGAGCCTTGGTTAGTAGCTTCATCTCCCGTCTAACAACCATGAGATTAAGAGTGTGATCGGAGAGTTTTTGTGTTCGTCTGCGGCGGGTCTTGCAGAACTTAGCTCCGACTGCATGGACAGTTTCCACGAGCTTGTCATTCATATCGTCCACTTCATTGCAGTCTTCTAGGCACTGAAAAAGGTTTCGTAACTCGAGCTGAAAGGTTTCGGGACTTTGGATTAGAGCATGAGGGGGACGGAGCGTTGACTTCACTAGACGAGACCTTTCCAACTTAACGTTTAGGTTCAGTGTGCCTCTAGCCATTCGGTAATCCTGCCGGTTTTCATCCTCGGGATCACTGAGACATCACTGAACAGTTGTGGTCTGGTCGTCATAATGAAGTCAATCTCATTTTTTGTCAAACCGTCGGGGCTCGACCAGGTCCACTTCCTGTGGGGCCGCTTCTGGAAGATAGAGTTCATCATAAAGAGTCCCTCTTTCTCCATGAAGTCGGCCAGCTGCTGGCCCCTTGGGTTCCGTTGCCCTATTCCAAATTTCCCTACTTTCAGCTCACCATTCTCTCTTGTGCCTAGTTTTGCATTGAAGTCTCCCATTAACACCGTATATTGGGTTTTGGAGGAATGCATGGCTCTAGAGATATCCTCATACATTTCCTCCACCTCCTCATCGAGGTGTGCCAAGGTTGGTGCGTAAACCTGTATGACCTTCAGCGAATAACTTTTGGTGATTCTGAGTATAAGATACGCAACCCTCATCGACACACTCTCAATCTTTACAACGTTGTTAACGAGAGACTTGTGGACGATAAATCCGACACCTCCTTGGGACAGATGGTCGCCCTCCCGGTAATAGAACTAGTTGCCGGATTCGAGAATTACCGTTTCCTCCCCCTCTCTTCGGACTTCGGATAATCCTATAATATGCCAGCGTAACTTGTCTATCTCTTCTTCCAGCTCCACAATCTTCTCGTCAGTCCTCAGGGTGCGTGCGTTGTATGTTGCCAGGTCGAGTCGTCGTAGGTGGCAACCGAACCTCCACCGGAGATTCTTAGCACCCCCTGCCCCGCCGTTACCATGGTCGCCACCGTAGCCAGGAATAGCGGGGCCGCCGGGGACTGAGGGCCGTCTCTCTGTTACATTCATTCATAGGGGGGTATTTGCATAGTTACCACGCTTGGCGAGCGGGTTGGCAACCGCAGTTTTTTATTGTATTTTTGTTGTTATCAGGAAGATGTTGCTGCCCATCTCCTGCCTGTTTCCCTTTGTCGCCTTTTACGACACCTACAGGAAGATATGGGGTAGTGGATATTCTTAACCGCCACTACACGGCAATTTCATTTTTATCTTCTAATTGAAAATGCGTGGTAATGCATTATTATAACTGATTTTACTGCGGACGTACACATTCCTAAAGGTCGATCGGTAGGCAAAAACGTTTTTGCCAATAAATCACATCAAATTTGAGATGATTTCAATTAAGTAATTAAGTAGGAGCCTTATTTACTCGTATTGCATGCTATATGCGCAAAGCGCGTAGGTATGTTCTACTAGCGCCAAAACTCAAAATCCCAACGTTTTATCGCATGAAATCGTATTTAACAATCATATTCAACATATAAATGATATAAAAAGCACATTGTCAGAAAGGTAAATTATTGTTGAACTTATAATTTTTTTTTTGTAAATAGATCAGTTGCTATTTCTACATTAAAAAAAAGGTTTTCGAGGGCGGCACTGAAAATTTCGGGAATCAAGGAAGTGACACAACATTACTATTTAAAATGTATTTATTGCTTTTCGAAGTATTCTCCGCGAAATTTGACACATTTTTCCATACGATGGAACCAATCATTGAAGCAACCATTCCATTCGGAAGTTGGGGTCTCCAAAATGGCCGTTTTGTAGGCGTCCACAGCTACTTCAGGTGATGAAAATCTCTGTCCACGCAATTTATTCTTTATTTTAGGGAAAGTATAGAAATCATTAGGGCTTAGGTCGGGGCTGTACGGCGGATGGTCCAATAACTCTATGTTTTCTTGCTCTAAAACTCTTTTGTTCTGTGTGCGGTGTGAGAACTCGCATTGTCGTGATGGAGGATGATGCGGCGGTTGCAGTTCTCTTTACGGAGTCCAGAAACGACCTGTGGCAAACAAATGCTAGCATACCATTCTGTATTAACCGTTCTTTGTCCCTCAAGAGGAATAGTCGTAACATGGCCGGTTTTGGAGACAAACGTGGCCACCATTTTTTTTGCAACACTCCGTGAACGAACAATTTTTGTTGGCTTTAACTCATTTTCGAACACCCAAACTCGTGACTGGTTTTTTGTTTCGGGTTCGTACGCATATATCCAGGATTCGTCACCTGATACGATGTTGTATACAGTATTTGAGGATCCTGTGTGGAATCTTTCGAGAGTTCTGACGCACCAAGTAACGCGAGCCGCTTTTTGCTCTTCACAGAGCAAATGCGGTATCCATCGGGAAAACAACTTTTTTACACCTAATTGTTCATGCAAGATTATTTGTATTTGACTCATGCCAATGTCTAAAGTTGCCTGAATTTCGCGGTATGTCACATGTCGATCTTCCTGAATCAGCTTACGCACAGCATCAACGTTTTCTTGGGTGACTGTAGTTTTTGGACGACCTTGACGGGGATCATCACTGAGTTTCACATGTCCACGTTGAAATTCAGCAAACCAGCGATAAATTGTGGTTTTGGATGGGGCTTCATCTCCAAGTGCAGAAATCATCCGGCCAACACACGGTTTTTGTGTTAAACCACTTCGAAAGTCATAATAAATCATCGCTCTTGAATTTTCTCGAGTCTATTCCATTTTCTCAACGACTAAACAAGTTTAACACAACCTTGTGACAAGACCGAGAATCTGTTTTTTAAAATATAAAGAAATGGTATTCGATTTTTAAAACCAAGGAGTTTTCAATTAAAAAGATTTTAATATGACACGAACAGTGGAAATATTACATTCCCGATACTTTTAGTGCAGCCCTCTTAGTGGCATAAGATGTAGATTTATCAAGTCCGCATGTTGGCGTAAACACGATAACTTATGAAAATATCAACTGTTCAACTCAATCTATTTTTTAAACTCTTCATCTGTCATGTGGGAAGCTATGGAATGTAAATGGCGTATATTTAATTTATAATAGATATAACATGGCCCCTAGAGGGGCGCGATAAGGTGCTAGGCTAGCCTAGGGCGCAGTCAACACTTAATCCGCCTCTGCCTCTGGACTTGATAGAGTGACCTGAAAGTGTACTTTTTTATAGGATAGTATGACAAACGAGCACACAGTCCACCTGATGTTATGTGGTTGCTGTGATACATAGACATCTACATGTACCCTCAATAAAGAATCAAAATGCAGATGCGTTGTCACCCGTGAGGACTAAGATGGAATACCTCTTTTCAAGTAAAAAAGTCTCCGGTTCTCTACACTTACCATACGAAACACGGCAGTGTTAAGCTGTTATTTTACGCTGGTATTCTGTGAGAGCGTGGTCCTTCCCCGGTCGAGCCGACCCAATATAGCTGCAGCATGGCTCTACCACGTACTTCGATGAATGTTACTGGAACACCTGTACCTGTACCTGTACCTGAACACACACAACTGTAGCTTTAGATTAAAATTTCTTACAGTACCGTATATACTTTCATATGCATTTAATGAAAAGCTGTTATTTTGACATTACAAACAGACACTCCAATTTTATTTATTTGTATATATAAGTAAATAATTACTTAAATTTTTTTCGTTCAAAAACTTTAACGCGCGCTTCTTTATAATCTTGCGCCACTAGGCAAGAGGCTAGTTTGGCCCACAATATCCGCCACAGGTAGCCACTTACCATCAGGTAGGCTGTAAAATCGCTTGTCACTTCAGTTTAAAAAAAATGTTTACCTTTTTAATAATGTACAAAATCAATACCTGAATATTTTCTAACGGCGCTATGGCTCTAGTTATCTTTTCACAATCATCTTTATACTGTTTCTCCAATGAAATATCGTTCTGAGTCAAAGGTGTTTTATCTGGAAAAGGGGATCGCAAAGGTTTCAGAACTTTTCAAGTAGAAAATAGAATTATTTAATTTTACATAATTTTTTTATTGAATAAGGGTAACAAACGAGCACACAGTCCACCTGGTGGTAAATGGATACAGTCATGCAGTGCAGACCCAAAGACATCTACATCTATCTTCGATTAAGAATCAAAATGCAGAATTTGTTGTCACCCCTGAGCAGTATAAGAATATCCACTACCATATATCATCCCGTGGGTGTGGTAAGAGGCGACAAAGGAAAAGAGAATAAGAGATGGGCGGCAGCATCTTTCTAATAACAATTAAAAACAGAAAACCCGATCGTCAAACGTGGAAACTATATCAACACCCCCCCCCCCCCCCCCATGAGACAATCTATTGGGAAGGTCTGTGTTCAGCAGTGGACTTTAATAGGCTGTAACAGAACGGACGGAGCGGAACAGCTGAACATGGGCCCCATTAAAACCCTCATTAGGAATGATTTATCTTAACCGTCACTATGAGTGATTTACCATACCGTTTAACTACCGTAGAAACAGCTGTATCGCACCATTGACGTTGCCCTTCAACACCACCCTTGATATTTACACCTGACATATAAGAGATGGTGGATCTGTCAAAGGCCGTCAGGTCATTCTGATCTTTCACGTAGTCGCCTTTTACGATACCCAAAGGTATGTATGGCGTGGCGAGTTTTCATACTACATATCTGTGTTGTGTATGTGTGTAAATTAATCAATAAAAATATTAATAGATCCAAAGTATAGGAAAGTAGCATAGTACGAAGCAAAAAGTGGGTAAATTTTTAAATAAAATACGTGATGCAAAGAAGGAGAAAAGCTATGTCTACACCAGTGCGCTTTCAATTTCGCTTTCATGTTCATTTTGCGTTTCAACTTTCAGTTCGTCTTGCGTCAAACGCTGAGTCATAAGATGCATGCAGCTTATCGTCTAAGCCCGCACTGTAGCATGCGCTATGGTTGCTCAGGCATGCGTTAAAGGAAGACGCATGATGAACAGGAAAGCGCATTGGTGTAGACATAGCTAAATATACATATATACTACCGTGGGCAAAAATGTAAGACTTTTTAATTTAAGTTTCGCGCGGAAATCCATTCGCCGAATTTTTTTTCTACGTTGGTATGACTGTCACTGACATCTGTGCCAAATATCACATCAAAGCAATCAATAGTGTTTAGTATACGCTTGTCTTTCTGAAGTAAAAAAAGTGCATTCGGCGACTTTTACAATGAGTGAAATTATTCAACAAAGAAGTTCCATTAAATTTTGTGTGCGGAATCAAATTTCTGGTGCCCAAACATTCAGAATGTTCCAAAAGGCTTTCGGTGACAATTGTAGGTCGCGAGCAAGTGTTTTTGATTGGTACAAATTATTCAAAGAGGGTCGAGAACGCGTTGACGACGAACCACGTCCAGGACGGCCATCAACATCAACTGATGATCAACACGTCAATAAAATCAAGGAATTGGTGCTCGAGAATCAACGATTAACAGTCAGAGACCTTACTGATATCGTTGGAATATCGGAAAGATCAGTGAAGACCATTTTATAAGATCATTTGGGCCTAAGAAAAGTGAATGCACGATTGGTTCCAAAATCACTCAATTTTCTTGAAAAACAGCGTCGCGTTGACGTCTGTGAAACAATGCTTTCCGACTAACAGGATGTCATGAAGCGTATTATAACTGGCGACGAGTCTTGGATCTACGCTTACGACCTGGAAACAGACGCTCAATCGGCCGAATATCGTGCCAAAGGTGAGCCGAAGTCGAAAAACCCACGTCAAAGCAAGGCAAAAATCAAGGTCATGTTGACAGTTTTCTTCGATCATCGAGATGTGGTGCACTCCGAATTTTTTTCGACCGGCCAAACTATCAACAAGGAGTAGGTACTATTTGAGTGTTATGCGTCGTTTGCGCGAAGCTATTCGTAAAAAGAAGCCGGAATTATGGGCCGACAACTCTTGGTTTTTGCACCACGATAATGCACCGTCGCATACTGCATTGGTTCTTCGCGAGTTTTCGCCAAAACTTCAACTAATATCGTTCCACAACCACCGTATTCGCGTGATTTAGCTCCGTGCGACTTCTGACTGTTCAGCAAACTCAAGCGACCGCTCCGGGGAAAGCGTTTTGCGTCAATTGAAGACATTAAACGTGAATCGCTACGCGCATTGAAGGCTATTCCGGAAATTGACTTTAACAACTGTTACGAGGATTGGAAAAAACGTTGGAATAAGTTTATTGCGGCCGGTGTGAGGGGGGGGGGGGGGTTACTTTGAGAGGGACGAAATAGATTTGGCAGAATAAATAAATAATTTTAAAATTATGAATAAAGTCTTACTATTTTTTGCCCACAGTATTATATAAACTCTGACGCCTGTCACCCAGATGGGTAGGCAGAGACGTCCATAGTCTTTAGTCCATAGTCTACATTTTACACGATCCTGACATCCCTCTCTCAGCTCCTTCACTTCCATATATACATGTTTCTGTCTAAAGCGACCCTTGCCGACGCTGCCTCTAACATCTGCAGCATAAATTTACTTAATCACTCTTTCCTCACTCGTTCTCTCTACTTGTCCAAAAAACTGAAGCATTCGTTTCTTAATCTTGATTACAACATCTCCTTGTAAGCCAGACTTTCTCTTATAATACAATGTCTCACCTTATCATGCAGAGTCACCCTTAACATTCTTCTTAATGACCGCTATTAACGCTTACGAACATACTGGCCAACAAGAAACTGAAGACTAAAAAACACGTCAAAAATAAAACAAAAAAAAAAGGATCGTCTGGCGCGTCTGGCGCTATCAGTTGCTTTCCACGTCTGCATTTATATTTTTAATATCGTTGTTAAATAAAACAAATTCAATCCTATAACATAAAATTTTATAAAACAACGCTGTATTAACTACTCATGTGGGCCGTATTTTTTGGAATTTATATCATCATCCCATCGAGTACAAGTTTTATTGAAATCCTGACAACCACATTTCTACAGCATTAATTCTACACTCATGCTTCTTCATTTTGAATTGTTAACTGCCCTACGTGTCTTAGAAAGAAAAAGTTTTTATTTTAAGTGGCTACAAATACATACCAACGCTATCTGTAACGTCGTCAGAACATTCGACATTCTTAGGCTCAGTAACGTCAGCTAAAAGCATACAATATCATTAAAGTAACATAATAACGTACCTAAGAAAGTGGAATTGACTTGCTCAAAATATATTTACATACGACTGCGTCGTTGAGCTAGTGATCGTAAGTGCGATTGCCGATCAAGAGTTCTCGGGTTCGAATCTCAGATAGGCTCAAAATTATTGGGTTTTTTGCTAAAATGAGTCAGTAGCCACCCGGCGCCAGAAAGGTGGGGACGTTTCACCCTCCGCGCCTCAGTAAGCACGTTGATCCGTTGATCCTGCACCTGATCCCGCTCCGATTTTTTCAGTTTGCCATCTCATCGAACTATGAGTGTGAGGGTATAAAGAGTGCACCTCTATTCGTGCACACACTGGTGCACTATAATCCTGCACTGAGCAGATGGCTTGTCTCCGTTGTGTTGAGCATTATTTCGAATTCCGAACATACACTATGTTCAACTGAACTGTACTGCAATCCGTACAGTGTGTCATTTAGTGTCGTTTCAATCTACTAGTTAGTCTGTGGTTTCAATATTCATGCAGTGTGGAGCGGCGCTAATAATACAAGATTTCAAATTAAAGTTTAAATTAAAAACTGACCGCGCAGGTGCAACGCGCTTAAATCAACTGCACATGTGTGACCCTACTATCTCCCGTGCACGCGCGAAGATATAGAGTAATGCACATTTTTTGTTTAGAAAGACTTCTCTAGTACCTAGTACATATAACTCAATGGTATGGTAAGAGTTAAGATGTGTTCATAAAAATATGTACTCGTATAGTCCAACAACACCACCCAATGTCCGTGCGACGAATTTTTCCCCGATCCAAAACTATCCCCTAAATGATAAAACGTTTGTGCCTGATAGTGGGATCCATTTAGACTTAATTACTTATGTGTGGGGTTCACACGCGATAAAAGTGAAACCTTCCGCAAAGGAGACCGAAATAATAGGAAACACGGTATACTGTATTCTATCTCATTCTCTCGCAGGTTAAATCCTATAGATGTGTATGTTTGTCTCTTTTTACTGTCGCTTTTTCGTTTCATCGAATTTTCAAATCACAACGATTCTGACGAAGTTTTCACTACAAAAATATTATAATAAATATTTTGAAGACATTTTGTGAAGCCTGTCGACAGACATTTTGTCAGCGCAGCGGATACTATACGGAGACGTGCGTCCGGCTGTGAAACATACATAAGCTGTCACTTTAAAATAAAAAATAAAAACAGAGGCAGTCGTAAGGACTGCCGACAGAAGTCAAAATTCAATAATATATACGTATATTTGTACACAGGCCGCTATACTACGCGTTGTAGATATGCGCATGTCGAGGTCATCGGTGACGCGAACCCATTAGTTTTTCCCCTACTAAAAATCGCTCAATGCGGCTAAAGTTGTCACTTCAGGGAATCAAATAGAATACAATTAAGAATGAGTGTCTTAGTAGAGAAAGTTTTTGTTCAAAAATTATTCACCAGCTATCCTAGGGTCTGTTTCCCCTTGAACGGGAGTGGGTCTATGCCACCATGGTTTTTGTACAACAGTGCGTAAGACACTTTCATCCGGACATTTCACGTTGAGAAAGTTATCAAATCTGCAAATAATTTAAAGACAATTAAAAAATATGTAAGGTAATATTCATAAACGAAATTGAATTGCAAATATTATCGTATAATGCAATCGCTCAGTATTTTAATATGTCGTATGGCAAAACATTTACCTCGTAAGTGTACAATTCACAAACGAGCAACGGTAATTTTAATAAGAGTATCCTCTGTCTAATTTGATTGTACCCACCATGTTTAGGTTCACCTATGGAGTGTAGAGTACAAGGAGAACCATCTTATAAGGGGTGAAAATTGAAAAAGTGTCCTACTATTTACTGAAATAGAGGTTCCAAAACCTACCACAATAGCGCTGGCGTCTGAAAAATTACGATATGTAGATAGCTGTTGTGAACGGAGTGAAGTCAGCTGAATTCAAATATTTAAAAAATTTCATGATTAGAGTAGTCAGTAAAATGGCAGTATACAAAATCTCAACTATTTACGTAGTACAAAACCAAGCGGATTGGTCGGTCCTTGTTTATTTCTCCATCTTATTCTAATTACATTTGGCGCTTTTTTTAAATTCATCCTACGTTACTGCAGCGCCACCCTTATTGGACACGTTTTTAGGGACAATTTTCGTATATAGAGATGGTCCTCCTTCTCTCTACACTCCATAGGTTCACCGAATTACTACGTGACCAAAACAATTCTGACAGTTTAGACGTCATTAGAACTAGGAAGGGAACACCGGAACGGTGATTGGTCACTAGGGGAAACGCGGGGATAGAAGCGGGGTGCAGGTGCCGAAACTGCATTCCTGCCATGTGCCTATTTGTTTTGGCCAAGTTGTAACACATTTGACTAGGTGGAGACAATGCATTTATGAGTGGCAAAAAATCCTAGTGAAACGCACTATATCTTCTCTATACATATATAAAAATCAATTGCTCTCCGTTAGTCTCGCTCAAAAACAACTGGAACGATTTTGATGGAATTTATTGTGTTCGTTTGAGTGGGTCCCTGGATGATTTAGATTTACAATTGCATCCGGTAGGTGGCGGTTTTTTCGAGATTCAGAAATCATCCGTGCGAAGCCGGGACGGATCACTAGTCTTGCTATAAAATACATTTTTACATTATATACCTCTCGCTTGTGAATGACTTAGCAGACTACATTGAATATATAGTGTCAGTCTTTATAATACGCACATATCGAAATGAGGGAATATATGCTTAATTTTATCGACGGAAAAATATTTAAATAATCTAAATATTTTTTTAGATATTATTTATCATGTATTCACCAGATCTAAAATGCTGAACGTACATAAATTATTTAGAAAAGTGCCTTAAAAACAACTACTACCATTAGGCAGGTGAGATGTGAATAAACAGCTTTAAAATTGTTTTGTTTCGTGGTTCCAACAGGTGGTAGATTAAATAAATGACCGGATACGATGAAAATAGCATGCTATTTTATTGCTTTATATTACTGTTTATAACGGCATAATTGAAGACTCAAGTCGAGCTTAGCGAAGCGACTAATAAATTTTATTGCAACACCATAACCGCAAATAAAACTGAATTTATTTTACTACCCCCAATACAATTAAAATATTAAGAGATTTTATTCCTATAGTGCTGCTTATAATGACAAAATTAAAGATTCAAGTTGAGCGTAGAGAAGCAAATTATGTATACCGGCTTTGAACGGGTTATTTCTGGACCTCGACAACAGCGCCACCTACCGAGTCATATTGTGAATCTAAACTAAATTAATTAAAACCGTTCCAGCCATTAAGGAGTAGTTCAGTGGCAAACATACGTACATAAGCATTATATAAATATATATATATATATATATATATATATATATATAAGATATATCTTAATGTAATACCAAAACCACAAATAAAAGTTTACTAATAAAAAACAAACATGCGTGAGTGTCGTGGAACACTCGATTGGGACGAAGTTGCTTTCGTAGTATATTAATATTGTTAAACGTATTAGCGTCATTTAAAATAATATATATTTCATGGCAAAATAAGAAAAAGTAAGTGCGAGGGAAATGGTCCAAGGTCGTGACGGAAAACTCTTACACTTTTTTCGCCTAGCCCTTATCTGCCAAGTACGTACCGTGGGATAAGGAACTTCGTTCCAATAAAAAAAATTACATAAGCATTATTTAAAAAACTCTAACGATATCTTATTGAAGAACACGTATTTTACAAGATGATGTCTTGTCTCACGATGCTGCATCAAGCCACATAGCACATAAACGCAGTCAATTTGTTGGTTAAAATTCATGTCCTGAAAATATTGAAAAATATTTTTAATCACGAATTTCCGGTATTAATTTAGGTAAAATACTTTATTTTATATTTAACTTTTCTCATAATAAAAATTACCCGCGATACTGAGTCGAAGAGCAAACACTCCCTGACTACACAATGCTCAAATATGTCACATAGTGAAGATTCATCTAGAAATGTCCATAGCAAATCTAAAAGCGTGCACAGCTTTGGTTGAGGTTGTGTCAATATTTTTGCTGAAAGATCGCTCTGCAATATTGAAATGCAAAAAATAACTGTTTTAATAATAATAAAAAAGACAACGCTTTAAAATAATAATTACTTACAATTTAATAATTAATTATTTATAGGTGGTAGAGCCACGTTGCATTTATGTTATGATATAACACGAATTTGTATGCTCAAAGAACCAAGCCCCTAAAGAATACCAATGCAAAAAAGTAAGTTCTGCCGTGCTTCGTACCGTGAGTGTAGAGAACAGGAGATCCTTTTTACTGGAAACGAGGCATTCTATCTTAGATCTTGATCCTCACAGGTGACAATGCATCTGTATTTTGATTCTTAATCGAGGATAGATGTAGATGTCTATGGGCCACAGTATCACTTACTATCGAGTGGACTGTGTGCTTATGTCACCCTTATTCTATAAAAAGAGTTACTAAAATAATTTTGTCTATATATGCCTGTATGCTCTCTAAAAATAAATAAATTTTTATTCCGATAGTTCTTTTTATACTTTTATTTGATAACTTATACTTTTTTTTGTTTTTTTTTTATAGAATAAGGGTGACCAACGAGCACACAGTCCATCTGATAGTAAGTGGTTGCTGTGGCCCATAGACATCTACCTCTATCTTCGTTTGCGAATTATGATACATATGCGTTGTCAGTCGTGAGGAATAAGATGGAATGCTACTTTTCCAATAAAAAGGGTCTCCAGTTCTCTACTACACTCGCCATACGAAACACAACAGTGTTAAGCTGCTATTTAACGTTGGTATTCTGTGAGAGCGTGGTCCTTCCCCGGTCGAGCCGACCCATTCGTGCTACAACTATACTACTAATATAGTTGCAGCATGGCTCTGCCACGTATAAACTCATTGTAATTATCTCTTTTTTCTTCCGTAAAAGTTCACTACTGGGTATTATTCTTTCCCGTTGTAGAGATTATTTGCCTTAATCACCTTAATGGAGCGCAGTGCCAGACGTCTCACACCTTTGACGCTGCCCCCCGTAGCTAGACTCAGACATTTTGCATCTGGCTATAAGATTTTTCTGGCGCTTTTTAGAGTCGTGTCTTACGACACCTACGGAACGAAATGGGGCGATAGAATTTTACATGCCGCTGCCATAGAATTACTACGTATTGCGTCACTTTAACGCTTGTGTTTTGTACTAGACTGCGTTTCTACTGGGTAATAATTCTATGGCCGCTGCCAATAAACGGCCCCTATTACAACTGTAGCTGATATTGCACTTTATTATGGCAAAATAAAGCAATGCAATAATAAATGAATAATAAATAATTAATGTAATATACACCGATTATTATACATGAAGAGAAATTTCAAAAGAATCTTAAGCCTGCGATAGATGACAAATCGAGCCTCCCCTATATATTGCCTTCTATTCTATTCTATTCTATATTCAATTCTAAATCACCTCAAGTTGGGACTGGGTCATGTTCAATAAACAGATTTTTAGGTATTCTGACCTACTACTACTGTTTGAACAAAATGTTGTACACTTACAAAAGCTTCCTTCTTGTTACTTGTATAGAATTCAGCGGTGTGTTGATCAAGGTTTATGCTTCTGGACTTCAATCCCAATGATCCACGGAATCGCGGGAGCAGCTCACCGATTACGACGTACGACAACTTCAAACAACCACCCAATTCTATCACCACGAGTCGAGCCAGTGACATTAGAAATGCCTGTTAAGGATACCCCCATCATATTGTAAATTATCTAATTTGAACACAAATTTTAAAGTGACCTAAAACAATTTAACTTACTTTTTAGAATTCCGTAACTCAAAAAATATTATATATGAATATTTTTATGTGATTACAAACTATTTATATTTGCAATTGGAGCATCGATCTTGACGTATGCGAGAAGATTTTTGCAAAAGATTGTCCAACAATCCGACTTACCTTTTCATTAGAGAAATGTTCGGTCCTTATCGTTCTTATAATTCGCGGAATAGATGAACTTTCTACATACTTAATCAAATTTATACGAACATATAACCACCCAGCCACACAAGACTCACTTGCACTTGTCCGTTATAACCTATTAATGTTCACTGCTGAACATAGGCCCCCCCGTGGATTGCCTCATAGGAGGAGTATATGCTATAGTTGCCACACTTGGCAAGCGGGTAAAAAAACTGCGGTTGCCACCGCAGTTTTTTTTTATTTTTAGTCGTTATTCGGAAGACGCTGCTGCCCATCTCCTGATTTGTTTCCCTCTGTCGCCTCTTACGACACCCACAGGATTGTATGGGTATACGGAATGATACCGGTGCACTTATCCGACTTTTTAAATTTTTTTTTATACGATAAAGGTGAAAAACGAGCACACAGTCCAACTGATGGTAAGTGGTTGCTGCGGCCCATAGACATCTACATCTATCCTCTGTTACAGATCAAAATGCAGATGCGTTTTCACCCGTGAGGACTAAGATGGAATGCCTCATTTCCAGTAAAAGGGGCCTCCGGCCACCTGCACTCACCAAGCGAAACGCAGAGGTAAACCTCTACTTCACACTGGTACTGTGGTACTGGTACCACCCCGGTTCGAGCCGGCCCATCCGTGCGACAGCAAAAGCTGCCGCCTGGCTCTACCACTGTTAATTCAAAGCATATTGACAATTTCTGAAGTCTAGTCAAATTTTATCACATATCTTTATTCTAACAACGAAAAAGGGAATTCAGAATAGAATAGAATCATTTTAATTCAATACTAGCTGTTCCCTGCGACTTCGCTCGCCTGTAATTTAGGGTTTTAATAAACGGAACCCTTATTATTTTTTGTAAAATATAAGTAGCCTAAGTTACTCCTTATAACATCAGCTATCTGCCAGTGAAAGTCCCGTCGAAATCGGTCCAGCCGTTTCGGAGATTAGCCGGGACAAACAGGCATACAGACAGACAAAAATTTTAAAAATTATATTTTTGTCATAAGTACTGTATAAACGTTCAAATGCATTTACTAAAAAGCTGTTATTTTGACATTACAAACAGATACTTCAATTTTATTTATTTGTATAAATATAGGGTTGCAAGAACACTTATGAAAGTCATTTGAGCTTTACCACAGGTTCGGAAAAGAAACCTCTGTCCTGGGAATTACCAGCAAGAAACCCAGCGAGACTTTTTATTTCAACTGCCATTATCAAACTAATTTTTATGTGTACATACTTTTCTCGACATCTTCTTAACTTCAGAACTCTGAACATCAAGGACGTTAGTTGGAGATGCTCGGGGACTATAAACAGAGTTTGAACTATCGATACGCACAGCCACCTCTTCCTCTGCCACTTTTGATGACTCTGATTTGACCTTAAATGACATTTCAAATTTTCCTGTTATTCGGATAAATATTTTTCATGCCAACAATTTACAGCTTATCAAATGTCCGCTGCATAGAATAGGCCTCCTTCATAGATTGTAATTTCATAGATTGCAACATATTTACGTAGTTTTCATGCGTGGCAAGCTGGTAGAAAATCACGGTTTTTGGAACGAAGTTCCTTATAGGACGGTACAAATTTCGCGGATGGTGGCTAGGCCAGAAAAAGTGTAAGATTTTTCTGTCAGGACCCCTTTCTGACGTAGTGTAGAATGCCTTGGCGGCTATAAGGAAGCGAGATGGAATAGTATCCATCACCCTCGCACTTTTTACCTAGCCATTAAAGAAATATTATTTTATTTTAAATGACGCTTCATGTAAATAGACGCTAGTAATTCATTTTTTTGTATTTGTTAATCAATAATATAATTAGTTTATCAATAATAATATACTTACTACGAAAGGAACTTCGTTCCAACCGAGTGTTCCGCGACACTCACGCATGTTTTTATTATTTTAATAGGGTTTTTTTTTATAAAATAAGGTTGACAAACAAGCACACAGTCTATAGATGGTAAGTGGATGCTATGGTCCATAGAGACTAGATTTCTCTCGATTAAGAATCAAAATGCAGATGCGTTGTCACCCCTGAGGACTAAGATGGAATGCCTCGTTTCCAGTAATAGGGGTATCCGCTTCCCTAAACTAACCATACGAAACACAGCAGTATTAAGGATGACCACAGAAATCTAAATAATAAGACACTAGAAATGCCTTCTACTGTCTTTCAATATTGGGACGCGTGTCGCCGGTTCGAAGCTATCACACATAGACAAACAATAAATACACAATTACGCCTACAGATATCTCTAGAATTCATGCAACAAAGATTAAACTATAAACTATCGCGTTAAGGAATATTTTAAAAAACGCAAAATCTCAAGAGGCGGTTGCCACTTCGGCCAATTATTAACGTGTGCGAAAAACAGAGAATGACATTGCGCGCTCACTCTCACTTGGGCATAGTGCAGCGCAACGCACGTTTCGATAACTTTCTGTTAAGAGATAACTAATTAATTGAAATTGTCTCAGTAATAGACGCTTTTAGTCTTAGCTTAAGCTTTTAGACGTTTATAATTAGAAAAAAAAGGGGATATAATAAAACGTTAAGGATAAGTATAAGCATTTTTAATTAATTACATATACATTTTTAACATTATTTAATAAAGCACATACATTCTTATAAATTTGTATTAGATAAAACTTTAAGGTTCTCCAATACTTCGAAACTACAATAAATAAAACAACAAGAAGAATAAAAAATATAAAATAAATAGGCTATGGCAAAATTCGCCTTAATTAAAATATTTAAAATTCACTGCCCTGTAAAATGTAAAAATTTATTTAAAAATTGCCTTTTCGGAATTAATTGTATAGCATCTTATGCGAAATGATGAAGGCGAATGTCCATATATTTATCCATAACACCATTAATTAAAAACTAAAAATAATCGCTGTTAAACGGTAAAATATTTAAAGAGAAAAAAATTTAGGTGTTAATAAATGTTTAACGAAAATTGACATTTCATTCCCATTTCGGTAAAACTAGGTAAGCCAAACAATAAAATATCGATACAAAATAGTAGTGTCACGTCACTGACTCGCGCTCGACTTCTACGGACGTGTTCTTGGAAATTTACTTACGCCACAAAATTGTTTATTGCCCATACTATAAATCCATCGCTGCTTTTAGCTGTCGTACTCGTAGACATGAACTAGCTTAAAAATCTATGGATATTGAAATGTGAAAACGATTTCATTTTCGGAGACAATTGTAGTACTGGGAGGTGAATAATTTTATTTAAGTTTATTTCATTTAAGACAACATTATTTAAAACACTAAGTACTTAATTATGAAATGTTATCCCTTTATTGGAAAAGTTACAACTTGTGGAAGAATTTCCGCAGTTGGATATGCTTCAAAACACCATTTTTTCGTCTCTGCGTCCGAAACAACACTGGTGACCGAAACAAATGCTTTTCGCGAACTTGTGGCCTACGAGTCACATGTGCGGCGACAATGTCACGCGCTTTTACGACTTCTATGTCTTATTATTTAGATTTCTGTGAGGATGACTCACGCTAGACCGTGCCGGGTCCGAGCCGAGTGTCGGCCGTAGCACGGTCACCGAGCCGACCCGTGCATGTTATTGCAACCGACCGGGCCCCGACCGAGCAAATATCGTTGCGCCGTGATGCAGTATACTCGTCCGAGCAAAAATACTGTTGTAACTAGACTACAATCATGTTGAATTTTGACGATCTGGAACTCCGGACGATGAAGAACCTGATAAATCTTCTACTACAAGGAAATGGCCGAGCCGAGCCGAGTTGTTTCCGAGCGTTGTCCGTTGCCCGGCCGTCACTCGGTTGCCGCTCGGTATAGCGTGAGTGTGTCCATACAAAATATATGTAATATTAGTTGACCGTGCTACGGCCGACACTCGGGTCAGACCCGGCACGGTCTAGCGTGAGTCATCCTTTAAGCTGCTATTTTACGCTGGTATTCTGTAGGAGGATAGTCCTTCCCCGGTCGAGCCGACTCATTCGTGCTGCAACCATAATATAGCTGCAGCGAGGCTCTACCTGACTGACTTAGTTAAGCCTTATGCTTCAATCCAGATAACAAAAAAGCTCATGTTGATGATGCTGCTGCACATCTCCTGTTTCTATATTCCTCTGTCACTTCTTACGACACCCACGGGATGATATAAGAAAGTCAGTATTCTTACGCGAGTCACAGGAAATTATTGTAACCTAAGTTAGCTTTCTTATGTACACTCCAAGATTGTAACACATTCAAAACATATTCATATCTTCATTATCATCATCATTACAGCCCTTCACAAGTCCACTGCTAAACATAGGCCACCCCAAGGAATGTCACAAAGCACGGTCCTGAGCCATCTGCATCTATCAACTTCCTGCATATCTTACCAGGTCCATCTAATGGCAGGGTCGCCCTGCACTTCGCCTACCGATACGAGGCTACCACTTGATAACCTATTATCGGTTCTTCCAACAATATGACCAGCCAATTGCCACTTCAGCTTACTAAACCGTTGGGCTATGTCGGTCACTCTGGTTTAACTGCGGATTTTTTGTACGTGGTAGAGCCATGCTGCAGCTATATTAGTAGTATAGTTGTGGCACGAATGGGTCGGCTCGACCGGGGAAGGACCACGCTCTGACAGAATACCAGCGTCAAATAGCAGCTTAACAAAGCTGTGTTTCATATGGTGAGTGTAGAGAACCGGAGACCCTTTTTACTAGAAAAGAGGCATTCCATCTTAGTGTTCACGGGTGACAACGCATCTGCATTTTGATTCGTAAACGAGTATAAATGTAGATGTCTATGGGCCACAGCAACCACTTACCATCAGGTGGACTGTGTGCTCGTTTGTCACCCTATCCTATAAAAAATATCCTCATTTCTAAGTTATTCATGCCTACCATGACATATTTAAAATTATTATAATAACAAACCTTGCTGGATTTTGGAACAATTCCAGTTTTGAAATCAGACAGATGAGCAAGTTCATCAATAATAGCATCAAGGGATTTGAATAGAAAAGTCGCTCGACCACACTCTTTCACAGGAGGCGCCTGCAATGGAGCATAACCCTCCACAGGAAAACTGTTAAATAACTAATTGTTAATCACAAAACATCCAATGTAAACTGATATAATGTATATGTGTATTATCTCATAGGGTTTTCAAGTCAAGCTGTTAATAGTAATAATTTAAAATTAAAAATTTTGTACAGCCGACTTCAATATAAGCGACTTCAAGACAGGTTATTTAAGAATAACTCAATAACCATTGGTCTGACCTTGATCAAATTCATATGGGACCACACGAGAACTATCAGCTTTCATATAAAAAAAGAATCATTGAAATCGGTTCGCCCAGTACAAAGTTATGAGGTAACACACATAAAAAAAAGCAAAAAAAAAACACACTCGAATTGAGTACCGTCTCCTTTTTGGAAGTCGGTTCTGCCGACTTTGAGAGATTGGTTAATACAATTCTTTTAAAATGCATTTGCATTACAAAATTCAAGTAACGAAACAAAATGACTGACGAAGTCTATTTGTTTTTTTTTTTCTATAAAACTGAAGTGAAATACGATCTCACAACCCACCTGATGGTTAGTTTCTTTCTTTCTTTTTAAAAAAACGTTACCCCCACACTAGGATTTTTTCCTGTATCGCGGAGGCAGTTTACAAACATAGATTACACGAGGACAAACATCTAGACCCGAAACAATTATTTGTAGGTCATACAAATACTTTTTCCGTGCGGGATTCTAAGCCGCGGCCCCCAGCGCAACAACTCATTGCTAAGTCACTGCGCCACGGAGCCGTCATCAGTTGCTACTGCAGTCATAATCACCTGCAAGCCAACATCAAATAAAGAAGGCCACATTTGTGTAGTCACCTCTGAGGACTAAGACGGAATGCCTCGCAATACTAACCATACTGTTTCTCTACGCCTTTTAGACCAGTCACACGTTGCCATTTGGCAGTAAAAAATAGTTAAGAGGATGGAGTTCCTTAGCATAAAAGAAGTGGTACCACCAATTTGTATACTCTGTATGAAATCACAGGGTCACCAGGGACAGTTGGAAATTGAAATAATTTAAAATTAAAAACTTTGTACAACCGACTTCAATATAAATTATTAAGAATAACTCAAAAACTATTGGTCAGACCTTGATCATATATGGAACCACATGTGAATCACCAGCTTTCAAGTAAAAAAAAGAATCATCGAAATCGGTTCAGTCAGTAAAAAGTTATGAGGTAACATACATAAAAAACGTACAGTCGAATTGAGTACCGTCTCCTTTTTGAAGTCGGTAGAAAAGAATAAATTTAAATGAAACATAATTTAATCAGTAATATTTAGTTTTAACTATATATTTACACAAGATTTAGTCTAGTTAAATTGAGTTATACAAATTTGGGCTGGTTATATCGAGCCGTAAATATTTTAATACATATTATAGTGAATAATTTAACAATTTAATTTAATATATGTTAATTTATCACCGTGTAGTGGCAGTATAAGAATATCCCCTACCCCATATCATCCCGTGGGTGCCGTAAGAGGAGACAAGCCTGGAGATGGGCAGCAGCGTCTCCCTAATAATTCAACTTCAAAACAAATTTCAGTTTTAAAACCGCTTGCCAAGCGTGGCATCTATGTCAAATATCTAAATATCTCCCTAAGAGGCAATCCTAGAGGGAAGCCAATGTTCAGCAGTAGATTTTAATAAGCCGTAACGGTAACGGTGAAAAATTCAAAGCTCAGGTCACCTACTTCCTTCATCAACACCTCTCTTTGTAAGAAAGTTAAGAAAACTTACATAAATGGGACATGGCCGAAGTTTGCGTAAAGGTGCTCTTGCATAGCCAACGAGACCGCTGGAAAATACGCAAGCCCAGTGCCATGGACGACAGAATCAAACGCTATACCCATCGATTCACCGTTCCTGAATAAAACAATACACTTTATGTACAATGTTATAATAGGTTTTCACTACGGCTATAAACTGGAGTGAGGGTATAACCAGGTTTAGGCAGCTACAACTTTATGTAGCCAATTTTTTTATATAAGATGGGGTAACAAACGAGCACACAGTCCACCTGATGGTAAGTGGTTGCTGTGGCCCATAGACATCTACATCTGTCCTCGTATGCGAATCAAAATGCATATGCGTTGTCACCCGTGAGGACTAAGATGGAATGCCTCTTTTCCAGTAAAAAAAGTCTCCGGTTCTCTACATTCACCATACAAAATAGCAGCCTATTTTACGGTGGTATTCTGTGAGAGCGTGGTCCTTCTCCGGTCGAGCCGACCCATTCTTGCTACAACTATACTACTAACATAGCTGCAACACGGCTCTACCACGTATAAAGCGGTTAAGTAAACTTACGTGTATTCGATTTCTATTAAAAATTTACTAGCCACCCGGCCCGACTTTGCCTGGGTGGGACATTTATATTTTTAAAGTCATCATCAATGACCAATTATTTTATCAACTGTTCCATTTCACAAGTTCTCCAAGTTTTTCGGATAAAATATAGCTTAGATCACACCTGATATTGCTCTCCATCTGTTCGTGAATTTCCATCACAATCGGTTCCGTCATTGCGAAGATAAGAGTTCAGTACCAGAGAGACAGACAGACAGACAAAAAAATTACAAATGATTACTTACGTCATGATGTAAATATAGAGAAATCTATAAAAATTAATTATGACATTGTTTGTCCGCGATGAACTCCTAAACAACTTAAATGATTTCAATGAAATTTTGCACACTGTGTGCAGTTTGGTCCGACGTGATAGATAGGATAGTTTTTATCCTGATAAATGACCTTCAATATATTTTTTTCGTACTGGCCAGCTAGTAATTTATATATATTATAAAAGCTGCACCTTTACCTACTGTCTCTGATATAACTTGATATAATGCTTTCGTATTTTTTACAAATATAACATTAGTGTTAAATATTATTCGGATTTAGTATACCTAAGCTTAACAGAAAGCAATCTGTCACACTTAGATTTGGTCATGAATAAATCGAATACATCTAAGTTTAACAAACCGCAATCGGCTACACTTCGTTGTAGCCAGCTAAACCTAGATGTATCCACATTTTAGCTCCTAGCCGTGACATATCGATCTCAAATATATAGATCTATGACGTAAAATACATCATCTAAGAATAATCATAAGACGTATTATTCGTAGTCTCTCGGTTAGATAGAGCCCATATTTAACAATAGCCTACAATCGTACACATAATGATGACGATAATATTTTCTTATAAAGAAAATTCAAGAAATTTTGCTAACATTCATACTTGTTGAAGCGATACCGTAGCTTTCTTGAATTCAAAGGCGCTTTGTAACCAATTTTATTTAAAAAATATTTTGGCGTTGATTTCATATCTTAGAATTAACAACTGAATATTGATATATTTGCCGTTAGGTAGGGACTTAAGAAAAATCATTCACCAATCTCATCCCTTGGACATCATAAGACGCGACATATGAAAACAGCTGTCTGTCTGAAGGTCTTCTGACTTTCTTTATATGCTTGTAGATTGCTTTTCTTTATATGCTGTTTCATTTTAATACTAGTAGGCTGGTACTACTGCTTGCCAATTGGTATACCAAGTTATACGTGGTAGAGCCATGCTGCAGCTATATTAGTAGTATAGTTGTAGCACGAATGAACGAATGATCGAACGATCGAGAAAGGACCACGCTCTAACAGAATATCAGCGTAAAATGGCAGCTTAACACTGCTGTGTTTCGTATGGTGAGTGTAGAGATCCGGAGCCCCTTTTTACTGGAAAAGAGGCATTCCATCTTAGTCCTCACGAGTGACAACGCATCTGCGTTTTGATTCGCAAACGAGGATAGATGTAGATGTCTATGGGCCACAGAACCACTTACCATCAGGTGGACTATCCTATAAAAAAAGCATAAAGATTACAACAAATCCACCCTGTTATGTTATATATATATATATATATATATATATATATATATCATAAACTGTAAATATATTAATACAGACGTACACATACAAAAATCTACTTAAATACATTAAATATATTATACTTATCAAATCCTGATGCCTTGCAACCTCTAATTACACTGGCTCTCTATATCCTGCAGACTGAAACACAGCAGTGTAAGCACTACTCTTCGGTAGAAGAAATGGTAAGAGCTTCGTACCTATCTAGGCGGAGTCCAGGACCGAAAAGAAGTCCCACCACCAAGTAACAAAATTTCAACAAATTCTTTTTTAATTTCTTTGATTACAAGTCGCTCTAACAAAGGGGTCATTGTCTTTATAGTTATATATGTATAATCGTTAGTGCGTCTGTTAGTTGTTCTGAGCAGCTTGACGGATTAAGGTATGACATGACGTTCAGACAAATTAATTGTTTTGTCGAGACGGTGGTTCTTAGCTGTGATCCGATAAGAAGCACTGTCGTCTAGTTATTAATAAATTAAATGTCTCTTTGGTCTAGTCTTCGTAAGCGTGACTGCTCACCATGTATAGAATAGAATATTTTTTATTCAATATAGATTATTACATAATACTTATTGAAAGTCATTTTTTTATTTACCACTGGTTCGGAAAATACCTCTGTCCTAGGAAGAACCAGCAAGAAACCCAGCGGGACTTTTTTAAAACATTTTTCACTTTTTTTTTAGGATAAGGGTGACAAACGAGCACACAGCCCACCTGATGGTAAGTGGTTGCAGTGGCCCATAGACATCTACATCCATCTTCGATTACGAATCAAAATGCAGATGCGTTGTCACCGATTGAGGACTAAGATGGAATGTCTCGTTTCCTGTAAATAGGGTCTCCGGTTCTCTACACTCACCATACGAAACACAGCAGCGTTAAGCTGCTATTTTACGCTGGTTTTCTGTGAGAGCGTGGTCCTTCCCCGGTCGAGCCGACCCATTCGTGCTACAACCATAATATAGCTGCAGCATGACTCTGCCACGTGAAAAAATTTTAATTAAAATTTTAACTTCACAATCATTTTGTGTTTTTATTTGTACAAATTTTAAATGAGTTTTAATAGAACAAGCATGGAGGCGATCACCTCATTCCCGGGGGTTTTTTTCACTTGATATTACAATAACCGTCTTTGTACAATTTTTTCTTTAATATACATTTAAACTTATTTATTGACAAATTTTGTACATTTTCTGGGATTTTGTTGTAAAAGGGAAGCCCATAAATATTTATTGACAAATTTTGTACATTTTCTGGGATTTTGTTGTAAAAGGGAAGCCCATAAATGAATTACTAATTCTGTGGAGTCTAGTAACTGGTATTACAAGCTGATGTTTGTTCCTAGTGTTTAAAGTATGAACATCTTTATTTTTATCAAAGCTATTTATGTTTTTATGTACATACATTACATTTTCATAAATATATTGCGATGCCAAAGTTAGTATGTTTATTTCTTTAAATTTTTCTCTGAGGGACTCTTTACAATTTCAGTTATAAATCACCCGTACCGCTCTCTTTTCGTCCCGGGCTTTGGTACCGGGTTCGAATTCCGTTTGAATCAAAATCAGGTATTGGGTATTCTGTTATGAAATTCTCAGTAGCAGCCCCTAGTCAGGAAGATGGCGGTGTTTTTCCCCACGTGACTCGGACAGCACGTAATATTGTGGTATAATTCGTAACACAACATTTCGTAATTTATATGAAATTGAATTGACCAACCTTTACAGTCCACTCTATAATAAGACTGCAGTCAACTTCAAATAAGGCTGCAGATGTGTTGTCGACTCTTAATCCTAAGATGAAATGCCTCACGGTCTACAATTGTACGATACGATTCTATAGACATAAAACCGCAACTCAGCAATACACGCACTGCTGCTTGGTGGCAGATATAGTCGAAAAATCAACAAAGTGTTATTAGCAAATAATACTATGAGCGGGTACACATTGGGCGCTCGGCGTTGCGTTGGGCGCGCGCTTGTAGCATACATACAGCGCGCTTAGCACGGCGTTTAACGAGCGTTACCAAGGTATCCATACTATTAGTTCAGTTCGGAAATGGACGTCGAAGTGATCGCTTGTGTGTGGCTTCTATACCGTCGCTATAAAAGACGACGGCAGAGGCAAAGAGAATATTGGGTGCACCCAATATTACGAGATAGACTGACGCATGGAATGTTTGTACATTGTATCCAAAATTAAGGCAATATGAACCTAAGTTTTTAATTATTTTAGAATGTCCATAAAATCATTTGATGGCTTACTCCATGTTATTAAAGTAGATATTACTGGTGATTCAACGATTTTGAGAGATTCGATTTCCGCAGAAGAAAAACTCGTGATAACGTTAAGGTAAGTATATTTGTTTATTCAAATAAATCTAAGTTGTCTGAATCTTGGCTGGAGGCTGAACGTGACGGTGACCATGTTGACGGCGGTGGTGGCGGCGTGGTAGACCACTGTTGTGTTGTTGAGGGTCTAGCAGTAGTATATCCAGAATATGTCGGTGAAGAATATGTGTATTGGTGATGATTAGTTTCTAGTGGTAATAATTGATGATAATTCTGTGCTTCTTTAATGACATTGAGTAATTCAATCTTTGTAGTTAAGCGTCGATTTTCGGGCACTTTTTTTAATTAACTGTACAATAATAAACAGAATAGTTTATCATCGTCTTCTTTAGTTAGTCGCCCCATTTCATTTTGTTCCCTTGCATTTAAACTTTTCTGTAAAATGTCGACTATTTGTTTATATACAGCATTTATTTTCTGTCTTTTCCTTGGGCCTTCCATTTGATCTTTAGGAGGTGGCATCAAGTCTGCATTGTCTATAATATTATCTACATCTGAACCAGTTGTGCCAGAAGATTGGTAATTGCTCTCTGTGTCGTTATATGCTGTAGAATTCGCAAGAAATTGTAATTTCCTGTAATACACATATGGCGTATGTTTGGAAGATCCAGATCCAGATGGAAGCTTTTTTTGCCTCTTAGACTCCCTAAGATAATTGTCCCGAATGCTTTTCCATTTTTTCATAAGTGTACCACCTGAAAATAAACAATAACCATTTTTATTTTGACAGATACTTGGCCACAGGCTGCTCTTTCGCTGATTTGCATTACGGATACCGTCTTGGAAAATCGACAATTATAAAGATAGTGGAACAAGTTTGTAAAGTACTATGGAGCAAATTGAAGTTTACATCTATGCCTGAAATGACAACAGAAAAGTGGAAAGAAGTAGAAGAAGGTTTTAAGAAATACGCTAACTTCCCAAATTGTATTGGTGCGATTGACGGGAAATATATTGAGCTAATACAACCAGAACATACAGGGTCGCTTTTTTACAATTATAAAACATACTTCTCATCAGTCTTACTAGCAGTTTGTGATGCAAATTATTGTTTTGTATACGTTGATGTCGGATCCTATAGCAAAACCAGTGATTCTGCTATTTTTAAAAATTCCGAATTTTTTAAACGGATTGTGAATAATAAGTTAAACATTCCTAACCCCAAGCCTATATCAAATATCGATAGAACTCCATTGCCTCATGTGTTCGTCGGCGATGAAGCATTTGGAATTATGTCGAATGTGATGCGGCCGTATGGAGGAACACAACTCACACACACAAAAAAAGTTTTCAATTACAGATTATCGAGAGCAAGGCGCTATATTGAATGTACTTTCGGAATAATGAGCAATAAATGGCGAATATTTCATAGACCGATAGATGTAAACATAGATTTCGCGGAGAGTATCATCAAAGCTTGCACAGTACTACATAATTACGTTCGAATGCGCGATGGTTACAGATATGAAGATACACTTTATGTTTCACCTCTACAATCGATACATTTAGAAAATTTACCACGAGGCAGCTTATGTGCTAGAACAGCAAGAGAAAAATTTGCCAATTATTTTGTGAACGAGGGAAAATTACAGTGGCAAAACAACATGATATAATTATAGAAAACATCAATAAATAATTATACTCACCCAACAGTTTTTTCTTTTCCAAATTGTCTTCACAGTCACTAAAAATTTCAACTATTTCCTCCCAATTACGTTTTTTTAATATTTTATTTTTATAATCTGGACTTTGCATGTCCCATATAGCTGGACGCTTTTGGATTTCGTCGATAAATAAATCTGTATCGAAGTGTTCGATCTCCACGATATACGTGCACCCTACACGAAAGCGCGCGATCAAATGTACAGCAAAATGGCGGTGCATGTATCTACAAGCGTGCAGCTGACGCCCGCGCAACGCGCGTTCCAACGTAATTCTGAGAGCGTGCGTCTGACGCGCGCTTGATCAGAAGCGCGCGCTTGCATGTGTACACTTCAATAGAGACTTTTGGATCTCAAAACGCGCGTTAGTAAATCGCGCGTTTCAAAGCGCCCAATGTGTACCCGCTCTATATCATGATTATTCCCTACCAAGTAAGGTAAGTCATTAAATATAAACTAAGAACAGAAAGGGACCAAGAACTGTGCCCTGTGGAACACCCATAGATACTACCGATCCGGAAGAACTGTATACATTAATAACAACTGTTTGCATTCTATTATTTAGGTAAGCATCAAGTAGGATCAGTAAGACCAGAAATAGATGAGACCTACCCAGATGAATTTCGAGGCAGAAAAGGGGTCCTATCATCTAGTAAGCTACGCGTTAGCTTCGTAATTGCAATTGTATAACAACCAATACCTATAGAATTCTAAAGTCCCCTTATCGAGATCGAGACAAGTGCTGATGACGTCACCGGGCAGCCATGCGTGACCATAAGGTGACGTGGCCACATTCCATCGCTTCACTCTTCCACCATCATATGCATAAGAATGGGTGGTATCGCCCACCCCCGTATCCATGGAAAACGTACAGCTCGCTGTGCACCAACCAATCTGTGAAACAATGAGCTATACAGACAACCAAGAATAAGCCTTGTAACACCAAATGCTGTTACATGAGTGAGAATTACAAGTTTAAAATCCACCGTATGTTAATTTGCCACTGGCAGCCCATGAACTCTTTCATATAATTATAAAGGTTAAAGTTACAGCCTATATACGTCACACTACCGGGCACAGCCCTCCTCTTTTTTTGCGAGGGATTTTAGGGCAAGGATATTAATTAGGTCTCCTCACGAAGTTTTTCTTCACCGCCGAGCCCGTGATAAATCAGCACTTAAAATTGCAACTAACAATTTCATTGGTGCCGGAGGGGATCGAACCCAGGTTACTCGCGTACTGTGAAACTAACAGCGAGCGCTAATCATCTGAGCTGCCACGGCTTCTACAATTTTAAGCATGCATGGAATTAATACTACCAGGAGATAATGGATGCTAGGATGTAATTACATTCAATCTGAAAAAGTGAGAGGGTTATATTTATTAGAACGACTCCTAGGCAGAAAAAGGAAGCAGGTAAACTCCCAGTAAGTGTGACCAGAAAAACTATTTACTGAACTACTCCTAAAAAGTGAAAACACATATAGTGGCGGTGTATGTATATTCACTATCCCATATCATCCCGTGGATGTCGTAAAATACGACAGAGGGGAAAAATCACCAGATGGACAGCACCGTCTTCCTAATAACGACTAAAAATAAAAACACGCAGCTGCCAACCCCTTGCCAAGCGTGGCAACTATGCCAAATATCCCCCTATGAGGCAATCTATTGGGGAGGAATATACTCAGAAATGCACTTTAACAGGCTGTAACTTTAACGGAACTAAAAATATTTACAAATCTTTAGAATAATCACAAAATACTTTAATAATTTATAGAACGTTTCACCTGATATTAACTAGTTAAATTCCCTACTTAACTTTTCCTTAAAAAGTCCTAAATTCAATTTAAAATGAAATTTGGACCCTCAGTAGCAGAAGACGCTTAGTTATTTCTAATACTACTACATATTAAACTAAGGCCCGTATTAATAAACGCTTTGACGGCTCCGTGGCGCAGTGTCTTAGCAATGAGTTGCTGCGCTGGGGGGCGCGGGTTCGAATCCCGCACGGAACAAGTATTTGTATGGCCTACAAATAATTGTTCCGGGTCTGGATGTTTGTCCTTGTGAAATTTGTATTTGTAAACTGCCTCCACGATACAGGAGAAAACCCTAGTGTGGGAGCAACGTTTTTTAAAAAAAAATCAAAAAAATAAACGTTACTCAACGACGAACTCAAGGGCGTAATCATTTGATATGCCGTCATTACGATATCGCGATCTCAAGATCGTTGCTAATTAATAAGCACATAAAAACAGTATCTCAAAACTCTGTACTTAGGAATACTGTTCTGTGACTTGCACTCAAGTACAGACACTTGAGAGTCGTGTTCGTTTATTAATCAGTGAGGCACTCAGCTGATATCGTAAATCTAAACCGCATCTTGAGATATGTTTATTAATAAGATCATAACCTCAATATTGTACTCAAGTGCGTGTACTTTAGCTTAGTAACTTTTATTAATACGGGCCTAAGTGTTAGTCGGCTAGTCTCCACCACGTCGTCGTCTTACCACGGAATCGAACCAATCGATTTGCTTCGTTATTCGTAATGCGTACAAAGGCCAAAATAATTTGCGAACATCTATATTTTCATCCGATTATGATGTGAGTGTCTTCAAGGAAAAATTGTCTTATTGAGCTAAGTCAGTGGACTTTGTAAAACGGCCTCTGATTTGTCTCTCGGAGTCCTGACGGCAAGCCAGCATCGCTAGCCAGCTTTATTTTTGATAGCTCTTGTCGCTGCGACAAACTAGCGGAGAGAGAGTTCTCGCCAGCTGTGTGAACAGCCAGCGATCAACTATTAATATATGTATGTCTTTTATTGACACGGGATCTATATCTTTTGTTCTTTTCTTGAGCGAGAAAATAGTAGATAACAGACACGACAAGACAAGTGCCTAAACAAGTGTAAAATTTACAGATTTTAATTTAAGCAATGAAAAATTACCTGCATAATGCCTTTAGTTCCAAGCTGTACCTCGTACATCCATTTCCCGGAATAAACGCACGCAGTCGCTCTGATGGTGGCAAAGCTAGACAGACCTTGGACGCTAACCCTTTCGTCTCCAACGAGTACTAACCGACCAGTTCCTGAAGAAAAATATCCATCCATTACAGGCACTATAAAAGTCCACTGTTGGAAATAGGCCTACACCAAAGATTTCCTCATAAGGGGTTTCTGCCATAGCTGCCATGCTTGGCAGGCGGATTGACAATCGCTCTTTTTTTATAATTTTGATTTGTTATTGTTGGAAAAATATACGTTGTGAAATTTTCTTATACTTACAATACACATACAATCCACTACTAGAAATAATTTAAAATTAAAAATGTTGTACAACTGACTCTTCAATATAAATTATTAAGAATAACTCAAAATATATTAGTCAGACCTTGATCAATTTATATGGGACCAGATGTGAAGCACCAGCTTTTAAATAAAAAAAGAATCATCGAAATCGGTTAACCCAGTAAAAAGTTATGAGGTAACACACTTAAAAAACATACAGTCGAATTGAGTACCGACTCCTTTTTGAAGTCAGTAGATAAGACTCTCCAAAGTGAGATTTTCCAATATTGTAACACTTGGCGTTCTAATTGGCAATTGCCGTATTTTTAACGACACTTCACTGAATTGGTTCAAATTGTTAAGTATACCTAAGTGAAATGATATGTATTATAGTTTAAAATACATTCAAAACGCTATAAGCATATCGTTCATAGATCACTGACTGCCATCATCAACACTATCATCATCATTACAGCCTTTCAGCGTTACTGCTGAATATAGACTACAGTATATTTGTTTCGACGAGACGACGCTTCGTCAAGTTTTATTACAATTCGTGTAGATATTCCGAAGATTGCCCCGGTCAGATAGATATATAAAGATTTTTAAAATGGTTAACAATGTCTTAATGGCAAATCAAATAAACCTCTCATTTTCAAAATGCACTTATTTCAATATTACAAACAAACACTTCAATTTTGTTTATATTTATAGATGTAGATGAAAAATTTTATACTTAAGCTTATATTATTCGAATAAATCATAAATCCATGTAAGAGTTTCTTTTTAATTTTATTATTGTTATAGGATAATGTGGCCCATAGACGTTTACATCTATCTTCGTTTGCGATTCAAAATGTAGATGCGTTGTCAGCTGTGAGAACTAAGATGGAATGCCTGTTTTCCAGTAAAAGAGATCTCCGATTCTCTACACTCACCATATGGAACACAGCAGCGTTAAACTGCTATTTTAGGCTGGTATTCTCTAAGAGCGTGGTCCTTACCCGGTCGAGCCGACCCATTCGTGCTGCAACTATACAATTAATATAACTGCAGAATGGCTCTACCACGTATACGGTGTAAGAAAGTCCATACGTAGACTATAATATGTAGGCAGGAGATCCCATATGAGACGGCCAGCAGGATCTTCGAAACCAAGCCACAAACCAAACGTGGCAGCTATGGCAAATATAAGGCAATCTATGGACGTAAAACTATATTCAGCAGTGGATTTGTAATGAACTGCTAATGTCACTCTGAAAGTTCATATAGCGCCCAAAAATTAGCTTTTCATGTACAAAACTTTTTAAAATGAGTTAAAATTATATTAGTTTTAGTGAAGTTACGTTATAATAGAATAGTGTTAGTGATTAATAAATTCAGTGCTCCGGAAACGTGTTCCAAAGTTCAAAACAAGATCAAACTTCTTGTATTACGCATACGTTATGTATGACAGAAGCGGATCGTGTTACGTCGTAATTTTCGACCTGAAAACGTTTCAACCACTATTGTTGTATACTATCCTTACAGATATATTATATTACATAATATTTACTTTCTTGAAAAAAAAATACACCGAATTCTTCGCTAGTTTTATCCCTCATTTCATAGACCCATTCATCCATTACAGCTTATAAAAGTTCACTGCTGAACATACATATCATAGGGAAGATTTAAAAAAAAACATACACTCGATTTGAGTACTTTCTCCTTTTTGAAAGTGGTTAAAAAGCAGAGCCATAATGGTGGTAACAGTTTGGTAATTTCTGATGGCATCAAAACCATCATAAAATTTTCCTATTAAGCAACGAACCTAAAGTAGACGAGGTTATTCTCTCAATATTCACACGGCATGTACTGTAACTACGAGTTCAAATGAATAATAGTGTCAAAATTGGTGTCTTATTAACTTAAATAAAAAGATAATGATATTGATATATGTTATTGATATTGAATGATATTTTATAAAAAAGTTTACGTACCAGTTGAGGCATCAAAAACAACGATTTTAGGACCAATGCGACCTGGCCTTTCGTCTGCGGTATCTTGTTTCTAAATAAAAAGAATACACCTAACGTAACCATAATAAATTTTTGTGTCGATGTTTCAACCGTCAGAAAAAAGTTATCCATGAAATAAATTATAATCCGACTTAATAATATAAAAGTAAAACCATTGAAACATTTCATCCGTAAAACTGTAATTTTTAATTTGGTTATGTATTATTTTATCTTTTGTTTATCCTATGAATAAGTTTTAACTGAAGATTGAAAAATCCTTACATACCTTTATTGAAGTCGGTAAAAATAGGGTATTACACCCATTTTCAAAAAGTGTTTTAAATGAAACCTAGAGTGATAGTGAACCACTATAATTTTTATATAAATTTTTTAAAACCGAAAAGTGACATAATAATTACTTTAAATCTATCGTTTTAAATATTCCCGTGAAAACGCTAGCCGCCATACTGTTCAAGTCGTGACGTCACTGTCGTAGAATTTTGACAATTTTGCAAAGGAATAAGATACTTTTGAATGTTTAATAATGAGTTATCATCTACATCATTGTTGTGTTGTACCTGATTGCAAAAAGACGAGCATAAGAACGCCGTGAAAGTTATGGATTACAGTGCCAACTGATTTAAATATGAGAAATACTTGGTTAAAATTGGCAAGAAGAGACCCGAAGGCATTGTCTACAAAATCAAAACTATACTTTTGTGTAGATCACTTTGGTGTAAGTATGACTTATATTTAAGTATCGATTAAACAAAACAAAACATCATGACATGATAGGTACCAATTGTAAATCAAATTTTGTAACAGATTAGGTTAATCGCTCGTCTGTCCCGCCCTTTATGGGCCATTTTGATAGCCCTTGCAAGTGCAGTGCAGTGTTTTATTTAATTCCTGTTTTCTTTTCTATTATATGGGAATAAAGACATGGTGTGTACTCAGACCAAATAAAAAAGTGACTTTTATTTCGTCTGAGGGCTTGTACAAAAAATAAAACAAAAAGTTTTTCTCACGTAAGCTTATATTATAATATCTATAACATTTGTGCTAAAAGCGAAGTAATAAACTCGCTTTTACGAATCCCTCTTCCATGATGCCTTTTCAATAAAATTTGGAATAAAAGTCAACAATCGTAATGATAACTTGAAAATTTTAGAAATTAGCTAATTAGTACACAGCACATAACCTAGTTCTTTGATCTAGTGACGTCACGACGCTATCTAATATGGCGGACATCGTTTTGCAGATTTGAGGCACAGGTAAAAAAAAATATTCTTTAAATTAAAATATAACATTTATAATGCACTTTTATAAATAGAAATCAATATTTCTCGTTTACTTTTTACAAAATCTATCATAAATATATATTCTTTGATTTTTTTTACATGGTGTAAAATACCCTATTGTAAATAGTCTTTTTTATAGAATAGGTTTGACAAATCAGCAGTCAGTCCACCTGATGGTAAGTGGATGCTGAGGCCCATAGATATCTACTTCTATTCTCGATTAAGAATCAAAATGCAGATGCGTTGTCACCCTTGAGTACTAAGAAAGAATGCCTCGTTTCCAGTAAAAAGGGTTTCCGGTTCTCACCTTACGAAAATGCTATTTTACGCTGTTATTCTTGCTTGCTTGCTTTCCCGGTCGAGCCGACCCATTCGTGCTACAATCATAATATAGCTACAGCGTGTCTATAAAAGTTAAAGTTCCAGCCTAAATACGTCCCACTGCTGGACACAGGCCTCCTCTCATTTCTGTGAAGATTTTAGGGCAAGGAAGTGTCCGCCGTGCTGCCCCATGCGTGTTGGGGCACTTCACATGTCTTCGAAATACTTTTTCTTATTTCTCAAACATGCAGGTGTCCTCACGATGTTTTCCTTCACCGCCGAGCACGTGGTAAATCAGCACTTAAAATTGCAATTAACAATTGCATTGGTGCCGGCGGGGTTCGAACCCGGCCGTGAAATTACTACTGTGAAATTTGCAGCGAGCGCTAACCACCTAAGCTACCACGGCTCAGACGGTTAGCGCTCGCGTTCCATATTAATTAATCCATATTAATTAACTTCGGAGATATCGCGGTACCCGCCTACATACTTATACCCCTCTCTCCTTTTTTGAAGTCGATTAAAATTATTAAATGATTTGAATCATATCGCCTAATTTTCCATTAAATTACAAACAACAATATAGTGGAATAATAAATAAATAGTCACTCACCTCAATAAAAGTTGTGACATGCTTTTTGGAGAATTTCGACTTATGGCTTACAACTTTTGCGTCTATTATTTTAGTCAGATTTTCTCTTATGTGGGTCAAATACTTGCTTTTCCTATTACGAATACAAATAATCAATTAATATAAAATGCGATAGTGGATTCTATTGGTAAACGTAAGGCTCAAACTGATAAAATAAAAGCATTACTAATTTGTTCTGCAAATATATTTATGTGATTGATAAATTATTAAACTTATTAAACCTGGAAAAAATGTGACCCCGGTTCGAATTTTAAAAATTACAATATTACTGGAATTATCTGTCAAGAAATTTTCAGTAGTAACACGGACTCAGGAAGTTGGCGGTGCCCCGTACCTAGGAAAGCACGTAAAGCTGTTCCTCCTGCGTCTGATCTCGCCGTTCGAGTCAGATTATGAAAGTGAGGGAATAAAATGTGCAGCTTGTGTTTGCACACACTCGTGCACTATAATCCTGTCCTTCAAAGATGCCTCTTTTCCGTTAATAGAATAGAATAGAATAATTTTTATCTTATTAAAAGTCATTTTTTTACTTTACCACTGGTTCGGAAAAAAACTCTGTCCTGGGAAGAACCAACAAGAATCCCACTGAGACTGTTAAGACTGGCCGCATTAACTAAAATTTGATCAAAAGGACACGAACGTGTTCCTTGTGGGATTTGAACGCGCGGTACTACAACGCCGCAACTTTTATACGTGGTGGAGCCATGCTGCAGCTATATTAGTAGTATAGTTGTAGCACGAATGGATCGGCTCGACCGGGGAAGGACCACGCTCTCACAGCATACCAGCGTAAAATGGCAGCTTGACATTGCTGTGTTTCGTATGGTGAGTTTAGATAACTGGAGACCCATTTCACTGGAAAAGAGGCATCCCATCTTGGTCCTCACGGGTGACGACGCATCTGCATTTTGATTCTTTATTGAGGATAAATGTAGATGTAGTCTATGGGTCACAGCAACCACTTACCATCAGGTGGACTGTGTGCTCGTTTGTCACCCTATCCTATAAAAAAAAAAAACAAAAAAAACTAAATGCCTAGTCACTGCGCCACCAAGCCGTCGGTATTACAAACGACATAATTAATCACCTATCTCAGTCTAAATAACAGTGTTTGTATTGCTGTGTTCCGGTCTGAAATTATAGCCTTAGAGAGCCAGTATTATAACAAGCCATCTTAGCTCTCAGAGGTGACAACACATCTGTAGCTTTTCATGTTTGAATTTGAAGATAGCTGCAGATGTCTATGGTTTGTAGTAGCGACTTTCCATCAGGTGGACAGTAACTTCACTTGTTACTTCAGCTTTCACAAGTGGTAGAGCCATGCTGCAGCTATATTAGTAGTATAGCTGTAGCACGAATTTCCTTTATAAGAAAATATCATTATCATTACGTGTACGATTGTAGGCTATTGTTAAATATGGGCTCTATCCAACTGAGAGGCTGAGAATAATACGCCTTATAATGCTTATCCTTGGATGACGTATTTTACGTTAAAGGTCGATATTTTTTACGCTGCAGCTATAATAATATTATAGTTGTAGCACGGATGGGTCGGCTCGACCGGCGAAGGAGAACGCTCTCATAGAATACCAGCGTAAAATAGCAGTTTAACGCTGTCGTGTTTCGCATGGCGCGTGTAGAGAACCAGAAACCCTTTTTACTGGAAATGTGATATTCTATCTTGGCCCTCACGGGTGACAACGCTTCTGCATTTCGATTCGTAGTTGAGGATCGAAGTAGATGTCTATGGTCCACAGCAACTACTTACCATCAGGTGGATTATGTGCTCTTTTGTCACCCTTACCCTATAAAAAAAAGTTTTAGAAAAAAAACATAACAGTATCTAACTGATTTTGCCGATCCGTGTTGTCTTTCATGACGAGTTCATTTCCGAATATCCTTCGCACCATGTCATGGACTTCGCTCTTCTCCGCCGAACCGCTGCACACTCCGAACATCGAACGCAGCACATTCATGATTCAAGGCTTCTTCTAAATCTCTTTATCATCCATCATAATAATCATAAAACGATAAAGAAATCCAAATAAAGTTGTAATCATCAATATTGCTGGGGTGTTATTTAAAGATCGTTATTTAATTAAACTAAAATAGATTTAAATAAAGTTACAGTATGTTCTACTGCTGAGCACAGCAGTGAACGTGGAAGTGTCAATTTTTTCCGCGAGCACGAAATACGTCGGCTATGTTTAGTACTAGTTATCAGGATAGCAAAAAACAAAGAAAACTAATGTAGCGGTGTAAGAATATCCACTACCCCATATCATCCCGTGGGTGTAGTAAGAGTCAGAGGGAAACTGGAACAGGAGATGGGCAGCAGCGTATTCCTGATAACAATTTAAAACAGGAAAACAGCGGTTGCCAACCCGCTTACTAAGCGTGCCAACTATGGCAAAATCCCCGCTATGAGGCAATCTATGGGGGAGCCCTATGTTTAGCAAAGGACTTTTATATCTATAATCTTTAATAATATAATAAAGCGGAAGTAATTTTTTATTTTTTTATTTGTTTAAACGCGCTAATCTCTGGTACTACCAGTCCGATTTGAAAAATTATTTTTGTATATTATAGCCAGATTCATGAGGAATAGCATAGGCTATCTAGCATTAAGCTATATCACTCAGCTAGCTTTAAATATGGATATTTGTTAAGCAAATCAGATGAAAAAGCACTCCCGAAATGATTTATCCGCGTACGCTGGTGTTATCGTTAGGGATACGTAAATACAATGTTCTAGAAAAATATAGACCTTTACTCCGTCTAAAAAAAAGTCCACTATACCATATGTCTATTTCTTATACATAAGCCATAATTCGGTATTTTGTGACAAAAAAATATTGAAAATTTAAAAGTGATTTATGAGCGTTATTATTAGGCATGGCCTATTTATCCTTACGAACGAAAGTTAATTCATCATCAACACAATTTTATGAAAATAAACTTTGTTCTTTATACCATGTTATTTGGACGCATAGTTTAAGAGATAATGTAAAATTTAAATAATTCAATACATGGCTGGCTTAATAATTCAATACTTGTATGGCGCGCGAATGACGCTTAAACCCTAGCCCTTAGAATTATTACGCAAATTCTATGCCCTAGCCGTTATAAAAAGCTTGAACTAGGTCATGTCGCGTACCTCGGACACGTGATAACGTGGGTGAAACCGCGGGGCACAGCTAGGTCTTATATATATGTAGATGGATGTATCAGTGTATATTATGAAAATTCGACTCTTTTAATTATTTTTATTAAGTTAAGTTAAGATTAACGATAAGCAGTATCAATATAATTTTATGGTAGATAATATTTTATCATTAACTTGAGCATCATTATTTAGTATACATAGCATGTATTTTAGTTGATTACAGCACAATTTATAAACAAATGTCTTACAATATTAGCATATCTTTGTACACATTGTTCTACTCTCTTGCGAGGCGAAACGTACGAGCTATCTTACATGTATATAAAACATTACTTTATATGTGTACTAACTAAAGTTTCTGTGTGTGTGTGAAGTGCAAATTCTATTAAGTAATCACACAACAAATCAGTGTATTATCATTTATCACCACTCAGTGCGGTCGGTTTTATTTACCGCATTTACCGTCCATATCGTTTAGCATTAATTATAAGCTAAGTGCTAAGCTTAGCGGCCAGCCTCCGCAGAGTCTACTTCACCTGAGGATGCCTCGTGTAGAGGCGAAACACGTGTCGTATTTTCGAGAGTGGTGTGTCGTGCCTAGTGTGGTGGTGCTGGGGATGGTAGTGCTGGGGTTGACGGCGACGGGTACAGTGCGCGCGATTGAGGGAGGGTGGGAGGTCCCCTTAAAACTGGGCACGACACATCATTTTCTTTCTTTACGCGGAATTAAGCAAATTAGTTTATAACAACCCCATTACAATGGATTTCCGCAAAGTAACGCCTGATTCTATCAATTAATTATAATTATATCCGCAGTAGAACCAGAGTAACCGACATACCCCAACAGAAGTGGCAATGGGCCGGCCATATAGCTCGAAGAACCAATAACCGATAGGGAAGAAAGGTTCTCGAGTGACAGCCTCGTACCGTAAAACGATGTATAGGCCATCCTCCTACTAGATGGAGTGGCGACCTGGTAAGACATGCGGAAATTCGATGGATACTGGTTCAGGGCCGTGCTTTGTGGTATTCCTTGGGGGAGACCTATGTTCAGAAGTGGACTTATGAAGGGCTATAATGGTGATTCACACGGCCAAGGTACAAAGATGATCATAGTTGAGTTCTATATATTCCCGGCAAAGCAACTCTAAGATATTCATATATGATCGTAACGAAGCTTCACGTGAACCACCACTACCCTGAATTATCCTGAGGTCGCCCGCGTAAACCAAGAATGTGACGAATGAAATTGTATGAAGCTATATGATTGTATGAGTATTTTGAATGAGGCCTAGAATAATTACATATACATACTAGTAACGTGTATACTTTTCTCATTTCCAAAAACGGCGGTTTAGTTGATAGAATATGGGGGGGGGGGGCACATGGCTCTAATGAAAAATACCACTTAAAGCCAAAGATTTCGCAAACGGACCCCTGCATCGAAAAGATGTTGTTTCACACCTACAGTGTTTTCAAAAAATCATCCTTCATTTACTTTAATGGGAAGTACCAAAAAAAATGTTTTTTAAGGTTTTATATCACAGTTTCCTAGGCGTCATTAAGATCTATAACTATGCCATATTGTAGCACCTATTTTTAGCAGTGGTATTTAATAGGCTGTAACGGTAACGTACAAAAGCAATGCGATCAGAGGATAAATTGGATGATTTGCGAGGTTAGCCAAGTTGACTTTTCGTTAACACTAATGGAAAACTTTTAATATGAATAAACTCAACTAAACTCAACGTTAAGATACATAACAGCGTTGAAATATGTCATTCATGGTCATCCCCATCACCGACTACCATAAATACAAATGTGTGTGATTTCCATTAATTTTTATAGTTTTTATAATTAGTGTCAACCATTTAAGAAAGTCACGGCAATAAGACCAAATTATTTACGAAAAATACTCTACAATAAAAATACATATAGCCTACTTTTTATTAACATAATAGTAAATGTATGTTACTTACTTGGCTCACGTAATAAAATAACTATTTAACTCAAATAAAATGATCCATATATACAATGTATTGCGCAAAAAATTGAAATAGTAGAATTATTGACAATCTTCCATAATATGTCAATCGTGTAAAAATACAAGACAAATCAAAGAATCAAACCCTTATCAACATGACAACTGATTGTCGTTCATTTTACAAACCTATATTTTTAGTCTGTGTACATATTACATAGGTATTATATAATACTCTTTGCTTATTATACGTGTTATTACAACGAGTCTATTGTAATATGTGTAAACTTTAACATCAATCTCCTTGAAACTTCTTCCATTAATATTAAGTTTAGCTTATTGTTTAAATAAGCAATTAATTAATAATTTTCAACAGTGGTAGAGCCACGCGGCGGCTTTTGCTGTCGCACGGATGGGCCGGCTCGAACCGGGGTGGTACCACGACCTCACAGAAAACCAGCGTGAAGTAGAGGTTTACCTCTGCGTTTCGCTTGGTGAGTGCAGGTGGCCGGAGGCCCTTTTTACTGGAAATGAGGCATTCCATCTTAGTCCTCACGGGTGACAACGCATCTACATTATGATTTGTAATAGAAGATAGATGTAGATGTCTAAGGGCCGCAGCAACCACTTACCATCAGGTGGACTGTGTGCTCGTTTGTCACCCTTATCCTATAAAAAAAAAACATCGTATAATCTTGTTAATTTATTATTAGAACCGACACGTATTGCTGGGTCTAGTGCAACCTATACCTATAGATAACATTTTTACAAATATTAAGCCCATAAATCAATTATTCAAAATTTAAGTTCGGATCACTGTGAACAGTTAGTATCATTTCCTTACATACACAACAGAAAAATAAGAAAGTTGTGTTTGTTCCAATAAATAAACATCGCTTGGAGAGGTTTAGAAGTAATATAATGAAAAGACTTCCATCACTTTCATTTAAAAATAGTGCTGATTATTTGTATGGTGCGTTATTTAACATTATAAGTTGTAAATTCAGGAGAATATTTACTTCTAAAACTTTCTCTTTTAACAGTCGCAACCATAGAATCGCAAACGTTTAACAGTGGTAGAGCCACGCGGCAGCTTTTGCTACCGCACGGATGGGCCGGCTCGAACCGGTGTGGTACCACGACCTCACAGAATATCAGCGTGAAGTAGAGGCTTACCTCTGCGTTTCGCTTGATGAGTGCAGGGGGCCGGAGGCCCTTTTTACTGGAAATGAGGCATTCCATCTTAGTCCTCACGGGTGACAACGCATCTGCATTTTGAATCGCAAACGAGGATAGATGTAGATGTCTATGGGCCGCAGCAACCACATACCATCAGGTGGACTGTGTGCTCGTTTGTCACCCTTATCCCATAAAAAAAAATCATTTGATGAATAGGCGACAGTAGGAATTTATAAAAATAGACGAAGGTTATATGAGCTTTATAATGAAAGGCCATGTAATATTAGGGTTATTTATATTTAGAGATTGTGTACACATATAAACATATTCTAAAATATTTAAAAAAGTGTGCATACAGCTAAGGCATTTAAGCAACAAAATTAAAATGACCTGGGGAATAATAAATAGTGAAACGGGCAAGGTTAAACCGAGCAACTCGGATTTTCAATTGAATATTAACAAAAATTTAACTCGATCTGATCAAGAAGTTGCTATGGCTTTTGAGAAACATTTTACTGATGTTCATTTTTGACAAAAAAATCATTAAATTCTTCTTCTCATTTCATTTAATTTTTTTTTTCTTTCATTAAATTTATATACATTTAGTAACAAGCTGTTATTTTGACATTATAGACAGACAGTTCAATTTTATTTATTTGTATAGATAAGAATGCTCCGTGGTCAAAGTAAAGGACTTCAGGAGCGAGCTTTGTGGCAAACTATGCAGAAGGCTATTGTTCAAGAGTGGACTTGTAATAGGCAGTTTTGACGAAAACAATGATGAAGCGGGGTCGCGCAGTACCGTTCAATAAAAACACAATTTCCTTTTCATTATAAATGTAAATGGAATTAAAATTGCTCTAATGTTTGCTAACTGAATCAATAAAGCTACTATAAAACTATAGATAGACGATCTAAATATGAGCTGAACGTAGCAAGCAATACCCAAGTATTTGTAATCAAAACACGTCGCCCCGACTTAATGGTGTTTACCATCATTCATGGTCGTTACATTTCTGTAAACAATCCGGTAACTAGTATAGTGTGAATAAAATTTTCTGTTATTAAATAAAAGTAAATATACATGGAGTATAAAAACACCAAAATATTTATAAAAATAAAAATATTGACAAATTAAAATTATGTAAAAATTACGTAAACACAGTGATAATACAATCACTATGTTTTACTTACAATCGCGTTTATAATCCTTGAACTTTAAAAACAAGTTGGATTAACAGAACTCAATCAATAGAAAAATTGTAGTTATGGTTTTGTCATTATCTGAGAAGCTTGCAAGGAGTTTATTTACTTTCCTATCTGGGGGCACGGCAGTGCCCCCGCCAAGTCGAGCAAAAAAGCGGCACGGCCGTACCATCCTTTTCTCGAAGCAGTTCAGGCCATTTCTGAGACCCTATAACTTCGTTATGGATAAAACTAGAAGCCTGAATTTTTACTAACCAAATAGGCATTGTATAGACTCGGTATGTTTCAAATTTCATTAAATTTGAACCAGTAGTTTAAGAATTATAACTATATAGTAAAAATTTCTTAATTTTGTCACTCACTGACTGACCGATCATCAAAACTCTGAAGCACTTCTAGCAGACATAGAAACTTCAAATTTGGAATACTATTATTGTTTAATATATAAATCAAGGAAAAATTAAAATATTTTACAATTTCAGTCCAGTTTTCGAGATACACCAACTGCATAAATAACTTTGTAATCCCATATAAACATATAGTATTACAAAGTTACATTTGCAGTGAATGAATCAGTGTACCTATATAGGTATAATGGAATAATAGGTGTAAATCGCTACCTAGATATAACTATCTACAAAAATAAATGAGATGCCATCAAAAACATAACTTGTAAAAAAAGCCAAGTCTCGCAACTCAGTTCTTCTACCGTAAAAAGTTATGAGATCCATGTAATACCAAGTCGGTTAATTTATTCAGTCCATAGATTGATACATAGATTGACTTGGCAATCGCACTAAACAATCTAATTTAATATAATATGTATTACTTGTGAGATATATTATGTTTTCATGCGATTGCCAAGTCAATCTATGTTTCAATCTATGGACTGAATAAATTAACCGACTTGGTATTACATGGATCTCATAACTTTTTACGGTAGAAGAACTGAGTTGCGAGACTTGGCTTTTATTACAAGTTATGTTTTTGATGGCATAAGCTTGTTTCTTGCTTGAATCCAAACGTAGTGGTTGATACACTTTGCTTCAATTATTTCCATGTAGTGGCGGAGTAGAAATATATATAGTATGTGCCAAATCGATTGAGAAAAACGGACAATGACCTTTCGGTCGTTTAACCAGGGGTTACAAACCTTCAATATATAGGCACATTTTATATGTAGTACTTTCTTTATTTATAATGATTTTTTTATAATTATTGATATAATATATATTTATTAACTATTATTAAAAAGTTATGTGAAAGATCGCTGTAGAAGAAAAATCATCTATTGTTATAAAGTGCTTTATTCATTTAACAACAAAAAACATTAATTTATAACACATATAAAGATTCGAGTGATAACGACACCGAATAAGTACGTACTTATGCAAAAGATAAAACTTTATTTTTAATATTATATAAGAACTTTATTTTTATTCGGTGCAATCATCACTCGTATCTTCACTTGATGAACTATCTGTAACATTAATTATAAAGCGATCTGCAGTTTGGTCAATTCTATCATCCATGCCACGCATTTTTTGTTCAACCTTAAGGACATGCTGAACACAGTTTTTCCATTTATCTGGCGTGATTTGAGTTAAACCATCTTTAAGTAAATTTTTAACATCTTTTAACTTGAAAGTTGTATTTTTTCGTGCAACGTACCCTTTCACATCTGCCCACACAAGTTCAATGGGGTTAAGCTCACAGTGATAAGGAGGTAACCTTACCACTGTGATGCTTTTTTCTTTTGCCATCTCGTCGGTGACGTAACTTCGATAGTTATCTTTAACTGCCTTTATTTTTTCCATTAAGTGGGTCTTTGTGTCCGAGGGCACGTATGCGATCTGTTTAGATTCTAGCCATTCCTGCATATTTTGTTTCCGCCAAGACATTGTTGGGGTTTTTTCTAAACGTCTGGAGTGGTAACTAGCGTTATCCATAACTATGACATCGCCGCTTTGCAGTTTTTCTATTACTTTTCTAAACCAGTCCTCGAAATGGAGAGCGTCCATACTCTCATGGTAGTCACCAGTAGATGATGATTCAAATACCCAATCACATCCCTCCAAAAAGCCATTTTCATTGCCAACGTGTACAACTATTAATCGCTTTCCTTTACCCGAAGGGGCTTTCGCGCCAGTAGAGTAGCCTTCTAACCGTGATTGACGAGAAGATTCAATTGTGGTGTCTTCCCATACCTTTCCCATAGTATGACCTGCGTTAATCCATGTTTCGTCAAGGTAAAAAATGTTACGTCCCTCGTTTCTTAATATTTGTATTTCTCTCAAATATCTGGTACGCCACAGAACTATCTCTGGGCGATCTATTAGACCACTTTTTCTGTTTCTCTTTATATATTTGAATTTTAAATGGCGCAACACACGTCGCAGGGAAGTTTTGCTCAAGTTTGGCAACTGGTCATCTTGATTTATACTGAGCAAAATTTTGTCTAAAGTCGGTAATTCTCCTGCAAGAAAGAACTGATGCACTTTCGCTCTTATAGCCGATTTATCAAAATCGTCCAACTTGTCAATTACAGACTTTTTTCTTTTATTAATTATTCCCTTTTCTGGTATTTTATGGGAATCTCTATACACGCTTAATACGCGATATATAGTGCTCTTGCTGACTCCTGAGATCTCCGAAACCTTTTCTACCATATTAACGTTTGAAGGATACACGTCTTCGGGCCAGGTGTTTTTGACATATTTGTATACATTAATGATAATCTCTTGTTCCCCGACCGACAAAGTGGTAGGTTTTCTCTTTTTTACTGGTGACGTTAAAGGTGCTCCAGAAGATGGGCCTGTAAATAAATGACAAAAATATACTACCATAGTACTACATCACATAAATACATATTGTTTTAGAAAATAAATACCACATGGTCACATAAAAAGAGCGCTTTAAGAAATAGAAAGGCTACGTCGTCGCATTTGTACCTATTTGTACGTACCTGCTACGTTTATTATGGGTCGGCGACGTCTCTTTCCACTTGATGTTGAAGGACCGGGTCCTTCACCAAATTCTCCTGAACTCATGTCGATTTAGTAACGACCGTCACAGTAAAACTAATATAACAGATTCAAAAAACAAAAACTTAACGATATAACAAATTTAACAGTAAAAACTCAACTAAAACAATGCAATGAATGCTATGAATTACCCGAGACGTACACACGCAAGCGCTATCCGAACACGAATGAAAACAAAATGGCGGACCGGCCCAAAAAAGGTGACGCATCTCTGGCTGCCATTGTCACGTTTCTTTTAGAACGAACTGACGTAACGCGCGTTTTGTTTATTTTAAAGGGATGAATTTGCAAAAGCTCAATATGGTGATTATATTGCTTCAAATATTTTTTTAATATGAAACTGTTATTAAATGAATTGCTGCGTTACTTACCATAAATTGAAATATAAAATATAACACATTTTTCGCGATGTACCGTAAGATTTTACTATGTTTATAGGAACCACAGACAATATTATTTAAGAAACAAAAAAACAAAACATATGTGCTGACCTAGAAGTGGGAATAATATCAATATTTAAATATTGTTATCACATCTAAATTGAGATTTTGTAAGTTACGCCTTTTGACACTCGGCTCATATCTGAGGTCATTGTCCGTTTTTCTCAATCGATATGGCACATACTATAGTAAAAGGTGCTGGCATAAGTTTCACACATATCGTTGGTTTGCGAGAATATCGACGTAATTCAAAATTCTGTCAAATTGAATTCTGTATGCCAAACAATCATAAATCTTTGATATTTTATCGTGAACAGAGACGCAACGCCAATTTCGCGCTAGCTTTCGTTAGAAAAAGACAGCGTCATTATTCACTTGAGACAAAACACTCGAAGCGTAATCACAAATAAAGGCTCATCTTAGTTGAGCCAATGACAACATTTCACAATTCTCGAAAATACCGACGTATTTACAGTTTGGTTGCAACAATTGTTGATTTTTTTTCAAGAATAGTGACACATTTAGTGATCCGTCGTTGTTCCTGATAAAAGTAAGTATCTTTTTATGTCTCATTTCTATTTACGCCTGTATTCTTGAATAAAAATGGGTGATTGCTTATGATATTGTATTTTATACCGACTTTATGTAACTTGAGTCTATATTCACGAAAAATAAACGGATTTTATTTTGTCGTAAATAAGAAACGTCGTTATTTTTGAAAAAAAAATGGGCATGGTTTTGCTTCTTATTACGAAATGCGTCTGTGTTCAAGGAATTTTGGGATAGAAAATTTCTATTCCAAAATTCCTTGAATAATATAATAAAATAATATTCCACAACTATCACACAACGCCATCTAGTCCCAGGCTAAGCAGAGCTTGTGTTATGGGTACTAGACAACTGATAAACATACTTATATATTTCTAAATACATAAATATTATACTGTGATTGCCATGTTTCCCTCGAAGATCCTCCATCTTCGAGGGAAACATGGCAATCACAGTCGCGTAGATGATAATATTAAAGATAGTTTAAGAAATTTCATTAAGGCGATACCAAAAATAGAAATCCATTACTGTCGAGCAGATACGCAGAAAGAATATATTGATGGAAGTAAGACTATTGCAGAAATTTATAGAGATTATGTGAAACACTGTGAAGAAAAAAGAGAGAAAAGTGCTAATTATATCATGTTTAATAGAATATTCAATGGAGAATTTAATATAGCATTTTACCAACCTAAGAAGGATCAGTGTGAGGATTGTGTTACCTACAATAACGCAAATGGAGAAGATAAAAATCGACTGAAGTCTAAATATGAGAACCATCTAAAAGAAAAAGAGCTTTCAAGAATGGAGAAGGTCAAGGACAAGAAAGAAGCAGAAGATAAAGAATCAACTATTGTAGCAGTTTATGACTTACAAGCTGTGATGCCATGTCCCTGGGGGAGATGTATATAATTTTTACTATGTTTCAAAAGTGAATACCTTAAACTTTACGATCTATGAGATGAAAAATAAAAATGCGTTCTGCTACGTGTGCTATAGAATGCTAGCTAATGCTAGCTATAGAAATAGGAACCTGTGTTTTAGAATATTTAAAAAATCTTGGCAGAGATCTAACAACTGAAGCCAAACTAGATATAATTTTTTATTCTGACAACTGCTGCGGACAGCAAAAGAATAAATCTATTATCAGTATGTACATGTACGCTGTTTCTACTTTTGCTCATATTAATAGTATCACGCATTTTTAGTTGTTATACTTATAAGTACAAAAGTTTTAAACACTGTTGTAAGTTTTAATTTGTATTTTTTAAGAGGCTTTAAAGCTAAATAAATGACATAAGTTGATTTTTATAATTTGGAGTCTCATGAATAAAGACTGATGTCAGAAAACCGCCTTTTTATGACGATTTTTAAATAATTATAATAAAAGTTCTAAAATGTTTTTATGTTTTTTGATACTACGATAAATTTTCCTTTAATCAGTAAAGTCAATCCCTCAATAAATCATTTACATTTTGCGGTATGCACTAAAATATTTACAAAGAAATTTAAAAATGCCATTCTCTAAAATCAATCATTTTTAGTTCCGTCGCTATTCTCGCAAACCAGCGATATATACCACACGGTTTCACGCATGAACACTGGCACACACACACACACACACACACACACACACACACACACACACACGTGCGCGCACACGCATGCGCAAACGCACACGCACATGAACACGCACACGCACGCACACACGCACGCACACACACACTAACTTTTTATATTTATTTTTATTAGACTATACATAAGCAAGCTATACTTATGTATACTCTAAAGGCCCGGCTAAACACTCAAGCTTACTTTCACGGATTCTAATTTGCTCAAGCAAGCATGCATTATTAAGCCGGCAAAACAGTATACCGTATAAATGGCTTACACAAATGCTTAATTTTCTAATACCAAAGACGGCGTGTGGACGCCACACATGTGTAATTGGAAAGGTGTCAATGAGAAGGAGAAGTGTTGATCTCTCTATTTCTTTAATTATACTACTCTATCTACTCTACTACTAACATCAATATATACTATTATGTCCTGTGGACTACATCTACACTTTCTTATCGTATTATTTGCGAAAACTTTCTACAACCGTTTGCGAATGCCAGACGCTATATCTGTGGTGTTTTCACGGTAAATGACCGTGTCATTCACATTCACATGAATGTGAATGACACGAATACGCAACGTGTTGCGCACGAATACTCAAACCCACAAGTGTAGGACGACATTTGCAAATGATTAAGCAAAGTTTTGGCTGCATTCGCGGTTTTCCAAGCTGTGTCGGTTTTTAACGGACATCAAAGCGCACGAACGTCGATTCTTCGCGTACTCTCCCACACATTCGTGCGACCAGTTGCGCACACGATTGCGAAGGTAAACGGACGTTTCACCATTTTCATAGTTCGTGACGTCTACTGTATAGCCTACTTACCCCGGTCACTCACATTCGCACGAATAAGCAAACCTACAAGTGTGGGACGACATTTGCAAATGATTAAGCAAAGTTTATGCATTCGCGGTTTTTCAAGCTGTGTTGGTTTTTAACGGACATCAAAGCTCACGAACGTCGATTCTTCGCGTACTCTCCCACACATTCGTGCGACCAGTTGCGCACACGATTGCGAAGGTAAACGGACGTTTCACCATTTTCATAGTTCGTGACGTCTACTGTGTAGCGTACTTCAAATAACTTTATCATGGATTGGAACAACACCAAGGTGATGGAGTTCATTGAACTCCTGCAGAGTGAACCGACCATATGTGATACTCAAAAAAATCCCATAAAAACAGAATGGCCGTTAATGACGCCTTGGAAAGAATTAAAAATTCATTTTGCATTTGTATAGTATATGAACATAGGTAAAACAGTCCAACCATTAATATAATTTTCATTGTCCATGATTCAAAAAATCGCAAGCAAAACTGAGACATTCGTAAACAAGTGTAGGAGGGAGTGAAAACGGGTTAGCAAATTGAGTATGCGAACCATTTGCATATCCGCTAAGTTTGCGAATGAATTTCTGACGGCCCTTCACATGTATGCAAACATTCGTACAATGTACGTGACCCATGTGAGTGACCCGCATTAGACTAACTTCATCGTGGATTGGAACAACACCGAGGTGATGGAGTTCATTGAACTCCTGCAGAATAAGAAATCCCATAAAAAAGAAAGGTCGTTAATGACGCCTGACGAAATAAAAAAGAAGATAAATTTTAGAAAGGAGGCGCAAACGGGTTCACAAATTGAGTATGCGAAAAAGTTTGCGAATAAATGTGTGATCGTTCTTCACATGCGTGCACACATTCGTACAATGTACGAATGTTTGTGCGCACGTGAGTGACCGTGGTAAGTTCTACGTTATATATCATAAAGCGCTAACTCGCTGCTGTACTTTTCAAAGTGTAAGTCAGCCTTAAGTTAAATCCTACCTACAACGAGAAAAGTTATATCTGGCAGTGGATTTTTTGCGTGCCGGTAAATGAAAGATAAAGAAATTACAAAGCCTCGAAACACAAACACTGTCTGTAAACATTGTTTTTAGTATAATGTTCAGTAGACAAGAAATTATATCTTTTTATCGCTGCCTTGATGCTGCCATGCGTATATTTTTACGATTATGTTTTGCAACAAGTGAAGGTTAAATCAAGGTTGTATTAATAAAATAGAAAACAACAACAACATAAATCGACGAATGCTATTACTCATTTCTTTTTTCACAGAATAAGGGTGACAAATGAGCCCACAGTCCACCTGATATAAGTAAATGTTGTAGGCCTATAGACAGATACGTTGCCACCCCTGAGGACTAAAAAGGGTCTCCGGTTGTCTGCACTCACCATATGAAACAACAGCATTGAGCTGCTATTTTACGCTGGTATTCTGTGAGATTCTTCCTCGGTCCAACCAACCCATTCGTGCTACCACAATGATATATGTAGCTGCAGCATGGCTCTACCAAGTAAAACGTTTATATTTAAGAATAGTTTGGAAAATCTAAAAGTGCACGCCTCATGAGGATTTCATTTAATTTTGATGAAATTGTATTCCTGACTTTTAAAATATATTATATAAGTGTTGTAAATTTAGCGCTATATTATTTTAACAGGTAGTGTCACCTACAGGAAAAAAAAATTATAATGTTCCCCAAAATAAATCGATTACACAAAGTATACAATCGATATAGGTCGTATGGTACATTTGCCTTTCTTTCCAGGGCTGAAAAAATATGAAAGCGCCTTTAAATTTTTAATAGCAATATAACTTGAAAATTATTTTATTAACAAACTATGCGTACTAGGCTATTGATATGAAATAAAAACTTTTTAACAAAAAAATTTAAACCGCCGAAAAAACTAAAAAGCAAAAAATAATAAACCTTTTTATTTAACCTTAATAACTAAGTTCTTAAACTAATTTAAGTTTACCTAAGTATATATTTTTGTAATTATTTTGAGTTTTTAATTAACCTTAATAACTAAGTTCTAAAACTAATTTAAGTATACCTAAGTAATTTTGAGTCGGCGCCAAACAAGCAAATTAATTAATTATGTAAAGCGTGATGCGCGGCCTTGTTATTTTGATTTGGTTATTTCTTTAAATTTAAGGTAATTTACTGGTCTTTGTTCATTGAATGTTTAGCGCCGACTCGAAATTACTTAGGTATACTTTCATTAGTTTTAGAACTTAGTTATGAAGGTTAATTAAAAACTCAAAATAATTACAAAAATATATACTTAGGTATACTTAAATTAGTTTAAGTACTTAGTTATTAAGGTTAATTAAAAAGGTTTATTATTTTTTGCTTTTTAGTTTTTTCGGCGGTTTAAATTTTTTTGTTAAAATGTTTTTATTTTATAATTTTTCGTGGCTATAATCTACTAATTACTACATGCTTAATTTTTGAATACTTTCAAATTAGTTACCTACCTTCATTGAGTTATATGTACTACGTACTAGAGAAGCCCTTCCAAACAAAAATTGTGTCCTACTCTATGTCGTCGCGCATGCGCGGGAGTAGCAGTCGCGAATGCGTGAAGACTTTAATTTGTTATAAAATAAGATATTAATATAAAATAAATATAAGAATTTAATATAAAATATCTTATTATAATCTAAACAAACATATTTCTAAATAAAATGTAATAATAATTATTTTATGGAATTCACAAATCTTCAATTTACACAATATTTAGTTTGTATGGACTGCAGGGACTGCACTACAGTTCAGTTGAACATAATCAATGTTCGGAAGGGCTTCTCTAGTACGTAGTACATATAACTCAATGCCTACCTTACTATAGCTATTAACTGTTATATAATCCTACTTTTACTATTATTTGTTGTAGAATATAAATACTTTTTTTTTAAAAATAGGCTTTATATACCACCATGGGTAGGCCTCCAAAAATGCTGCTCGAATGAGAAAGAGATATTTAGAAGAATGTAATAATGAGAAAAAAAGGTGGGAAGCAAATAGAAAGAGAATTAGATTAACACGTTAACAGGAGAGTTTAGATCATCGCGAGGAAAGACTGTAAGCATAAGAAGCGGACTAAAAGATAGCTATGGTTGTGTGAAGTGGTAGCAACTTTTCAAAGTACGAAGGATTATGGCGACTCTGAGGGCAGGATGTTGCCGATAATTTTATGCTGAGCCGTCACGGTTCACAAATTACAAGGTACGACCCTTGATAAAGCTGTAATCGACCTCGGAAAGAAAGTGTTTGCCAAAGGGCAAACACTGTATATGTGGCACAGGTATATGTGGCACTGAGTAGAGTACAAGAACTTGAGGGTATTGCTTTATCTAATCTAGAGCCAAATAAGGTATTACACAAACCTCAGGATGAACGAGCTTTAGGAGAAATGCAGAGACTGAGATGACCTGACTGAGTGTAGACCACACACAAGAAACTGACAGGTCTAAAGCTCATTCATCGTGAGGTTTTTTGTAATATAATGTAATGTTATTATTATGTAATGTAGTAATACACAACTCAGCATTAGAATATATGAGTAAACAATAAATCACCCCTATTTTACCACCCTTAGGGTAGACGTTTTGTTTTCAAATTTATATGGGACCAATTTCGGGGTATACCCTATCTAATAAAAAAAATATCAAAATCGGTCCACTATGTAAAAAGTTATGCGTGGTCTAACATAAAAAAAATATACACGTCGACTTGAGAACCTCCGTTTTTTCGTCGGTTAAAAAAGGGAACGGTTTTTATTAGCTTAATAAAAAAACCGGTCTCGATACGTCAATTTTTTCGGGAGATATCGTGACCGCATACAAAAACAACATCCGGATGTCCACCTAATTTTTTCAAAATAGCAATATTAAATGGTTTTTTAGAAAATGTAAAATTGATTAATTCGAGTGTTTTCTTGATATACGGCTGCAATATGGTTATGATTGAAGCATGTTGAGAACACAAAATTGCTTGACTTTGACTTGTCAAGAGTAATGCACACCTAATAACGATTCGCGTTATGCGGCGTGCCATAGCATTTAAAGCCTACCAAAAACATGAATGTATAAAGTTGACCAATCTCAGTGCAAACGACGTTCGGGTTTGGTGGCTTCACCGATAAAAGAGTTAACTGAACGGGTACCAAGCTCCATAGCAGTTTCTACTTCAGCTTACTGATCCAATGGGCTGTCAGTAAACCCTTGTTCTTTTACAGTTATCCCCAATACGGATTTTATCATGCAGACAAACTACTGGCATTGTTTTTTTCCAAATCTCGCCAATATTTATAGTAAAACTATTTAAAAATATATTTTTTTCATTCATTCATTCATTACACATAATTATAACTCATACACAGCCATTTTTGAACTTACCTTTTTTGCTGGAAAATAGGCATTCCATCTTAGTCCTCACGGGTGACAACGCATCTGCATTGTATATGTCTATGGGACACAGCAACCACTTACCATTAGGTGGAGTGTGCTCGTTTGTCACATTATCCTATAAAAAAAAGGTTTTTTATTTTATAATTGTTATTAGGAAGCTTGTTACGGGTGGCGGAACCCACTAAGTTGTCTGCATCAGCAGAATGTTCTGATTGCAGACCACAGGCATGTGCTGAGTGGACAAACGGAAACTGCCGAGTTCCTGCGTGGGCTCTCATGCATTTGTTCTAAGCATAGAATTTTTTAGTCTTAAGCGTGTTCTTGTAGCGTTTAAACATCTTTTAATTAATAAATTAGTATTTTTAAAACGTCCGCCGGCCTCTGCATAACTTGACTAGCTATCTAGAGGAATATGTAATCAAAATAAATCAATCAGTTCTTTCCTTCTGTTTCTTTTTATCGGAGCCACAAGACTATGAGAATAAAACAGTATCATTTCTTAATCGTTTTTATTACATTTAAGTACATCTTTTTGTGTCTCAATGATAAACAAGTATAGAAGTCGGTACGCTTTTGGAGCGCTAGACAATTTTGGTAGGAACAATTTGCGCAAATTAATTTATTTTATCCAATTATACGATATTGCACTTCAAGCTCGTATAGAATTTGCACCAACAACTATCTGCTGAACAAATAACGAATCAATCGGGCACTGGGATCAGTGTCGCATCCCCTGCACCTGCAGTTCAGCGCATACCCTCCACCAAACCTAACAACGTTTACTGCGCATATTGACACATGAAAATGTCAGCGCTTATAATAGTACCGCTTGTTTAACCCAGAATATTTGTTATTCCAATGACATTTACAGTAGAACGCCGATTATCCGAACGCCGATTAACTGAATCGCCCATTATCCGAATCGGTCCTAAGCGTAATATAAAAAATCAAAACCAAGTACTGTAAGTAATGTTATTTACAGTACTTGGTTAACTGATATTAAAAATAACAGTGAAAAAATTTTAAGTTTTGTGATTGCGTTGGAAACTGGTGATGGATGTTCATCGCGAAAAGTAAAGAAAAAGGCAAAGGATGAACAGATTCAGAATGCTGTTTTTACGTGGTTTCTGCAGCAACGATCTATTGGACAACCGAGTTGAGGATCGATTTTATGTGAAAAGGCGCGAATGTTCAGTGAAAAAATGGGTGTAACTGGTTTTACACTTTACAAAACTTTATAAAGTTTAAACCCATTTATAAACATAATAAAGTTTATTCTATGTGTGACAGTTCGTTTTTCTTTATTACATACCAGTCTATGTCCGATTATCCGATTTTTCGATTATCCGAATCGACACCAGTCCCAATTAATTCGAATAATCGGCGTTCTACTGTATTTGGATTCAAAAAATATAAAATTTTGCTAGGTAGATAGATATGTCACACCTAAGTTACAATTAGGTGCAGCCAATTGCTGTTCGTTAATGTTAGGTGTATTTGATTTATTCATGGCTAAAACTTGGTGTAACCGATTGCTTTCAAGTTATATAAAGTCTGAATAATAAATAAAATATTACACGGATCAATTTCGGTTCCATGCTGCTTTCAATTTCATCGCTTCAATGGCATTGAGACATCTGAATACATTTCAATGCGATTGTGCAATCTCATTGAAAGCTTAGATTCACCGAACGCTTTCAATGCAATGGTAGCAATATTGGTCATTGTTCATTGCGGTTGAAACGTGTATAGGTACATGAAGATGGAACGGTGCCGCATTCCGCGCATTGCACGACACTTATTTAGCGTGCTCACATGGATTTTTGAAAAATGGTTTTCAAGGGACGTGAAAATGGGTTTTAAGAAGTTCATTATTTTGACTTTGTCATTCGCAAATGGTTCAAATAAGAATTTGGATCTTCGTCTGCCAATTCTACTAATAAGGTGCTTGAGGCTCCTTTAGTTATCCTTCTCGAAATCCACTGGCGCAGCGCGAATTTTCTTTTTTTTAATTAATCAACTCATTTATTAAATAGTCGCAGTTTAACGAAATTCCCGCACGTACGTGTTGGCGCGACGTCTCATTGCGCTGTGAACGTTGAAAGTCATTTAAATGGTTTACGTGTATATTAGTAGAGTGTGCAATGTTCAATGCTTTTCAATGGAATTGTATCAATTTGGTTGATGCGTGTAATATCGCCTTAAGCAATTGGCTGCACGAATTGTAGCCGGCTAAACCCAGGTGACACCTGCTTCGGCTTTTAGACGTAAAATAAAATATAAAAACAATGTACAAGACGTTTGGAATAATAATTATATTTACAAAATGAATACAACTAGCTTTGAAATAATTATACAGACAGCCTAATGTTATTATATTCTTCTGGAGAAAGTGTTTAACAAAAGTGTAATTTGTTAAAACGTACTATTAACAACTTTATAAAAAATGTTTTTATTTTAAACAATTTTACCAGTAATATGACTTTGAATTACAAAATTTTAATAATTCACGAATTCGTCATGGCTACGGACCCTTAAAATTGCCAACAGGTGAATAAGCATAATATGCAGCCACAGGACAATCACAAGTTCCTCTGGGACCAGGAACGCCTCGAGGGCCAACTGGACCTGAAAAGTAAAACCGAAAAATGAAATACGTCAAAAGTGAGATTATATTGAAGACATCATCATCATCATCATTACAGACCTTCATAAGTCCACTACTAAACATAGGTGTCCCCCAAGAAATACCACAGAAGAAAATAACAATAAAAGATAAGAAACAGTTCGAGGGAGATGGATATTACTCCATCTCGCTTCCTTATAGGTCCCAAGGTCGTGACGGAAAACTATTACACTTTTTTCCACTTAGCCCGCATCAGTCAAGTCCGTACCGTGCAATAAGGAACTTTGTTCCAAAAAAATGAAGACATAGTAATACTCAATTATAGTGCATAGTTAATAGAAAAATAGCAGCGATTGCAGCAACACAAAACACAGCGGTGGTTAGCTCAAGAGTATCGTGTAGAAAATCCAACTAATATTATAAATGTGAGAGTTTGTGAGGATGTATGGGCGATTGTTACTCTTCACGCAAAAACTGCAGAATGGATTTTAATTAAACTTTACAATTATATAGCTCATACATCATAATACCACATAAGCTACAATTCATAAAGATATTGTGTAAATTGGCAAAATATAATGATGAATATTAAGTAAGTCTGAAAAAAATTTGTCATCTGTGAACTATTTAGGCGGGTACACGCATCACGAAAAAACCTGTGAACCGATTTGGATGGGACTTTCACTGGCAGACAGCTTATGTTATAAGGAGTAACTTAGGCTACTTTTATTTTAGACTTCCGCTCAAAAAAAATCCACACGGGCGATGTCGCGGGAAACAGCTAGATAGAAATAAACGTATATATCTATCCATTGCAATTATAAAAAAGGATTTATAATCAAAAAGAACACAAGAAATTGTTTTCGATATATTTATTGGAACGAAGTTCCTTATCGGACGGTACGGGTTTGGCGGATGGTAGCTAGACGACAAAAAGTGTAAGATTTTTTCGTCACTACCCCTTGTGTCATAGCGTATTTTATTTTAAACTAGCTGACCAGGCAGACGTTGTTCTGCCCTTTCCAAACGACCATTTGCTTTCCCAAAAAAACTCCTGAAATTAGCAGTAAAAAATTGAGGGTCACTTATCGGGATAAAAACTATCCTATCTCTCAAGTTGGACCGAACTGCACACAGTCTGCAAAATTTTTTTGAAATCGGTTCTATCTGTTGAATACTTACAGCAAGCAACACGTGGTGGTTATACTACTAAATTGTAGCTTATATTAAACGTTTGTATTTTTAACATAGCGCCATGTATTAAATATTTACTCAATCAAGTCAACAGATATCGTCATCTGACAGAATCGTTTGGTAGCTCCAAACGATTCTGTCAGACAGATAATTGTGACTGTCAAAAATAATATTGTATTGCGACTATAAATTGAGATGTAAGCTATCCTATCTTTTAAGTTGGACCAAACTGCACATTGACCAATAATTTCATTGAAATCAGTTCAGTAGTTTAGGATTACATCGCGGACAAACAACGTGACACGTACTTTTTGTATATAAAGAAGATGACGCTTCATTTTAATAGACGCTAATAATTAATTTATTTATATTTGTTAATCAATAATATAATAAGTTTATCAATAATAATATACTATGAAAGGAACTTCATTCCAACCGAGTGTTCCACGACACTCACACATGTTTTATTTTTTTATTTCGATGAATATATTTTAAAAATAAGTTCTAAGATTTTAATTAAGTATTTAATGTATGCTATATTTTTTTCGAGCATATACTATTTTAAGAAGTAAGTACTATCAATTTTCGAGAGTCAAAATCGATATCAATATCCAAAATACGATATTTTTGTCTTTTACGATATGGATGGTAATTCTGTTCTCTATATTCTAATATTGAAATTAATTTTCAATATTTAACTTTCCTATTATGTGTAATGTCATTTTGACATGACAACATTTAATTTTGAAAGAAGCCCAATTTTATCAACCTTATAATATTTTACCCTTAATTGTCTAAATGCTTATTAAATAAAGTTTGAACTTTTAATTAAACTTTTAATCTATATAAATAAAATGATAGAGGTTTGCAGTTGTGTGCGCATCAAGGAAAGACCACTGGACAGATTACAATTAGGTTTTCTAAGTTTTATTTATTATAAATAATTGTTTCAGATCAAAAATTGTTTTCAAATCATAATTGTTTCAAATTATTATTCCATTAGGCCGAGTTGTGGCCGCGTTAGAAAATTCATTGACCAATTTCGTCTCGTGGGTGTGGTAACATGCGACTATGGGAAACACTAAAAAGATCTCATAGCTTCCTAACTTCCTATGGATAGTAGTATAAACCAACTAATTTACACCGGACGTAAAATACACAAACCTATTCATGAGCGTCAATGGTACGAAACGTCTGATATTGTGAGTGCCAATACGCATGCCAAGTGTGGCAATTAAGGCCAATGTCCAGCAGTGGTTGTTGAAAACGAAGAAATACATAATTACATTACACTACCTGGATAGCCAGGATCACCACGTTCTCCGGTTCTACCGTCGAGGCCAGAGGGACCAATTGGACCTGACAAACGAACAAACAATTAAAAAGAAATGAATAATAACAATAATCACAAAAAACAATACACATTAATCACAACATGAAGTTAGAACTGTATCGAATAATAATATCAATGATCAAGTTTTATCAGCATTTGTTATTGAAAAAAAAAGAAAAATATTTGATTTATAAATTCGAATTTATATACACATAAACAAAATGGCAATTATTTCGTTATTTACGTAACAATATTGTTTTTATTTAATATATTAAGACTTTTGACCTTTTGAGCTTTTTCTGAGATATTAGTAATTGGGTACTTGATAACTTATAATATAAACTATTACGTTTAAATTTTGTATCTGCTACGTTTACCAGTTTTAAAAAAAATATGGGATAACGGTGACAAACGAGCACACAGTCCAGCTGATGTTAAGTGGTTGCTGTGGCCTATAGATACCTACATCTATCCTCAATTACATATCAAAAATTACTTATATGGAATGCCTCGTTTACAGTAAAAGAAACTATATCTCGTATGGTGAGTGTAGAGAACCGGAGAGGGTCTCCGTTTCTCTACACTCACCAAACGAGATATAGTTGCAGCATGGTTCTACATAATAATATTTTATTGTTTTAAAATATATTAAACTTTTACTTAATGAAACAGTATTCCCGTGCAAATTCTGTTGAAAATTTCGTTTTGAAAGCTCCTGAAAAGTCTTTCAATTGGCATAAGCGAGGCGAGTTTTACTTATGTCGTTTCGGACTAACCTTTCGATAGAAATCTTTTCATACTATTCTTATCGATAATCATTATTTTAACAAAGTCTTGCTTTCTCATGTATGCTAAATTTGAACTACATTAAATTATTGAAATTCCAATCACACAACGTTACAATACCTTGAACTCCTCTTGGTCCTTCCGGCCCAGGAATTCCAACTCCCTCGCGTCCTCTTTCTCCTTTATCGCCTTTTTCTCCATGCGGACCTGGAGTGCCCGGCCTGCCAGGTTCTCCAGGTTCCCCTGGATACCCTCGAGGCCCTTGTATACCAGGTTCTCCTGGTGACCCTGAGTTTTATAAAATCAGCTAATTGACATGATTCCTATTGTTTTTTCCTCCTTAAACGATTTCACTATTATTAGTAGGAATGGAAACATGCATTTCAAAAAATAGTTCCTTGACTGTCTCGATATTATACTTTTTCATCATCAAGCTGCTGATCAGAAGGAAGGATTTTACGTCACGCTTGGCATTAGTATCATACCGTACCTCTGGATGTATACCTGTCGTCAGTCTGGGTATTTAATATAAGAGATGGATACGCCGCTATCTATCATTTATCTATCTTTCTGGTATTTTTCATATTCGATTTTTATGATACCCTCAGGCGATATGTGGTGATAGATTCTCTGCCGTCCTACGACAAAAGATGGAAGAGGGTTTAACCGAAATCGCATCGATTGACTGGTAATTGATTTATGACAAACATAATATTTGTACTGAAAGAAAGTCCTACTCTTCTACCCGATAATGTAAGATCAGTACTATATTCATTTATTATGTACAATATCCACGGATCTAAATAAGGCCACGAGTTTCCATACGCCTACGCATTTAAATAAATTGAATTGTAGGCAAAAGTCTCTAACCTTCGAGAAAGCTTTACCGCAATTACTACGACCACGTTCGAAACGATTGACATTTTAAAAGTTCTTTATGTTTTACTTCTACATGTTTAGAATGATGATATTGACTAGAATGATGAAAATCAGCTTGAATTGAATTACTTGAATTACTATGATGACAATAATAAAGATAATGACTTAAGATAATTTATCAACTTCAACACTATCGGGACATGGCGATGGGCCATCGATACTTTCTCATATATTATACATTATGTTCTTCAACATTATAGGTAAATTGCAGGGGCGTATTATCATTAAGTAAAAAGGGGCGCGCGCATAATTTTAAAACTAAAAAATATTCATCTGTTTGATTACTCCTACATCCTGTTAAAGGTACTCGTGTCCGAATTATTTTGCAACTACAAACTGTATTATAAATTATAATATAGTTTATAGTTTATTTATTTATTTATAAGGGTCACCGACAAACGATACACAAAAACTAAAATCTAGATACAAGCATTGTGAGAAACATGCAATGCGCTCACCCAGTTATAGGCAACCTCAGCTAACACAGAGTAATGTTACGAAGAGTTAAATAACGTAAAATTTAATTGTACCTACAGCCAGGGGCGTAGCTACCGCCGTATTAGCCATATCAATGATACGGGGCCCCCGGGCTACAGACGCCCCGAACGTATGTAATCAAAAATTCTAGGGACTTCTATGGGACAGGATATTAGTTTAAAAAGTTTGGCTAGCCTAGTTCCTAGGACTATTAATTGTAATAATAACTTATAATCAATATATTATAATTATTTTAATTCAATGGGAGAGTTTTTGTTCCTGTTGTGAAAAATATATACCCTTCATTTGGGCCCCCCGACAAATTTTGATACAGGGCCCCTCTAAGGCACGCTACTCCACTGCCTGCAGCAAATGTTATTTACGATACAATCTATATAATATACCACTTTCAAGTCCCTATGTTGTTTTCTTTCCCCTAAATTAATTATTTTAAGAACCTCTAACCTTCTTAAATTACTAAGACTGTCCCGTTACGGTATTTATGACAAATTAAAAAGGTTTACATTTATCATATAAAATTTAGTTTAGATTCTAAATAAAGTAACAGAAACATTTTTCTTTTATATATATTTATTTTATATAGTTGCAAAATGGGTAGTTATAATTTATAATATAGGGCCGCTGTCGACATTTAATCTACCTCTGGTAAATTGCGTACATTTTCTTCAGTGTATGTCGTAAGATACATACAATAATAGGAATATCATTATCATTATAAGAACTTTGCATTGGAGAAGTATTTTGTAAGAAATGCCGGACATTCGAGATGATTAACAAATGGACTATTTATTAACTTTTTTCATAATATAAAACTAAAGTAAGAAACGACCTCATAATCCACCTGAAGGTAAGAGGCTACTGAAGTCCATGCTTCCAACTTCAAACAAAGATGGCTACAGACGCGTTGTAACCTCTGAGAACTAGATGGAATGCTTGCAGAGCTTTTACAACACAAAAGATACTACCATTAAGTAAGCTTTTGAAAAAAAATCCATCATAATTTTAATTGAAACTGATCTATGCATCTATTAATAAATAGTTTGAAAAATGCAATAGTACACACCTCAAGAGTGTTCCATTTAATTTTGATAAAAAAAATTGTATTCCTGACTTTTAAAATACACTATTTACGTGTTTTAAATTTAGCGCTCTATTATTTAACAGGTAGTGTCATCTATAGGTTTCCGGTTCTCTACACTCACCATACGAAACAACAGCGGTGAGTTTTAACAACTATTTTACGCTGGTATTCTGTTAGAGCGTGGTTCTTCCCCGGTCGAGCCAACCCATTCGTGCTACAACCATGATATAGCTGCAGCATGTAAACCAGCTACCAAGTAAAACGTATATATTGCATACCTTAAGCGAAAGCGCAAGGTAATGTTCTACTATCGCCTTAAAATTAAAATTCCAACATTTTATCGAATAAAATCGTATCTAGCAATCATATTATACATATAAATGATATAAAAAGCACATTGTTAGAAAGATAAATGATTGTTGAACTTATTAATATTTTTTTAAATCGATTAATTGCTATTTTTAAATAATAAAAAGGGTTTTAGTGGCTTATGGTATGGATTTATCATGTCCCTGTGGCTTGTAAACACTATAACTTTTGAAAATATCAATTGTTTAACTCAATCTATTTTTTAATCTCTTCATCTATCATGTGGGAAGCCACTGAATGTAAATGGCAGTGTAATTTTGTTTTGTTTAGCTATAATTAATTTTTTTCGGCTCCAAAATGGCGAAATTTTCCTTGATTTGATTGCCTCGTATATAAATTGTTTCTGTAAATGGGGATCTACAGCCACAGAGTAGTTTAGTTCACAGAGTACCTTTGTATTAAGTTAAGTTCGGCTTCATCTCCGCTAGGAGTAAAGTCATAGATAATACACTAGGTAAAGTATTCTGTGGGCTTCAGTCGCCGTCGTGACTGGACATTGTTTCGGTTGTTATTAGCGGCTCAAAAAGATCGCTGTACAAATACACAATATTCGAATAACCAAATTTCTTAAATACTTGATTATAATAATAATAAGAGATTTTTTAATTACAATATTTAAAAGCACAGAATAAATAATAGTAGTACGTACTAAAAGTAAGTAGTATAATTTTTTGTCATGGGTGACATTTTCATGCTTTTCGAGGGTGTCGAAACCGATAGGGTTGTCGAAATGTAAATCCAAGATGGCGGCCGCAATAGGTATAAAATTTTTCATCATAGGTGTCATTTTCATGGTTTTCGAGGGTGTTGAAGCTGATAGTGCTGTCGAAATGTAAATCCAAGATGGTGGCTGAATTAGGTACCAATTTATTCATCATGGGTGTCATTTTCATGGTTTTCAAGTGTGTTGAAGCCGATAGTGCTGTCAAAATGTAAATCCAAGATGGCGGCTGCAAAATATATTAATTATTTCATCTTGGGTGTCATTATCATGGTTTTCGAGGGTGTTGAAACCGATAGTGCAGTCGAAATGTAAATCCAAGATGGCGGCTGCAATAGGTATCAATTTTTTCATCATGGGTGTCATTTTCATGGTTTTCGAGAGAGTTGCAGCCGATAGGGTTGTCGAAATGTAAATCCAAGGTGGCGGCTGCAATGGGTATCAATTTTTTCATCATGGGTGTCATTTTCATGGGTTTAGAGGGTGTTGAAGCCGATAGTGCTGTCGAAATGTAAATCCAAGATGGCAGCTGAAGTAGGTACCAACTTTTTCATCATGGGTGTCATTTTCATGGTTTTCGAGGGTGTTGAAGCCGATAGTGCTATCGAAATGTAAATCCAAGATGGCGGCTGCAATAGATATAAATTTTTTCATCATTGGTGTCATTTTCATGGTTTTCGGCGGTGCTGATTCCGATAGTGCTGTCGAAATGTAAATCCAAGGTGGCGGCTACAATAGATATCAAGTTTTTCATCTTGGGTGTCATTTTCATGGTTTTCGAGGGTGTTGAATCCGATAGTGCTGTCGAAATGTAAATCCAAGATGGCGGCTGAAGTTGGTACCAATTTTTTCATCTCGGGTGTCATTTTTATGGTTTTCAAGAGTGTTGAAGCCGATAGTGCTGTCGAAATGTAAATCCAAGATGGCGGCTGCAATAGATATCAATTTTTTCATCATGGGTGTCATTTTCATGGTTTTCGAGAGAGTTGAATACGATAGGGTTGTCGAAATGTAAATCCAAGGTGGCGGCTGCAATGGGTATCAATTTTTTCATCATGGGTGTCATTTTCATGGGTTTCGAGGGTGTTGAAGCCGATAGTGCTGTCGAAATGTAAATCCAAGATGGCGGCTGAACTAGGTACCAATTTTTTCATCATGGGTGTCATTTTCATGGGTTTCGAGGGTGTTGAAGCCGATAGTGCTATCGAAATGTAAATCCAAGATGGCGGCTGCAATAGATATAAATTTTTTTCATCATTGGTGTCATTTTCATGGTTTTCGGGGGTGCTGATGCCGATAGTGCTGTCGAAATGTAAATCCAAGGTGGCGGCTGCAATTGATATAAATTTTTTCATCATTGGTGTCATTTTCATGGTTTTCGGGGGTGTTGAGCCGATAGTGCTATCGAAATGTAAATCCAAGATGGCGGCTGCAATAGATATAAATTTTTTCTTCATTGGTGTCATTTTCATGGTTTTCGGGGGTGCTGATGCCGATAGTGCTATCGAAATGTAAATCCAAGATGGCGGCTGCAGCAGATATAATTTTTTTCTTAATGGGTGTCATTTTCATGGTTTTCGAGGGTGTTGAAGCCGATAGTGCTATCGAAATGTAAATCCAAGATGGCGGCTGCAATAGATATAAATTTTTTCATCATTGGTGTCATTTTCATGGTTTTCGGGGGTGCTGATGCCGATAGTGCTGTCGAAATGTAAATTCAAGGTGGCGGCTGCAATAGATATCAAGTTTTTCGTCTTGGGTGTCATTTTCATGGTTTTCGAGGGTGTTAAAGCCGATAGTGCTATCGAAATGTAAATCCAAGATGGCGGCTGCAATAGATATAAATTTTTTCATCATTGGTGTCATTTTCATGGTTTTCGGGGGTGCTGATGCCGATAGTGCTGTCGAAATGTAAATCCAAGATGGCGGCTGCAATAGATATCAATTTTTTCATCTTGGGTGTCATTTTCATGGTTTTCGAGGGTGTTGAATCCGATAGTGCTGTCGAAATGTAAATCCAAGATGGCGGCTGAAGTAGGTACCAACTTTTTCATCATGGGTGTCATTTTCATGGTTTTCGAGGGTGCTGAAGCCGATAGTGCTATCGAAATGTAAATCCAAGATGGCGGCTGCAATAGATATAAAATTTTTCATCATTGGTGTCATTTTCATGGTTTTCAGCGGTGCTGATTCCGATAGAGCTGTCGAAATGTAAATCCAAGGTGGCGGCTGCAATAGATATCAAGTTTTTCATCTTGGGTGTCATTTTCATGGTTTTCGAGGGTTTTGAATCCGATAGTGCTGTCGAAATGTAAATCCAAGATGGCGGCTGCAATAGGTATCAATTTTTTCATCATGGGTGTCATTTTCATGGTTTTCGAGAGAGTTGAATACGATAGGGTTGTCGAAATGTAAATCCAAGGTGGCGGCTGCAATGGGTATCAATTTTTTCATCATGGGTGTCATTTTCATGGGTTTCGAGGGTGTTGAAGCCGATAGTGCTGTCGAAATGTAAATCCAAGATGGCGGCTGAAGTAGGTACCAATTTTTTCATCATGGGTGTCATTTTCATGGTTTTCGAGGGTGTTGAAGCCGATAGTGCTATCGAAATGTAAATCCAAGATGGCGGCTGCAATAGATATAAATTTTTTCATCATTGGTGTCATTTTCATGGTTTTCGGGGGTGCTGATGCCGATAGTGCTGTCGAAATGTAAATCCAAGATGGCGGCTGAAGTAGGTACCAATTTTTTCATCATGGGTGTCATTTTCATGGTTTTCGAGGGTGTTGAAGCCGATAGTGCTGTCGAAATGTAAATCCAAGATGGCGGCTGAAGTAGGTACCAATTTTTTCATCATGGGTGTCATTTTCATGGTTTTCGAGGGTGTTGAAGCCGATAGTGCTATCGAAATGTAAATCCAAGATGGCGGCTGCAATAGATATAATTTTTTTCTTAATGGGTGTCATTTTCATGGTTTTCGAGGGTGTTGAAGCCGATAGTGCTATCGAAATGTAAATCCAAGATGGCGGCTGAAGTAGGTACCAATTTTTTCATCATGGGTGTCATTTTCATGGTTTTCGAGGGTGTTGAAGCCGATAGTGCTATCGAAATGTAAATCCAAGATGGCGGCTGCAATAGATATAATTTTTTTCTTAATGGGTGTCATTTTCATGGTTTTCGAGGGTGTTGAAGCCGATAGTGCTGTCGAAATGTAAATCCAAGATGGCGGCTGAAGTAGGTACCAATTTTTTCATCATGGGTGTCATTTTCATGGTTTTCGAGGGTGTTGAAGCCGATAGTGCTATCGAAATGTAAATCCAAGATGGCGGCTGCAATAGATATAAATTTTTTCATCATTGGTGTCATTTTCATGGTTTTCGGGGGTGCTGATGCCGATAGTGCTGTCGAAATGTAAATCCAAGGTGGCGGCTGCAATAGATATCAAGTTTTTCATCTTGGGTGTCATTTTCATGGTTTTCGAGGGTGTTGAATCCGATAGTGCTGTCGAAATGTAAATCCAAGATGGCGACTGAAGTTGGTACCAATTTTTTCATCTCGGGTGTCATTTTTATGGTTTTCAAGAGTGTTGAAGCCGAAAGTGCTGTCGAAATGTAAATCCAAGATGGCGGCTGCAATAGATATAAATTTTTTTATCATTGGTGTCATTTTCATGGTTTTCGGGGGTGCTGATGCCGATAGTGCTGTCGAAATGTAAATCCAAGATGGCGGCTGAAGTAGGTACCAATTTTTTCATCATGGGTGTCATTTTCATGGTTTTCGAGGGTGCTGAAGCCGATAGTGCTGTCGAAATGTAAATCCAAGATGGCGGCTGCAATAGGTATCAATTTTTTCATCATGGGTGTCATTTTCATGGTTTTCGAGGGTGTTGAAGCCGATAGTGCTATCGAAATGTAAATCCAAGATGGCGGCTGCAATAGATATAATTTTTTTCTTAATGGGTGTCATTTTCATGGTTTTCGAGGGTGTTGAAGCCGATAGTGCTGTCGAAATGTAAATCCAAGATGGCGACTGAAGTTGGTACCAATTTTTTCATCTCGGGTGTCATTTTTATGGTTTTCAAGAGTGTTGAAGCCGATAGTGCTGTCGAAATGTAAATCCAAGATGGCGGCTGCAATAGATATAAATTTTTTTATCATTGGTGTCATTTTCATGGTTTTCGGGGGTGCTGATGCCGATAGTGCTGTCGAAATGTAAATCCAAGATGGCGGCTGAAGTAGGTACCAATTTTTTCATCATGGGTGTCATTTTCATGGTTTTCGAGGGTGCTGAAGCCGATAGTGCTGTCGAAATGTAAATCCAAGATGGCGGCTGCAATAGGTATCAATTTTTTCATCATGGGTGTCATTTTCATGGTTTTCGAGAGAGTTGAATACGATAGGGTTGTCGAAATGTAAATCCAAGGTGGCGGCTGCAATGGGTATCAATTTTTTCATCATGGGTGTCATTTTCATGGGTTTCGAGGGTGTTGAAGCCGATAGTGCTGTCGAAATGTAAATCCAAGATGGCGGCTGAAGTAGGTACCAATTTTTTCATCATGGGTGTCATTTTCATGGTTTTCGAGGGTGTTGAAGCCGATAGTGCTATCGAAATGTAAATCCAAGATGGCGGCTGCAATAGATATAAATTTTTTCATCATTGGTGTCATTTTCATGGTTTTCGGGGGTGCTGATGCCGATAGTGCTGTCGAAATGTAAATCCAAGGTGGCGGCTGCAATAGATATCAAGTTTTTCATCTTGGGTGTCATTTTCATGGTTTTCGAGGGTGTTGAATCCGATAGTGCTGTCGAAATGTAAATCCAAGATGGCGACTGAAGTTGGTACCAATTTTTTCATCTCGGGTGTCATTTTTATGGTTTTCAAGAGTGTTGAAGCCGATAGTGCTGTCGAAATGTAAATCCAAGATGGCGGCTGCAATAGATATAATTTTTTTTATCATTGGTGTCATTTTCATGGTTTTCGGGGGTGCTGATGCCGATAGTGCTGTCGAAATGTAAATCCAAGATGGCGGCTGAAGTAGGTACCAATTTTTTCATCATGGGTGTCATTTTCATGGTTTTCGAGGGTGCTGAAGCCGATAGTGCTGTCGAAATGTAAATCCAAGATGGCGGCTGCAATAGGTATCAATTTTTTCATCATGGGTGTCATTTTCATGGTTTTCGAGAGAGTTGAATACGATAGGGTTGTCGAAATGTAAATCCAAGGTGGCAGCTGCAATGGGTATCAATTTTTTCATCATGGGTGTCATTTTCATGGGTTTCGAGGGTGTTGAAGCCGATAGTGCTGTCGAAATGTAAATCCAAGATGGCGGCTGAAGTAGGTACCAATTTTTTCATCATGGGTGTCATTTTCATGGTTTTCGAGGGTGTTGAAGCCGATAGTGCTATCGAAATGTAAATCCAAGATGGCGGCTGCAATAGATATAAATTTTTTCATCATTGGTGTCATTTTCATGGTTTTCGGGGGTGCTGATGCCGATAGTGCTGTCGAAATGTAAATCCAAGGTGGCGGCTGCAATAGATATCAAGTTTTTCATCTTGGGTGTCATTTTCATGGTTTTCGAGGGTGTTGAATCCGATAGTGCTGTCGAAATGTAAATCCAAGATGGCGACTGAAGTTGGTACCAATTTTTTCATCTCGGGTGTCATTTTTATGGTTTTCAAGAGTGTTGAAGCCGATAGTGCTGTCGAAATGTAAATCCAAGATGGCGGCTGCAATAGGTATCAATTTTTTCATCATGGGTATCATTTTCATGGTTTTCGAGGGTGTTGAAGCCGATAGTGCTGTCGAAATGTAAATCCAAGATGGCGGCTGCAATAGGTATCAATTTTTTCATCATGGGTGTCATTTTCATGGTTTTCGAGGGTGTTGAAGCCGATAGTGCTGTCGAAATGTATTTAAACTACTGCAATAATTCCGTATAATCATGTTATACGTAATTTTTTTAATGCGCTTAAGGTATGCCCAATTGGATTTACCAATATTTAAGAATAGTTTGAAAAATTCAAAAGTGCACGCCTAATGAGCGTTTCATTTAATTTTGATGAAATAATAAATGTATTCCTGACTTTTGAAAATATATCATTTATGTGTTTTAAATTTAACGCTCTATTATTTTAACGAGTAGTATCACCTACAGGGAAAAAAATAATAATGTTCCCCAAAATAAATCGATTACACAAAGTATAAAATCGATATAGGCTGTATGGTACAATTTGTCCCTTGTCTTTCAAGGGTTAAAAAATATGAAAGCGCCTTTTAATTTTTAATAGCAATAAAACTTTAAAATAATTTTATTAACAAACTACGCGTACTAGGCTATTGACTATTGATATGAAATAGGGAACCAGTTGACGTAATTCTGAAGCTAATAAAGAAAACCTGTTCTCGATACGATACAAAACCAACATCCGGACGTCCACTTAAATTTTTTTTCATACTTTTTTTTAAAGTAGTAATGTTAAATGATTTTTTTAAAAAACATAAAAAGGATTAATTCGAGTGTTTTCTTGATATACGGCTACTCATATTATTGTATACCGTGCAATATGGTTAATATGATAGAAGCATTTTAAGAACACAAAATTGCTTGACCTTGACTTGTTGAGAGTAATGCACTACCTAATATCGCTTCGCGTTATGAGGCGTGCAATAGTTATATCGTAATAGTTTTTTTTTATAATAAAATGCTTAATTTTCGTGTTTTGTCATATGAAGTATTCTGTGAAAGATTTTGATGTATAAATTGATACCTGGTGATCCGGCAGGTCCAGGTCTCCCGGGCGGTCCTCTTCTTACAATGCTTACCGGTGCAGGAGTCTTTAATGTCTCAGCCAGTTCTCTTAATCGAACTACAAGGATTGTGTTAATTACTAGAGACAATATTTTTTTATTAAATTTATTTTTCTTGCATAGTTTACTAAACATACCTCTGATCAAATCTTCACAGATATTTCTAACCTCTGTTTCAGTGAGTGAGTCTGGCTGAAAAGAAGGTTACAAATTTATATTTCATTGTGCTTTGACCTTAAACCCGCGTAGTGGCGGTGTAAGAATACCCACTAAACCATTGTCCCGTGGGTCAATAGTTTAGTGGGCATCTTAGATCATCGTTAGAGGCGACAGAGGGAAACAACCCAGGAGATTAGCAAATGCGTCCTCCTACTAACAACTTAAAATAAAAAACTGCAGCAAAAAGTATCCCCCCTGTGAACCAATAAACATATATATAGTATAGGGTGACAAACGAGCACACAGTCCACCTGATGGTAAGTGGTTGCTGTGACCTATAGACATCTACATCTATCCTCGTTTGCGAAACACAGCAGTGTTAAGCTGCTATTTTACGTTGGTATTCTGTGAGAGTGTATTCGTTCTCCGGTCGAGCCGACCCATTCGTGCTACAACCAATATAGCTGCAGCGTGGCTCTACCACGTATAAAAGTATATACATATTAGTATTATATAAGTGGCTAACTCGTTGGTTTAGGTTTTTTTTAATACAATAACGGTATAAACGAGCATACAGTCCACCTGATGATAAGTGGATGCTGTTACCTATAGACATCTATTTTTATCCTCGTTTAAGAATCAAAAAGCAGATGCGGTGTCAGCCCTGAGGACTAAGATGGAATGCCTCGTTTCCAGTAAAATGGTATTCGGTTCTCTACACTCACCATACGAAACACAGCAGCATTGAACTGCCATTTTACTCTCGTATTCTGTGAGAGCGTGGTACTTCCTCGATCAAACCGACCCATTCCTGCTACAACCATAGTAAAGCTGCAGATAGAATCCCGGGTCAGGCTGAAATCAGTTATTGAGTTTTTTCGTCAGAAAATATTCAATGACAGCCTGAAAGTCATTACACTTGCGGTATTTCACTCACGTGCTTCGGAAAGCACGTAACACCATTGGTCTTTTTTCGTGCGAGCACCTATGCAGGTCTAGAGAGACCAGTATCACTGCGACCTAAAAGATCTATTGTGATCGCTGCTATGGATATAGTTCACCGCTAAGCTACATTCTTAAATCTAACGGCACGCGGCACGTTAAATTGTAGGTAAGCAGGTTCAACGGTCGTTAGTAGGACGGTCACGCACGTTGCGAACTTGAAGCGGTCTCAGGTAGAAATGGAAGAGGAATCGCCCGAACGGGGACTCGTCGCCGTGTCCGAATCCTACCGAGTCTTTTGTTTTAGAGATCTTTGAGCAAAATGGTTCACGCTGCGCGGATTAAATTAACTAGTCTATGGTTCCGTAGAATTACTATTTTAAATTAACAATATGTAATAATTCGTTACTTTTTATTTTTAGATTAGAATATTATATTACTATTATTTATTTAAGATTTAAGATCAATCAATTATAAGTATTTGTAAGGGTGCATTCAGATGCACCGTTACAGTACCCCGCCAACTGAAGAAGGATTTGCGTCTTTAGTAGTAAAATCCGTCTATCTGTTTCTAGTCTACTAGATACCGAGGAAAATATTTATTTGGTATAATTTATGAGTTTTAGGTCTTTTATGTGCCAATATCCTATAGATTTACCGGTCATATCAGATAATTCGTACACAAGTGGTTATTTCTTAGTGATAATTTTGCATTTTGTGAATTTTGGAGCTAATTTTTTATTAAAGTATTTATCTTTATCACTTTGATAAAATGTCCTTTTCCATACTATATCCCCTACATTATATATTCAGCAGACCGAGGACGTAAACTATAAGTATTACAATTTTTGGAATGTGCTTGTAGTAGAAGAGCTTCTATAGCATAGAAATTGAAATAGCAGAATAGTAGAGTAGTCTTCAATGAAGGATTTGCCTAGCTTTGAGCAATTTCACTTCTTCTGGGCGAAGTACATAGTTACACAGATGAGTGTTACGTTTGCGCATTAAGGGTCCACAATCAGTTAGGATTCACCGCAATCATCAGGCTCAGATCAGGCGCAAGCCATTGGTCTTGCACCTAATCTCTCTCTGGCCGTGTCTTGCCGACCTATCGGACTATGAGAGTAAGGAAAAAGGGAGTGCATCTGTGATACACACACACATACACTTGTTCTATATAACCCTGTCCTGCACAGATGGTTAGTCTCCGTTGTGACTGCCTGATATGATCATATGACTGAAATTCGGTCTGGAGAACATTATTAGATTTCTTTATAACTGCACTGTTCAATGCTGAAATAAACGCCTAGACAAACTAGATAAACTTTGAAACCGTCTGTAATAAGTACTACCGTAATTACAAGGTGAAGAGGTGAAGTTTGTATAATACGTCGTGTCACTGCGGCGTGCCTTTGCCTATTAAATCTTCTCAAAAGTAAAAAATCATAAGCCTCCTCTCATTTTCGCGACGGTTTAATAGGAAAACGTCCAACGTCAGAACGTATAACTGCCACTTTACTTTGAAAAGTAATACTTTTGAAATGACCTTGTAATAATGTTAAATTCATTCTTATAAAAGCATATTTCTTAAGATTTCACACTCTTCCAAGAAAAACAAAAAGTTTACTTTCAATTACCTGAACAATCACACTGCTAGACGCAGGTAGACCAGGTGGGCCTCTTTGTCCAGGTGATCCCGGTACCCCGTCTTGACCGTCCCTTCCCGGCTTACCAGGTAACCCCGCATCACCTTTCTGAAACATAACAAACAAAATAAAAACCTCAGCATTGTAAGCGTACTTGTATATTATAGAGGTCAATGGCCATGTGTCATAGCGAAATATATATAACCTGTATTATGCAATGACAATTTTCTTAATTTTGACAACGTAAACATGAGTGTTTTATTATTTCACCATGCGGTGGCGTACCTAGCGATATAATGACGTCACTCTCACGTTTGAATTTACATTTTAGAAAAACAATTTTAAATTGTAAAATTACATGAAAAACCAATTATTAATTTTTTTTAATTTTTCGTCATAATTTTTATTAGTTGGCTTTCTGCAATCGTTAACGCTAATAGAAAATAATATAAATTAATGTAATCAAAGTTAAGTCACGACCTATGAGGATCCATGCAAAAGTACCTACTCCTATGTTTTCTCCCTGCATAATGACACTATAACAAATGTTTTTCTACCATACAATCTATATAATATACCACTTTCATGTTCCTATGTTGTTTTCTTTCCCCTAAATTAATTATTTTAAGAACTTGGAGCCTTCTTATATCTCTAAGACTGTCCCGTTACAACGCCGACATCTATTTATCGAATATTTATTATTTATTTAACGTACATAAAATATACTCGTAAAACAAAACCATACAGGCAATCACATCCCTTCTAATAATGTTGTAAATAAAATTAAAATCGATCCTGTGGGAGAAGAAAACAGGGGAATACGGAATATTTATAATTCGTCAATATTTCATAGTATGATATCAATACACAGGGTTATTTTGCAATAACCGGCCAACTTTGCAAATTTAAAAAAAAACATTTTGTCTTTTTTATCTTTTAATTCAAAATGCGTAGTAATGCATTATTTTAACTGATTTACTGCGCACGCACACATTTGTAAAGGTCGATGACAAAAACGTTGTTGCCCATAAATCACATTCAATTTGTGATAATTTCAAATGAAAGTAGAAGCCTTATTTACTCTAATTTTCAAAGACTGCAATAACTGTGTATCATTGCTAAATTTGGCACGGAACAGCATTTAATTATGTTCCTAAATTGAAGCCCACGCGAGCGAAGCTGCGGGTAAAAGGATATAGTTATTTATATATTTAAACTTAAGTTTATTTGGCTACTCTTTGAAAAATAAACCTGTATATATCCGAGCTGCTGTTGTCTTAGATATCCAACTCGGTCGTTCAGGCATAGTCCGACACCAATAGATTTGCTTTACTTAAACCCTATTCTTATGTCGAGCCGCCCGGATGGCCACTTAACGAAAGCTACGATTAAACGATTTAAAAAAAAAATCTGGAAAACCAGTTCCTTTCTTTATAAAGTGTAAATGTAATGAGAGTTTTAAAAAAGTTCAAAATTTCTCCACGGCGGGGAATCGAACCCCGGTCTCCCGCGTGACAGGCGGGGATACTGACCACTATACTACCGAGGATTGCATATTGTAATTGAAATAACGTATTATGTTACACTTTACATCGATGATTTATTAACACAGTGTTTTGTTGTATAGATTATTTATTCTGTGACCATAGTCATAAGCTTATATAAATCAAAATGTAAATCTTCATTCATTTGTGTTAATTTGCACAAAACTGAAAGTTTTTAAAAATATAATTGCAGCTTTCTTTACGCCTGTACACAGAATGCGATAGACACGACACTTGGCTACAGTAAACATCACTTTATTGTCGACCGTAACTGATTAACTTTGTGTCGAACATAAAACCTTTGTGTAATTTATAGACATATTTTAAAATATTAAAGTTTTTCTTTTGCTTTGAATTTCTGAAAGAATTTAAAAGATCCTGTAGGTGGCACCGGAGCCAAGTGATTAACAAATTTTATATTTATGCATTAACATGACTTATACTCACATATTACGAAGGTTTGTTTTGAAATTTGGACCCGCTAGGTGGCGCTACGGTCTATATATTACTAAATTTTACATTTACGCCGTAAAAAGTCGGTAGTGTAGTAGTTAGACATACTTACCATACTTAGCAATCGATAGACATATTTACCATCACGTGAGTCGCATGCTCATTTGCAAATGCTAATTTGCACCTCTTCTACAATAGTTTAAAATTAAATATTTTGTACAACCGACTTTAATTTAAATTATTAACAATAACTCAAAAACTATTGGTCAGACCTTGATCAAATTTATTTGGGACTACATGTGAAGCACCAGCTTTCAAATAAAAAAAGGATCATTGAAATCGGTTCACCCAAAAAGAAGTTATGAGGTAACACACATAAAGAATATACAGTCGAATTGAGTACCTCCTGTTTAGAAGTCGAGGAATCGGTAGAAAAAAGAGACTTGAAGTCAACTTCAAACAAAGAAGGCGATGCGTTGTTCTACCTTTGCAGACTGAGATGGATTGTCTCACAGCCTGTAATTCGGCTCTGTATGCCTTTCGGACTGTAAAACAGCAGTGCATGCATTGCTATTTCGCGGCAGGAATAGGTAGAGGCACCACTGTCTACTCAAACGGAGTCCAAGACATAAAATAATTTAGGAATTTAGGTATGGTAGGCCATCTAATAAAACTGAAAAGTGTAGAACAACGTCTTCCGCGCCAGGGAGTATTATAACATTGTAACAGCACAAGCAAAGAAAGATTCATCATCAATATCATCATCTCTGGTGGATTGGAGAAGGCAGAGCTACAGTAGAATATAAGCGACAATAGCCGCAGGAGCAGCAGTAATGTTAGGCTGTGCACCAAATTCAAAAAATCGTGGCCTCGAATCCGCCATTCAATTACTGTTGTGAACCGCTCCAAATACCAATATGTAAATACAATACGTAACAATAACTTTATTAAAAAATTTATTAAAAAAACTAAAACTAGAAACTTAATTATCATGTAGTCCTACTCCCCGCAGTATTCATTATTATTATAGTTTTAATATTGTATATTTTTAAATTTGTTAATGTCTATAAATAAAATTGTAAATTATCATTCAGTCCTACTACCCGAGGTAACGTGGCAAAAACGCTGGCTGCGTTATCTCGCTGAATGGCTAGAGCCTTTGGGCGAGAAAAGAACCAGTCCTCATATCACCAGCAGCGACGAACAGTCACAGATAGAGTTCTTTTAGAAACTTCACCGCGCTTGGACCCCAATGACAGTCTCTACAGCAAATGGCACAAATATGTAATCATGTCATCTCTCAGAGACTCATATTATTTGCGCCACTTACTTAGTTCAGCTGCCTCTGACGCCGCCCCGGCACTAAACGAGGTACCCTGAGACGAGACTAAATTCAAATTACTAAACCATGAATACAATCTTTAAAATAATTATTACTTACTTGTCCTCTTTCCCCAGGCGGACCAGGTGGTCCCGGAATAGCGACATGTTCGGGTGTGACGACCACCGCACCTGGAGGTCCAGGTAGGCCTGGTAAGCCCCGTGGACCCTCAGGACCCTGGATAATTTTTTTTTGATTTTCATTACCACAGCTGTTTATAAAGAAGCTAATATCTTCTCGTTTCTACACTACGTCTTTATTCATCGTAGCTTATCAAAAGTCTATAACTGAACATAGTTCGTCCTCATCAATTGGTTCATAGAGCATATTTTGCAATAGTAGGCGGGTTGCTAATCACAGTTTTTTATTATTTAGAGTTGTTATCAAGATGATATCCATGTCCTGTTTCATTTCCCTATGTCGCTTCTTAGAGCATCCGCGGAATATGTGGGGTAATATATTCGCCGTCAGTGCACGGCTACAATACGTTGAATTATTCACAATTTTTAATAAGGTTCCGAACGATAACTGGTAGAGTTTTACGTGGTAGAGCCATTCTGCAACTATATTAGTAGTATAGTTGTAGCACGAATGGGTCGGCTCGACCGGGGAAGGACCACGCTCTCACAGAATACCAGCATAAAATAGCAGCATAACGCTGTTGTTTCGTATGGAGAGTGTAGAGAACCGGAGACCCTTTTTTACTGGAAACGAGGCATTTCATCTTAGTCCTCACGGGCATAGTATAAATACAGGGAAGTACGTTATCTTGATACAAACGCACTGCGCGCGGCTTGTATGTGTGCGCCATAGTATCTATGAGGCGCCGCACGCACACTTAAACATAATCTCGAAATGTTTCTCATTGCGCCAATCGGGACTAACACCGCACGAGGTTCGCGCGTCACGGCTTTTGGCACCGCTAAATGAATGAAAAATGTGTGATAATCGCAGGAGAACGTATTGCTGTGTGTTTGGGTGTCTTAATAATTCATCGATTCCAGAAATTTTTACTTGACGATGAGATACCTACTTACATATTTTTGTTGTATTAGTTGTCTATCAGACAGAGGAAGAATAGTAACTAAGTACCTACTTACGGTTATAAAATCGTAATTAATTATATTTGCAAAAGTTATTTATAAGAATGCGGATATATTACACATTAAAGTTTAATAACAAGTCGTTTCGTAATAGTCGAAACCGAAGAAAGTATTTTTCTGTAGCTAATTTGTAATTTTGTAATAAATGTGTGATTCAATATATATGCTTGTATTAATTAAAAATAAAAATTAATATGGTCCTTTATGTGTGCAAATACTATATTATGCCTATTAAAAATAAAAAGTAACTAGTATATACTAAGTAAATAATTTAAACACGAGCTCACACACCGCCCCGTCGGTTTATTTTATCCCTTTTTTTATAAATAATACTGCTCTGAATCTTAGTACATTTTTGCATTTGTTAGGAAAACCATTGTTGAACTTTATCGACTAATGATCACTGAATTAGTTATACAGAGATGTATTATCTTTGGCAAGGGCCGGGCTTTAAACTAATGATTTGGTGACAGTGACAACCCTAAGACAGTAGGCAATTATATCGCGGATTGGCCGGAGATAGCCTACTTGGTGTCTTTATACTATGTCACGGGTGACAACGCATCTGCATTTTGATTCGTAATCGAAGATAGATGTAGATGCCTATGGGTCAAAGCAACCACTTACCATCAGGTTAACTGTGTGCTCGTTTGTCACCCTTATTTTATTTAAAAAAAGGTAGCACAAACACTGCTTGTAACTTTTAATTGTAGATAAGTCATCAAAAATTAAAATAATTTTCATATTTACGTTTGAGGAAAACTTAAGTAGTTCCAGTTATATAAACTGCAATAGTACTCGTAATATTCTTAAATAATTTAAAATTAAACATATTGTACAACCGACTTTAATATAAATTATTAAGAATAACTCAAAACTATTAGTTTGACCTTTATGAAATTTATATGGGACCACATGTAAAGCACCAGCTTTCAAATAAAAAAATGTGTAAAAACATATAGTCGAATTGAGTACCTCCTCCTGTTTGAAGTCGGAAGGAAAATTTGGACTTGCTTATCTAATATTAATCCCTGACCTAAGTTGTAACTAAAGGATGTATCTTTTGACTACCTAGTATTTGTTTTCAATCAGCATGTAAAGCTTTTCCTGTGTCTGTCAGATCAGTCCTGCGCCTGATCTCTCTCCGGTCGCGTCGGATTATGGTAGTGAGGGGATAGAAACAGAGAGTGCACCTGTGCTTGCGCACACACTCGTGCACCATAATCCTATCGCACACAGATAGCTAGTCTTTATATATCTATATCTAGATATTCGATATAAAAGCTATAACTAATATTGATTTTTTTAAGCATTTGAATATTGAAAATTGAATTATAACTTTCTAATGAAGTACTTTTGCCCGATAGTTGTTAAAACATTAACCGTCTTACTTTTAATTGTTGATAATCGCTTGCTTAACTTAAGTTTTTTTTTATAGGATAAGGGTGACAAACGAGCACACAGTCCACCTGATGGTAAGTGGTTGCTGCGGCCCATAGACATCTACACCTATCCTCTATTACAAATCAAAATGTAGATGCGTTGTCACCCGTGAGGACTAAGATGGAATGCCTCAGTCTCAGTAAAAAAGGCCTCCGGCCACCTGCACTCACCAAGCGAAACGCAGAGGTAAACCTTCACGCTGCTTTTCTGTGAGGTCGTGGTACCACCCCGGTTCGAGCCGGCCCATCCGTGCGACAGCAGAAGCTGCCACGTGGGTCTACTACTGTTATAAGTTTTAATTATTTGTATACCTGCCCTTTTCTAATGACATTTAGCGAAGAGACAAAGTGCAACATTATAAGTAAAGAAAAATTACAGCCTATATTTTATATATATAGCAGTTGGGCACAGGCCTCTCATTTCTGAGAGGGTTTTAAGGCAAGGACCGCCGCGCTTCAGCAATGTGTAATGGGACTTCACATGTCCTCGATTTTTCTTTATTTCTCCGACATCCGACATGCAGGTTTTCTCGCGATGTTTTACTTCACCGCTGAGCACGTGGTAAAGCTACACTTAAAATTATAACTAACAATTCCAATAGTGTCAGCTGACATCTAAACCTGGAGCAATATTAAGAATTACACTTAAAAGGACGTCAATTTTTATGAGTAAGTCCGTGATTGTTTTTGCTTCTAAATTATTTCAGAAACTCACCGGCGGTCCCGCGGGACCTAATTCCCCTGTATTTCCCTGTAATCCCGGTAGACCTCTATCTCCAGGTAGACCTGGTAGTCCTGGTGGACCTTGTGGACCCGGTGGACCCTGGAATAAGACAATATCTAGATCGTAGATACATAAACCTTTTCTACAATATCTAACGTCACATGACTTAATTAAGATGGTCAGTATTGCACTGAAATAGTTTTAATTCATTATTGTAATGAAATAGTACGAGGGTGGATTGAAAAGTACTCGGCCTAACCAAGAAAATAAACACATACTAAATCAGTTATATTTTTATTTTTCTACATAATCACCATCAAGTTCAATACACTTTTGCCACCTCCCCTTCCAAGCATTTAGACCGTTGAAAAAAAATGATTCTTCCTTAGAGTCAAAATATGCGTCTACAGCTGCTTTGACCTCGTCGTTTGTCGAAAATCTTTGACCTCCCAAGTGCTTTTTTAGGTTAGGGAACAGAAAGAAGTCTGATGGTGCCAGATCAGGTGAATACAGCGGATGCGGTAACAGTTCAAAGCCACAGTTGTGAATTTCAGCCATTGAATGTACTGACGTGTGAACACGGGCGTTATCTTGATGAAACAGGACTTTTCTTCTGAGCATTCATCGACGTTTTTCTTTTATTTCCTCTCGTAAACGACGTAGTAAGGTGCAGTAGTAATCAGAGTTTATAGTCTGACCCCTTTCAAGATAATCAATCATAATCACACCTTTCGAGTCCCAGAATACTGAAGCCATCACCTTATTTGCCGACAAAATCGACTTAGCCTTTTTAGGGGGTGGTGAACCAGGTCTTCTCCACTGTTTTGATTGTTGTTTTGTTTCCGGTGTACAGTAATGAACCCATGTTTCGTCTATAGTAACAAAACGATTCAAAAAATCATCTGCATCGGCTTCAAATAACTCCAAACAGTCGCGTGAAATAGTCAATCGCGTCCTTTTTTGTTCAACTGAAAGCAGTCGCGGAACCCACCTCGCAGACACCTTGTGGAAACCCAACTCGTTGACAATGATGTTTTGAGTTCGTTCATAAGAGATGCCTATAATCTCGGCTATCTCTCTAATTTTTAATCTGCGGTCTCCCATTATTAAATCAAGTACTTTTTTAATATTTTCGTCAGTAGTTGACGTCGAAGGCCTTCCAGAGCGGGGTTCATCTTTCACACTCTCTCTACCACGCTTAAATTCTGCTATCCATTTTTTGACGGATGAATATGACAGAGCACAATCGCCTAATGTACTGACCATGTCATCATGGATGGCTTTTGATGATAGCCCCTTCTTATGGAGGTACTTAATGACGGCACGCTGCTCGATTTGCTCCATTCGCGGAAATTATGTCCGATTACTTTGTTAATAAATTTATAAAATCACAACTAATTATCGCACACGTTTCGAACTTCACACAATGAACTAGTCTGAACTGAACTAAATAATGTGGGTAGATTTGATTTTTAGAATTGAATGGATCTGTGTTAGGCCGAGTACTTTTCAATCCACCCTCGTATTAAACAATTTCTCACTCTGTCATTCAGATTCATCCCTAACATACTCCTTAATGACCGCATTTCTACAGCATTTATTGTACTCTCGTGCTTCTTCTGCCACACCCAACTTTCACTACCATACATTAAAGTAGGCACTAACACAGCATTGTGGATTGCCATACGTGCCTTTTTGGACACATTCTGACTTTTCACAATAGAGTGTAGAGCCCCATTCACTCTATTTCCTGCATTCACTCGTCGTTCTATATCCTTATCATATCTACCATCCTTGCTAAACACACATCCCAAATACACAAACTCATCTACTTGTTCTACCAACTCCCCTTCTATTCTTATTTCACATATCGTTTTACTTTCTTCTCTTTCAAAAACCATAACTTTCGTCTTACTTGCGTTCACTTTCATTCCCTTTTCTTTTAATGTCCTGTTCATTAATGTAACCATCATTTGCAACTCGGCCGCCGAAGACGCAAGTATGACTTGATCATCGGCGTACAAAAGGCATTTGACGGTTAACTCACCCATTCTTAACCCGCATTCTTCTACTTTCAAATTTTCCAAACAACTGTCCACAGTTGTTTGGAGGGAAGCCGCACAGCCCTGTCTGACACCTTTATGGATGCCAAACCAGTCCGAGTAAGCCCCGTTGATCCTGACACAGGCACTAGAGTCCCTATATAGAGACTTCAATGCCTGTATCAGACCAGCGCTCAACCCAAATGAGGTCAGTGTTTGCCATAACACGTTCCTGTCCACTCTGTCATAAGCCTTTTCCAAGTCCATGAACGCACAAAAAACTTTCTGGTTTTTGGCCAAAAATTTCTCCGCAATCATGCGCATGGAAAAGACTTGATTCGTACACCCCATCCCCTTTCTAAATCCAGCTTGCACATCCCAAATTTTTCCATCAGTTTCTTCCATAACTCTTTCAATTAACACCTTAGCATACAGTTTACCCACAATGCTAAGCAAGCTCATACCACGGTAGTTTTTACAGTCCTGCTGCGACCCCTTTCCCTTATATATTGGGACTATAACGGCTTTGCACCAGTCTTCCGGTACCCGCTCCAGTTCCCAACATAAATTAAACAAGGTGTACAGCAGGCCTGCAACTACACCCTCTCCAGCCCTAAGCATTTCGAGTGATACTCTATCATATCCGGCTGCCTTACCTGCTTTCATGCTTTTCATTGCTTTCACTATTTCATCTACACTTATTTCTCTACCTCTCTCCACTTCTTCCGGAATTTCTATTTCACTTACTTCAGACGACTCTTCACTCTTAAACACGCTTTCAAAGTATTCCTTCCATCTCTTTAAATTCGAAACTTCATCATTCAGCATGCAGCCATTCTCGTCTCGTATAGCATTCATTCTAGACTGTTTTGAATTGCCCCTGGCAGTTCTTACGAGCTTCCAGAACATTTTAATATTTGCCTGGAAGTTATCAGATATTCTTCTATCATTCTTATCTATCCTTTCTTGCTTTTTCCTTTCAACAACTTCTTTTACTCTCTTATTTATACGTCTAAAGTCTGCCTTTTTTCTTTCAATCTCATCATTCCTACCGCGAGAATTACCAGCTTTGGTTGCTAGTAAATCTAACCATGCTTTCTTCTTTGCTTCAACTTCCATCCGTACCTCATCATCCCATCACAACGTATTACTTTTCCTTTCATTCGTTCTCTTACTTACACCACATACTTCGGTGGCTGTATCCACCAAAACTTTCTTAACATTATTCCATACATTCTTCAAGTCTAAATCCAAAAATAAAAGTTACCTAAGTAACTGATATGTAATCTAAATACTAAGAACAAACACAGCTTGCAATGTCAGTTACCGTTACTCAATTCCACAAAATTAGTAGTTATTAATAGGGTATTATATACGCTTTTACAACCAAATCTCAGAAAACGTTCAATGATTGTCAATCAACATGTAGAAAAGGTATTATAATACGAGGGTGGATTGAAAAGTACTCGGCCTAACCAAGAAAATAAACACATACTAAATCAGTTATATTTTTATTTTTCTACATAATCACCATCAAGTTCAATACACTTTTGCCACCTCCCCTTCCAAGCATTTAGACCGTTGAAAAAAAATGATTCTTCCTTAGAGTCAAAATATGCGTCTACAGCTGCTTTGACCTCGTCGTTTGTCGAGAATCTTTGACCTCCCAAGTGCTTTTTTAGGTTAGGGAACAGAAAGAAGTCTGATGGTGCCAGATCAGGTGAATACAGCGGATGCGGTAACAGTTCAAAGCCACAGTTGTGAATTTCAGCCATTGAATGTACTGACGTGTGAACACGGGCGTTATCTTGATGAAACAGGACTTTTCTTCTGAGCATTCATCGACGTTTTTCTTTTATTTCCTCTCGTAAACGACGTAGTAAGGTGCAGTAGTAATCAGAGTTTATAGTCTGACCCCTTTCAAGATAATCAATCATAATCACACCTTTCGAGTCCCAGAATACTGAAGCCATCACCTTATTTGCCGACAAAATCGACTTAGCCTTTTTAGGGGGTGGTGAACCAGGTCTTCTCCACTGTTTTGATTGTTGTTTTGTTTCCGGTGTACAGTAATGAACCCATGTTTCGTCTATAGTAACAAAACGATTCAAAAAATCATCTGCATCGGCTTCAAATAACTCCAAACAGTCGCGTGAAATAGTCAATCGCGTCCTTTTTTGTTCAACTGAAAGCAGTCGCGGAACCCACCTCGCAGACACCTTGTGGAAACCCAACTCGTTGACAATGATGTTTTGAGTTCGTTCATAAGAGATGCCTATAATCTCGGCTATCTCTCTAATTTTTAATCTGCGGTCTCCCATTATTAAATCAAGTACTTTTTTAATATTTTCGTCAGTAGTTGACGTCGAAGGCCTTCCAGAGCGGGGTTCATCTTTCACACTCTCTCTACCACGCTTAAATTCTGCTATCCATTTTTTGACGGATGAATATGACAGAGCACAATCGCCTAATGTACTGACCATGTCATCATGGATGGCTTTTGATGATAGCCCCTTCTTATGGAGGTACTTAATGACGGCACGCTGCTCGATTTGCTCCATTCGCGGAAATTATGTCCGATTACTTTGTTAATAAATTTATAAAATCACAACTAATTATCGCACACGTTTCGAACTTCACACAATGAACTAGTCTGAACTGAACTAAATAATGTGGGTAGATTTGATTTTTAGAATTGAATGGATCTGTGTTAGGCCGAGTACTTTTCAATCCACCCTCGTAGTAAGTAAGTGTCATCGAGGTATAATATTTCGCTCTCTGGAACTTAACTATATTCTAAAAATGTATTTTTATGGTCACATAAACGCCTAAACGACAACACTGAGTGACTGATGTAGTCTTCGTATTATTCTACTATGACTAAATTAACGGCTTGGAGGTTAAGGATGTAAAAAAACAAGTTTCTGCACTAAAGATCGGCTAGCTACACACAACTACCTAAATTGATTGAAATATATTTTACATATAATATTGATTCTTCGGTGTAGAAGACCCACTTATGGTGATAAGCCTAAACTAAAACTACAGAAATACAAGTCACTCAGTACTAGTATCAAGAAGTCAAAAATTACGACAAAACAGACTTACTGATACACCATTTAAGCCTGGCGGACCTCTAGGCCCGACCTCACCATCTCGACCCGGCCTGCCAGGAAAGCCTCTATCGCCCTTAGCACCTATAAGTCAAACGTTTTATTTTTATAAGTGATGTATTTTTTATGCTCTTCCACGTTTTTTTTTGTAGAATAAGGGTGACAAACGAGCACACAGTCCACCTGATGGTAAGTGACTGCTGTGGCCATAGAAATCTACATCAATCCTCCACTACGAATTAAAATGCAGATGCGTTGTCAGCCGTGAGGACTAGGATAGAATGCCCCTTTTCCAGTAAAAAGGGTCTCAGTTCCTCTAGACTCACCATACGAAACACAGCAGCGTTAAGCTGCTATTTTACGCTGATATTCTTTGAGAGCGTGGTCTCACCCCGATCGAGCCGACCCATTTATGCTACAACCAGTAATATAGCTGCAGCATGGCTCTACCACGTACAAACTTGGGCTCCGTTGCCCTATTCCTAATGTTCCTACCCTCAGCCCGCCATTCTCTTTTGTGCCTAGTTCTGCGATGAAGTCTCCCATTAACATCGTATAGTGGGTTTTCGAGGAAGGCATGGCTTTAGAGATATCCTCATACATTTCCTCCACCTCTTCATCGGTATGTGCCGAGGTTGGTGCGTAAACCTGTACGATCTTCAGCGAATACCGTTTGGGGATTCTGAGTATAAGGTACGCAACCCTCGTCGACACACTCCCGATCTTTACAACGTTGTTAACGAGAGACTTGTGGACGATAAAGCCGACACCTCCTTGGGACAGATGGTCGCCCTCCCGGTGATAGAGCAAGTTGCCGGATTCGATGATTACCATGTCCTCCCCCTCTCTTCGGACACGGATAATCCTATAATATCCCAGCGCAACTTGTCAATCTCTTCTTCCAGCTCCAGAATCTTCTCGTCAGTCCTCAGGGTGCGTGCGTTGTATGTTGCCAGGTCGAGTCGTTTTAGGTGGCAACCGAACCTCCACCGGAGATTCTTTGCATTCCCTGCCCCGCCGTTACCATGGTCGCCACCGTAGCCAAGATTGTCATGGGGAATATTTTTCCATAGTTGCCACGCTTGGCGAGCGGGTTGGCAACCGCAGTTTTTGTTATTGTAATTTGCTGTTATCAGAAAAATGCTGCTGCCCATCTTCTCCCTCAGTTTACCACTGTCGCCTCTTACGACACCCACTGGAAGATATGGGGTAGTGGGTATTCTTACCCACCACTACACGGGGTAACGGTACATACATACACACATATTTACAATATTTTACATCTGAAACTTGCATGAAATGTTAAAAGTTAAAAAATCAATACGTCGCAATGTTTCTCCAAGCAAGGGAAATTTGTAGCAGGTCATCTGGTACGTGCATACTTTACTTACCATATATAAGCGAAGCATTAATATTGGCAGGGGAACCAGGTGGGCCTTGAATTCCAGGTTCACCACGAGGACCGACTGGCCCGGGTGGTCCAGGATAACCCTATCAATAACACAATTAATGTAATTTATAGTATTTGTAAGCTTTTTAATTTATGTTCATAAAAATTACCTACTTTTTTTATAGAATAGGGTGACAATCGAGCACACAGTCCACCTGATGGTAAGTGGTTGCTGTGACCCATAGATATCTACATTTATCCTCAATAAAGAATCAAAACGCAGATTCGTGTCACCCGTGAAGGACTGGATGGAATGCCTATTTTACAGTAAAATGGGTCTCCAGTTGTCTACACTCACCATACGAAACATACCAGTGTCAAGCTGCCATTTTACTTGTTGATGAAATTTCAAGAAATAAAATCATCCCGGCTTATAGTAATATTATGTCAGAAGTCACGACTCTAAATGTTTTATTACATTTTAAGAAACCTAGATCTAAAGTACTTGTAACTTTTTGTCTGTTTACTTTTACAGCCTATAACAATCCTTTGATGAACATCCCCCATAGATTATCTCTTATTGGGTTTTTGCCATTTTTACCACCGCTGGCAGGGTTGGCAAGCGCAATTTTATTTTTTTAAGAATTATTAGGAAGACGCTGCTAACCATCTCCTCATGTGTTTCTTTCCGTCGCCTCTGACGACACCCATGAATATCTACTACCCCATATCGTCGTATGTACCTATATATTATGTGTGTAGTGGATATTCTTACACCGCCACTAAACGTATAACTTTTTGTTTGTTTAATCGTAGCATTATTTCGTATAGCTTCCGTAACGAAAATAATTATCATACTACTGGCGACCCGCCCGGCTTCGCCTCGGTTGCATTTATTAATGTGGCGTCATTTAAACTTAAAATAAACCTAGCAAGCTAACAGCATAGCAAAGTGGCGAAGCAATCAGCTTTGTAGCGGTTTCTAACGGTTGCCGTGAAGCAATCAGTTTCAAAATAGGAGGTTCAGATGCCTGGGTGATCAGTAATCGATTGCTGAAAACAGAATTTGAAAATTCAAAACCGTTCTCAAGACAATCGTGGGACAGACGGACAGACGGACAGACGGACAGACGGACAGACGGACAGACGGACAGACGGACAGACGGTTAGACGGACAGACGGACAGACGGACAGACGGACAGACGGACAGACGGGCAGTCGGACAGACGGACAGACGGACAGACGGACAGATATCGTGAAATCAATAAGTGTCTTCGCAAGCTTCGCCACTTAATAATCATCAAACACACTCGATTGAGGGCTAATAATTTTCTGCTCACCAGATGTCGCTAGTTGACACTGAGGTAAATTTTTTGTTACACAAAGTAATGTAATTGAGAAGTTGGTTTTTAATAAAAGTTTATCAGTTTCTAGAGTATTATATTAATACACAAAACAATGTCCCAGTGGTTTGCTCTTTAATTTTTTGCACATTTTTAACGTTTTTTTATTTTAATTTTTATATTTTTATGAATGTCTGTGGTTTGGATGATTTATTTTTAATCTTATTAATTTAAAATATAGCTAAAGAAACATTACATTTAGATTTTCCGAACAAATTAACTTCCCCGATATGAAATCTGTCAAAAAAAAGAGGCGTGGATGCCCATTACTCCTGCCTCATTACTTAATCAGTTTTTCGATTTCCTAAAAAATACCTTGAAATTTTTTTTTCGGAATCAATATAGCCTATATTGTTTTTTATCTGTTGGTGAACTTTCATTGCTGTATCTGGCACCGGCTTCAGGGTTTTGGGCTAAATCGTTATGTTTAATTTTTTTTAAGAATAACCAAAAAAAAGCTTAATATAATTTCCACATATTATGTTGTTTTCTAATACATCTTTTAAAACATTTAATGTGCAAAATTATGTTCATGTTTATAATTTTTGAAGACAGTTTTCACTTTTTATTACAAGTTTTATTTTTCGACCCTTTTGAGAAATTATAAATTTACTTACATCTTTACCAGCCTCTCCTGGAAGACCAGCTAATCCAACGAGACCGGCCTCACCAGGCTCACCTATAAGTTGTCAAATCATTGTATAAGAATTAAAATAATTATAATTATATGTATACATGATATATATATATTTCACGCATTATATATATATATATATATATATAATGCGTGAAAAAAACATGCGTGAGTGTCGTGGAACACTCGGTTAGAACGAAGTTTCTTTCGTAGTATATTATTATTGATAGAAGTATTATGTTATTGATTAACAAATACAAATAAATTAATTACTAGCGTCTATTAAAATGAAGAATATTTCCAAAGAGTATATAATCACTACGTTTAAATATTTCTATCATGGCAAGGTAAGAAAAAGTGCGAGGGTGATGGATATTATTCCATCTCGCTTCCTTCTAGCCGCCAAGGCCGCCTACACTACCTCAGAAGGGATCGTGACGGAAAATTTCCGACATGTCCGATAAAGAACTTCGTTCCAAAAATCTTGTATTACCCTAAAATTTAATTATGGTTTCTTTTTTCCTTATAAATCCGCCTGGACACTCTTAACCATTCTCTTAACTATTTCTATTGTTTTAACTACAAAACACTTCCAATTATGTTCCACTTTAAAAGATTTTTTTATAGAATAAGGCTGACAAACGATCATACAGTCCATCTAGATCAGTCCTTGATTAAATATAAAAATGTAGATGCACTCTTACCCCTGAGGAAAAAAATAGAATGCTTCATTAACAGTAAAAAGGGTTTCCGGTTCTCTCTCTACGCTTAGTAAAGGAAACATGGCAGCTGCTATTTTTATGCTGGTATTCTGTAAGAGTGTGGTTCTTTGTTCAGCCCACCCGTTAATGTTGCAACTATAATATAGAAACAGCGTGACTTTACCACGATAGATAATAACACTGTATAATAGATAGAAGATAAGAATAAAATGTAATAATAAGCTGTGAAATATTTCATTTTATTCCCCAGGGATGTCCATGCATCGCTACACTTTTTTCTTTAACATGACTTTTTTTATAGGATAGAGTGACAAACGAGCACACAGTCCTGACAGTAAGCGGTTGCTGTGGCCCATAGATATCTACATCTATCCTCGATGACGAATAAAAATGCAGATGCGTTGTCACCCGTGAGGACTAAGATAGAATGCCTCGTTTCTAGTAAAAAGGACTTATAGTTATCCAAGTGTTACAGTAGGTCTTCACCACCAAATGAACTGTTAAATCTGTACTTGAATTAAACTTAAAGTACCAATACCGTTAACACTCGAATCTGAAAATAATGTTATATACTTAACCCATCGATCACTAATAAAAAACTAGATACACAATCAGTGACAAAAATGTCCTTACCGAATGAGCGCCCACTCGAATATTTGGGTGCGCTTTTAATTTGTGCTTGGCTTTGCGAATACAACTTTAGGAAATGCATTTAAGGTTGAATTTACATTAACGTATATTTATTTCAACTAGAATTACGTCAAAACAATTGCCGACAGTTTTTAGAAAACTTTTTCATGCGATTGTTTATCTAGTTTTTTATTAGTGATCGATGACTTTACCACATATTGATCTTTGACTCTGGTAGCATAACAACTAGAAGGAGCACTCGAATTTAATTTCACTTCCGCGTATTTCCACAGACACTAATGAAAATAATGGTTTCAATTTGAAATATTGAATAGCTATGTCTACACCAGTGCGCTTTCCTGTTCATCTAGCATCTTCCACTAACGCATGCCTGAGAAACCATAGTGCATGCAATAGTGCATGCGTTAAAACTAGTTCGACAACAGCGCATAGGTACCTCTAGCGAACGATGATCCGTCACCGGTGCAAGACGCAACATTTCGTGCATTTTAGAAAACAAAATGGCGGACGACAAAAGTTTCTTGCGTTTTTTCCTGCACTTAACACAAAATATGCTGCACTGATAGCTACTAGTGCCGCGTCCATCTCTAGCCAAACCCAACCGAGGCACGTGAGGTATAGACGAGTTGCATGCGACAAGCGCACGGGTATAGACGATAAGCTGCATGCGTCTTATGGCACAGGGCTTGACGCCAGACAAACTGAAAGTTGAAACGCAAAAGGAACATGAAAGCGCACTGGTGTAAACATAGGTAATAACAAGCAAATTGTGCTTCGCGGAGGTAAACACAATGTGAAGCACACACACACACGGCTAAAGTTGACGCGGACTGAAGCAGCACCGTAGTTCTTTTCTGTCACATCCCTTGTAGAAATAAGAGACCGCCTAATCAATATAGAATTGTAAAAAGTTACTACGAGTAAATGTCATGACAAAACAGCGTATACCTTTTTGTCCAGTATCACCCTTTTCACCTTTTGGGCCTCGTGGCCCTGGCTCTCCCGGTGGGCCTGATCCAACAGCTCCCTGTTGAAGTATTTATATTACAGTAATCCTCATCTCGAAATAGAAGAATAGAGAGTCAAGTTGCTATTCCGCTTAATTCTAGTAACTGTTTTTCATAATAATAATGATTAAAGTAAAATATATTGAAAATATACGAGTACATATCCGATAAATCTTTATAACATAAAGCAACACGGGTCGCCGACGTACTATTAGAATCTTTAATCTTTGCGTAAGAAAAGATCTTAACAAATGTAGTTACTGAGCAACGGAAAACTTAGTTTATTTAGTAATAGATAAGAATGTAAGTTCCCTTTAAAACCATAGCTCTTAAACAAAAAGGAGATAAAAAACGTAAGCAAAACTTTCAATAAGAGCAATGTTTACAATTTCTGTATATAATTTTATTCATAATTTTCCTGCATCCCTTGATAATTGATAAAATTTTAATAAAAAGAATATAATTCAATCAACTTTAAATTTCTATAGATTTTTGGACATATCTGAATTTCTTTAATGTTAATTATTTGCCAAAAACATACGCGCACGTCTTTCAAAAGTTGCAACGCAATCGCTTGAATAGCCTGGGAAAGCATACAGGACAAACAGAGAAGCATTCCTGATATGTTGACTTTAAAAGATAAATTTATCAATATCTTGAAATAGTTACATTTCCGGTATTTCCGGGGGGACCTGGCTCTCCCTTATCGCCTTTGAGGCCGGTTACTCCAGCAGGGCCAGGTGGACCTTCAACACCTCGTATTCCCTAGAAAAAGGTTAAAAAATATATATATTAAAAGGACTTGTGTAAAGGATATTTATTAGACTTTATTTATTTATTTATTTATTTAAACTTCATACAATATGATGTATAGGCGGACTTAATGCCTGAAGCATTCTCTACCAGTCAACCTTTAGGTGAAGCAGAGATAAAAATATGAAGTAGGTGTGTGAAGAGCCAAAAGACAAGAATATAAATCAAAGTATATAAATATAAAACAATATAATAAATATACCCATACATAAACTTACAAATCAAAAATTATTTAATATATGCATAGTATTATATATAACTTATGTACATAAAAATAATAAATTACATACATTATATATTTAAATGAATATATAAATAAATACTACAAGTGAGATGATTCTGCCAGTTTATTTAAGTAATGTTCGCAAACTTTCTTCTTGAATGCATAACGATTGTTAGCCATTCTAATTTCAAGAGGGAGTGCGTTCCAGAGGAGAATAGACTGTACAGTGAAAGAAGAATGTAGGAAGCCAGTTTTATGAGAAGGACACTTTAGTAAAAGGTTGTTCGAAGAACGCAGGTTTCTGTCGTGGCTAGAGCAAAGGTACTGAAAATGAGAAGTTAAGTAAGAGGGGGGAGTTTATTTCTTTATCAGCATTAAAGCCTCTCTAAACCTTGTATCTTCTCCTTGCATTTTACCATTTGCGCGGTGAGCCGGCGCTAGCACTGGCGTCGTGTGATTGACTTCATAGTGTCCCTTACAATACTGACGCTGACGACCGGACGTAGACCCGGTTTGACCCCGGGCTTAGCTCCGGCGAAAATCTCGTAGGCATGAGTCCTTAGGACAAGTTTACCCTAAGACCCGCGACGGGAGATGTTTTATTTACTCAGCAGTTTAAAAACCTGATGCTCTATATAAATTGACTTAATAAAAAAAATACATTTCGTTCCTTAAAAGGAAAGTCCAGACTCTAATAATGACTTTAAGCAAAAAAAAAATTTACCGGCAATCCTGTATATCCTCTAGAGCCTTGTTCTCCTTTTTGACCTGGTGGGCCTCCGGGTCCCTAAAAATTAATACAATATAAAACGTAGTTGACTGTTTGCAAATAATTACTATTGAAACATGTTTTTACAGTTGTTTAGTTTTAGAGCTTAGAAATTATTTTTTTACTTTGGAATATTTTTTTAAGAATAATGAAATAGTGATGCAAACCGAGCATAGAGTTCACTTGATTCTTAGACCCATTTTCTTTTTCATTTATTATAGTCTATCAAAGTTTCCTTCTGAACATAGGCTTTCAATGAATGCCACATAAGGGGGGTATTTGCCATAGTTGCCAACCTAGGCAAACGGGTTGGCAACTGCTTTTTTTAATTGTTATTAGAATACAGCTATCTCCTCCTTTTTTCACTCTGTCGCCTCTTATGACATCCATACTTTCACTCATAGATTTCTGTATCAATTCTTGATAAGGATCAAAATGGCAGATATGTTGTCATCCCCTGAAAGCCAAGGACTGGATTGAATGCCTCATTACCAGTCAAATGGTTTCACTCACAACCATTTCAATCGTAACAGAGTAAAGATTTCTTTTACATTTTCTACTGAAAATAGCACGTATTGGCATCACATTATTTTATCTATATTATTCAAGTACGTGTTCCAAATCTTTATATATAAAAATTACGTATCACGTTGTTTGTCCGCGATGGACTCCTAAACTACTGAACTGATTTCAATGAAATTATGCACACTGTGTGCATTTTGGTCCAACTTGAGAGATAGGATAGTTTTTATCCCGCTAAATGACCCTCAAAATTTTTTATTGCGAATTTAAGGATTTTTATAGGAAGGCTCGTTGGAGAGAGCAGGACAACGTCTGCCTGTCGAGCTAGTATATATATAATATTTACTTATTACGAAGTCAACATGATATTGTACACACATTTTCACATAAATAATTGATTAATTTAATGTTTAATACATATTATGCATAAAGATTAACTTAACATCAATGGATAACTAACTTTAAAGCTTAATAATTTAAAATTTAAAATTTTGTACAGCCGACTTCAATATAAGTTATTAAAAATAACTCAAATAACTCAAAAACTATTGGTCTGACCTTGATCACATGAGAAGTATCAGCTTTCATATAAAAAAAGAATCCTCGAAATCGGTCCACCCAGTAAAAAGTTATGAGGTAACACAAATTAAAAAAAACACGAGTCGAATTGAGTACCGTCTCCTTTTTGGAAGTCGGCAGAAAATTAAAACAAAATTAGAATCACTAAAATAACGTAAGAAAACAGCAACTCATGGAATGATCGTAATTTTGTTGGAAAAATATTATTTATTTGATTTGATTTTTAAAAATAGAAAAGGGATCGTTAAATATATCAAGATCAACTAAATTAGATATTACATTATAAGTTTTTAAATTCTATTAATTGGAGCTGATAATCAGACTCATGTTCTACAATACCTAATTTTAAATAAGTTATAAATATTAAACTTAAAGTTGATAACGTCAAACTTAAGGAACACCTACTTACCGGAGGACAAGTAGCGTTACAAACCGGTGTCGATATTGGAAATACATTGGGTGACGAATCAGGAGATATCAACTGCAATGAAATTTATTACCTATCTGATTAAAACTTTACGAAACCACCATTAAAGTAGTGACATCTTGAAATGATAGATTTCTATAATAATTTTTTTGCTCAATACTTTGAAAATAAATTAAACACTTAGATTTCCTATCAATGTATTGAAAGAAAGAATGAAAGAAAGAAATTAAATTTGTCACTCAAAAAGAGTTAGTATAATTTATAATAGGTGATTAATTTAAATTACATTTTACATTTAGTTAGTTTAGCTATAAAAAAAAACAAAACACGAAATATAAAAATTAAAATATTATCTAGAATTGAAAAGACTAAAGCTTGTTAATATTTCTAACATGGAAACTTTATAATAAATAGCATATAATAATATAACCATGGCTCAGCATAAACTGCAGGCATAGTATAAAGACAGGGAAGTACGTTATCTTCAAACAAACGCACTGCGCGCGGCTTGTATGTGTGCGCCATAGTATATATACTATGGCATATATATATGAAGCGCCGCACGCACACTTAAACACAATCTCGAAATGTTTCTCACAACGCCAGTCTGGGCTAACACCGCACGAGGTTCGCGCGTTACGGCTTTTTTACATACATTTACATATTTTGTTGTATTAGTTGTCTATCAGACAGAGGAAGTATAGTAACTAAGTACCTACTTACGGTTATAAAATCGTAATTAATTATATTTGCAAAAGTTATTTATAAGAATGCGGATATATTACACATTAAAGTTTAATAACAAGTCGTTTCGTAATAGTCGAAACCGAAGAAAGTATTTTTCTGTAGCTAATTTGTAATTTTGTAATAAATGTGTGATTCAATATATATATGCTTGTATTAATTAAAAATAAAAATTAATATGGTCCTTTATGTGTGCAAATACTATATTATGCCTATTAAAAATAAAAAATAACTAGAATATACTAAGTAAATAATTTAAACACGAGCTCACACACCGCCCCGCCGGTTTAGTTTATCCCTTTTTTTTATAAATAATACTGCTCTGAATCTTATACATTTCTGTATTTGTTAGGAAAACCATTGTTGAACTTTATCGACTAATGATCACTGAATTAGTTATACAGAGATGTATTATTTTTGGCAAGGGCCGGGCTTTAAACTAATCATTTGGTGACAATGACAACCCTGAGACAGTAGGCAATTATATCGCGGATTGGGCCGGAGACAGCCTACTTGGTGTCTTTATACTATGCTGCAGGTGAAGGGCTTGACTTGTCAAAAGTCGATTATTGAACATTAACCTCCCCCATAGACTTCCTCGTGAGAGTGTATTTGCCAAAGCTACAACACATGGCTTTTGAGTTGAAATTTGCATTTTTTTTTATTATTATCTATCAGGAATATACTTTTGCTCATCTCCTATTTCAGTTTACCTGTATCGCCTCTTACGACACCCGAGGGATATGGGTTAGTCACTAACCCAGAATAGTCAAGAATCCACTAACCGTTAGTGGGTTCTTTCACGCCGCCACTAAACGGACAAACCCATAATAAGTTACTATTTACTTAAACTCATAATAATTTAAATTAAATTCAACAATTATTATCATTTAGTAGAAAAGATACAAGTGATAAAATTAAACATTTTGTACAACCGACTTCAATATAAATTATTAAGGATAACTTTTAAACTACTAGTCAGACCTTGATTGATATGGGACCACATGACCAGCTTTCAAATAAAAAAGAACCATCAAAATCGGTTCACCTAGAAAAAAGTTATGAGATAACAAACATAAAAAATAAACAAAAAAATACAGTGAAATTAAGTACTTAGACCTAAGCTAGTCTACAATGTCGGTCGGTTGAAAACGTTACCTAATTCCAATTATAAACTTACCGGTGAAGGTGCAGTCGCGGTCAGTGATTCAGATAATTCCTGTAAAAAAAACATTAAATAACACAGTAGTTATTGTAGTTAAACCGAATGGTTAAAAGTCCAAAAATATTTTGAATATTACTTACAATTTCTTCGCAACTGTCCTTAGTAAGATTGTACCGATTGCAGCTTAATGACAACCATTGGAGATCAATCTATAATTTAATAATGATTTACAATATGGCTCCAGTTAATTTATCTAGGATACAAATAATTAAATATAAAAATGAGGTTGTATTTTTATACAAGAAATGGTGGCAGACGAGCAGAACACAGTCTGCCGAATAAGTCGAGGCTGAAACCCATAAACACCTACATCTATCCTCAAATCAAAATCAAAATGCAGATACGTCGTCATTCCTAAGATCTAAGATAGAAAGTCTTGTTATATAGAAAGTGTTGTCTAATAAAAAGGTTACCGGTTCTTCGTCCTCACCACACGAAACATAACCATTTAATCTAATATTTTCATGTCGGTATTCTGCGCGAGCGTGGTCCTTCCTCGATCAAGCCGACACATTCATGCTGCCATAATACACTGTAAGGTGGGTCTCACTCTCCCACGAAAAACTCACTTTATTAAGCTCTTCAAGCTTGGTTCAGTACTACTGTAGGGCTAGAAAAGAACTTTACTAGGTACTTTAAAAATTAGTTTTCAGAAGGCGGGCTATATTTGTGTGCATGTATGCATAATACGAGTGTGCGAGAGTGCATATTATGTGGTAGAGCTATGCTGCAGCTATATATTAAGGTAGTAGCACGAATGGGATGGCTCAACAGAGGGACCATGGTCTCACAGAATACCAGCGTAAAATAGCAACTCAATTCTGCTGTGTTTCGTATGGTGAGTGTAGAGAACCGGAGACCTTTTTTTTTTTAAAGGATAAGGGTGACAAACGAGCACACAGTCCACCTGATGGTAAGTGCTTGCTGCGGCCCATAGACATCTACATCTATCCTCTATTAGAAATCAAAATGTAGATGCGTTGTCACCCGTGAGGACTAAGATGGAATGCCTCATTTCCAGTAAAAAGGGCCTCCAGCCACCTGCACTCACCACGCGAAACGCAGAGGTAAACCTCTACTTCACGCTGATTTTCTGTGAGGTCGTGGTACCACCCCGGTTCGAGCCGGCCCATCCGTGCGACAGCAAAAGCTGCTGCCTGGCTCTACCACTGTTATAAGTTTTTTTTTTGGAAACGAGAAATTCCATCTGTCTCAGGGGTGGCAACGCATCTGCATTTTGATTCTTAATCGAGGAAAGATGTACGTATTTATGGGCCACAGCATCCACTTACCATCAGGTGGACTGTGTGCTCGTTTATCATCTTTATTCTATAAAAAAAATATATACATATATAAAAATATATAAATGTATACCTGTCTGTTCTCATGTAAAATCCCTTAGCCGAAATGTCGTTAAGAATTTGGAAATGCATTAAATTTGTCTTGATATCTGAAGTACCATACTACATTTTATACTTTTATGGTAATAATGTCACAATAACCGAACGACAATCGCAAAATTTTATTATTTTTTTGTTTTGGTCGCTTTCTGGTAAACATCCTTTTTTAATGTCGACTAGGGGTTAAAATTCGATCGTAATTCATTCAATTATAAAGGTTGTATATTATCTGTATATAAATTTCAATATAAAATAAACACTTTGACACACACAAAAGAAACATTTGAAACTACACAAAATTAAATAGTAATTGTTTGTTATTAACATTATAATTTTTTTGGCTATAATTGCGAATATTTTGACCATAGGCATATTTTGACCATGACCATGTGTTTGACATTTCCAATATGAGCTTAAACAATGAATTTTAATTTAATATATTTGTAACACATTTATTTATTATATAAAAACTAATATTTGTTGGTTCATATTAGATACGCTGCCATCAGATTGCGTCCATCAGATTGCGCTAAAACTTTGTCAACTTATTGCTTGCACCTGCGCGAATGTTATACGCTTTCACAAACTATATAGAAACACTACGCGTTTAGGCATTGTACAATTAACTTACAGTAGGTGGCGCGCGTATCATACCGAATTTAAAAGTCATGTATCATTCAATTTCAAATAATGTGTTCATTCCTAATTAAAAAATAAAACCCTTCCAAATTTAAAATGAAATTTCCACAATTGTTTTTTCTGCGGCTGTAACGCGCCGGGACCAGCTACCTAGTTAGATATAAATTTTAGTTTCAGCATTCCTTCTCCATATAAACATTAGCTATACTATATCTCACTCACTCCTTCGTACGTAATTATGCTTAAAAGGAGGTACAAAGTTTTCCGTTCATGTAATAGACGAAAACGTGGTCGAGTTCTTAATTTTGAATACTAAAGAAGATAACCGTTTTTGGACCCACTAGAAATTATAACGTAACTTAATTTTATTACACATAAAAAAGATACCAATTTATTACAGTAAGCGGCCTAAAGATTTTATGAAAGAGTTGTTTTGATATTCGTATTCTGGCTAATCTAAAAAACATAATTGACAAGTGAAGCTGGCTGCCTGGATCGCTCGCTAAGACGAGACTAGGCCGAAACGCATATAATATCTTATTTACTTTTAGTATTTGTACTGATTTTAAAGATAACATGTGTGGAGTGGGCTCAGCCCACGCTGGCCTTTTTATACTTGTGTACTATAAAAAAATGCGTGTAACGAAGAACGAACTACTAAAAGGATTTTCCATCAATCTTAAAGTACCTATAAATGCTGAAGGAACTTCAACTTTGTTTTAAATACTATTAATTATTGTAACTTATAATACCGGTGAAAACTAATATTCCTACATACAGTAGAACGCCGATTATACGAATTAAATGGGACCGGGGTCGATTCGGATAATCGAAAATTCATAGACATAGACTGGTATGTAATATAGAAAACGAACTGTCACACACAGAATAAACTTTATTAAGTTTATAAAGTGTAAAACCAGCTACACCCATTTTTTCACTGATCATTCTCGCCTTTTCACATAAAATCGATCCTGAAATCGGTTGTCCAATAGATCGTTGCTGCAGAAACTACGTATAAACAACATTCTCAAGCTGTTCATCCTTTGCCTTTTTCATTACTTTTCGTAATTACACATACAGTACTTGGTTTTAATTTTTTATATCACGCTTAGGACCGATTCGGATAATTGGCGATTCGGTTAATCGGCGTTCGGATAATCGGCGTTCTACTGTATTGTAATCTATAGATTATAACGAATAAATCGACATGTATTTCATTAAGTTACGCCACAATTTATGGTGGGCCCATACTCCATACAAAAAGAAATTGTCTCCTTTCCTACATCCTATATTTTTTTCATTATACAAAGTTGTTAGCAGAAAGATGCTGCTGCTCATCTCCTGTTTCAGTTTCCCTCTGCCTCTTACGACTCCCACGGGACGATGTAGGGTAGTGGATATTCTTACACCGCCACTGCGGGGTCAACTGTTATATACTTACATATTATTATGTATACTTATTCACAAATGTAGGTACAACAATCGTAGGCAATACAAACAAAGTAATTTCAAAATCTTACCGGAGCCGGGGTACCATCGTCATTAGATACTATCGACACGGTGGTGGCGTTACGGAAGTCATGTTTTCTGATTTTTTCTGGTATTAACTGAAAATTATTTAAAAAAATTAGCATCTATTTTTGTATATTATCACATATCAGCGCTGTGGTTATTACACTGCCGCACAATGCAGAGTCGGATGGCTATTCGTTGCTGCATTAATGATATAATATATTCATGTGGTGCAATTGTGTATTATGTAGCTTCAAATAAGGGGGTTTCTTCTTTCTTTCTTTTTATTATTAGAACATTATGTGTCGCCTCGTTGGCCTGTGGTCGGAACTGCAATAGTTGATCATATTATTCCAGATTCGAACCTGGAGTCGGGCCACTATCACTTATTGGGTGTTTCTGTGAATAAATTCGTGCAATACGAATTCAGGCAACTGGCAGTGTTTCATCACTGTGCCTCAGAAAGCACGTTAAAGCCTGCGCCCGATCTCTCTCCGGTCGTGTCGAACCATCGAACTATGAGAGTGAGGGAGTAGAGAGTGCTCTATAATACTGTCTTGCGCAGATGTCCTAATCTCCGTAAAAATCGCCAGTCGTGACCGAAAAACGGTCTAGAGGCCTTTATTAGATACTTTTTATACAAGTAGAGGAGAAAGAGTTACAATCCAGCTCACAATCCACCTGATAATACGTGAATGCTTCCCGTATAGAAACTTACATGGGTCCTCGAATTTTATTCATTCATTCATTACTGCCGAACATAAACTACCCCTGTAGGTTATCTCGTGGTGGGGGGGGGGGGGTATTTGCCATAGTTGTCTCGCTAAATTTTTAAGTTTTACTGAATAGTTATCGAGCGAATGCTGCTAATTCTGTTTTATTTCCCTCTGTCATCTCTTACGACACCTACAGGAAGATATGGAGTAGTGGATATTTTTACGTCCCCATTACATGTATCCTTAATTAAGAAATGAAAATGCATTGTCATTAAGGTGAAAGCTCCAGGGTGGCCCGCGAAATTCAAATTTTCTTGCGTTTTTTTGGAATTTGCAGGTCAGGGTTAGGTTGAATGTTTAATAAATATGATTCGCGACCGTAACATCCTCTAAGTTCATATAATCCCTTTAAATGAGTTTTTCTGGAATTAACCATACATTGGAATTATACGAACATAGACGGTTGTATTGATGATTGTAATGATTATAATTCTGTAAATACACACTCGTTACGATCGCGAATCATATTTTGTTAAACATACAACCTGACACTGACCTGCGAATTGCAAAAAACGTAATAAAATGTGAATTTCGTGGGCGCTTCCACCTTAAGGTGGAATGCTTCGTTATCAATAATAAAGGTCAATTTTTGGCTCGGTTATATTAAAACTTTTACCAGATCAGCATTTTCACATTAATTTAAATTGAGACAACAAGACAGTTACACTTATCTTTTTTGCTTGTGACGAGCCAAACAACAAGAAATAGCCATTCTTATGATCATCTTAGTAATTATCATAAATATTGTATAGCAGGCCGGACAAACAAAAAACTTATTTTATCCTATATCAACCTAAAAAATCTATTCCCTTTAGACACAATTGTTACCAACATAGTGAAACTTACTTCTTTGCAATCAATTGCTACGTACACAGTGTCATCAGTCACAGCTGCATGTATTTTATGCCATCCAGGTGAGAAAAGCTGAAACCGTTACAAACATATTGTTATTGCCAAATATAAATATTATAAAGATACATTAATTTTAATTGAATTAAGTAGTTTTAATAGTACAATATATCTAATATATAAAAACTAATTTTTGTTTATTCGTATTTTATGCGCTGACATACCGTTCATCAGAGTGAACACTTGCGCGGTTTTAGGAATAGTATAATTAACTTATACTAGGTGGCGCGCGTATCGTCACGACAATTTATTTGAAAGTTATAGATCATTAAATTTCGATTGTATTATAAAACCTAATTAAACAATATTTAACTCTTCCAAAAACAACGTAGCAACGCGCCGTATACCAGCTAGTATTTCTATAACATTTATGCTTCAATAAACGCCATACCAGTTGAAAAAAGTGAATAGGAATAAAAAACTGTAGAATAACCGTTAAGTGTACACAACCGGGAATTAAAATTTTCTGACAATGAATCTACTATTTGACCACTGTTTAAATTCTGTCTCTGTGGTCACCAGGTGTTAGGATATATTTTTCTACCTTGGAATCCACGTGGATAGGTACCACGATCTTATTAATGCCTACCACCAAATTACCTGGTATTAATTTACGTCTTAGATCTGTGCCGCAGCTATGTATTATATTTTGTCGTTGTAGCCCGAATGGATCGGCTCTGCGGATGAAATAGCAGCTAATTGCTATTGTGTTTCGAGTGGTGAGTGTAGAGTACCTAAGACCCTTTTTACTGGAAACGAGGCATCCCATCTTAGTTCTCAGATGTTATAATGCATCTGTAACCCTCTTTGTTTGAAGTTGGCTGTAGTGGTCAATGAACTACAGTACCCACTAACCATCAGGTGGTGAAACTTCTCGTGGTGCGATCATCAATAGGACGTAGTTATACAAAAACGTTCCAACCCACAAGTCATTCAAAAATGAGTTAAATATACAGATCTACTTATCTTGACATCTTGAACGTTTTTGTATAACTACGTCATATGAAGATGTCAAAATAAGTAGATCTGTATATTCAACTGATTTTTGAATGACTTGTGGATTGGAACGTTTTTGTATAACTACGTCCAATAGCCTAGCGTGACGATTAAGGCAGATTTTCCCTGGAACGGGTGAGGCTCAACGGGTTACAGAACGGGATAAAAAATCGAAAGAAGAAATAAAAAATATTTGTGGTTATTCAAAGGCATTTTTAATATTTCGCATTTGCACAAACATAATATGTTTTATTTTAAAAAAAAACTAGCATGCGTCGGACGATTGCTATTTGCACTGTGCGGCTGCCCGCCATTTAGTGAGATTTGTGTGTACGTGGTACGCTTATGATGGATATCAAAAAATTTGAATCCAGAGTCGGCCAGCAATTTGGAACATCAAATTGATAGAATATATCGATAAAAAAAATTTATTTCTTCGAAAAATATTTCAAAATCTCGTGTTTGAAAATAAGCATGCACCCAGTACTATTTTCTTTGTTTTTTCTTCTTTACGTAACGTGTGTCAATAGCTGCAACTTTTTCCACGTCCATCTTTAAAATGAAACGATATGACCGCAAATCACAACGATTCTTCTATCACAGGTTGCGGTTGCGAATGCGGCTGCCCGCAATCCGGTTGGCCGCATTACCCGCATAGTGCGTATGAGCGCTAAGCGCTCGCTGTAAATTTAACAGTACACGAGCAACCCGGGTTCGATCCCCGCCGGCACCCATGAAATTGTTAATTGCAATTTTAAACGCTGATTTACCACGTGCTCGGCGGTTTCAACGTAGTGAAAACATCGTGAGGAAACCCGCAATTTTGAGAAATAATAGAAAAAAATCGAAAGATGAAGTTCGCCAACACGCATTGGGGCAGCGCGGCGCACATTTCCTTACCCTAAAACCCTCTCATAAATTAGAGTAGGCCTGTGCTTCAGCACTGGGACGTATATAAGTTGTAACTTTAATGCGTCATTTGGCGAATTCGTGGGAAGATCTATTTTAATATGTGCTTAATACTGAAAAGCAAGAAAAAAGAAGAATGCATACCTCAGGACAATCAAAGACAACTCGAGATGTCTGTACGTACACCGTGAGCTTCTTTACGTTAGGCAACAAGGTTAAGGAGAACAGAAGGCTCCGTGATCGTGCTCGTATCAAACTCCAAGGTCTTTGTAATCCATGCGCGTTAAATGTCCCGATCACGCTGAAGTGCTCAGGCCAACCAAATGGTAAAACCTTTCTGGAATTAATTTTAAAAATACATCATGACGTCATCGTTACTTAACTACATCCAATGTTAAAAAAATTGTTAAGTCTTGTGCTTACAGTAATTACATACTTATTATGGTCTTATGAGAATGCTGTCGGTCCCATTCACTCAGTAAATCTTATGGGAAAACGGCAGTCTCAATAAGCTTGACTTTAAAATGTTAACAACACAATTGTTTAGATAGTTACTAAAAATAATCAAAAATTACATATTCCTAAAAACCTGAGAACAAAAGTTGCAGTTGCAAAGTGGATCTGAGTCGTACGTAGTCCTTCACTGCTGGCAGTATGAGAAAACTTAAGGTCCCTCAGCGAGCTAAGGAAAGGGCTATGCTCAGTCTATAACAGACTTCGAGATGAGGATATCCGCAAGAGAACCAAAGTAACCGTAATAGCTCAACATATCAGCAATGGTATATAGCTCGAAGATGAGAAAGAAACGTTATTATTACAACAACTTCGAATTGCGAAGTAAGACATAGTTTAGCATTTGACTCGAAATACATATGGTTCTATCGTGGCCGAAACCGTGTTCGGGTTTTTCAACTGAACTTATAAGCCAGTACTTGACCACAATCCCACCTGGTGGTAAGTGGTGATGAAGCCCTTGATGTTAATTCGCCTTAGCGTGACAAAAGCCTATTCACTCTTGCCTTGAAGACGCCCCGATTGTATTCGGACAGAAAGACAGACGCCGGCGAATTATTCCACTCCTTTGCTGTACGTATCACAAAAGATGAAGCAAACTGTAAAAAATATAAAAAAGGAAGACTGCTTACTCAGGTGGTAAAGTGAGATTAGTTCCATCACCGATTCTATAAGCTCTCTGGAGATCCTGCGAACCCTGCACCAGTGTGACTCCAGTAGTGTCTGGCCGGTCTAATCGATAAACCGCTATAAGGTCCACCGTTTGAAATTCCACATCACCAGGTCCAACTGGTGAGCATGGAGAAAGCGGTGACAGATCCAAGAGGGGCGATATTGTCGTAACGTTGTCTGCAATGTAAATAGCATAGTTACAAAACGGAGATACCAGGATGGAACAGTTCCTTTTCTACTTAGGAGTTCATTTGGAAAGGTAGCAGTTCCTTACCGATTTTGCCTCCTAGCATTGATGCAGCCACTACTGTAAAGAGTTTTTAAATTTGAAAGGTGAAAGAAGTAGTCTATTTACCTATAGACTGAGAGGCATATCACCTTATTCGGGGTATGACAACGCATCTGTAGCCTCTGTGTGAATTCATGGGCTGCAATAATCAATCAGGAGGCTCATGTGTCACTCTAATATTAAAAAAAAGTTCCATCCTTTGATTTTTTTGCTACGCACTATTTTATTTCTTTTCGACGATATTCTTTTAGTAATTTTGACGGGAACTTTATATCATCTTGATCGTTGCTCCTGATGTGTAATTATTATAGTCGCTCAAATAATTATTTGAAGTAGATTTTGATGCGCAAAAGTGGTGAAGAGATGTGTATTTGCGTAAAAACTGTCATTAATAATGGGAACGATTAAACAAATGTTCTATTATGATACAAACTGTCTAATCTGATGATTTTTTTTTAGGATAAGGGTGACAAACGAGCACACAGTCCACCTGATGTTAAGTGGTTGCTGCGGCCCATAGAAATCTACATCTATCCTCTATTACAAATCAAAATGTAGATGCGTTGTCACCCGTGAGGACTAAGATGGAATGCATCATTCCCAGTAAAAAGGGCCTCCGGCCACCTGCACTCACCAAGCGAAACGCAGAGGTAAACCTCTACTTCACGCTGGTTTTCTGTGAGGTCGTGGTACCACCCCGGTTCGAGCCGGCCCATCCGTGCGACAGCAAAAGCCGCGTTGCTCTACCACTGTTAAATGATAAAAACCTAAAGATATGTGTCCGTTTTGAAGCTCTAAGATACTAGTGACGTTAAGTATGTCTGGCTTAAGCTGTTGTCTCTAAAAAACCTAAACAATCTTGCCCATTAATTCAAGTTCATCTAGAAAGAAAAATCTGTATCACGCAAAAAGTCCCACAACCCACAACAGTTTCCAAACTATGACATTTGACAGGATATGTCAAATTTCGGAAGACTGTAACGCAGAGACTAAGGGACGTCTTTCATGATCACGAAAAGGACTCTTCTTAAACCACAGTGTAAGCCCAAGACTATCACGACGATATATAAGCCACGTTTTGTAATAGGACGGAAATTATCTATTTCTAACTTCAATTTTAAACTTACCTGTAGCTTTCCCATTACTTAAAGGATATGCTGTAATAAATAATGCTAGCAACTGATACCTGAAATTAATAACAAAATGGTTAAAATTGCTAAAGTCGAAATTGGTTAAGATTAAACATACATTCATTCCTTACAGCTTATCAGAACTCCACTGCTAAACATAGGGCTCATAGAATCCCCCATAGAATGCCTCATAGGGTTTTTTGTTATTTGCTATGGTTAACACTTTTGGTAGTAGAGTTGGCAACCGTTTTTTTTTAATAACTTGTTGTTATTAGAAAGGCACTGCAGCCCATCTCCTGTTTTGTTTCACACTGTCGTCTTCTACGATACCCACGGGATGATTGGGGTAGTGAATTTTCTTACACAGCCACTACGCGGTAAGTAACTTGTAAATTTTACACATACAAATTAAATCTTACGTGGTAGAGGCATGCTGCAGCTATATTAATAGTATAGTTGTAGCACAAATGGGTCGGTTCGACCGGGGAAGGAACGCACACTCACAGAATACCAGCGTAAAATAGCAGCTTAACACTTTTGTGTTTCGTATGGTGAGCGTAGAGAAGCGGAAAGCCTTTTTCTACCGACTTCAAAAAGGAGACGGTATTCAATTCGACTGTATGTTTTTGTTTTTTATTTTTTTTTGTTTTATTCTTTATGTTTATGTGTGTTACCGCATAACTTTTTACTGGGTGAACCGATAGCGATGATTCTTTTTTTATTTGAAAGCTGGTGCTTCACATGTGGTCCCATATATAATACATAATTTGATCAAGGTCTGAGCAATAGTTTTTGAGTTATCTAAACATAATTGACAATGACAGCTGAGTAGCTGAGATGCGACTTTTGGACTTTGGTCTTTTTTCTTATTATTTTATATCAATCTAAAGGTCTTTGACCAGTGATTATAAAGATAACATGTCCTGAGTGGGCTTAGCCCACGTAACTGGCCTTATACTTGTTCTTAATAATTTATATTGAAGTCGGTCGTACAAAATTATTTATTTTAAATTATACTAGAAACGAGGTATTCTATCTGAGTCCAAATGGGTGACAACGCTTCTGTATTTTTATTCGTAATCGAGAATAGATGTAAATGTCTATGGGCCACAACAACCACTTATCTACAGGTGGACTGTATAATGCTCGTTTGTCGGACAACTAGGCGGTCGATGGGCCTTCACCCTTTGTTGTCAATATACCAAGGAGTGGAATAGTTTGCCGGCGCCTATCTTTCCACACAAGGCAAGAGTGAATAGGCCGTTGTTACGCTAAGACAGTGCGATTTAACATCAATGGCTTTATTACCAACAGGTGGAACTGTGGTCTAGCACTGGCTTATAATATGTAAAAAAAAGGTCTAATCATTAACGGCATTTAAAATTGCCCAAACAAGAACAAATCAATCGTCTAGCAAGTCAAACACTGTCCTAGTTTTGCCTTTGCTTTCATCAAATGTCGATACACGATGGGTCAACAAATAATTGAACTTCGAGAGACAGTGCTAACGTATGCGGCCCACTTTGAAGACCTTCAAACACCAATTGGGGAATCAATTCATTTAAAATATGCGTATAGAAATATATGTTTAGTAGTTAACACCGCAAATGCATTTCGTATAGTTCGTTCCGTTTCTTTAATAGGCGGTGCGCCAAAGATTCAACCTCCGGCTTGACAAGATTTTAACTATGTTTATACTGCGTACATTCCTTGATTTATTGCTCCATTCGACATTTTTTTCATTATAAATATTAATTTTGTCTTTAATCGAATATGAGGCTATGTTTAAGATTACACGGGGACGTACATGGAGTAGTACTTATATGAGGCCTGTGGAGTCCTTCGGATCCAATATAATAACGTGTCCCGTGTGCTGATGGGGCTGTCCCGTCACTGCAGCGTAGGCTTGGGAAAAAAATATCGATATATCGAAATAACAATATTTTTATAAAAGTATCGATATATATCGTCGATATATTAAATCGCCATATATCGATATTTGTTTTAAAGTATCGATTTCGTATCATATATATATAGGTACAAAAGTATTCATGTGTGATTGATTGTCGTTTTTTTTTCGTCGTCCAACCGTCAGTAATACAAAATTTTGGACCTTATCTTTACATTATGCTAATGATGACGATATATCGATATATCGATATTTATCTCGCGATATATATCGATACTCTTTAAGATATCGATTCGATATATATCGATATTTTTTTCCCTTGACCATCCCTACTGCAGCACATCAGCTATGTTTGGTAAAGCTCGTGTAGATTGTTTTTACGCATCTATGCGTAAAAGAGCTGCATCTCTGGTTCGCAGGGTTAAAGCCAGCCTCAGCGGCATTCTTAAAATGATAGGTGGCGGAGTGCACTGTCCCTATCTGCAACATTGTTGTAGAATGCAGGTGCCCAGCAGCTAATTGACTACTGGACATATTATGTATTATATAGCATTCAATAAAAATCCAAAATTAATCATTTTAATGCATGTATCCAATGTTAAGATAATAATAACTCTATTTTAATGAATAAAACTACTTTTACGGATTCTATCGCGTTTAATTATACTTATTTTTAAATTCCCGACGTTTCGGGTGCTTTCCAGCACCTATGGTCACGGGGGACTGAGGTGATTGACGTGCCGATGTCAGAGTTATGGGTGCTAGAAAACAGCCAAAATGTCGGGAATTTAAAAAAGGGTATAATGAAACGGGATAGAATCCGCAAAAGTAGTTTTATTCATTGTGTAGTGTTCGCGTAAACATAAGAAATCATTAAATAGAGTATTTAATTAAAATTTAATTTAAATTATAAATGTTAAAAAAGTTAATGTAATAACGAGTCCTAGATACCTGAAATTAAATATAATAATAACAATAATAGAAAAAAATCATAAATCAAACCCATCACTAGTTGTTATCAACTAGCTATGATGATGAGCGAGTTGGCAACCGCAGTTTTTTTTTATTTTTAGTCGCTATTAGGTAATTTTAGGACCTCAACAACAGCTCCACCTACCGGGTCCAATTGTGAATCTAAGCCGTACAGCCAGTTGAGCCAGTTTCGAGTTTTACCGAGACTAACGGACAACAATTGATTTATATATATATATATATATATATATATATATATATATATATTTTTTTTTTTTTTTTATAGGATATGGGTGACAAACGAGCACACAGTCCACCTGATGGTAAGTGGTTGCTGCGGCCCATAGACATCTACATCTATCCTCTATTACAAATCAAAATGTAAATGCGTTGTCACCCGTGAGGACTAAGATGGAATGCCTCATTTCCAGTAAAAAGGGCCTCCGGCCACCTGCACTCACCAAGCGAAACGCAGAGGTAAACCTCTACTTCACGCTGGTTTTCTGTGAGGTCGTGGTACCACCCCGGTTCGAGCCGGCCCATCCGTGCGACAGCAAAAGCTGCCGCGTGGCTCTACCACTGTTAATTTTTTTTAAATTTATAATCATTTAAATTAATTACAATTTAATAAAACTATATGGCAATTAAACAACGGTTAGAAACCCCTTTTTTTACCAGTAATAAAAGTGAATTATGCTTAAAAATAAAGCGGGATTTATGCCTTTTTAAACTCAAATAAGTTTACGAGCGATATTGTTATTGAACCAAATTACTGCTTGTAAAGCGAATCAATTTCGACCGCGAAACAAGACCGGAGAGAATACTTTTTGGCGTTTGAGTGACGAAAGATTTATTGTCTGCTTCAATGGCACTTGCACAGTCGTTAAAAAAGACAGTTAACGAAAATGTAAACACAAACTTTTCTTGTTTACATTTTCCACATTTTTAATATTAATTAGTAATGTAAAGTAAGCTTATAAGCATAGGCGTATCCACGTTGTTACAACCGATATCAATAAAAGGAGGTGGTTCTCAATTCGACAGTGTAAAATTAAAAATTTTGTACAATCGACTTCAATATAAATAAAATGAGAACATCATCAATGTAGTCGAAATTAATTAAATATGCATTATTAAGGATAAATCAAAAACTACCGGTTATATCTAGATCAAAAATATATATGAGACCAAAAAAACAGTCATCAAAATCGGTCTACCTAGAAAAAAGTTCTGAGGAAGTACATAAAAAATACAGTTTTATTGAGTACCTCCTATTTTTCTGAAACCGGTAAAAAATTTAATTTTACCGCTTGTTGCCAGGAGGTTCAAGCAACTGAAAAGGGATAGCCCAATGAAACGTAAGTCGCAATAAAAGTAATTTCAAATTTAAATATTAAATCGCACTTCGGCCATTAATTTTCGGAATATTTATTTACTTAAATATATTAACAGGTTTTTCGGATGAGGTGTTTATTTTGAAGACAGAACTATTCATTAATTAAACCAAACATAAAAACATAAACTCTCACGTAGAGGTTTTTAACAGTGGTAGAGCCAGGCGGCAGCTTTTGCTGTCGCACGGATGGGCCGGCTCGAACCGGGGTGGTACCACGACCTCACAGAATACCAGCGTGAAGTAGAGGTTTACCTCTGCGTTTCGCTTGGTGAGTGCAGGTGGCCGGAGGCCCTTTTTACTGGAAAAGAGGCATTCCATCTTAGTCCTCACGGGTGACAACGCATCTACATTTTGATTTTTAATAGAGGATAGATGTAGATGTCTATGGGCCGCAGGAACCACTTACCATCAGGTGGACTGTGTGCTCGTTTGTCACCCTTATCCTATAAAAAAAAAAGAGGGGTAGGCAGTGATTACCTACGGACTTCCATTTGGCACGATCCTGACACAACCCTCTCGCTTCTTTCACATTCATATTATATCTACGAGAATGTTCGCGTAAGTTTAGTGTACCCTTGACTTTATTGTCTAACTATTGTAATTTGGTCGATATACTTTAATCTAAGGTGTCCCTAACCGACTCTGCCATTTAAAAAATGCTGAGGAAGTGTACGGCATTAATTTGCTTTGTCACTCTTTCTTCATTTATTCTTTCTACGTGCCTAAGCCACTTGATCTTTAATTATGATAATTAAGCAGCTTTGTGCGCAAGTCAAGACCCGCGGAATGATATTACTCTTTCTTATCGACATTGACACCTGGAAGTAGTTACACAAAAAATATTTAACACACACACTGTTTGAAATTGAGTTAAAAAAGTTATTTTCGCCCAACTTGGACGTTGGAGGTAAAGGGGACGTCCCCTTTACCTCCAACGTCACGTGTACGTAGTTCACTTTGCCAGACCTCTGTCACTCTGCGTGAAATAATTACCTACAATCGCGAGCTGCCCCAGGGGTAGATCGCAGTCGGGCTAGCGCGCTCTATACGATTAAATGTTAAAGTTTTTTTAACGCTGTTTACGTAAATATTTTTTTGTAAATACTCGTTGAAATACTTGACGATATATTTTTTGTTTAGTGTTTAGTATATTTATTTGTAGGATAAAATAGTTGAAAAAGTTTTAATGTAATTTAAGAACATTATATTAGTATATTATCTATCTGATAAATTATAAAGGCAAAACGTCGTTCCTACTATAATTCTTGCGGGGATGGATGCTTAATGAGCAATTTAAAGGATTCAGATATATCATTTTTTGAGTTACCGAATGATAATGAAAGGTAAATTTATTTCAATTTTTTTGTTAGATAGGTACTTATAGTGAAAAAAATTTTAAGTAATAATTTAACTACAGAAGTAATACCTAAGTACTTTATTACAAAACTTATTTACTTCACTACCCAAGTACCTACTTACATACCTATACTCGTCCTAGTAATTACAATATTTTAAGTTATAATAGCACAAAATACTGAAATTAAAACTTTGTTTACAAGATTTTCAACTAAGTAGATTACGATCATATTTCTGTTAGGAATCTTATTTCGGGTTTATTTGTTGTTTATTCTGTTTACCTATACGAACCAAGCATCGCGATTCCCGACGAATGGCCTTGCAAATTGCATGCGTTGGACATCACAGAACTCACATAGTGGTAGATAATATTATTATATATATACATACAAATACAAATACAAATTCTTTATTTGCAAGAAACACAGTTGACAGGGTCTTAACTTAAATCTAGTGTACATGTGTTTAGTCTGCTCGCAGACGTGCAAATATTTAGGTATTTAATACAAAAAAAAAACTATCTTTAAGTGGATCACATAAATCATTGAACTAATTTTTCCATTCTAAATATTCTTTTAGGCTAAAGAAACAATTTCCAATAACCGTTTTGTTAAATTATTTTTAAAAGAGACTCCTTCTTTTTCTTTTAAATTCTTAGGTAATGTGTTATACAATAATATACTCATGTTATATACATTTCTCTTATACATATTTTTATGACAGGGAGGTTGATATATTAGGTCTGCATATTTACTTCTTAAACGTCTTGTTGTAGTATCTTGGCGGGTTTTAAAATACTTAGGGAATGATTTGACAAAAAGACAGGCTTCTTTGATATATAAACAAGGTAATGGAAGAATATTATATTTTTTTAAATAAGGTTTACAACTATCTAAATACCAAATGTTGCTTAAGGCACGGATGCATCGTTTTTGAACTAAAAGTGCTCTTTCTACGCACTGATGATACGTAGCAATGGTACGCGGTGAGGGCAGCCTCAACTGATATATTTTGCCTAACACTTTTTAAAGCAAAAGCGAATCGTTGAAGCTTTTTACAAATGATACCAATATGCTCCTTCCAGTTCAGATGTGTATCAATATTTACTCCTAAAAATTTATAGTTGTCTACTTCATCAATTTTGTTATTGTCGTATAGAATATTAAAGTGTTGTTTAGATGACCTGTATGACCTAAATTGCATAATCTTCGTTTTTTGTAGATTGACCCTTAAATAATGAGCCTCTAACCATTCTATGATATTTGTTAGTGCCGTATTTGCAAGCGAATCTAATAAATTATTACCATCACTTTTAACTATTATAGTAGTATCGTCTGCAAAAAGGATACATTTGTGTGAAGTGGCATTGGGAAGGTCATTAACATACAATAGAAATAATAAAGGACCGAGTATACTACCCTGTGGTACGCCTGTTTTTTTATACAATAATTGAGAACGATGAGTTTCTTTAATTAAAATGTTATTTTTTTGTGTCATTTTTGTTATCTCTGTACCCTGTCTTCTACGTTTTAAATAACTTTGAAGCCATGCATACGCGTTCCCTCTAATTCCGTATGATTCTAGTTTATGAAGGAGTTTATCATGATTTACAAAGTCAAAGGCGCAACTCATGTCAAGAAACAGTGACAGTACCGGGGTATTACTATTTATACACTCAGTTACATATTTTATAAATTCAAAACAAGCAAGAGAAGTAGAACTACCTTTACGAAAGCCAAATTATTCAGGTTGTAATATACCACAAGAACTTATAAAATCATTAAGCCTTTTAAGCATAGCTTTCTCAAATACTTTTGACAATACCGAAACCAAAGTGATAGGTCTATAGTTGCCTATATCTTGTTTATCTCCTTTTTTATGCAAAGGATGAACTACAGATAATTTAAGATCATCTGGAAATACACCCTCTTCAAAAGATAAGTTAATAATATGAGCTAGGGGTATACATATATGAAAAGCACATAACTTTAATACTTTAGCAATGATACCATCATGCCCACAAGATTTACTATTTTTTAGTGACATTATGATATTGTTAATTTCGTTTTCATTGGTGGGTTTTAAATATATTGTACGAGAATTCCAATCAATTTTTTTGTGAGTATTGTCAAGATTAGGCGTCAGTTTGGTGGTTTCATTGCTAAAATAATCATTAAAGGAGTTACAGATGTATTGGGGATCAGAATGTGTAAAATTATTTATTGTAATCATATTGATATCATCACTATGCATCTTGTCAGACACAGTTGAAGAAATGGCATTCCAAGTGGCTCTACCTATATTTTTACTGTTTAATATTACTTTATGGTTATAAACTTTTTGTGCAGCATGGATACATTTTCTTAAAACTTTACTACATTTATGAAAATTGAGCCTATTTGTTGGTTTACTAGTTTTTGACAATCGATATTTTACATATAATTGTCGTTTATTTTTACTTGATATCCTTAGACCTTTAGTGATCCATCTTAATTTACGAGGTCTATTATTTACTTTAATTTTAATAATATGATCGATTATAGTCAGCATAGGTATTAACATATTATGGTCGATTATAGTCAGCATAGCTACTTTATCTAAGTAACTTAACATTTCACAATATATTTTTTTACTCTTTATTAACAGCCCTTAGCAACCACGCAAAGTCCATTGTGACGTAGTAAGGAGAAAAGATGCAAAGTAATACGGACGCTCGCGCGCAGCGATAAAGTTTTATTTAGCTTGCGTGCGCGGTTTATCTGATTAATAATAACTATGTAGGCTATTAAACCGTCGGCAAGCAGTCAATATCAAAAGAGTGCAACTTCTGTACTTATTTATTCTGTGACCGCTAAATAATATACCAGACTCTAGCGTCTGAAATATATAAGTATCGTAGTATAATATACAACGTGCAACAACAACCCTGTTATCAGAGTCAGTATTCAAACGTAAAGAAATAACATATTTTCAAAAAACTTCAACATTAAAAAATTTTATTTTTATTAAAAAATTAATTTGCAAATTGTATAATATGGTTTTATTACCTCTAGCTGACACGAGCATCGGGGAAGGGGTTTAGTTACTTAGTTAGTTAGTTACTTACTTAGTTTAGGCACTTAGTTTGATCCCCACCACTATTACCACAGCACTACTAGAATTAATTGCAGTTTTAAGTGCTTATTTACCACGTGCTCGGCGGCGAAGGAGAATACGAGCAACCGTCCCTTCACAGTCGTTTTTATAGTCAAGGATGACAAATGAACACAGTACGTTTTTACGTGGTAGAGCCATGCTGCAGCTATATTAGTAGTATAGTTGTAGCACGAATGGGTCGGCTCGACCGGGGAAGGACCACGCTCTCACAGAATACCAGCGTAAAATAGCAGCTTAACGCTGCTGTGTTTCTTATAGTGAGTGTAGAGAACCGGAGACCCTTTTTACTGGAAATGAGACATTCCATCTTAGTCCTCACGGGTGACAACGCATCTGCATTTTGATTTGTAATAGAGGACAGATGTAGATGTCTATGGGCCGCAGCAACCACTTACCATCAGATGGACTGTCTGTTCGTTTATCACCCTATCTGTCCTCGATCAAGAATCAAAATATTTTATTTAAATAACGTTTGTGAAACATCTTAGATGTCTATTTGCCTTATATACATTTTGTTTTTACTAATAACTACGGCAGTCATTAATGATGTTGCGTTGCCATGTGAGGAACGCATGACTAGCACACGACACATCCATGAAATGGCAGGCTGCCTGCCAGCGCTGTACTGGCTCGTGACCCTCGCTCACCACATGGCGTTCTCACTGTTAATGCAAGGGCAGCGCTTATGAAACTGCCAGCCCAATAAATATAAGTGAAAACAAGAAACATCGTTTTGAACGTGATAGAGCTGCTGCAGATATATCATGGTTGCAGCTCGAATGAATCGGCTTGACCGGGGAAAGACCACGCTGTCACAAAAACGTGTGTTTCATATGGGGAGTGTAGAGAACTGGAGACCCTTTTTAACCGACTACAAAAAGGAGGAGGCACTCAATTCGACTGTATTTTTTTGTGTGTTACTTCGTAACTTTTTCTAGGTGAACCGATTTTGATGATTGTTTTTTTATTAGAAAGCTGGTGCTTCTCATGTGGTCCTATACAATTTTATCAACGTTTAACGAGCAGTAGAATAGAATAGAATAGAATAGAATAATTTTTTATTCAATATTGATTATTACATAATAATACTTATTGAAAGTCATTTTTTATTTACCACTGGTTCGGAAAATACCTCAGTCCTGGGAAGAACCAGCAAGAAACCCAGCGGGACTTTTTTTTAAAACATATTTCACTTAACAATAATTTCATTTATACAATTTTTAAATGATTTTTAATAGAACCAGCATGGTGGCGATCACCTTATTCCCAGGGGTTATTTTCATTCATGTATTCCTTGATATTATAACCCTTCTTGTACAGTTTTCCTTTAATAAAACTTTTAAACTTGTTTATTGACAAACTTTGAATATGTTCAGTGTTTGAGTTATCCTTAATAATTTATATTGAAGTTGGTCATTCAAAATTTTTAATTTTACCTCTTGTTACAAATAACGATGCATTCCATCTTAGTCCTCAGGGGCGACAACGCATCTGCATTTAAATTTTTAATCCATGATATATGTATACAGGTCCCTATGGACAAGAATAGTCTCTCACCATAAGAAGGACTGTGTGCTCGTTTGTTACCTTTACTTCTATATAAAAGAAAATACAGATATTCCCGAGAATCCCAAGGATAACCAACCGTGTAATAAAAACGACTGTAAAAGCAGGAGAAAGGAATAGTAATGACGAACATTTTATATTTACAATCCATTATCATATTCGCAAACTTATCAGCGCTTAAAAATACACGAAACAAAAAAAATATTATTCATTACGTTGAGTAATTTTAAAAAGGTTTTCTATCTTTTCTGCCGACTACCAAAAAGGAGACGGTACTCAATTCGACTGTATTTTTTTTAATGTGTGAACCGATTTCGATGATTCTTTTTTTTATTTGAAAGCTGGTACTTCTCGTATGGTCCCATATGAATTTGATCAAGGTCAGACCAATCGTTTTTGAGTTATTCTTAATAACTTATATTGAAGTCGGCTGAACAAAATTTTTAATTTTTTATTATATTTTAGGAAAACAGATTTATATCGAAGAATAAAAATCACGTCTTATTATATTTATATGACATCCTTTTTATAATTGAGTGTACTGGGTAATTTTGTTAAGTAAGCAATAGTGGTATAAATAAATATACAAGTTACTCGACTCCACGGAGTCAGTAATTCCTTCATGGGGCAGTATATATACGCTTTTACAAGTCCCAGAAAATATGCAGACCTTATCTATCAAAAGGTTTAAATTATTTAAGCAAAAATTGTCTAGTAAAGGTTATTATATACTACTAAAGAATACATAACTGATAATAACCCCTGATCGCTACCATGCTGTTTCTAAATGTTTTCGTAACAATTGTATAAAATATTATATTGTAAATTATGCTTTTTTTTTAAAGTCCCGCTGGGTTTCTTGCTGGTTCTTCCCAGAACAGGGGTTTTTTTGTGAACCAGTGGTAAAACTAAAAAAAAATACTTTCAATAAGTATTATGTACTGTCTATCTATATTGAATAAAAATTATGCTATTTTATTCTAAACATTTTGTACAACCGACTACAATACAAATAAAATGAGAATCAATCAATCATCATCAATGTAGTCAAATCAATTAAATACACATTATTAAGGATAACTCAAAACTACTGGTCAGATCTTGATCAAATTTATATGGGAGGACGTGAGAAGTAGCAACTTTCAAATGAAAAAAGAATCATCAAAATCCGTTCACTTAGAAAAAAATTCTGAGGTAATACACATAAAAAATACAGTCGAATTGAATACCTCCTTCTTTTTAAAGTCGGTTAAAATATTACAGCATTAAATCTGATTATATTAGACCTATGCTAAAATAATCTACAATGTATAAAATTAATAATTAAATCGCTATGTGCTTTCTACAAAAATAGCGTTATATAACTATCCTAAAACAACTTACCAATGAGACGTCATAGTAGCAAAATAATATTAAAACCCGAATCAATAAAAACGCACATACTTCGAACTGTCCATTGCAATGTAAAGACGCGACACAAGACACTTGCAACACTGTCTGACTGGCCGGCTGGAGCCCGGATGGCTAATCAACGGACCCGAGATTTATCTGGTCCAACTCACGACGATATATATCAATTAATTCGAAGTATGACAGCATTTTAATAGTCAACTATAATAGACATATTAACGGTATGCGTGAGTAACATAAATGCAAAGTAATTAAGACTATGGTTATAGCTTAAAATTAATGCCCCGCACACTAAAAACCAAAAGATGGAAATATGATTTCCATATTTTCTACAGACTTCAAAAAGGAGCCGGTACTCAATTAGACTGTATGATTTTTTAATGTGTGTTACCTCTTAACTTTTTACTGGGTGATTTCGATGATTCTTTTTTTATATGAAATCTGGTGCTTCACATGTGGTCCCATATAAATTTGATCAAGATCTGACCAATAGTTTTTGAGTTATTCTTAATAATTTATATTGAAGTCGGCTGTACAAAATGTTTAATTTTAAATTATTTAAAACATGTCAAAAATGTGGTAACAGAATACCAGCGTAAAATAGCATATTAAGACTGCTGTGTTTTGTATGGTGAGTTTAAAGAACCGGAGACCCTTTCTGGAAACGAGGCATTCCATATTAGTCCTTACGGCTGACAACGCATCTGCATTTTAATTCGCAAACGAGGATAGATGTAGATATCTATGGGTGACAGCAGCCACTTAACATCAGGTGGACTGCGTGCTCGCTTGTCATCCATATCCTATATAAAAAAAACGTACAGTCCACCTACTTGATGATAAGTGGGTACTGCAATCCACCTGCAGCCAGCTACAAAGAAACTTACAAATGCGTTGTCACCTTTGAGGGCCAAGATGGAATGCCTCATAGCCTGTACTCATATTTTTCTTGTGTCTGTACTTATATTTTATTTGTCGAGATATATTTGTCGTGAGAAAGCAACGCTGCAACTATATTATGGCTGCGACACGAATGGGTCGCCTCGACCGGTGATGGACCAAACCCTCACAGAATACCGGCGTGGACTAATTGTTAGATTAACGCTGCTGTGTTTTGGTATGTTAAGTGTAGAGAACCGGGGACACTTTTTCCCGATAACGAGGCATTATATATTAGCCATAACGAATCTACATTTTGATTCTTAATGGGGGATAGCTACGAGTATACGAGTACTAAGTGTCTATGTGCTACAGCATCCACTTACCAGTGCCGGATTAACCACATAGCAAGAGTAGCAATTGCTACGGACCCCGCGCAAAAGGGGGCCCGCGTATACAAATCCGCCCAACTCCGCATGAGCGTAATTTTTTGAGTAATACTTATTAATGCGTGGTATTCTGGTAACTTGATGTCACAAAAACGTGAAACGTTACAGGAGTACAGTAACAGTTGTCCGACTAGGACAATCCACGTCAGACAGACAGTAGGTAACCGATTATTTCACGCAAGTTCTACAAACAGTCGCTTATATAGAATTTGAAAACAAAATTCTTGTACAGAATTTTAATCGGCCCGATAATCGCCTCTATAAAAAGTGTGACGTGTGCAAGCATTTGGTAATTTCGATATCTTTTATACGTTATTTTTAGAATTTCATTATGGAGATCAGCACGAAGTTTTTAATGGTAATAAGCGTAGACGCACCCGTGCGACAGCAGACACGCGGAATCCCGTTTTCAACATTAAATAACAATTGTTGCTTATTTTTTTAAGAAATTCTCTCCCCTTTATGGATATTTTTCCGATTTTTGAGACCCCTTTAGTTATTGAGTTAATAACAAAAAGCTGACCCTTATTTTTGTTTGTTTTTTGTTAATAACAAAGTGAATTTAAAAAATTTTGATCTCCAAAAAAAACGTCTTTCTCAAAATTTTGATTCCGCGTCGCATGAACAGTCGCTCATATTTTTGTCATAATTCTAACGATTTTTCGCGGGAAACTCGCTTCTTGACTAGATTACTCGTGACTCTCCTCGCTAAAAAGTCTTCGTTACCATGTAACATACCAATGATTACCATTTTATATTGTGATTAAGACTATACTCTTCTCTCCGTTCAGTAATCGAAAACAAATCTGAATTGATTATACTTGTGTAGAGTACAAGGAGCGCCAGCGAGGAGGAGTACTGCAGCGCCACCCTTAATGGACGCGTTTTTAGGGACACTTTTTTATATAAGAAAAGTGTCCCTAAATACGCTGTATAGAGACTGTATAGAGATGGTCCTCCTTGTACTCTACACTCCATATTATACTCGTAAAGTAGCTGCAATTATATGTTTTTTTTCATGTTTCGAAGTTTTTTTGCAACTCGAGCGTATATGCCAATAAAATTCTTTTTTATTCGATTTTTGACTAAGGAACAAACCAAAGACATTTAAGTAGTAGTAGAATACCTATATATTTAAATCTCTTTGGAACAAACTAATTTCACTATCATCAAACTTGTATAAGTACCTACTTATCAAGTTATTAATTCGTGTTTATTCCAAAGTACCGTCACGCTTTTTGCTTTCTGGTGATAATTATTAAAACTAATTGTTTTTTTTTGACTATGGAACAAACTAATTTCACTATCAACGAACTTATATACTTATCAAGTAATTAATTCGTGTTTATTCAAAGGTACCATCACGCTTTCAGCTTTCAGGTGATAATTATTAAAATTAATTGTCAATTTTTAATTCGAGCAAAATGTCTGATATATCTCCATTTCGTCAGTGGTAGGCAGGCATAAGCTTCAATACAATGAAATACTCAGGAAATATTCATATGAAGTAGAATGAAATAATGATAAATATTTTCGAAACATATAAGAGAGAGACTAATGTGCGTCATCAGTGGTAGGGGTAGGTAGGTATATTGTTTTTGCGAAATTTGTTAAGATTTTTTTTGACATTCCATTATACAAATACATATATATATAGCTCGTGTCACGGGAGACAGTTATAAGTACCAAAATTAAGTGAAATGAGAAAAAGATTATCAAAAACACGTAATCTGTCCAAGTTTGTTGTTTGTTTGTACATATACCTATAAAAGTGAAACTGTAACTTTTTTTTTTTTTTTATAGGATAAGGGTGACAAACGAGCACACAGTCCACCTGATGGTAAGTGGTTGCTGCGGCCCATAGACATCTACATCTATCCTCTATTACAAATCAAAATGTAGATGCGTTGTCACCCGTGAGGACTAAGATGGAATGCCTCATTTCCAGTAAAAAGGGCCTCCGGCCACCTGCACTCACCAAGCGAAACGCAGAGGTAAACCTCTACTTCACGCTGGTATTCTGTGAGGTCGTGGTACCACCCCGGTTCGAGCCGGCCCATCCGTGCGACAGCAAAAGCTGCCGCGTGGCTCTACCACTGTTAGAACTTTAACCTCTGCAGGCAATTATTTATCATCATCATCATCATTACAGCCTTTCATAAGTCCACTGCTGAACATAGGTCTCCCACAAGGAATGCCACAAAGCACGGTCTTGAGCCACCTGCATCCATCAACTTCCTGCATGTCTTACCAGCTCTCCATAGCTCGCTGAGCAATCTTCATATGACCAGCAGTGAAGGACCACGTCTCAGATCCGTAAGTCATCACTGGCAACACGCACTGGTTGTACAATTTCGTTTTCAGATTTTGAGGTATGTCTAACGAGAAGATGTGTCGTAGTTTCCCGAACGCTGCCCAGCCGAGTTGAATCCGTCGATTGACCTCTCGGTCGCAGTTGGACTTACCTAGTCGGACTATTTGTCCCAGGTATACATACTCGTCAACAACTTCGAGCTTATTGCTCCCAACAACTACCGGCATAGGTGTGACATGGACGTTACACATGATTTTTGTTTTGTCCATGTGCATCTTAAGACCTATCCGTTGGGAGACACTATTTAGGTCATTGAGCATAGTGCTTAGGTCCTCCAGCGATTCTGCCATAAGGACTATATCGTCGGCAAATCGAAGGTGAGTGATGTACTCGCCATTGATGTTGATTTCTCATCCTTTCCAGTCCAGCAGCTTGAAAACGTCTTCCAATGCAGCGGTGAAGAGTTTCGGGGATATAACGTATAAGAAATCGATCTGTAGTTCTTCAAGAGAGCGTTGTCGCCTTTTTTGAAGAACAAGACCACCGTACTTCAGCTCCACGCCTCCGGAGTAGTGCCACCATGGAGGACGGAATTAAAGAGCTTCTGAAGGACTTCAAGTACCGGTTTTCCACCCGCTTTCAAAAGCTCCGCTGTAATTCTATCCTCGCCCGGGGACTTGCAGTTTTTAAGGTGTTGGAGAGCCATTCTAATCTCGCTCAGACTGACGTCTGGGATATCTTCGGAATAGTGTCGGATAAGACTCACTCTTGTATCGTTACTCACACTTGGGTGTGGTTCCAACGATGACGTGTACAGCTGCCCATAGAACCTGTCAATCTCACTCAATATCTCAGGTGGCCCGGAAACGATGCTTGGCTCTTTCTGGCAGACAGATCTCTGGCAAAGACTTTGGAGCCTTGGTTTCGCTCGATCGCTTCTTCAATACAAGCGGTATTGAAGTTGCGTAAGTCCCGCCGCATGCATTTGGAGATCTGTCTGTTCAGATGCCTGTATGCTGTCAAATCTGTTGAAGAATGTCGCTTCATCTCCCGTCTAACATCCATGAGATTAAGAGTGTGATCGGAGAGTTTTTGTGCTCTTCTGCGGCGGGTCTTCCAGAACTTAGCTCCGACCGCATGGACAGTTTTCACGAGCTTGTTATTCATATCGTCCACTTCATTGCAGTCTTCTAGGCTCTGAAAACGCTTTTGTAACTCAAGCTGAAAGGTTTCGGGACTTTGGATTAGAGCACGAGGGGGACGGAGCGTTGACTTCATTAGACGTGACTTCTCCAACTTAACGTTTAGGTTCAGTGTGCCTCTGACCATTCAGTGATCGCTACCAGTTTTCACCTTCGCGATCACGGAGACATCACTGAACAGTTGTCGTCTGGTCGTCATAATGAAATCAATCTCATTTTTTGTCGAACCATCGAGGCTCTTCCTGTGGGACTGCTTCTGGAAGAAAGAGTTCATCATAAAGAATCCCTCTTTCTCCATGAAGTCGGCCAGCTGCTGGCCCCTTGGGTTCCGTTGTCCTATTCCAAATTTCCCTACTTTCAGCTCACCGTTCTCTCTTGTGCCTAGTTTTGCATTGAAGTCTCCCATTAACACCGTATAGTGGGTTTTGCATTGCAGGAATGCATGGCTCTAGAGATATCGTCATACATTTCCTCCACCTCCTCATCGGGATGTGCCGAGGTTGGTGCGTAAACCTGTACGACCTTCAGCGAATACCGTTTGGTGATTCTGAGTATAAGGTACGCAACCCTCGTCGACACACTCTCAATCTTTACAACGTTGTTAATGAGAGACTTGTGGACGTTAAATCCGACACCTCCTTGGGACAGATGGTCGCCCTCCCGGTGATAGAGCAAGTTGCCGGATTCGAGGATTACCGTGTCCTCCCCCTCTCTTCGGACCTCCGATAATCCTATAATATGCCAGCGTAACTTGTCTATCTCTTCTTCCAGCTCCACGATCTTCTCATCAGTCTTCAGGGTGCGTGCGTTGTATGTTGCCAGGTCGAGTCGGCTTAGGTGGCAACCGAACCTCCACCGGAGATTCTTGCACCCCCTGCCCCGCCGTTACCATGGTCGCCACCGTAGCCAGGAATAGCGGGGCCGCCGGGGACTGGGGGCCGTCTCTTTGTTACCTTCATAGGGGGGTGTTTGCCATAGTTGCCACGCTTGGCGAGCGGGTTAGCAACCGCAGTTTTTTTATTTTAATTTTGCTGTTATAAGGAAGATGCTGCTGTCCATCTCCTGCCTGTTTCCCTTTGTCGCCTTTTACGACACCCACGGGAAGATATGGGGTAGTGGATATTCTTAACCGCCACTGCACGGCAACGTGGAACACTCGGTTGGAAAGAAATTCCATTCGTAGTATATCATTATTGATAAACGTATTATATTGTTGATTAAAAAATACAAATAAATGAATTACTAGTGTCTATTAAAATGAAGCGTCACTTAAAATAAAATAATATTTCTTTCATAGCAAGATAAGAAAAGTGCGAGGGAGATGGATATTATTCCATCTCGCTTTCTTATAGCCGTCAAGGCCATCTACACTATATCAGAAGGGGTCGTGACGGAAAAATCTTACATTTTTCTCACCTTGCCCCCATCCACAAAATTCGTACCATCCGATAAGGTTGAAGTATTTTGGAACTTTGTTCCAAAATACTCCAACGATATTGATAAATGGCCGAGCAATTTTGACAGAGGAGAAATCGCCATCGAATTAACTAGTGTTTTTGAAATATTTCAACAGTTAAAATCTATTACAGCAGTAGAGATTATGAAAAAACTTTTATTAAGTTCAGTGCTTATGTAAATGATTTGGAAGACAGCCTAGACGGCGAATTAGTGCAGTTTGCCGAGCTCTTCAAAACGGATGTGGCTGGTGCGATGAACAGTACGAAACTTTGAAATATGTGCTAAAAAAAATTACAATTATTTGTGTAGTATCGTGAGTTTTAAATTGTTATTTCTTATCAAAATTATTCTAAATAGGCGGGACAATCTCATTTCTGGCTTTTTGTACTTGTCAGATTTTAATAGGGCCTGTAGTAATCTACTGTACTATTAAATATCAACAAAATTGTATAACCTATAGACGGCAAATAAACGTATTGATTATTTAATTGTTTTTTCACCACTTTTCTACCGAGTTCAAAAAGGTACTACATTCGACTGATGTTTTTTTTATGTGCGTTACCTCATAACTTTAATTGGGTGATTTCGATGATTCTTTTTTTATTTGAAAGCTGGTGCTCATCATGTGGTCAGGTCTGACCAATAGTTTTTGAGATATTCTTAATAATTTATATTGAAGTCGGTTGTACAAATTTTTTTATTTTAAATTATTCCTTATAAACCCGTAGCAGAGCGAGGGCCCCTCGATAGAATTTGCTACGGGCCCCGCGCTTACTTAATCCGGCACTGCCACTTGCTATAAGGTGAAGGGTATGCTCGTATGCATTTAATGTGTTAATTTTCCCACCGATTTTTTTTTATTTTATTTTAGTATGTAAAGTAGGTAGTAAGTAAATAAAGTGTTTTCTTCACTCGGCTGGGTCCGAATCCGCTTTGCTCGCGTACAATAATATTTATGGTGCGCTCTAAGACCCTGAGCACAATACTAAATAATACACTATAGTACGTGAGGGTAATATGGTCAGCCGATTATTATAGTCACTTTCTTATAACACAAAAAATACAGCCTTGTTTGCATGGGTGGCTCTGTTATACGATAGCTCTTCATCAGTCAATCAAATAGTAAAGGGTCAAAAAGGTGATGCTTTATCGACGCCATTTTAACTGTTGACATAATAGTCCATATTTTAGTCGATTTTAGTACTGTGTATTTAATTTTTCTAAGTGGTCTTAATTGTTGCCAAAGTTTGTTTGCTATTTTTTTCTTATTAAGTTAGTTATAGTATACGATTTTGTGTTTTTGTCTCTGTCATCCTGCTAGTTTTAGTTTTATAGGGCGGCAAAGCTTAGGGTGACCATATTACCCTCACTTACCTGATACTTAAATGCAGTAATATGCACTAAAATCCATCCATTGAACACTAGCGTAAAATAAGAGCTCAATGATGCTGTGTTTCGAATGGTGAGTGTAGAGAACCGGATATCCTTTTACTGGATACGAGACATTCCATATTAGTCCTCAAGGGCGACACTGACAACGCATCTGTATTTTGATTCTTAATCGAGGATAGATGTAGATGTTCATGGGCCACAGCACCCACTTACCATCAGGTGGAATGTGTGCTCGTTTATCAACCTTATACTATAAAAAAGACTTTTTTAAAATGTTTAACAAACAATAGTTTATAATAATAAAAATAACACTGTAATGACGTCTGCATTATTTATGTAATACTTTATTAGACGTCGATACTTTTTAAGTTTGAAAAGTATTGTCTTTACTAACTGTTCCCTATATATTATTAATTTTTATTGCCAAAAAATTACTTTATTTTTTACGACAAATGTTGTTACGTTCAATTTTTTAATCTGCTATCAATCTCCAAGAAGACAAAATAGACATAAAATAGTTTAAAGTTTTTATTTCAATTTTGCACATTTTTAATTCAAACTGCAGATACGCTGCACAAATCATTAGACCTTGAATATACATAAAATGTTCTCTGCATTGTGTCAACTGCAAACCACAGCTAATTATTTTACATTGCCAAGGGTATATTACCAATAAAATAGCTATAGGAACTGTGTTCCAAGAGAGAATGCCTTATTTATGACATGCAAGACATTGCAAGAGCACCACTCAATGAGTTTCATGGAATTAGATCAGATAAAATACTGGAATGTTTATTAATTTACCAGTGGACTTTGTTCTCTTCTGCAGTGTAACGTTAAACAATATAATATATTTTTGAAGTGAAAACTTCTTTAGCAAATACTTAAATATATTAAAATCGTTGTGATTTAAAACTCAATGAAACGAAAAAGCGATAGATACTAAAAAGAGACAAACATAACATACATCTATAGGATTTAGCCTACAAGTTATATTAAACTAGTCGTGTTTAGGCAAAGAGATTTAATATATATATATATATATATATATATATATATATATATATATATATATACTACTATTCTGTACTGAAGAAGTTTACTACTACTACTTATGGACCTACTGATACAGCACTGATCAAAATAAAGCATTTGTCGCGCAAAAAAAAATGCATTAGAGCTATATGTGGGCTAAAACCGAATGAATCGTGTCGACCAGTGTTTAAAAAACTTGGCTTATTACCACTACCATCACTTTATATCTATGAAGTATGTATGTTTGTACAGAAGCACAAAACGTTGTTTACAACGATAGATGATGTAAATCCCCGCAGTCGTCGAGATCCATATAGACTTATACTAAACGATAATCCTAGAATAAGAAAATAAAAGTTGTTTATTTATGTGTGTTCAGTTATATAATAAGATACCTAATTACTTAAAAATATTAAATACAAAATCATTTAAATTAAAACTATATCAGTGGCTAAATAATTGTAATTTCTATAGTGTTAAGGATTTTTGTAGCCAAAAATATTAATGTAAAAAAAAATTTGCATGCTATGAATAACCGTAGCAAAACATGCTGATCTGAAACGTTTTGTAAAATCTATTATATACCATGTTTTATGCAAATAAAATATTATTATTATTGTTATTATGTATATCAATTCTTTATATTTCTTCTCTTCTTTGAGAGTTTGAAACACCGCACACACGGGTCGGAACCAAGTGTGTGAGGGGAAATTTAAATTGTCAAAGTGGATGATAAAGTAGAAGAAGTCAGAAACTTTCGGGTGATGCGACAGGTGTTGAGGATGGTGGCTTTTTGAAGCATGTGAAGTGTATGAGTAGGCATGTGTAGTGTGTTAAGGCTTTGTGTGAGTGATTTTGGTATAATACCGGTGGATGAGAGAACTATCGGGACGATGTGAACATTTTGTGCTTTCCATTGAGTTTTAATTTCTATGGCAAGTTCTTGATATTTATTTAGTTTCTCGGATATTGTAGTTTGAATATTATGTGAGTTTGGAATTGCTATATCTATCAGGTAAACTGTTTTATTGGTTTTGTCGTGAACTGTAATGTCAGGTCTATTGTAATGAATAGTTTTATCTGTTATTATTGTTCGGTCCCAGTAGATTTTCTGATTCTTACTTTCTAATACTGTATCAGGTTTATACTTATAATATGGCTGCATCTTATCGACGAATTTATATTTATATGCTAAATGTTGGTGTATGATTGCAGCAACTTGGTCATGACGATGTTTATAATCGGTTTGTGTAAGGGATTTACATGCTCCTGTAATATGTTGTATAGTTTCAGAGGACTTATTGCAATGTCTGCACATATTATTACTCGCATTTGGTGTGGCGCGTCGACTCGCTACAATATAGGCTCGCGTAAATGTGTAAGACGCCACCTACTGTACGGACGTAGTATTTTTCCAACATCAATAAACTATTTTATGGAAATACACACAGCGTACAACGATAAATGTATTTTAATTTTTTTATTCGGTATATTAGTTGCATTATATTAGAATTATGTATTCGCAAATAATATCTAATTATAAAATTTTATAATTAATTATATATTAAAAATGAAGCATTGAAAATTGTGAGTTTAAAAGATACCTATTCACTATAGGTAAATAGATAGATAGCTCGCCTTTTGTACAAATATTTGGTGCAATAAAGAATAAATAAATAAATAGGATTATAAGGGATCTAAGTGGACTGTATTTATTTATTACTGTAGCTAGTGGACTGTATTTACTAATTGACTGACTGATCTGAGGTTTACAATGCTAGGGGACTGCTCGAAGAAAAGATGGTACTCTTGACTATACTGTTGTATTAAACTATTTACAATAATTCGGCACTATTAAACTATATAATATGTACAAAGAGAGGTCTTGAATTATGGAGTCTTGATTTTCTGTCTTGAGTCTTCTTTGTTGTCTTCTCGAGTGCCGCTTCAGAAATGAACAGCTCACAGACCAAAACGCCCTTCTTATATCCCGCAAGAGAGCGTCTCTGTCTGTGAGGAGTGCCGCGCGACGATGCTGCACGCCCATTGGTCGTCGCTCGGCTCCGGTGCGCGGGGTGTGCGGGGCGCAACAGGGTATGAAGGGGCGACGGGGCGGCGGGTCTCTAGCTGTCCGCAACATCCTCCCCCCGGCGTAGCTTGCGAGCCTAAGCTTCTCTCGGTAGAACGGCGATCTTCCTGACTGGCCGCCGCAGCACTCCGCCCCTGGTCCTCACCTCCACGTTGTGCACTACGCCGTCTGGTCCGGGAAAGGTCCTTGTCACAACTCCCCGCGGCCACACGTTCCTTGGCATGTTACTATCTGCCACCACAACGAGGTCCTCTTCTTGGATCTGGCGCTGCTGCACATCCCGCGAGTCCCCGCGCACAAGCAGCGTCGGCAGGTACTCCTTCATCCAGCGCCTCCAGTACTCGTCGGCGAGTCCTTGCGCCGCTCTCCACGCCCGACGATCACTAGGCGTGCACGGCGCGGTTACTGGTAGGCTCGATGGTCCCAGCAGCAGGAAGTGGTTGGGTGTCAGTGCCTCTTCCTCGTCGATATCGACTGGTACGTGCGTCAACGGTGGAGAGTTCACCGTGTTCTCTGCTTCTGTGAGTAGCGTTGCTAACGTCTCCTCCCGTGGGCTCTTCTGGTGCAGAGTGGCTTCGAGTGCGGTCTTCACTGAGCGCACGAGACGCTCCCATGCGCCTCCCTGGTTCGGCGCGCCCGGTGCGATGAATTTCCAATCTGTCCGCCGAGTCAGCGCGTAGTCCTTCAGCTGTGGTGCCCACTCTTCCATTGCCCGTCGCAGTTCGGTATTTGCCCCATGAAAATTCGTTCCGTTGTCAGAGTAGATGACCCGTGGCCACCCACGCCTAGCCGCCATGCGCCGCAATGCCGATATCGTCGAGTTCGTCGTAAGGGAGTACACTAATTCTAAATGCACCGCGCGCGTCGTTAGACAGGTGAATAACGCTACCCACCGTTTTTCATGCCGACGTCCTATAGTCACTGTTATAGGCCCGAAATAATCGATTCCGGTGTAGGTAAATGGCCGCGCGAATGCCCCTAATCGTTCAGGTGGTAGATCCCCCATAACCGCTGGCCGTGGTGTCGCCTTGCGTACCCTGCATCGCAGACATCTCCGCTCCACTTCTCTTACTGTTGGTCGTAATCGGAGGATATGATATCTGGTGCGTAGGTCGTTTACCACCCTCTCCCTGTTGGCGTGGCTTGCTTCCTGATGCGCCTTGTCCACAAGCAGCTTCACAAAATGGTGGCGTCCGTTTAGTATGCCTCTCAATATCTGCCGGATCCTTTGCGGTAAACATCAGAGCCGATACTACTTCCCTAGACTCACCACGTAGACAATTTCTTAAGCTTGCCATATTTTCCGTATTTGTGAATCCATATAAACGCGTGGATTCTTTCATTGCGGCTTTGAAGGCTAACCATTCCGCGGCCGAACCGTTAAAAATAGGCAAGTCCTGCGTCTGCTTCGTGGCGGCGGGCCTGACTCTAATTATGTTTTCTAGAGCTTCCGCTAGTCGATCTATACCCCTCTCTTTCCCTCGCGGAGTAAGCGACCTATCTCTATTCCTATCTCCCTCTAGCCTACGCTGTGGCGCTGGCGTCCTATGTACACCTACATCCCTATGACACGGCGACGATAATCTACGATCCGCGTGGCGATGTGGCGATGGCGATCTATGTATACCTACATCCCTACACGGCGACGGTGATCTACGATCCGCGTGGCGATGTGGCGATCTATGTATAGGCGATAGAGTGCGGCGTTGGACGCGCGACGGCGACGTAACCCGTACACGACGATCCACCTGGTTCATTTCTACGGCGACTCCACTATCCCTCTGTATCGTTTCTACGCGACGTGGTTGAACATCATTCGCTACCGTCCTCCCCTGGGCATCTTCAGCGTGGTCGTAACCGGTTTCCCTATTCGGTAGGGCCTGCTCTATCTCGATGCGGGGCGCGGGCTGAGACGGGTGGTAGGGCGGCTCCCCTCGCACAGTCTCTACGTTCTCTAACCACCTATCAACGCGTACCCTATTTTCAACTAAATCGTCTTCGTTAATACTTTCCCTATCTGTTTCTTCTTGCAGTTGAGCGACGTCCCTAGCGTATTTCTTCTTAATAAGATCTTCTTCGAATTGCAATTGCTTCCTTCTAATTGCAGCTAGTTCCTCCACGGCGTTATATTCGATTTGCTTTAATTTTGCTATTGCGCTAACTGTCGACCGGGCTGAACGAACTGATCAGACCGACGGGGTGCGGGGCGCGGGTCTATGTATGTCTGCTACTGGCGCGACGGTACGAACTATCGAACTAGTTTCTGTAGTCGGAAGATCTTCTATAATCGCGGCGAGTGTCTCTGTGCGCGGCGCGGATGTGCTAACCTCTCCCAAACGATCGGTCGTAGACACGGACATAGCGGGGCGCGGCGGCGGGGGCGCGGGCGCGGGCGTAGATGCGGGCGCGAGCGGGGTCTGGGGCGCGGCGGAGGGCGCTTGTGCCAACGCGAGATAATCGGACGGGGACGCGGGTGCTTCTTCGAATATCCGCATTCCTACCGGCGTTTCGTCGTCGTTCCGTGTCTTCTGGCTTCGTGTTTTCCTCATGACGTCCCTCGTTGCGACCTCGGATCGTCTTCAAAAAGACGTACGTATCGTCTTCAAAAAGACGCACGTATTGGACGTCGTTCCCGCCACAAGGGTGTTACCAGATGGTCACAGTTTGGCACCGTTAGAGAGCAACCACCTGGCCGCGTAAACGCGGTTTAAGAAACAAGAAATTGTCTGGAAACAGACAATATGATGACGTAGTTGTAATAAGAAACAGGGAAGAAATTAGTACCGACGATCTTCTTTCTTCGTCGACGAACTTCTTTCTTCCTTGAAGATCTTCTGTAATGATCTTCTCTCTTCTGTAATTATGTTCTTTCTTCTATAATTGCCTTCTTTCTTGTTTCTTCTTACTTCTTGCTTGAATCTTCTGGCTTGAATCCGGCGACGATGGACCAAGAATATAAGGGATCTAAGTGGACTGTATTTATTTATTACTGTAGCTAGTGGACTGTATTTACTAATTGACTGACTGATCTGAGGTTAACTATGCTAGGGGACTGCTCGAAGAAAAGATGGTACTCTTGACTATACTGTTGTATTAAACTATTTACAATAATTCGGCACTATTAAACTATATAATATGTACAGAGAGAGGTCTTGAATTATGGAGTCTTGATTTTCTGTCTTGAGTCTTCTTTGATGTCTTCTCGAGTGCCGCTTCAGAAATGAACAGCTCACAGACCAAAACGCCCTTCTTATATCCCGCAAGAGAGCGTCTCAGTCTGTGAGTAGTGCCACGCGACGATGCTGCACGCCCATTGGTCGTCGCTCGGCTCCGGTGCGCGGGGTGTGCGGGGCGCAACGGGGTATGAAGGGGCGACGAGGCGGCGGGTCTCTAGCTGTCCGCAACAAGGATGTTTCGCAGAGTAAGAGTAATATAGAATGAGAGTCGTGGAGGCAGTTTATAAACATAAATTGCACAAGGACAAACATCACATACATCACCCGAAACAATTATTTGTAGGCCTTACAAATATTTGTTCCGTACGGGATTCGAACCCGCGGCCCCCAGCGCAACAACTGATTGCTAATCCACTGCGCCACGGAGCCGTCGCTGGGTTATAGGTAAAGTGACCATACGTCCCGTTTTGAACGGGACTGTCCCTTTTCTCGGTCACCTGTCCCATTGTCCCCAAATAAAGCTCAGGGACACAAAATTGTCCCGTAACTCGTTGGATGGAAGTATTCAAAGCCAACAATCTTCAACATAATTTTTTTAATCGAATATATTTTATGTCTACCTGGTACAAATGCTCCAGTAGAAAGAGTATTTTTCTATTTTGAATAAATTGTGGACATCTGAAAAAAACACTTACGGTTCCAGTTCTAAAGGCGATGTTGTTAACTAAGGTAACAATTAAAAAAACTTGCCCAGAATTTTATTCTTATTTAAAATCATCACCAACTTTATTAAAGCAAATTTAATCCACTGACAAATGTAATTAATAATTTAAAAAAAAATATGATGCATTTAATAATTACCGTCTATACCGAATATAATTTTATAGTGAACACTAATTGTATAAAGTTATAGTTTTAAGAGTATAAATAAACCCATGTTCTGTTTTGAGTTAAAAAATAAATGGTCAGTTTAGTCTTTTTAGTTAAATTTAGTTCTAAAAATTTTTAGTTTATAGTAAAAAGTAAGTAGGTAGGTAATATTAGTACCTACTTAGATACTTTTTACCGAATTATAAGTATAGAACACCTTATGTACTCAATTATTTTTTGAAAAAGAAGAAAAAACAAGCAATAAATAATATACTATATTTTAGCAAAAAAACTATAACTTAGTAATACTAATTATAACTTAGAACATAAATGAAAAACTCATAACTGACTTTTTGACCCGACCCAGGATTCGAACCCGGGACCTCATGAACAGCAGTCGCAATACTACAACCACTAGACCAACGTGGCAGTACTATACCTAATAAGATATTGCGGTGGGGTATTAGAATTATTTTTTATACTATACTGTATAATATTGAATTAGCCTTTTATAGTGTAAATTATAATATTTGTCGAAATGTTAATTATGGATTCGGACCTTACATGCTAATGGTGCTTCATTTTTTTATTTGCATTTACTTCAAAGAAAATACACGCAAAAAGCTTCATCGCGCAGTAAAAACACAACAAATATATTATACATATTACTACTACACTAATACGAAAAATTATACCCAAAACAAACAAATAATACTACCTATAAATAACCTAATAAGTAATAATATTATCGACTGACATGAAGTGAGCGTGTGCGCTGGCAGGCGACACGAGCTTCACATCGAAGAGCTCAGGGCTCACTGACTTGAGCAAGCCCGTAGGCAGTGAATACGCCCAGATTTTAAAATAATTTCTTAATAAAATCAAATTTTGGTTTTTTAAAAAAAAATTTACAATAGAAATGTTCATTAATAAATTGCCTATCCATTGGTGTAAATCGCAAAATAAAATAATACTTACTTTACGAGGAGATGCATGTTATCTATAATAATTTCACATTTATGTGGTTTCGTTGTAAGGAGATTATATTAATATTTATTCCTTTAAAAAAAATTGGAAATAGCTCTTATGAAATCAAGATTATGTAGAAATATAATGTGTTTTTTATTTGTTGATATATCTTTTAAATAAAAAGTAGATAGCTCCTAAAAACCGCACAAATAAGCGCGACATTTTGCTCAACCTGCGCCTTAAATGTTTTTGTGTTTAGGTCACTGCGATTGATCGACCTTGAGAGTCAATTAAATTTTTGTATGGATAAAATGACTTTACCTATAACATAAAGTAGATGGCGCTATTGCAAAGCAATGTTACTCAAAAGAATTGATTTATTGTTCTAAATTTAAACAAATATTTGTAATATTTATTACCTATAAAATAAAACTTTTATCTCAAATATTTGATTCCACACTTGTGGTTAAATATTATTATATTAAATATATCATTAGCCGTGAAATTTATATTAAGTATATTTTGTATTTCATTTTATTTGAAGGTTTCACTTCTTCCGCGTGTGAACTGCACCCATATTTTTTATACAGGGTATTTTTGAAACGCTCCCGAAAACAAAGACAGATGATAGAAGATACTACACCTTAGCACATGGGTCACAAATAAATATGATCCCGACGAAAAAAAAATCATCTTTTCACAACGTTTTATTAACTTTATTCACGCTCCATCATGTTAGTACATCTAAATGAAATGATAATATCATAAAAAAAATCATGAAAATACTTAAACATAAAACCATCAATGGAATTACTGAATTACAATCAGCTGATTAAGGGTCAATGTACGTGAGAACGCAGAATTCGCAGAGGCCGCGCGCCCACTAGCCTAATGTGCCATACCATATCACAATACCTAATAATTTACAACACTTGTCTAAATACCTAACTTATCTACTTAACCTACTATTTTGCCACTGTGCTTGTCTCCACGTAGCCACTTTAATTCGAATTCACAGGTAAAATAACCCAAATAACTGGTTCGATTCCCCGCTAATGAAAAAAATACTTAAATGATATGTAACCAAGGTGCACCATGTGTTTTATTCACCGTGTAGGTATGTTCATTATTCGATGTATTCAGTTATGTACCTATTCAAATCAGTTCAGTACTAAGTTACTTAAAAAAATTAGGTATGAAACAGCTTACCGCTCTAAATCCTCCGTAGTGACGTGCTCAATGAAACCAGGCACACGTTGTTGCTGGTCTAATAACCAACGGCAGAAAACTCGCCGGCGGTCGTGATCGCCGGGAACTAAAGCTTGCACTTTGTACACTTTGTTTGGGCGCATTCGGTTACAATTTAACACTTTGTGAACTGTACAGTATGACACACTTGTTCCATCCCGACGCCTTAACAATTTAGCGATACTTCGTGTACCTAGGTTCGGATTCCGGCGAACGACATTTAAAATGCGCTCCTCCGAGTGAACAGCCACTTGACTTCCACCTCCTGCCGCTACCAGAGCAATGGGCCGATTTTCCAACACTCGCTGAAATGCTGCTGTTATCAGTCAGCTGGAAGTCGAGCGGTCGGGAATTTCTCTCGGTAAATTCGCAATGCATGCGAAGCATTCCTGCGAGCTTCTATAAACGTACGCGTTAGGCATTATAAAAACAAAACAAGAAACTTAAAACGTTACAACAAGGATAATATCATTAAGTAATAAATAGCAAGTAATAACAACAATTATTTAATAAACAACACAATTAAACTGTTTCTTTAGATAGTCAACACGGAACTGATTTAAAAACTAAAATTATTAATCAAATACGCTAAAACAAATGCGCACAATGTAAAGTCCTTGACGCACTGGAGAATCTTCCACACACCGTTAAAGCGTTATGTATGTTAAGACATCGTCAACGTTTATTATTTATAAGTTTTATCCCTACGACTAATTTTCATATGGAATTTAAAAGTTATGGTTGTATGGGTGTTTAGAGTGTCAATTAAAGTCACCACATATAACGCACAAAGCGTTTATTGTCTACAAATACACAGAACATTTAATGCGGCGGATAATGTACACAGTGAAAACAAAGGAAAGACAATTTAACACAAACAATAGAACTTATACACAACTCGATATGTACCTCGCGACTACAATAATTATATTAATGAATACGATAGCCCGGACAAGCGCACGATTGACATGCATTCTACGTCGATAGCAGATGCGGACTGGCGGGGGGAACCCGCTAACGCGCAAGTCAATTGAGGCGTGGCCGTTTGACCTAGATACAGTCGTGAGTAGCTGTACCATAGTATAAAGACAGCTGTACGCTCACTCGCTGCCGCGCTTTGAAGTTCCAGGTTCGATATGCCTCCACATCACCCCCCTCTAGAGACCGTGATACGGGCGATAATACTCAGGGAATTTTACTCTCCTTCCTGATTTTGTACATTTTATTACATTATCTTTACTACAAAAAATTATTGAAATTAATAAACGTACCTAATTGGGTACTCAGTACTCACACAATTATAAACACTATCTCATCGTTATCTTTGATTTTGTATAAGAAATGAAAAATTAAAATAAAAATGAAACTTCGAAAAATCGCTCAGTGCCCAGGTTCAAGGCCAGCGTTTTTACGTGACGGGATCTATAAGCGTTCGACGTCCGCGAGTATATTGACCCTATTATCAGCTGATGTAATTTTTAAGTTTCATTGCTGGTTTTCTGTTTAAGTATTTTCAAGATTTTTTTAATGAAATTATCGTTTCATTTAGATGTACTAACATGATGGAGCGTGAATAAAGTTAATAAAACGTTGTGAAAAGATGATTTTTTTTTTCGTCGGGATCAAATTTATTTGTGACCCATGTGCTAAGGTGTAGTATCTTCTATCATCTGTCTTTGTTTTCGGGAGCGTTTCAAAAATACCCTGTATACAACTTTTGTGACAAAACACTTTTAATCTAGCTGTTGGTCAGTGGCTACTACAGTCCATGGAGACCTGTAACCAACTTCAAACAAAGAAGGTGTGGTAACCTCAGATGCGATGTCACCTCTGGGGATGTCTTACAGCCTGTAATTATACCGGTTCTCTATACCATAAGCTCTGCAAGCACTGCTATTTGGTAACAGAAATAGGCAAGAAGACAGTTCCTACCCAGACGTACTCTTGGACAGGAAAAGAGTTCCTACTACCTAGTTTATTAATGCATTTTCACTCTTAAATAAGATCGTAATACTTTTTGAATCAAACTTCACTTTTTCATTTCTTCATCGACCCGCAAAACCACTGCTATAAGATAGACCTCTTCCGTCGGTATTCGATTGCAGTACCAGACATCTCGCTCCCTTGATGCTATTCCCCGTCACGAATCTGAAGATTTTTTATATGGGGTTAACGAGATAATTATACCGGTATATATTGGAAGCCATGCGGCAGAGATCGGTGTGAGTCTGGTATAAGAGTCCGCTGTAAACTTCGCAGTATGCGAGAAAACCAGGTTCGTTCCCCGCCGGCATCCATAATGTTGTTAACTGCAATTTCACTGATTTACCACGTGCTCGGTGGTAAAGAAAATCAGCATGAGAGCAGGCAAATCAGCATATCTGTGAAATGTCGCATATTTGTTTCATCGTATCTCGAAACTAGTTTGCTTCCCCTTCCGGATCGAAGTGAACCTCTTCAGCTTTTTCTGGCCATGCCGCGATGATGGCGGCGGTTTCTTTAATTTTGTTCTGGGGAACATCTACGCTTTTCAAGAAAATTCATTTTAAGTGTACCACCTCACAGTACATCATATTTTAATAAATCTTTTACTGTCCAATCTATTACGCTCTGGAATGCCCTACCTTTGCATATACGTGAAGCACAAACTGTTGTAATCGACTACTTTCATTGTTTTATTCCTTTACACCTTTGGTTGCCTGGAAGAGATCACTATGTAGAGACAAGGCCGCCAAATTGTACATATAATCTGATTTTTGTTATGTTATTTGTGTATTTGTTTGTGGTGTACAATAAATTCATTCATTCATTCAAAAATTAGGGAATATAATTTTCAGGAATTAAAGCGGAAAAAATATAAAAATATTAAAAGATTTAGTATAGTTTTTATAGGATAAGGATGACAAACGAGCACACAGTCCACCTGATGGTAAGTGGATGCTCTCGTCTATAGACATCTACAGCTATATAGACATCTATAGCCTGGAAGGGGTCCCCGGCCCGAGAGGGCCGTGAACAGAAGAGGATTCTCACATTTATTATTACAACATTTAGTAAAATGTATTAGTTTTATCTTTAATTAATTTAAGGTAGGTAATTTAAAGTAGATATACTTGTGTATGAAAGTTAAACAAAAACGAGGGCTCCGTGGCGCAGAGGCTTAGCATTGCGTTGCGGCGCTAAAGGCCGCGGATTCGAATCCCGTACGGGCCAAGTATTTGTATGGCCTACAATAATTGTTCCGGGTCTTGATGTTTGTCCTAATGTAATTTATGTTCGATTATGCACGATACAGGACAAAATACTAATTTGAGTGTAACGTTTTTTATTAAAAAAAAGTATCAAAATGTAGATAAATCAAACGTATCCGGTAAGGAATAAAATCCTTGCCACTTTAAAACTCAGCGCTGTAGCTGGAAGAAATTAAGTTTTCTTATTAGTTCATATTTTCGCCCCAAGACTTCTGTTGTGGTTTCTGTTGGTACTTATTATGTTCGTTGTTCTTTAAATAATCACAAGATTGACAGAATCTTACAAATTATTTGTGTTAGAATCTAATTAAGGTGATTAAATAAATTCCATCTATCAATGACATGAAGTCTTTTTAAATATATAGATTAAATATATGAAATTCAGTCCAGTACGCTCTTTAAAAAGGTTACTATAAAATCAACTAATTACATACCTTCTTTACGTAATGACTTATTACAAAATATTTTGTTAACCATGAGTTTCAAACATAATAGTCATAGTATAAAGAGAGGGGAAGTACGTTATCTTCATACAAACGCACTGCGCGCGGCTTGTATGTGTGCGCCATAGTATCTATGAGGCGCCGCACGCACACTTAAACACAATCTCGAAGTATTTCTCAGTGCGCCAGTCGAGGCTAACACCGCACGAGGTTCGCACGTCACGTAAGCGAGTCACTTATTATATAGCATATAATTTTTACTTGACAATGAGATACCTACTTACTTATTTTTGTTGTATTAGTTGTCTATCAGACAGAGGAAGAATAGTAACTAAGTACCTACTTACGGTTATAAAATCGTAATTAATTATATTTGCAAAAGTTATTTATAAGGATGCGGATATATTACACATTAAAGTTTAATAACAAGGCGTTTCGTAATAGTTGAAACCGAAGAAAGTATTTTTCTGTAGTTAATTTGTAATTTTGTAATAAATGTGTGATTCAATATATATATGCTTGTATTAATAAAAATAAAAATTAATATGGTCCTTTATGTGTGCAAATACTATATTATGCCTATTAAAAATAAAAAGTAACTAGTATACAACATAGTATACTTAGTAAATAATTTAAACACGAGCTCACACACCGCCCCGCCGGTTTATTTTATCCCTTTTTTTTATAAATAATACTGCTCTGAATACATATACATAATACATTTCTGTATTTGTTAGGAAAACCATTGTTGAACTTTATCGACTAATGATCACTGAATTAGTTATACAGAGATGTATTATTTTTGGCAAGGGCCGGGCTTTAAACTAACGATTTGGTGACAGTGACAACCCTGAGACAGTAGGCAATTATATCGCGGATTGTGCCGGAGTTAACCTACTTGGCCTCTCTTTGTATTATGGTATAGTTACGCTACTGACAGCTATACTCGATTTAGAATCAAAATGCAGAAACGTTGTCACAGGACTAAGATGGGATGCCTCGTTTCTAGTAAAAAGGTCTCCGGTTCTCTAAACTCACCATGCCAAACACAGCAGTATTAAACTGCTATTTTACGCTATTAATTTATATTATGTAATAATTATTTACTTCAAAATCAAAATGTGTATTTTTTTAAATGTAACTAATAAAAAAGCTAATAAAGCTTGTATAAAAAATCTAAAAGCACTCCCACTTCAAAATATGCCAAATTATTACATAATATAAATTAATAGCGTAAAATAGCAGCTTAATACCGCTGTGTTTGGCATGGTGAGTTTAGAGAACTGGAGACCCTTTTTACTGGAAAAGAGGCATTCCATCTTAGTCCTCACGGGTGACAACGCATCTGCATTTTAATTCGCAAACGAGGATAGATGTAGATGTCTATGGGCCACAGCAACCATTTACCATCAGGTGGACTGTATGCTCGTTTGTCACCTTATTCTATAAAAAAAACGGATGGCGAAGAAAGGTTTTCGAATGGCAGTCTCGTACCAGCAGGCGAAATGTAGGGCGCCTCCCACTAGATGGAGAAACGACTTGGTAAGACCTGCAGGAAGTCAATGGATGCAGGTGACTCGGGACCGTGTTTTGTGGCATTCCTTGGGGGAGGCCTATGTTCAGCAGTGGACTTCTGAAGGGCTGTAATGATGAATGATGATGAATCTAGGGTTCTAGTGAAATCTTTAGTTCTTTAGTAAGATAAGAGCCGTGGTAGCTCAGATGGTTAGCGCTCGCTGTAAGCTTTACAGTACTCGAGCAACCCGGGTTCGATCCCCGACGGCAGCAATGAAATTGTTAATTGCAATTTTAAGTGCTGATTTACCACGTGCTCGGCGGTGAAAGAAAACATAGTGAGGAAACCTGCATGTCTGAGAAATAAGAAAAAAAATATTTCGAAGACATGTCAAGTTCGCCAACACGCATTGGGGCAGCGTGGCGGACATTTCCTTGCCCTAAAACCCTCTCAGAAATGAGAGGAGGCCTGTGCCCAGCAGTGGGACGTAAATAGGCTGCAACTTTACTTTACAACTTTTAGTAAGGTTTATGTTAGGTAAATACCATTTTATGAAAATTTGTTGTCAGTCGGTTTTCGGAATTAGTAAATAAATATATATTCTACTTCATAAAAAATGATCCTAACTCAAACCCTGTCTACGAGAAGAAACTTAGAGCATAATAATAATATATTCTATGTGGAACCGATTTACTTACTGTTACGGATTTATAATACATATTTGTGCATACAGGTTTGTGCTTACTGTACACATTTTACATTTCTCATGTCACTGCTGGAGGGAATTTTGACGGGGACTAGATTGGCGATGGATTGCTGCCCCTGTATTATTGTTTAAATCATGGTTAGGAGTAGATTTTGGTATATAAAAGTGGTGCGATTTTGTAAATTAAATGTCTGTGCATGTGAACCATTAGTGGAAACAGTGAAATAAGTGTTCCGATGGTGATGTGAATCTTAAGATACGGTGTCTGTCTGCTTAAGTGCCTTGAGATACTATCTGCAATTGTATACTTGCTCAAGTTGCCCTCAGAATCACCCAAAGGCTACGCAATATGATGCATCAACATATTGTAAAGCAGTGTATACGTATGTGAGATAAATGAAGACTTGGCTTAAAAGACAAGCATCCAAGTCAAAAATGTTAATTTAAAAAATGGTCACTGATGTCTGATGGTATAGATGTGCCAACTCGGAAAAATTACGACTTAAACTATTTACTACTTAAATAATTTGCTACATTATAATTACCAAACTCATTATGTTGGATTGACATAAAAGATATATATAGTATCACATACTTATGTATTTTTGGTTTTAACCTTAGATATAGTAAGTACCTTCATTTAATAACAAAACTAGCTATATAGCAGTCTTCATGAAATAATATTAGCCTAGATTTTAACGGTGGTAGAGCCACGCAGCAGTTTTTGTTGTTGCACGTATGGGCCGGCTCGAGCCGGGTTGGTACCACGACCTCACAGAATACCGGCGTGAAGTAGAAGTTCTGCTTCTGCGTTTCGTCTGGTGAGTGCAGGTGGCCGGAGGCCCGATCCCCCCCCCCCCCCCAATCAACATGGTAGCGGAATTACACAATAGACTACCCCAGGAGTGTACCAGTACCCCTGAAGAATCCCTCGCTGAGCATCCACGACCATGTTATTCCAATCCTGAGCGTGGGTGCTCAGGCTGCCCCGCGTATTCGGGGGGGGGGGGGGGGGGGGGTTGGGCAAAATTCCGCTCAAAAACATAACTGCTCGGGGCAAACTGAGCAACAATACCAAGGCGACCCCTACCACGCTATCCGTGAATTTCTGCAACATCAGGGGACTTCACTCGAATCTAAACGCCGTCCACTACCATCTCGAGACGGCGAAGCCGGCCTTGCTCTTCCTGACCAAGGTTTTCGTATCTCGTATTCGTATTTCGTATCTCTCCTATCCGGGGTACAAACTGGAGCACTCCTTTGTGCCTCGGGCTGGAGTTTGCGTGTATGTTAGAGAGGACATCTGTTCTCGACGCCTCAGCAGTCTTGAAGGTTCGGACCTGTCTATCCTTTGGCTACGCGTAGACAGCGACAACCATCCGTGCGCCTACGGGTGCCTCTATAGGTCCCATAGCGGGGAATGCCGAAACAGACTGACTCATCGACCACGTCCAAATGGCCACAGATTCCTTGCTACAACAGGTCCCATCCGCAGAGATCGTGATCCTTGGCGATTTTAACGCCCACCATGCCGAATACCTCGGTTCACGTGTAACCGATCATGCGGGGAGATCTCTTTATGACTTTGCCTTGGCGTATGGTCTGACACAACTGGTTACTTTGCCTACGCGGATTCCAGATGTGGAGGATCATACACCTTCCCTGTTGGACCTTCTGCTGACCTCTCATCCGGACGGATATCAGGTTTCCGTCGATGCCCCTCTCGGCTCTTCGGACCACTGTCTGATCTGGAGTATGGTGCCACTCACGCTCCCTTCGCGGTTGCATTCTGCAGGTTGCCACCGTGTTTGGCATTACAGGTCGGCGGATTGGGACGGAATGCGGTCTTTCTTTGCATCCTACCCATGGGGGCGGGTTTGCTTCTCACCGGATGATCCCAGCGCTGTTGCTGACTCTGTCACTGATGTGGTGCTACAGGGAATGGAACTATTTACTCCATCATCTGTGGTACCCATCGGAGGCAGATCTCAGCCTTGGTTTGGTCGCTCCTGTAAGACTGCATTACGCAGTAAGCAGGAGTGTTATCAAGCCTGGGCTGCGGATTCGGCGACTCGGGATGTAAACACTAGCATACTTAAAAAGAAGTATAACTTCGCCTCCAGGTCCTTCAAAAGAGTTATTGCCAAGGCAAAGTCAGAGCACATAGGCAGAATTGGCGAGAAACTAGTTCGCCTTCCTTCGGGAACCCGTGCATTCTGGTCTCTTGCCAAGGCTGTCCAAGGGAATTTCTGTAAGCCATCACTACCATCTCTGCACAGGGAGGACGACTCACTGGCCCAAGACGCAAAAGACAAAGCCGACCTTTTAGGCTCCCTTTTTGCATCCAACTCGACTCTTGATGACGGGCGGAAAACACCGCCGACCATCCCGCAGTGTGAGTGCTCCATGCCGGATGTGCTGTTCTCACAGCGCTCGGTTCGCAAAGCACTTCTCTCCCTGGACATCCAGAAGTCGAGTGGGCCTGACGGAATCCCCCCAATTGTGCTGCGGACGTGTGCTCCGGAGTTGGCACCAGTCCTAACGCGTCTTTTCCGGTACTCCTACTCCCAAGGCGTAGTCCCGAATTCATGGAAGACAGCTTTTGTCCACCCGATCCCTAAAAAAGGCGACCACTCAGACCCGTCCAACTATAGGCCTATCGCGATCACCTCCTTGTTCTCCAAAATAATGGAATCCATTATTAACTGCCAGCTCATCCGGTACCTTGAGAATCACCAGCTGATTAGTGACAACCAATACGGTTTTCGTCGGGGTCGATCAGCTGGTGATCTTCTGGTCTACCTGACCCATAGATGGGCGGAGGCAGTAGAGTCCAAGGGGGAGGCGTTGGCCGTTAGTCTGGACATTGCGAAGACCTTCGATCGGGTTTGGCACAAAGCGCTTCTTTCGAAGCTTCCTTTCTATGGGCTTCCCGAGAAATTGTGCAATTGGATCACCAGCTTCCTTGCAGATCAGAGCATCAAGATCGTTGTAGACGGTGCATGTTCTGACTACAAGCCTATTAACGCTGGTGTTCCACAAGGCTGTGTGCTATCACCAACGCTGTTTCTTCTGCATATCAATGATAATTGAATGAAACTTTACAAGGCGCAGGTTCGGCCTCACATGGAATACTGTTCCCATCTCTGGGCAGGGGCTCCCCAGTGCCAGCTCCTTCCACTTGACCGCATCCAGCGCAGAGCGGCTCGAATCATCGACGACCGAGCCCTTTCCGATTGGCTCGATTCATTGGCACTGCGAAGAGATGTTGCATCCCTTTGCATTTTCTTTCAAATCTACCATGGGGAGTGCTCTGAGGAATTGTTCAGATTAATCCCAGCCGCCAAATTTCACGAACGCACATCGCGGCAGAACTCCCGATACCATCCACACCATCTGGATGATTGGCGGTCCACCACTGTGCGATTTATAAGATGTTTTCTTCCTCGCACGACTTCCTTGTGGAATCGATTACCATCAGCGATTTTTCCGGACCGATACGACTTAGGGACCTTCAAGAAAAGAGCGTACTCCTTTTTAAAAGGCCGGCAACGCATCTGCAATTCCCTCCCTGGTGTTGCAGTTGTTCATAGGCGGCGGTAGTCACTTACCATCAGGTGAGCCGCATGCTCGTTTGCCCCCTCTCCTATAAAAAAAAATGGAGGTACATAAGCTATTAATAGTTTAATTATCACAGTCAAACTTTTCTTAAATATACTTTTTTTAATTAATTAAAATTTATTTTAATTTTTTATAGAGAATAAGGTTGATAAACGAGCATACAGTCCACCTGATGATAAGTGCATGCTGTAGCCCATAGACATCTACATTTATCCACAATTAAGAATCAAAATGTAGATGCATTGTCACACCTGAGGACTGAGATGGAATGACTCGTTTCCAGTATAAAGGGTCTCCGATTTCCCACACTCACCGTACGAAACACAGCAGCATTAAGCTACTATTTTACGCTGATATTCTGTGAGACCGTGGTCCTACCCCGGTCGAGCCAACTCATTCGTGCTGCTATTACAATATAGTTGCAGCATGGCTCTACCACGTAATTCAATGTATTTATTGTAAGTTAAGTGTTACATTTAGGATTAATTTAAAATATAATATATCTTACAACTTAACCATCGTTTTTGGGTATTACAATAATAGGTCTGTGACTTACATAACTGTATTGATCATAATTAATCAAAATTATAAAAGAAATTAAATCACATAACTTAGCTATTATACAATTCTAAATAACAAATTGTTTTGGTTGTAGCTAAATACTCGGGTTGGGTTTAGATTTTAGAATCAAGTCGCCTGAATTTGAGGAGTCTGCCACTGTGGGGGGGGGTCCACCATCCAGAAATAGGAGCAAAGCGGGGCTCCGTCGACCGAGCTTCTATCGACTGCGCCACGTTGTGTGGCGTTAGGCTACCCTCCCCCAACTCTCTGCCCCCACAAATTAGGTTTATATTGTCAAAAACATTACAATAACGTAACCTCAAAGTGAGATATTTAAAAATTTATAAAAAAAACTAAGCACGTCTGGCAGGAAATGGAAGGGGGGGGGGGTGACTCTACAACTCCGCTCCTCTCTCCCCCACCACCCCCTACCCCCAATTCAGGCGACTTGATTCTAAACCTTACCCAAATACTCTTTGATACACAAAGCGTGCACATAATGAACGAATCGCGCGCTTACTTTTTTACTGGCTCACGATCATGTACAGCAGCCCAAACGAGTGCGAGAACGAGTTCGGAAGATCCAACTCGAGTTAACTCGAGTTAGCCGCAACTCGAGCTAGTAACTCGAGTTAACCCATCACTATCTGATGGTTACCACACTGGTTGCAACTGTCACTGTCAACTACATAGTGACAAAGTGACAAATTAAGAGGTTCAACGTGAACGCTTTCGAATATTTCATCATATTTTTGTCTTCAATTTATTTATTAAATCTGAATAACTTCACACGGATTAACAAAAGTAATTATTTTTCTCATCTAAATACGTTTACTCAATATTTGTGTACGGACTTTATCTTTAATTTAGGTTATAATCATTTTACAGATGCCGTTGTCGTGTCGGTTTTATCAAGAGAAATATCCAGAAGTAGAAGATGTAGTTATGGTAACTGTGAGATCTATAGCAGAGATGGGCGCGTATGTCCATCTGCTAGAGTACAACAACATTGAAGGCATGATCTTGTTGTCTGAGTTGTCGAGAAGACGTATTAGATCAATCAACAAACTCATCAGAGTTGGGAAGACTGAACCTGTTGTAGTTATCAGAGTAGACAAAGAAAAAGGTTCGTAATTGGTAAAAGTAAATGAATATTTATTATATTTTTTCAGCCACTGAACTGTCAAACAGTAAAATATAGAAACCAAAACCTGCCTATCTGAAAATGTCTGTAACCTCCATTTAAATTTGAATATTGCTTTACCCGATTGGATATAGTTAACATTATTAGTTACCTTTTTATATATCATTAAAAGAGGGGGCAAAAAGCATGTGGCTCACCTGATGTTAAGTGTCGACCAACGCCTATGAACAACTGCAAATGCAATACCAATATAATTGCACCAAGATAGTTTCTATATGGTTCCTAGGTCATATTGATCTGAAAAAATCACCAGGGGTAGGAAATTTTAAGTTGTGCAAGGAAAGAAACTCCTAGTGAATTGCACTTCAGTGGACCAGTAAACCCCGAAACGATGTGGATGATATAGTGAGTTTTGTCATGATGTGTGTTAGTGGAATTTGACCCCGAATGAGAGATGAGAACAACATTTCATGTGAGGTCGAACTTGCATCTTGTAAATTTGCAAGCAGTGTGCTAAACTTTCTACAGACATGATAGAGGATATATATGCAATATATTTGTTATATCAAACAATATTCATTTTTATTTATTTAAAATCAGGAAGTATAAAATATGTATTATTGGAATGATTGTTTTTTAAATTAGCTCCAAAAATTATGCCAAAAATAAATCTATGAGGTTGTCCCATCTAATGTGGAGATATGCCTCTTAAACTTAACCAGTGCTTCTAAACTCTCCACTCATAGGGGGATATTTTGGCAGTTATATAGTTGCCATGTTTGGCAGGTTGACATTAACAGTTTTTAGTTATTAACCGGTTCAGTGCGGGTGACACGCCAGGCATGCCATCGAATACTTTTGTGTGTGGCGTATGACACGCGAGGCGTGTCTTTTTAAAAATCGTTATAACTCGCTCAAATTGCTTATTTGGAAAATTTATCCAGAACAAAATATTCATTATTTTGCAAGTAGTTCATGCCTGCGGCTTCGTTTCTGGATATTTTGAAAAATTTAATTTTTTAGGAGTTGACAACCTTTTTTAACTTGTACATGGTACCGTTTTTACTTTATAGGTTTATAAAACATGTTGTGGAAAAATACTCTAATAAGAAACAAATGAACAAATAATAGCACTCATTGCAATCGCTCACAAACTCAAGTTGTAAACAAGTTTCTAGAAAACTACTCTCCTGTTAAAAAAAATGCCTTTATCTCTTTTGCTTAAAATGGTTGAAGTGCCAACTTATTACTATTATTTGGCCGAATGGATCTACGAAATACCATGTGCTCTTGTGATATGGTATAAGGTTTATTTTATGCTTGAAACAGTTCGAAACCGTTCATGCATAAATAAAGTTCTCTAATAAATAGTCTTTTGTTAATCCGCCGCTGTATAGCGCCGGCGTTTTTTTCCTTTTGAAAACACTTGTTTTGCTATTCTTACTAATTAGACGTTTTCAGATCGACTTTACTTTTACATTTGTATAACATTAAATAATATTTAACATTTGTAAATATCAATGAATGATATACCTTTTTTTTTTTTTCAAATTAAGGTTCTTCATTGTTTGATATTTACAAATGTTATTATTAGGTGAAAATTTAATTTAATAAAAACCAAGGTTTCTAGGGTGATTTAGCTGTACCTACTTATATAAATGATTTTTTTATAACAACAAAAAATTGTACAAAAGGTTTGTAATCTCTTCATAAAAAAAAGTCACTTTCTCTCAATTTCAAAGAAAACGCGTAAAAAAACACGTAGTTACCCACTAAAAACAAGTATCCTTCCATTTGTAAGGTCTAAACAAGTAAAAAAAGCATAAAAAAAGAACATTACTTTTACACATGGCGGGAGGCACAATAGGCGTGTCATTTTTGTCTGTGGCGCTCGACACGCCCGGCGTGTCATGAAATATTTGTTCGCCGCCACAGCTAAAAGTTGTCGAAAACTGGTGCCGCAACGAATCGGTTAACAGAAAGCTGTTGCTGTCATATATCCTGTTTTAGTTTCCTGCTGTTAAGTCTTACAACACCTTTGAGATAATATAGGGTCGAGGATTCACTTATGCTGGCCCGATGCTACAACTAACTTTCACGTCATACTCGTTATGAACAATTTGTATAATTATGACGGCTCTGTGGCACAGAAGCTTAGCGATAAGTTGTTGCGCTGGGTCCGCAGGTTTGAATCCCGCATGGAACAAGTATTTGTATGGCCTACAAATAATTGTTCCGGGTCTGGATGTTTAGCCTCATGCAATTTATGTTTGTTGACTGCCTCCACGACACAGGAGAAAATCCTAGTGTGAGGGTAATGTTGTTATAAAAAAAATTCTGTGTGGAAGAAGTCATCACATTTTTTTTAAAATAATTTCAAGGTTTTTTCCACTTCACACTTGCTGCTAATATATATCTAATTAGTATAAACATATTAGCTTCAGTGAGTCAGCCTGTATAATCTAAACTTAAAAAGTAAATTAAATAACAAAATATTGAAGTAATTTCATGTTTTATCCAACCAGGATTTTTGTATCCCGACAACAGCGCCACCTACCGGGTTCAACTATAATTAAGAACTATCCAGGTGACCCCATAAGGACTTTACATCAAAATCTGTCAAGCTGAGTTTTTATTAGAATGATTAATCTCTTTATATTTAAAAATCGGTTGCTGTCCGTTAGTCCACCTAAAACTCGAAAATGGCTTGAACTATTTTAACGAAATTTTCACGTTTGAGTGTGTCCCTGGATGGTTTAGATTCACAATTGGACCCGATAGATGGCGCTGGTGGAGATCCAGAAAATCAAACGTGCAAAGCCGGGGTGGATAGCTAGTTACCAAATAAAAAAAAAGAATGCTAATATAAGTAATAATGCTATTGATATTACGAAATACAAGGGGAATGTTTCATAATATATATACCAAGTAAGCTTAAAATGCTTGTGTTAGTAGTGGTTTACCACAGTAGTTGAACTGTGGATTTGAACCCATGACTTTCCAAGATTGACATCTGTCCGCTTAATCTTATTAGGTGCCTTTCGCTCTTTTTTGATAGATCTTAGTTTTATAAATCTATTTACAGGTTACATAGATTTGTCAAAACGACGTGTTTCTGCAGAAGATATAGAGAAATGCACAGAGAGATTTGCTAAGGCTAAAGCAGTAAATTCAATACTGCGGCATGTTGCTGAGCTATTGCACTATGAGAGCTCAGAACAACTTGAAGAGTTATACAAAAAGACTGCTTGGCTCTTCGAAGAAAAGTATAAGAAAAAGGCTTCTGCTTTTGATTTTTTCAAACAAGCTGCTGTGTAAGTTTAAAAATAATGCTTGAGCTAATTACAGAATCTTTATAATTAAACAAGTGGTAAAAATCAAATATTTTGTACAATGGGACCACATGATAAGCACCAGCTTTTAAATAAATAAAGAATCATCAAAATCGGTTCACCTACAAAAAAGTCATGAGGTAACACACATTAAAAAAAAACAGTCGAATTGAGTACCTCCTCGTTTTTGAAGTCGGTTAAAAAAGTGCTCAAGCTTCTTATTATAAACTCGACCATATTATTACATTTTGGCTTTAGGCAAGTTTTGGGTCTCTTTCTAGAATTTAGATGATTGAAAAATCTCTTCTATGGCCATATTTTGGGCATTCCAGTGGCTAACCTTATAGTTGCATGGTTTTAAATACTACAGATCTGTATGTTTGTCTATGTGTAGTAGTTTATGAATTTAAAACAATACCATGGTACAGGATAAATTCCTACCTTGGTGGACAACTTTTTTACACAAAGAACTGTTGTTTACAAAGAATTATAATAAAAACAATCTATCTATAATATAAAAATGAATCGCTGAATGTGTTGCTAAGCGCAAATCTCGAGAGCAGCTGAACCGATTTCGCTAATTCTTTTTTTATAATATTCCTTGAAGTACGAAGATGGTTCTTGCAGAGAGAAAAATTAAAAAAATTGCCTGAGAAAGTCTAAAAACAACACTTTTCTATATTCCCATACAAAAGATTTGTAGTAATACTTAAAAGTCAATTTGAACTTTAATACCATACCATAAAGTATAAGTGTTAGTGGAGGAGTTCCGGGAAGACAAAACAATTGAGTGAAATTAGTATGGTATAAATATTAATGTCAATATTTATACACACTGGCAGATAGCTGATGTTATAAGGAGTAACTTGGGCTGCTTTTATTTTAGGGTTCCGCGAAAAATAACTCCACGCGGGCGAAGTCGCGGGGAACAGCTAGTTGTTATATAAAATTAGAACATGAAATATAAAATCAAATTTAGAGACTAAGCTTTAGGAATCAGTATCAGACATTTCTTCTTCTCCTTCTCTCTGCCCTCCAAACCAGCTGATAAATCTCCACAGATAAATTTGAATGATAAATGAGCGACACTGCAACTAACCTCAAATAATAAAAACAATAGATGCATTATCACACCTTAGGACCAAGATGAAATTGCTAACAATATCTTAGTATACTTATAATATATTGTTATATCTTATTATACTTATCCTATTAACATTCAAACCCACAAACGAAGTAGTGGTTGTAGAGCTATGTGTGGTGGCATAATGACATCAAATACCATTTATCATAATGGTGTGATAAATGGCCCATGGGTGTTATAAAAAGCGGCAAATAGAAACTGAAATAGATGGGCAGCAGCATCTATCTCATACCAACTCAAAAAAAATAAAAAAACTGTAGTTGCCAACCTGTCTGCTAAGTGTGTGAACTTTTGATAGGCTATAATGAATGAATAGGTGAGTTTGTGCTGTAACCAGGCCTGTCCCACTCCGCGCTTTAGGCATGAAAACGTGATGTAGGATGGTAGTAAAATACACAGAGTACCCACACACGGTGGTGTGTGGGTACCACCGTGCGTCTGGGTACTCTGTGTATTTTACTACCATCTAATATCAAAGGATTCAATTTGGTTTCTCACAACACCTAACCCTACAGTAGGAGCGGCCTTAACAAAGGCGCGTAAAGGGCTATGTGATACAGATCGCACGTGGATGCAAGGTGCATTGCGTATTCACATCTGAGGCGTTCAAAGTATTACGAACATTAGCGACGTAACCAAGTTTAAACTCGCAAGCTTGCTATCAGAGAGCGATTCTGACTCCTAAGCAGATAAAGAACACCTAGTTTTTATTATTAAAAATTATAATACTTAGTAAAAATGGAAAAAGATTACATACACTTTCAATTTTTGTAGAACAAACTTAAATCCATAAGCGACAAGTTATTGCTGTAGTTGAAATGACTTATCTGTTACATTATGTGTAATAATTTCCTAATGACATATTATATCTAACTTTTACAGAGATCCTTCAGTCCTCAATGAGTGCGGGCTTGATGAAAAAACCAAACAAGTGCTTCTAGAAAATATAAAACGAAAACTCACTTCACAAGCCGTCAAGATCAGAGCAGACATTGAATGTGCCTGCTATGGATATGAGGGAATTGACGCTGTGAAGGCTGCACTTAAAGCGGGCCTCTCATTATCTACGCCTGAAATGCCCATCAAGATCAACTTAATAGCCCCACCTTTATATGGTAAGCGATAAAAGCATAAATGACTATAATAAATCTTCTTATTATCTATAATGAAAAAAAAAATTCTTTTCTATTCTATTCTATTCTTTAGCTAAAATGTCAAGTTAGTAAATGTTATATTATAAGGTAATAGATGGATTAGTAATTCGGTTTTAAAAAGAGTGTCTTCGTTCATAAAAGCAGCTGGTGAGCATATGGGAGGAGTTAGTTGTGCTGTTGGTTAAACATGGAACCATGGGGGAATCTGTTTACTTTTTCTAAAACATTCATAAAATACCAACAGTGTCTCCCATTATAAGACTGGTGGGAATTGTTTTCAATAAGAATCAATCTTCAACTGTGTTGTCTTTAACCGACTTTCAGCAGCAGCTTATGAGCTTCGCCCACCACAATTTCTACTCTCCAGGTTTTGTAGGAATGGAAATCCTTGAGTCACTTAGAGAGCTCATAGAAAAAAATTGTATTAATTTCCTTTCGAGACTTCCCCTTGTAAAAACCTATAACTTTAATTTGACCCATTTCATTCTTCACAGTCATGACGACATCAACACCTGAAAAGGCAGATGGTCTCAAAGCTCTGCAAGATGCTATTGACAAAATCAAGGAAACGATAACAGTATCTGGTGGTGTGTTTAATGTACAGATGGCAGTAAGTATTCATATAGACAATCTGACTTTCATGTGTTGTGATAGTTTATAATTTTTTATTTATTTATTGGCCTGTAAAAATATAAAATCTATATATAACTAACTTCTTTACGCCACTTATAGTCCAGATTTTCTAAATTTCTTTCTTTGGCACTAAACTAAGGTCATACTGTAAATATAAGTCATTTTGGTTCAAAAATATAAAATTTGTTAATAACTTGACCACAGTGCCACCTATTGGATCCTAGCGTAGTTATAAACCATCATCTCGACAAAACAAATATATTGTATGAATATGAACTCAATCGGTCAAGTTGTTTAGTAGTTACGCCATCACTAACAAATGCACCAATAATCTAAAGATGTGCACAGGCACCTATTAAACAACGATAGTTTAAAATAATACAAAACTATTTCAGCCCAAAGTGGTCACAGCGACTGATGAGGCAGAATTGGCGAGGCAAATGGAGCGCGCAGAAGCCGAGAACGCGGAGGTGGCTGGCGATTCCGCGGACGAGGGTGACGACCAAGGTATAGACAAACATGATATAAACTTTTTGAAATTTCGGAGCTTCTACATTATTATTTACGATTTCAATAGATATAAGTCATTTGTTTCATAAGGCTTCAGTCGAAATATTTTTGACTATTGTTACAGCCCATCAAAAGTCCACTGTTGAACATAAGCCTTCCCTATAGTTAGCCTCCTAGGCGAGATATATGCCATTACTGCCACATGTGGCGAGCGAGTTGGCAACCGCAGGTTTATTAGTTATTTTTAGTTATTATTAAGAAGAAGCTGCTACCCATCTCCTGGTTTGCTTCTTCCAACCCGTCAGCCAAATGTGGCAAGTATGGCGAATTCATGCGGTGGAATTTTGATAACGGTAATGAATGGGTGACGATCTTTCTTTCATTTCCCATAGTCGCCTCTTACGACATCCACGCGACAAAATCAGGTAATTAATTATCTTATACCTCCACCGAACGGCACTAATGAAATTTTAGTTACAATTTTTAGTGCTAACTACATGCTTACCCGTGAATAAAGTACCGTGAGAAAACCCGCATGTTTAAAAAATTCTAAAATATATATATGACGGCTCCGTGGCGCAGTGGCTTAGCAATGAGTTGCTGCGCTGGGGGCCGCGGGTTCGAATCCCGCACGGAACAAGTATTTGTATTACCTACCAATAATTGTTCCGGGTCTGGATGTTTGTCCTTGTGCAATTTATGTTTGTAAACTGCCTCCACGACACAAGAAAAATGCCTAGTGTGGGGGTAACGTTTAAAAAAAATATAGTACATTTGGACTTCTTACTTATTGGTATGGAGTGTAGAGTAGAAGGAGAACCATCTTATAAGGTGCGAAAGTTGAAAAAATGTCCCATTATATACTGAAAATAGAGGTTCCAAATCCTACCACACTAGCGCTGGCGTCTGTAAAACTACGATATGAATATAGCTGTTGTAGACGGAGTGAAGTCAGCTGAATTCAAATATTTAAAAAATTTCATGACTAGAGTAGTTAGTAAAATGCCATTATACAAAACTTCAACTATTTACGTAGTACAAAACCAAGCGGATTGGTCGGTCCTTGTTTATTTCTCCATGTTATTCTAATTAATTTTCGCGCTTTTTTATTTATCCTATGCTACTGCAGCGCTACCCTTATTGAACGCGTTTTTAGGGACACTTTTCATATATAGAGATGGTCCTCCTTGTACTCTACCCTCCATATTTATTGGTCATATAGTTAAAATAAGTATTTAAAATGTTGGCTTGGATGCTTGTCCTTTAAGCCATGCCTTCATTCGTCTTTTTTTTAGTAGCTTTTTGTAGTTTGATATTTCATTCATATTAGATTTTTGGTCATAGTGATGAATTGTATTGTCATCGATTTTTTATACATTCGCAAAATTTCTGATAATTAAAATGTCCGGACATGGGTGAAAACTGAATTATAAAATTGCAGTACATGCACACATACATATCTACATATTTACATATACATACAGGTCAAGTTAAAAGCTAATCAAAGAATATTATTAATTTGAAGGTATGGGCGACGCAGGCGACGAAGAACCTCAGCAAAATGGTGCTTCCGATGAGGAGGATGAAAACTAAATATAAATATATTTCATTGTATCATTTATACGTCGCTATATATATAGTACTGTCATGGAAGTCCTAAAATATAAATCCGTTTTATACAATTCTTGTTATTTTATTTTGTTCGTTTGACACTCTTTTTTTGTACGTGGTAGAGCCATGCTGCAGCTATATTAGTAGTATAGTTGTAGCACGCATGGGTCGGCTCGACCGGGGAAGGGCCACGCTCTCACAGAATACCAGCGTAAAATAGCAGTTTAATACTGCTGTGTTTCGTATGGAGAGTATAGAGAACCGGAGACCCTTTTTACTGGAAAAGAAAAGAAGCATTCCATCCTAGTCCTCACGGGTGACAACGCATCTGTATTTTGTTTCACAAACGAGGATAGATGTAGATTTCTATGGGCCACAGCAACCACTTACCATCAGGTGGACTGTGTGCTCGATTGTTACCCTATCCTATAAAAAAAAATTAAAAATTTGCTTCCAGTGCAACAAAATTCTTATATTTCCGCGAACACTACTTATTGAATAAAACTATTTTACTTATTTTATCGCGTTTAATTCAAACTAAACCCAAGCATACCACTGCAAGACTACAAGATACAATCAGCGTTTGTTGCATAGATCGGACCAAAATTAATAATAATATAAGGAGTTAACTCCGGTTTAAACTTGACATCTATTATTAATATACAAATTACTTCAATGAGAGACTATTATTAATATACAAATTACTTCAATGAGTTGCAGCGCTAAGGGCCGCGGGTTCGAATCCCGCACGGAAGAAGTATTTGTATGGCCTACAAATAATTGTTCCGGGTCTGGAAGTAGTCCATCTTGATTTGATGTTAGACGTTGATTTTCACTCATCGAGTGAAGATGAAGGTCAAGAAGAAACACCTGACAACCCGCATGCTCTTTAAAAGAAAGAGTTGGTAATGTATCGGCAGAAAAAATACTGGATGTGGATCAAAATCCACTGGCGTAGTGGAGAGTAAACAGAGGAGAATCGAAAATTCTCCAACCTTTTGACTACAGAGCTTAATTATGTTTTCGATGAGCGAAATGTATTCAATTAAATACCCGCGCGATTTGAATTTGACATATCATTTATCTACATAATATTAATATACATGTATAATTCTATATTTTATATTACTTAATAATTGTATAATGTGTAAATGTAGAGCGCCTTCATTATATGACATTATTATTATTATGTTTGTGATTGTGCAGGCGATGCACTAGCTACTCGTTTATATTTTTTTCGAAAACTACGCTGGTGAGGCGGTCACCGTCAACGGCGAGCGCTATACAACGATGATTACCAATTTCGTATGGCCCAAATTGAACCATATGGACCTAGACGACATGTGGTTCCAACAGGACGGCGCTACGTGCCACACAGCGGACGCCACGATTGACAATCTCAATGAGCGATAGAGGGTAAGCCTATCTCTCGAGGGGTGATATGAATTAGACACCAACGGCTTGACCCCACTCGACTTTTTCTTGTGGGGTTTCTTGAAGCCGCAGGTCTATGCAAGCAAACCGCAATCGGCCGATGCCCTAAAGGTGAACATAACACAGACCGTCGCTCAAATTCAACCGGATTTATGCAGAAGAGTCATTGAAAATGGGACCACTCGGATCCGTGCCATTGTAAGAAGCCGAGGCGGGCATTTGAACGATGTCATATTCCACACTTAATGGACCTTTCAAATAAAAAAAGAAATTTTGTTAATAAGTCACACACAGCTTGTTTTATTTCATTTCAACATCTACCCGCCCTTATTGAAAAACCCTTTTTATCTGCCACATGAACATGGGACCTATAAGTCCCAGACCAACATGGGATCCGCCAAAACTTCTGTGCTGTCTCAAAACAAATGGTTTAGTAAAAATAATATTAGTAGAAGCTTTTTTACGTATGCAGCTAAATATATCAGTAAAACATTTTATAGTACACGGTGACTTAAAACCACGTTAAAGTCACGCTCATGCTCATTGTAACGGTATGTTTTACTTCACACATAAATATTATAATATTTTATAATTTTTAAAAAATTTAAACATTTATTGAAACATAATGATAAATACAGAACAATAGAATTTTAATTAGTAACATCTATTACAATACTTTAAATTACAAACAAAACATTAAATCGTTTGATGAAGAAATATAAGAACATACTTGACATAAAGTAATTTAAATTCCTTGTACACTTGAGCTGTATTTTTTAACACGTTCACTGTCCGGTTTTCAAACACAATAGTAAGACAATAGCAATGACCTATATGTAGTGCACGGGACAGCGAACGGGTTAAAGTACAATTATTAAAAACACAATTACTATTACTACTATTTACCGTCACAATACAATTGCTAAAAAAATAAGACCATTGTGAATCAGGTTTGATAAATCACTTACATATAAGCCAAAATCCGGATCATACAAGACTTTTGTAAATCGAGTCGCGTTGCAGCTTTGGTCCCGTTTAATTAAATCTTTAGATTGATGTTGTAATTCTTGTACTGAAACTTTTTGATTCTCTGTATTTACTAACAAAACTTCTTCATTCGGACATGATGTTGATATTTTAGATCTAGAATTCTCAGAAAGAACTATTTTGTTTGATTTTAATTTCCAATAATGTTTTTCTTGAATGTGAGCAAATGAACATTGACTGGTAAATGATGTAGATGGAGTTCGGACTGATGCTACTATATGTTCTGGATAAGAAATATAAAGAGTAAGAAAGAGACGCCACTGCTGCCTTGCTTGCTCTGACCCGATTTTTGTCTTAATAATCATTTATTATTCTACAATTTTTCAATAAAAAAAGTGGATTTAAGTCACTTGTACTATAAAATAATACACGGAACTTATGTAGCCGATTATTAAAACGTGTAAAGTTAGTGCACTCGTGCGCTAACTTCACACAGTTAAGTAATCTTCTACTTAAGTCCCTTATATCGTAATGTACTATTAAGCAAAAATAAAATTGAAAATCGAATCGAACGGTGGTAGAGCCACCCGGCACTTTTAGCTGTTGCACGTATGGGCCGGCTCGAGCCGAGTTGGTACCACGACCTCACAGAATACCGGCGTGAAGTAAAAGCTCTGCTTCTGCGTTTCGTGTGGTGAGTGCAGGTGGCCGGAGGCCCAATTCCCACCCCCACCCCATCAACATGGTAGTGGAATTACACGAAAGACTACCCCAGGAGGGTACCAGCACCCCTGGAGAATCCCTCGCTGAGCATCCACGACCATGTTATTCCACTCCTGGCCGTGGGTGCTCAGACTGCCCCTCGTATTCTGGGGGGGGGGGGCGACCCCTGCCACGCTATCTGTGAATTTCTGCAACATCAGGGGACTTCACTCGAACCTAAACACCGTCCACTACCATCTCGAGACGGCGAAGCCGGCCTTGCTCTTTCTGACCGAGACGCAGGTGTCCTCTCCGGCTGATACTTCGTATCTCTCCTACCCAGGGTACAAATTGGAGCACTCCTTTGTGCCTCGGGCTGAAGTTTGCGTGTATGTCAGAGAGGACATCTGTTCTCGTCGCCTCGGCAGTCTTGAAGGTTCGGACCTGTCCATCCTTTGGCTACGCGTAGACAACGACAACCATCCGCGCGTCTACGGGTGCCTCTATAGGTCCCATAGCGGTAATGCCGAAACAGACGGACTCATCGACCACGTCCAAATGGCTACAGATTCCTTGCTACAACAGGTCCCATCCGCAGAGATCGTGATCCTTGGCGATTTTAACACCCACCACGCCGAATGGCTCGGTTCACGTTTAACCGATCATGCGGGGAGATCTGTTTATGACTTTGCCTTGGCATATGGTCTGACACAACTGGTTACTTCGCCTACGCGGATTCCAGATGTGGAGGATCATACACCTTCCCTGTTGGCCCTCTGCTGACCTCTCACTCGGACGGATATCAGGTTTCCGTCGATGCCCCTCTCGGCGCTTCGGACCATTGTCTGATCTGGAGTGTGGTGCCACTCATGCTCCCCTCACGGTTGCGTTCTGCAGGTTGCCGCCGTGTTTGGCATTACAGGTCGGCGGATTAGGACGGAATGCGGTCTTTCTTTGCATCCTATCCATGGGGGCGGGTTTGCTTCTCGCCGGATGATCCCAGCGCTGTTGCTGACTCTGTCACTGATGTGGCGCTACAGGGAATGGAACTATTTATTCCATCATCTGTGGTACCCATCGGAGGCAGATTTCAGCCTTGGTTTGGTCGCTCCTGTAAGACTGCATTACGCAGTAAGCAAGAGTATTATCAAACCTGGGCTGCGGCTTCGGCGACTCGGGATGTAAAAACCAGCATAATTAAAAAGAAGGATAACTTCGCCTCTAGGTGCTTCAAAAGAGTTATTGCCAAGGCAAAGTCAGAGCACATAGGCAGAATTGGGCCTGACGGAATCTGAGAAACGAGTGCTGAGGACGTGTGCTCCGGAGTTGGCACCGGTCCTAACGTGTCTTTTCCGGTACTCCTACTCCCAAGGCGTAGTCCCGAATTCATGGAAGACAGCTTTTGTCCACCCGATCCCTAAAAAAGGTGACCGCTTAGACCCGTCCAACTACAGGCCTATCGCCATCACCTCCTTGTTCTCCAAAATAATGGAATCCGTTATTAACTGCCAGCTCATGCGGTACCTTGAGGATCACCAGCTGATTAGTGACCGCCAATACGGTTTTCGTCGGGGTCGATCAGCTGGTGATCTTTTGGTCTACCTGACCCATAGATGGGCGGAGGCAGTAGAGTCGAAGTGGGAGGCGTTGGCCGTAAGTTTGGACATTACGAAGGCCTTCGATCGGGTTTGGCACAAAACGCTTCTTTCGAAGCTCCCTTCCTATGGGCTTCCCGAGAAATTGTGCAAATGGATCACCAGCTTCCTTGCAGATCGGAGCATCAAGGTCGTTGTAGACGGTGCATGCTCCGACTATAAGCCTATTAACGCTGGTGTTCCACAAGGCTGTGTGCTATCACCAACGCTGTTTCTTCTACATGTCAATGATATGTTGCTAACTGGTACATTCATTGCTATGCAGATGACAGCACTGGTGATGCTTTATATACCGGCCGTGCCAATATTTCTCGGGAAAACGTCGCTGAGTACCGGAACAAACTTGTGTCTGAAGTCGAGTCTTTGCTGACCAGTCTCGGATTGGGGGCGACTAAAGGACAATGGCAGAAAAATAGTAGACAAAATTATCGCGTCTAGAAATGAGTTATATATAAAATGAGTTTTATTATTTTTCTATGATTTTTCAAACAAAAATGTATTTTAATTGAAACCACAGAAAAAAACAAACATTTTTGGGAATATCAAATGACTTAAATCATTTTACTCTATCTCTACTATAACTATATCTCTCTAAGTGTTGCCATTTAGTATATTCATACTATTTTCGTATACACTTTGTAAGACTACCAACACAACACACAAAATATTTTTATGTTAAGATATTATTAGTAATAACTATACTATCAGTAATAATAAAAATAAAATTGATATGGCTGAGAATAAGTCTCTTACAAAGAACTTCCTACAATAATACATTATCTCAATCATAGTATTATGTATCAATTCCATTTAATGTTATGGCTACACTAGCTAAAACAAAATGTCACTGGTTCGGAGTTTTGGCGGGAACTTGATCGGCGGCGGTTTGCTGCTCCAGTAGTTTAAATAATAGTTTGAAGTGGATTTTGATATGTAAAAGTGGTGCAATTTTATGGATTAACTGTCTACGCATGTGAGCTATTAGTGGAAACGGTGAAACAAGTGCTCTGATTGTGATGGATTCTCAAGATAAGCTGTTTGCATAGGCGCCTTTAGATACCATCGCCAACTTTCAGCTGCCTGCTGGCTCAAGTTGCCGTCAAAATCTCCCAAGGGCTGCACAATGTGACGCATCAACATATTGTGAAGCAGTAAACTATGAAGGATAATAATACATAAAAACAAGGCTTGGGGAAATTATAATAAACCGAATAAAAATACTCAAGACTTGGCCTAAAGGTCTAGATACCAGGCCATAAACTCCAAAAAAAATGTCACTGGTTTTTTTACTGGCTTTATGGGTCTGGGTTCCAGCCCTTCTGAGAATATCACTATGACACAAAGGCCCTGGAGCCATGCCAGAAATATACATTTATAGTGTGCAAATATATAATAGAGATACAATAATCTAAAAACTCTCAATTATGTATTATGTATTAAGCTAACATCAAACAACCACAGGAAGCATGACTTTTTGCAAGTAACATAAGACATAACCTAAAAAGGTTCAAATCTAAATATCTGTTTTTGACGCCTTCTCAGGACAAAATACTTTGATAGAGTTATTATGGGACTGACGCTCAACATTTTAAGATTTTTTGATACATAGACGCTACCATTCCTACTCAAGTAATTTTATGTATGAAAGTCTGCCATTGTTCTTTAGTCCAGTTTAATCCTCAGAAGACACAAGTTTACGCGTTTACCACTAAAAAGAACCCCTTTGTCGTATCTCCTCAGTTTCAAGGCACTCCCCTTCTTGCCTCAGCCAGTATCGGAATCCTTGGAGTCGACATATCGAGTGACGTGCAGTTTCGTGGTCACTTGGAAGAGAAGGCCAAATTGGCCTCTAAAAAGCTTGGCGTGCTCAGCAGAGTGGGACAGTATTTCATGCCGGCACACCGCCTGCAACTTTACAAGGCGCATGTTCAGCCTCACATGGAATACTGTTTCCATGTCTGGGCAGGGGCTCCCCAGTGCCAGCTCCTTCCACTTGACCGCATCCAGCGCAGAGCGGCTTGAATCGTCGACGACCGAGTCCTTTCCGATCAGCTCGATTCATTGGCACTGCGAAGAGATGTTGCATCCCTTTGCATTTTCTTTCGCATCTACCACGGGGAGTGCTCTGAGGAATTGTTCGGATTAATCCCAGTCGCCAAATTTCACGAACTCCCGATACCATCCACACCATCTGGATGATTGGCGGTCCACCACTGTGCGATTTAGAAGATGTTTTCTTCCTCGCACGACTTCCTTGTGGAATTGATTACCATCAGCGATTTTTCCGGACCGATACGACTTAGGGACCTTCGAGAAAAGAGCCTACTCCTTTTTAAAAGACCGGCAACGCATCTGCAATACTCCTGGTGTTGCGGTTGTTCATGGGCGGCGGTAGTCACTTACCATCAGGTGAGCCGCATGCTCGTTTGCCCCCCCTCCTATAAAAAAATAAAATAAAAACATGTATGTAACAATAACATAGTTTAATTAAAAAAAAAACTATTTACAAATTCAATCTATATAAATTATATATACAATAAATTACATTCCTTATAATCTTTTATAATTTATAACAAATTAATTAATAAATTTTACTAATTGTAACAAACGCTAACGCAACCAATAAAATATCACACTTTTCGCCCGTTAATTTTGGTCAATTTACTTCTGTGGATTTTGTCGAAAAATAAAAGTCCTGCTGCTTTTTCTATAGTTTCCGGTGGTACCTGGGAAGATAGAAGTAAAATTTTATTAATAGAAATTAGTGGTAGCCCAGTGCTCAGTGACCATAACTTATCTTATTTTTAAGTTTGTCTATTAAGCAAGTTGTATAACATTTTCGACTGCACAGTAATATCCAAAACCATAATCATCATCATCCATCACAGCCTATTAAAGTCCGCTGTTGAACATAGGCCCACCCCATATATTGCCTCATAGGTGGCATATTTACCCTAGTTGCCACGCTTGGTATGCACAGTTTTTTTCTATTTCTAGTCATTAGTAGGAAGACGCTGCTGTCCATCTCCTGATTTGTTTCCCTCTATCAACTCTTACGACACCCACAGCAGGATTATTTGGGTAGTGGATATTCTTACACCGCCACTACACGGTAATATACGAAACACAAATAACTATGTAACTACTATACAAATACACTATATTTTTTATAATATACTTTACATACACTCCACAGACTATTGCAAAATAACATTTGAAATCACACAAAATTCACAGCTCATTTAGTCAATGTCTAAGTAATTATTTCTTGGCAACATTGCTATTAGATACTGTTTGACTATAGGTTATTATGTGTTTGACAATGGCAGTATGAACGTAAACAATTTAATGTTTTATTTGGTTTTATTGAGTGTTTTTGTAACACATGTTATTTCTAAACTTTGGCTTTCTGCACTCTTTCTATATATAAACTTTAACTTGGCCAAATCTCATACTCCTCCGTGCATTCAATATGTTTATTATGTGTTTGACAATGGCAGTATGAACGTAAACAATTAATGTTTTATTTTGTTTTATTAAATGTTTTTGTAACACATGTTATATCTAAATTTTGGCTTTCTGCACTCTATCTATATATAAACTTTAACTTGGCCACTTGGGGTAGAAAGTTTTCTCTTATTAATCTAATTATTATTCACATATTAATCTAATAAATTGTACTTCTTCCTGCTTTCATTGTATTCAGCTTTAGTAGATCATACTACTGTTTATTACTATTGTTCTTTTGTATTATTATTAAGGTATTTAATTGAATTTCTGATATAATCTGCGTATATTATAATCATTGACTGCCTCGTTGGTCTAGTGGTTGTAGCAGTGCGACTGCTGATCATGAAGTCCCGGGTACGAATCCCGGGTCGGGCCAAAATAAAGTCAGTTATTGAGCTTTTCCATCAAGAAACTCTCAGTAGCTGCCCGGAGTCAAAAAGCTGGCAGTGTCTCACCCCCGTGCCTCGAAACGCACGTTAAACCGCTGGGTCCTGCGCCTGATCTCTCTCCGGTCGTGTCGGTTTACCGTCCCATCGCACTATTAGAGCGAGGGAATAGAGAGTGCACAAGTGCTTGCGCATACACTTGGACACTAAAATCCTGTCCTGCGCCGATGGCTAGTCTCCGTTAACAGTGGCCGCCGTGACCTAAATTCGTTCTGGAGGACATTATTATTATTATATTATAATCATTATTTGTAAGTACATATTTATTTTGTGATTTCAATATATTTTCTAATATTACCTGTCAAACATGCACTGCTGAATATAGGCGTCCCCTATAGATTAATCTTACGATAGGATATTTTCGATAGTTAACATAGCAACTATCGAAAATATCCTATCGTAAGATTAATCTATAGGGGACGCCTATATTCAGCAGTGCATGTTTGACAGGTAATATTAGAAAATATATTGCAGCAAGCAGATTGGCAACCGTACTTTCTTATTATTTAAAGTTATCATCAGGAAAAAATGAAAAATGCTGCTACCCATCTCCTACTTAATCTCCCTTTGTCTCAACTTACAACAGCCCAGCACGGTTAGCATGGACTGGGGACAAAAAATTCATCCCCCAATTATATCTTCTGACAAGAGATAAGATTATCTTGTCCTTATACCAAAGCACGGTAACGGGAAGAAGCATATCCTCGTTTGACATAATGAGTAGACATATATCCCCCGTCCGTAGCATGGAGCCAAACGAAAGATGAAAAATTATGTTTTTTTGACATTTGAAAAAGATAATTTATCCTAGTTCATTGAATGTGGGCTTAAGTTTATATTCATACAAAAAATCTATCTAAGTCTAAATGTATCTCCCAGTTTATCTACTGTGGATATTATATCCACCGGTGGGCCCATGCACGAAGGGTGGATAAAACTAAGCAAGGGGATAAACATTTTCTCCTTTCCTGGGGATAAAATGCGAATTTTTTCAAGAGAACCCTGCAGATGTATATAGAATAATGATTTTTCTTACGCTGCAACTCTATGGCAATTATTTTTGTACAAATTGATCATAAAAACATAGCTTTGATTGCAATTATTAGAAAACTTTTATTCAATTAAGTAGTATTTTCGTTCATTAGGTTAGATAACTAATGACACATCAGCAGTATCAAATAATAAGAAAAATAAATAGAATACAACCTACCATGAAGGAAGATATGGGAGTTTCATCGGGGATTTTTTGGTTGGGCATCACATAAGCCTCCATATCAAGAGTCCCATCCGAACCTTCGCCCACCACGACCTTGTAAAAATGAGTGGGAACAGCTACTGTGTTGGCACCAATCACCTGATACCGGATATACCATTTCCCATCCGATTCCTTTCTGGAAGAAGAAAGGAGATCAGACATAACAACGTCGAAAGCAAGTGGTGTACCTAATACGAAATATATTAAAACTAGCTGATACCCGCATCCGCGTTGCTTGATATATTAACCCATTCAGTGCCTTGCCCGCCCATGGGCGGGATAACTTTTTATTCACATGCTAAATCCGCCCATGGGCGGGCGGATTTCAAACCTTAATAAGTATGTCAAATAACATGAAAAAATTATAAGATTTTGTCTAATAATTCGTTTTATTATGATTGATTCGTTACCATAACGGTCTGCGGATATCTAAGACTTTTTTAGAAAAGGACAATTCTGACCTGTCATGCCGGCCCCGCCCATGGGCGGGCAGTACGCGTATTCAGAATTAACAAACCTTTTGTTAAAATTTTAATCAAAAACTATAAAATAAAGGATATTTACATGTAGTGATAATAAAATATAAACTTTATTGTTCCTTGCACCTTATCATTAAAACTATAAAACCGTTACAATATACAAGATGTTATAAAAAAGCGGGGAATCCTTTTAGGGATTGATTTTATTGCTCAAATACAACAACTTCTTCTATGGAACCTACATCTAAATCTCAAAAATAATGGCGTCCACATACTAAACCGTCGATCAGCTGAGGCGAGTTTGTGTGGCGAAGTATTTTTTTCTGAGATTTCGATATAGGTCCCATAGAACAAGTTGTTGTTTTTGAGCAATAGAATCGCTTCATAAGAGAGTTTTACCCGCTTTTTGTAACACCTTCTAGATAAGGCAATATACTGTCGGTAACTAGGAAGCAAGATAAGAATGCAGATGATGATCTACATAAAAGGAATCGATCGTTGTTCATCACTGTGAAAACGGACAAAGTGCCCACACCTTTGTTTTGGTCACCATATGCAACTTTTCGGTATGGTTTATGATTTAATTTTGGCTAATGACCTATTTCGATTTGTGGTTTAATAGAGATAAGATCATAAACTGTCGGTAAATAGCAAATAGGATAAGAATGCAGACGGCGATCTGAACAAAAGGAGTCGGTCGGTAATAGTCACTTTGAATAAAAAAAGAAGTGCCGATACCTTTTGTTATGGACACCAATAATTTTACAACTTGCATGATTTATGATTTGACGTAAGTAAGTAGCATATTATAGAAAAAAATAAATATTATAAAGGCCGGCAACGCATCTGCAATTCCCCTGGTGTTGCGGTTGTTCATGGGCGGCGGTAGTCACTTACCATCAGGTGAGCCGCATGCTCGTTTGCCACCTCTCCTATAAAAAAAATAGTCTACGGAAAAAAGCTTTCACTCGCATCTTGACGTTCGTGGTTTTCACAACATGAGTTTTGCTGAGTTTTTTGGGAGTTCGTTTGCTGTTTGACTTAGTGCATCGAGTTGAGACTATCTCCTCTGCTTAATTACACAGGTAGGAATTAATGCAAAAGAGGTAATTAAAAAAATTAAACATACAAAAAGGTTGACTACGAATGACAACAATAACAAATGAAACTGGCTCAATTTTTTCACAAATAACAAAAATATACGCAAACACGATCTACGCAATGCACATGACATGTAAATTAGACATTAAAAATATCTCACGTCGAAATCTAAGGCGTCATGCCAAGATACTTTATCGAGATGCCGGGCCCGCCGATGGGCGGGCTGAATACCAGTATAAGGCGGCATGGGGGTAATGTTGTAATTTCTTAGGAAGGCAGTGAATGGGTTAACAAAGTGTTCGTATGTGCAAAGGAAAAAACATCAAAAAGAATGCAAGCAAAAATATACATTGCTTACACAAATTCTTTGTAAACTATGTTGTTCCATTTGTAGCTAAAATATATAAATTATTTGGGTTAATAATGCGAGAACAAGTGACGTACAGTTCACTGTGTACCGTGTAAAAAACCCCGTATAAAAATCGTTTTCTTAAAACTTTAATAACTATATATTAAATGTTTCTTAAAACTTTAATAACTATATATTAAATGAAGATATCGCAATATTTTAAGGGCCAAATGTCTAAGAAATAAAACTTAGAAAACTTAATTGAAATCTATCCAGTAGTTTTTGCGTGATGGTTTGCAGTTGTGCGCAACTGCACACCTCTATCATTTTATTTATATAGATACTAGCTGACCAGGCAGATGTTGTTCTGCCCTTTCCGACAACCATTTGCTTTCCTAAAAAAAAACTCCTGAAATTAGCTATAAAAAATTGAGGGTTACTTATCGGGATAAAAACTATCCTATCTCTCAAGTTGGACTAAACACAGTGTGCAAAATTTCATTGAAATAAGTTCAGTAGTACATTGCAAACAAACAATGTGACACGTAATTTTTATATATAAAGATGTATATAGATTATATTTTATATTAGGATGAATTTTTGTTTCTCTATTGTTCGTTTTTATTCAATTCATTCAATTACGATGAAAATTTGGTGAGTAGTGTGTACGCCCGCGATGGTTTCTGACAAGTAAGCCAGGCACAGCAAGTTGACAGCTCTGGGGTGCAGTGACTTATTTAAAAAAAAGAAATAGGGATTTGTGCAAAAAAAACCTATGAAATCCAATAGTAATTACTACGCGGACGATGTCGCGACGAACAGCTAGTTCATTTTTAATGTCCATTCATCCACTACAGCTTATAAAAGTCCACTGCCAAATAATCTTCCCCCGTAGATAGCCTCATAGGGGGGACTTCTCCATAGCAGGCAGAGAGTCAGCAACCACAGTTTAAATTTTTTTTTATTTTGAGTTATTATCAGGGAGATGCTGCTGCTTATTACACCCACGCAACGATATGGAGTAGTAGTACACAGTTTAATTGATTTAATTTATTTTAAATGTATTTGTAGCCAACATAATGTAAATTGACACAATAATACCCAGTGAAGAAGTTATGATAGCGAAATCGGCATATTTATAATCAGCGTATTAATGTTTAAATTACCTAGGAAGATAAAGAGGGCCCGTGCAGCAGTATACATTGTCATACACCTTCGTCAACTTTCTCACGTGCTTCTCAAGCCGATTCCACGCGTGTCTGTTAAATCCTTCGCCTACCTGCAAAAACAATATTATGCTTAATATATTTTCATGCGATACCTGCGGAATTTCTTTCATTCGATAAAAGAAATTCCTCAAGTACTTCTCCGGCCAGAGGAAAATTATTTTTGTAAATTGTAATTTATAAAAAAATATATTATGTCTTAAAATTAAGTTAATTTCTCAACGGTATAATTATTTAAAAGTGCCGAAACCAAATATGTACAACAAATATAACTAGCCCAATGTAACATAAAATGTAGATTTCAAGCTTTGCAAGTTTTATAAGCACATTCTCGAGGCCTTAAAGGTCTCTGCACTCTACAACGGCTCATACTATGAATGTGTTTGAACATATCAACAAAGCTTCAGACCATTACTAAAGTGCCACTATACGTCATGGTATACGGTCATGGTGTAGTGGGTAAGGTTTCTTTATCCAGCAGCTTTTTATAAAAATTTATACAAAACAAAGAAACAAAAAGAATCACCTGTGGAGCCATGTTGGTTAGATAGAATGTTTGCTCAACGTGCTTCTGAGATAGTTTATGGTTTCCGGCTGCAGCCATGTGACCTCTGTCATAGCCAGATCCCTTGTAGTCAGTGTTCTGCGATCTGATGAAACATTTTACTAATAAAATAATGATTTAAATATAATAATGGTATGGTATGGAATTTTTTATGTAACTAAAGCCTGTGTACAAGGGCATCATCCATTAAAATGAGGATATAGAAATAATTTATATTAATAAAGATAATTTCAGATATTCATATTTTTGATGATTCTCCAAATGGCCAAGTCTAAGTATGTTATCAGTCCATTTGTTTACACATAATAGTTATAATACCATATATTAGAAGACAGAAGACCTTCATGGCATTTCCCATGGTTAACTTTCATAAAGCTAGTGATATGACAGTGATGACAGTAAAGAGTTAATATACACAAACCTAAAGAATGGATGTATACTCTCATCCGGTGTAAAGTCACATTTGCTTCTATCAATCTCATCATTCTTCTCTACATGAGCTTTGGTTAAGTGCTCAAACACCCAGTGGGGTACTCTATTACGCCGATCATAGGATAAGACAAAGTCATCATATGAACGTACATTGTCTAAGCCAGGGAAACCATATTTCATAATTTGGGATACCTGTAAAGACAAATGTTTCATCATCTCTCTCCCATTTAATAGTTGGCCAAAATGTTTATCTTTTATTCTTGCAAATAAATATTATTATTATTATTGAACTTCTAAAACATTAATGGTACCTATATTTAAGAAAGACAAGTATTTAAACAATAGTGATTCTAAATTTAAATTTATATATTAAAAATAATGATTATGTACTAGTTATAAAAATACAATGAGTAACAATGCACTTTTTTTAAACTAAATACTCCCTAACAAAATAAAATAATGATAGCAATGAAAGCTACATTTTCATGTGTGTTTGAAGAACATGTTAATATCAATGTTCAGTTCCGGAAGTAGTTTCTATAAAGTAAGTAAATTTGATAATCTAAGCTTGAGATATAGCTAGAGATGGGATTGGGTTGTTAATATAAGCTTAACCTAGAAACTGCTGCCTCTTACATTCATAAAAGCCTGATTTTTTTTATTTAGTGCAAGGACCAAACATGAAAAGAATTAGCATCTTATGTAATGTATTGTTATTGAAGTAAATAGATCATACAATTTTTAGCAGCCTTTATACTCAGTGCAAACCTCAATATAACATAGTGATCATATTAAGTCATATATAAACTCATCTTAAGTGTGAAAAATTAATACAGTTAGTAATGTTTTACCCTTGTAGGTCCACTTTCAATATAAGGTGTAGCCGCAGACACCGTTCCAAATATTGGTAATCCAGGCATACTTTTAAGTCTTTTACCATCAACTTCCACATAACTATCAATAAAAGCCTTTTTATTATTATAGTTTGCCACATAGTACCCGGTTACTCCAACAGCCCCTAATTGTATCACTTGTTTAATTATTTTTGATATCATTGTGCCACTGAACTTGAATAACTTATATTTAACAACTTTTGTTCCTGTAATACTAATATTATTTCAGCAATCAACCAATAACAGGTTTAAAGTTTTCCGCTTATATCTTCAAGTTTTAAGCTTTTAAGTTTTAAGGTTATGTTTATGGTTTTTTTTAATTAAGATTTGGCTTGGATGCTTGTTCTTTAAGCCATATCTTCATTTATCTCAGTATCAAATGATAATAATCCCTTATAGTACACTGCTTAACAATATGTTGATGCGTCAAAATCTAGATTTTGACGGCAACTTAAGACGGACTTAACTTAAGACGACAACTTAACTGAATTCCCTAGTATAACACGAATAACGTCAATGCAGCTAAAACAGAAAATCAACGTCGAACATTTTATTGAAACACAAGGTCAACCTATACACTGCAGAGTTCGACCCATTCCGCTGCATCGATACGAAATACTTAAAAAATAATTTGAAAACATGATTCAACAAGGATTATGCAGACCTAGCAAGAGTCCATGGTCATCGCCGCTACATATAGTACCGAAGATGAATGGCGACGTACAAGTATGTGGAGATTATCGTAGACTCAACGCGATAGCAATAGCCGATCGCTACCCCGTCCCGCGAGTTAAGGACTTCACACATCATCTTTCAGGCAAAACAATATTCTCAACTATATTAATTTCTCAACCGCGCTTATCAACAGATCAACGTAAGGCCAGAAGACAGAAAAACAGCCATTGTAACACCATTCGGATTATATGAAATTTTCACATTCCATTTCATGTCCAGGATTAAAAAACGCCGGACAGACTTAACGCTATATACTTGGATTAGACTACGACTACAATACAAACTACTGCGACTACACTACCTACCTACACGACTAACTACGACTACACAATGACACCACTTTTCTACTGACTTCAAAAAGGAGGAGATACTCAATTCAACTGTGCTTTTTGTTTTTTTATGTGTTACCTCATAACTTTTGTCTGGTTGAACCGATTTCGATGATTCTTTTTTTATCTGAAAGGTGGTGTTTCTCATGTGGTCCCATATAAATCTGATCAAAGTCTGGCCAATAGTTTTTGAATTAATTTAAATTATACATATTAGAATCCACTTCAAACTATTATTTAAGCAATAATACAGGAACAGCAATCCGCCACCTAGCCGGCCAAATTCTCGCCAAAACCCTTTTAACTCAATTAACTATAACACACACCGCGCAGATTAATTATATTACCTATATATATATATTAGATATTTTATATTATCATATTATATGTATCTGTAAGCACCGGTCGATATCGAAAGATGGTGACAATATGATCTGCATATACAAATATGTCTGCAGTTATAAATATAGCATAGTATTTTAACTGCAGATAATTACAGGAAGGTCACGCAGAGGCTTTATATGACGTTTTACCCAAATTATTTGCATTTTAATAAATGCTAATACAATACGTGCATCAATTTCATAATCAGAATCCTCTTCTGACGAGCTATCTAGCAAATCTAGAAGGAATATTGACGTATAATTCTTTTGTAGGTAACACTCTGTATGAACAAGCCGCACAAAAGTACAGGTCTAGTAAGTTTGAAAGATTTGTAGTGAATGTATCATTTCGTATATTATCGCATCTGCGTAGTATGTGAAGTTTTCTGATAATTATGTTTTTATGCGCAGATAAAATATTGCCGTACTGCGTTGCTCAAGGAGGTTATAATATTATAAGCGTTGCTTGTGACCATAGATATTATATCTATGTTTGTGACTCGCTTATGTCAATCAAATAATCAAATGTCAATTCCACAAACCAAAATGCCAAAATCCGAATTTCCTATAGGGACGGATTTTTTTGATTATAAAATAATTAAAATAACTGTAGCCAACCACCATTCAATGTTAGATAGTTTACTTAAAAACTCAGATTAAAAAACAAGTAAACGGAAATATTACAATATCTGGTGCGGCAATATGACTAAAATATTTTTTAGAAATTTTCGTGTGTCTTGCTTACAATTAAATAAATGTAATTATACTACTGCACCAAATGCAATAGCAACCATTAAATTAAATAATAAAGAGTACGTAACTGATGATTACACGAATGTGACTCCAAAGATTTTATCGTATTTGAATCGTAATTTGCATTTAAAAAAAGACAACCCCTTATCTTTAGTTCGACAACGAATTGTGAATTATTTTTATTCCTCTTTCACGCATAGAGGTAATCCGACTTTTAGTGTGTATGAAAATCTATCTCCTGTGGTCACGACAAAACAAAATTTCGAAGATTTGTTGATACCAGAAGACCATCCAAGCAGGACTAAATCTGATTGTTATTATATTAATCGCAAGACGTTGCTACGGGCACACATGACTGCTCACCAGAGTGAACTTCTTCGTTCAGGGCTGGATAACTTCCTTATGATTGGTGATGTGTACAGAAGGGACGAAATTGATTCAACACATTTTCCTGTATTTCATCAAGTAATTTAATTTTTTAACTTGTTATAAAGCCCGCTTTTCACTATGGGATATAATATAATATATATTACATCTCGAGATATAAATTAATATCGCTCACCATACATTTAATATGGAACCGTTTACACTGAGCTATAATATATATTACATCTCAAGCTATAAATATTTTTTCGATCGACCGAGCGATATTTTCATATTATATTAGTAATGATGATGACCCCGCACACCGTTCTGTGCCCCCGCAGAACGGTATACGGGATGAAGGGGGGTAATCCAATGACCAATGACCAACGCACACTGGTTAAAAGATATATCTCACAATGTGAAAGCCAATTGCGGGATATAATTTATATTTCGGGATATAATATATATTATATCCCATAGTGAAAAGCCAGCCAATAGTTTCTAATTAGGGTATTTTTTTCAAATTTATTTTTATTTACTGTTTTATTACCAGGGATTAAGATGATAACTTGTATAAAAATAATACAAATAACTTACATAAAATGGTACTTTATAGAAAAAAAACTCTGAATGGACAAATGCTGAGAGCTTTCATTTGATGCTCAGGGTTGGCTATAGATGTCCAGTACTTGATTTAATTATGTTTTCTGTTTAGGATGCTTGTCAGGGTTTAGTTTGAACCTTTTATACTGATTTCGGAAATGTGTTTTGAAATATTTCCGCAAGAGGGGAAGGTTCCCCTGAACCTCCCCCGGTACGCAAATACTGGATATCTAAAGTTTTACCGATGCTTATAATTAGCGCATATTATTAAACCTTTAAATATTATTTTTTTAATAATCTGAAAATTTTCTGATAAAGACTTAGTCGAAAGTAATACTAGTTATGCACCAATTGTAATTTTAGGTTCTTACCTATGAAACTGCCATTATATAAAAATATTTTTTTCATTAATCACAGCATTAGTTACTATTGTTAACGTAAGAAAAATCCTGGTGATGGAAGGAATTCTCTTTGTAAATATTCAAAGAAATTAGTAACAGTAAGGCTTGGTGAGTTCAGAGGATGATGAAGTGTTACTCGTCAAAGCTCTTGTAATTTTACTCTGTATGAATGAGTTTTGTCACATCCCTGTGACATCCACGTGACTTAAACATATTATAAACGGTCCATCTTGACGTATGTCTCGCCAAGGTCATGCACAATGCACAATGCAAAACTACAATGAGTTGGCTTCACATATGTCATCGCTGTACATCAAGCCTACTCATTGTCGTTTTGCATCGTGCATGACCTTGGCGGGGCGTACGTCAAGATGGACCGTGTATAAGACGTTTAAGGCAATTGACTAGATTTCCACAAATCATTTTGCCATTGGGTTATACGAGGGTGGATTGAAAAGTACTCGGCCTAACCCAGAAAATAAACACATACTAAATCAGTTATATTTTTATTTTTCTACATAATCACCATCAAGTTCAATACACTTTTGCCACCTCCCCTTCCAAGCATTTAGACTGTTGAAAAAAAATGATTCTTCCTTAGAGTCAAAATATGCGTCTACAGCTGCTTTGACCTCGTCGTTTGTCGAAAATCTTTGACCTCCCAAGTGCTATTTTAGGTTAGGGAACAGAAAGAAGTCTGATGGTGCCAGATCAGGTGAATACGGCGGATGCGGTAACAGTTCAAAGCCACAGTTGTGAATTTCAGCCATTGACTGTACTGACGTGTGAACACGGGCGTTATCTTGATGAAACAGGACTTTTCTTCTGAGCATTCCTCGACGTTTTTCTTTTATTTCCTCTCGTAAACGACGTAGTAAGGTGCAGTAGTAATCAGAATTTATAGTCTGATCCCTTTCAAGATAATCAATCATAATCACACCTTTCGAGTCCCAGAATACTGAAGCCATCACCTTATTTGCCGACAAAATCGACTTAGCCTTTTTAGGGGGTGGTGAACCAGGTATTCTCCACTGTTTTGATTGTTGTTTTGTTTCCGGTGTACAGTAATGAACCCATGTTTCGTCTATAGTAACAAAACGATTCAAAAAATCATCTGCATCGGCTTCAAATAACTCCAAACAGTCGCGTGAAATAGTCAATCGCGTCCTTTTTTGTTCAACTGAAAGCAGTCGCGGAACCCACCTCGCAGACACCTTGTGGAAACCCAACTCGTTGAGAATGATGTTTTGAGTTCGTTCATAAGAGATGCCTATAATCTCGGCTATCTCTCTAATTTTTAATCTGCGGTCTCCCATTATTAAATCAAGTACTTTTTTAATATTTTCGTCAGTAGTTGATGTCGAAGGCCTTCCAGAGCGGGGTTCATCTTTCACACTCTCTCTACCACGCTTAAATTCTGCTATCCATTTTTTGACGGATGAATATGACAGAGCACAATCGCCTAATGTACTGACCATGTCATCATGGATGGCTTTTGATGATAGCCCCTTCTTATGGAGGTACTTAATGACGGCACGCTGTTCGATTTGCTCCATTCGCGGAAATTATGTCCGATTACTTTGTTAAAAAATTTATAAAATCACAACTAATTATCGCACACGTTTCGAACTTCACACAATGAACTAGTCTGAACTGAACTAAATAATGTGGGTAGATTTGATTTTTAGAATTGAATGGATCTGTGTTAGGCCGAGTACTTTTCAATCCACCCTCGTAGTTTGCAACAACTTCCATATATATTTAGAAATCCTTAATTTGTTATTCAAGAAATATAGGCAAGCCTCACAATGGGGCTCATACTAAAATCAACTCAAAAACCCTGGTTTAGCTGATGTTTTAACAGTGGTAGAGCCACACGGCAGCTTTTGTTGTCTCACGGATAGCCCGGCTCGAACCGGGGTGGTACCACGACCTCACAGAAAACCAGCGTGAAGTAGAGGTTTACCTCTGCGTTTCGCTTGGTGAGTGCAGGTGGCCGGAGGCCCTTTTTACTGGAAATGAGGCATTCCATCTTAGTCCTCACGGGTGACAACGCATCTGCATTTTGATTCGGAAACGAGGATAAATGTAGATGTCTATGGGCCGCAGCAACCACTTACCATCAGGTGGACTGTGTGCTCGTTTGTCACCCTTACCCTATAAAAAAAAAATATAAAAACTGATATTTTTTTTATAACAATGTCTCTAATATAAAATTAAAATTATTATTTTGTATTGAATTAGAAATTCTAATATTAATATTAAGTTCAAGCAAAAATACTGGCAGGATTGGAAAATGGCAAATTCTTAGGTAAGGACCTGATACTTATAATAAGTATTATAGACAAGGAATATTGATTTTGGACAATTTTTCATATTATCTTATATTATTTTTAGATAGATGCAGTAAGGTCTCAACGTAAAGAACAGTTGTTTCAAGATTTTCCAGATTTAGAACTGTTTGAACCAACATTTGATCCACAAAACCCTCATATATTCACAAATTCTATAAAAGACCCCAATAAACAGAGTTGCCATACATTGGAAGCCACAAAGCTAATGGAGGCACAGCTTAAAAACCACCTTATTGGTTTAGTTCAAACACTGTTTGGTGATAATATAAAACACAGATGGGTTGAAGCATATTTTCCATTTACACATCCATCTTGGGAATTAGAAATCTTTTATGAAAACAATTGGTTGGAAGTTTTGGGCTGTGGTATTGTACGTAATGAAATATTGGCAAATGCCGGGCCAAATAATACAATAGCATATGCTTTTGGTTTGGGATTAGAAAGAATTGCTATGGCATTATATAAAATTCCAGACATTCGATTAATGTGGAGTGAAGATTCTGGTTTCGTATCACAGTTTGAGGATAAAGCATTAAATGAAAGAATTACATACAAACCTGTGTCATCTTATCCCCAGTGTGTAAATGATATCTCATTTTGGCTTCCACCCAACCTAACTATTGACACATTTACTAGCAATGATTTTTACGACTTAGTGAGAGATGTTGGAGGAGATATTATAGAACAGGTATTTTATTTTTTATAGTCTTGGTTATTGTTTGAACAATATATAAAAATGGAAATATTTCTAAGGTTATCTTCTTACTACCATGTTGTGGGTCTCTCTCTCTCTCTCTCAAGCCCGTAAATGTCCATCGCTGAACATAGGCCTCCACCATAGAATTTGCCATTTCGCCATGCTTGGCAGGCGAGTTGGCAACTGCAATTGCATCTGGCAACTGTTATTATTTTGAGTCGTTATCAGGAAGATAGCTGCTGTCCATTGCCGGTTTCAGTTTCACTTTGTCGACTCTTACTACGTCCACTGAACGAAGTGGGGTTGTAGATACTCCTACACTGCCACTACATGATTCACAAAATACCAGCTGTAGTGTAGTCAAATATCCCGGCGCCATCATGGCAGTTTCTATACTAAGAGTTGTCATATTGCGATATTGATGCATTTGTCGAGTAATTGCTAAGTCTTTACATATAAGAGCTGTCCAAGCTGTGTAAAATAATTGTTTCCAATGATCAGTGTAAAACAAAAAACTGATGAGTTAGCTGGTGGCCCCCAGGGATACCGAAATACGCTCACGTATCTTTTTTAGCTTTTTGTTTATTTCAGCGCCATCTATCGGAGTCCTCAAGACCTGTGATCTGCTCACATCTGCGTCTCTGATCTATTGGCCCTACAACCTGTAACTGTACATATTAATTACTTTTGCCACGAGGTAGAGCCACGCTGCAGTGTAAATGGGTTGGCTTGACCGCGTTAGGACCTACATTCTCACAGAACCCCAGAGTAAAACAGTAGAATAGTGCTGCTGTGTCTCGGATGGTCAGTGTAGAAAACTGGAAATGAGACATATCATCTTAACGTAAGAGTTGACAATGCATCTGCATTTTGATTCTTAATCGATAATAGATGTCTATGGGCTATAGCATAAACTTACTATCAAGTGAACTAGTTAGTTTGTAACTCTTATACTATAAAAAAAAATTACATTGATCACTAAAATGTAAAAATTACAGTTTTGTTAAAGTATTTGAAGATTTTTGTTATTCTTGTCATTTTTATAGAGATGTGTTATTATAACCGTATTTCTTTGCATTGCAGGTGAAGCTCAAGGATAAATTTGTACATCCAAAATCAAAGAAACATAGTCTATGCTACAGCATTATTTATAGACACTTAGAACGTACCCTTAAACAGGCTGAAGTCAATGAAGTGCACAAGGAGATAGAAAAAGCAGCTGTGAAGACTTTTAATGTTATCATAAGATAAATAATGTTAATCTTCTATATACATATAATAAATCCATAGAAAAAATTGTGTGTTCACGATTCACGTAAAAACAATCGAACGATTTTCTGTGAAATTTTGTATATAGTATACATACAGTACATATAGGCAACTTTTTATCCATATACGGAAGAGAAAAAGGTTGCTTCCCTTTTTTTTTGTTTATTGTCATTATGGCTGCTGACGGTTCTATTAGTCCTTAAGATGATCTTGCTATACGTATAATAAATCTATAGAAAAGTATGTGTGTATGTGTGTGTGAAAATTAACTGTTCGCGCCACCAACCAGAAAGGGCAGAATAATGTCTGCCGGGTCGGCTAGTAGATAAATATTTTTATTTGTTATTTCGGTTTTAAGAATAAATCTGATGTTGTATCAAGTCTTTTCCCTAAAATCATGAAAGCAATTTTATTATATATTACATATTACATATTTTGTACTTATGCAGAATCAAGGGACAAGGGTATACTTTAAAATACTGTAATACTTTTCAGAGTGAAACTGAAGTTATTGGCATCCGTTGAACTTATTATTCTATTTATATTGAGAAAGACATTTAAGTAAATTAAATTTGGAACCACTCAAATAAATTACAACAAAAACGTCTGAAATAAGCTAAGTCCCAAAACGTCGCGATCTCTGGCGAGTGTTGTTCGTGGGTGATTACGTTTTGAGTGCAGATATGTTTATTTTTTATTAATGGTTACTTGAAAAATTACTATCGTTCTTAAAGTTTTCCTTACTTGCTAAACCTTTATATTTGCATTTCTTATTATCTATTTTTTTAGTTACGCAGCAGACCTCTGCTTCTGATTCCGCAACTGCGGAAGTTCTGCACGCTTTTTGACTTCCGTTTCTGCTTCGGTTTCCGCAACTTTTATAACGAAAATTTGATCGGAACTTTGATGAAGGCATTCGCCCTGCGACCTTCTCTCGAACTCCTGACGAACTTCCCTCATAAAGTTCCGTACTCAAATTGAGAATGAAGTCGAACCTACGCCAATGATGAATTCATTGTAAAAATGTTGGAAAATCCATGTTAAGTATGAATTAAGACAAACGAGACTAGTACAAATAACGAGTGACAATCTAATTTTGGAAACAAATTCACACCTTCAGAAATACTTAAGTGGTGAAAATGAAATGGAAATGACAAATATCGTACTCTTTTGCTGGTAGTACGCCAATATTTATCATCTCCTCAAGTAGCGTCAGAGTTGGTCTTACGTATGAAGAACACTCGGGCAGATTGCTAACTTATCGCTACTTAATGAATATTAATTTAATAAAAAAGTATATTTGTAAAAAAATTGTATTTTTATAGTATTTTTTTTTCGCTGTTTCTTCTGCATATCAATGATATGTTGCTAACTGGTAACATTCATTGCTATGCGGATGACAGCACTGGTGATGCTTTATACACCGGCCGTGCCAATATTTCTCGGGAAAACGTCGCCCGAGTACCGGAACAAACTTGTGTATGAAGTCGAGTCTTTGCTGAACAAAGTCTCGGATTGGGGACGACTACATCTAGTCCAGATTAATCCTCAGAAGACAAGTTTGCGCGTTTACCGCTAAAAAGAATCCCTTTGTCGTATCTCCTCAGTTTCAAGGCACTCCCCTTCTTGCCTCAGCCAGTATCGGAATCCTCGGAGTCGACATATCGAGTGACGTGCAGTTTCGTGGTCACTTGGAAGAGAAGGCCAAATTGGCCTCTAAAAAGCTTGGTGTGCTCAGCAAAGCAGGACAGTATTTCATGCCGGCCACAACGCCTGCAACTTTACAAGGCGCAGGTTCGGCCTCACATGGAATACTGTTCCCATCTCTGGGCAGGGGCTCCCCAGTGCCAGCTCCTTCCACTTGACCGCATCCAGCGCAGAGTGGCTCGAATCGTGGACGATCGAGTCCTTTCCGATCGGCTCGATTCATTGGCACTGCGAAGAGATGTTGCATCCCTTTGCATTTTCTTTCGCATCTACCACGGGGAGTGCTCTGAGGAATTGTTCGGATTAATCCTAGCCGCCAAATTTCACGAACGCACATCGCGGCGGAACTCCCGATACCATCCACACCATCTGGATGATTGGCGGTCCACTACTGTGCGATTAGAAGATGTTTTCTTCCTCGCACGACTTCCTTGTGGAATCGATTACCATCAGCGATTTTTCCGGACTGATACGACTCAGGGACCTTCAAGAAAGGAGCGTACTCCTTTTTAAAAGGCCGGCAACGCATCTACAATTCCCTCCCTGGTGTTGCAGTTGGTCATGGGCGGCGGTAGTCACTTACCATCAGGTGAGCCGCATGCTCGTTTGCCCCATCTCCTATAAAAAAAAATTACACTTCCGCTTCCGCATCCGTTTCTGTTTCTGCTAAAATATACTTTTGAATTCTGTTTCCGTTTCTGCATTTGTTATAATGACACTTTCGTTGCATCACTACTTTTTTAAACTAGTACCTAACCCTACCTCTGAAAATTTGTCTGTATCCCCAATATCTCTCCCTCACTCTGTCTCGTATCGTTGGTGACGACAGAGCCGGTCTTTGCCATTTGGGCTACTCGGGCAATAAGGCAAATTGCCTCCCCCTATTTACATAGTAAATCTAAAATAAATGACGGATAAATAATTGACGGCTCCGTGGCGCAGTGGCTTAGCAATGAGTTGTTGCACTGGAGGCCGCGGGTTCGAATCCCGCACGGAACAAGTATTTGTATGGCCTACAAATAATTGTTCCGGGTCTGGATGTTTGTTCTCGTGCAATTTATGTTTGTAAACTGCCTCCACGACTCAGGAGAAAATCCTAGTGAGGGGGTAACGTTTTTATATAAAAAAAGATCAGTGCTTCATTAGAGTTCCACCTAATGGTAAGTAGTGATGTAGCCCTAAATGGTAGGCAACCTAAGTTCGGTTGCCTATAACAGATTAATTAGTAGATCAAAGCACCGCGACTGTATATAGCAACTCCTTGACAGTGACGTCCCGAGCGATTGGCCACGTTGCCCCTGCGTCGGAAAATGGTGAAAGAACCTGTGCCCCCGATCGACGACGGTAAAGTATTCATAATAAACAAATTTTAAACACCCCAAACAGGTAACATGCATAAAGGGAAGCTCTGGGCTTCAAGAATTTGCCGGAATGAGTAGACAGGGATGTTTATGGAAAATATTTAGTTTCAGTGGATAAATATTTTTCTTACTATAATAAGACTGAGCAGACAGTATGTACATAAAATAAAAATACTCAGATATTTCGTACAGTGTTTTTTCTATAAAAACTTCTTTTCCAACTAATATGAAAACATTGTTTCATTACTATTAAATTACAAGCAGGATTTTTCGGAAATCAGGAAATTATTATAACCTAATATGAGGTTTTGATAGATATTATAATAAACTATAACCTATGGTTAAATTCACACAAAATTTACATACCTACTTAAACTATGCTCTAAATACATTTTATCATAACATTAAATATCACAGTCAACACCTTAAAATAATAGTTATCTAATAAATCCTTTTCACTAATTCCTCCATTCAAAAGATGGAAAGAAATCGTGCTCGTGCGAAATTAAATATTTCATTTTCGATCCAATAAAATTAAGATTTGAAAATGGGGTTAATGTTGGTTACAACCCACGCATTGAAACAAAAAAAAACCTAGAAAACAAAATATTAATTGACTTTTAAAGTATAAAAAAACGGCGACGTCAATAAATAGTACATATGAAGTTAAAAGTAACATTAATAAAAAAATACATATTACATATTTTGTATCTGAGCCAAATGTTATACATACCTTCAAGATACATTACTTACGTATTTTTAAATAACGAGCCAGTACATATTACCCTCATTTAGTTTTAGTATCATTTACATATAGTCAGTACGGATAAAGAATGGGTTTAGAAATGGCGGCTCATCGAGCCCGTACTGTCAACATGCACAATAGCGAAAACCCGCTAATAACGGTTTTTTAAAAATTGTTTGGTAAAAATTGGAAATTTTCTTTTAATGGGAAAATATTTGAAAAGAGTTGTAAATGGAAGTACTTAACATTTAATTTTTTTTTTATAGGATAAGGGTGACAAACGAGCACACAGTCCACCTGATGGTAAGTGGTTGCTGCGGCCCATAGACATCTACACCTATCCTCTATTACAAATCAAAATGTAGATGCGTTGTCACCCGTGAGGACTAAGATGGAATGCCTCATTTCCAGTAAAAAGGGCCTCCAGCCACCTGCACTCACCAAGCGAAACGCGGAGGTAAACCTCTACTTCACGCTGGTTTTCTGTGAGGTCGTGGTACCACCCCGGTTCGAGCCGGCCCATCCGTGCGACAGCAAAAGCTGCCGTGTGGCTCTACCACTGTTTATTTTAAAATAACATTTATAACTACCGATCCGCTTTGACTTCGCCTGGGTGGGATCTATTAATGTGGTTTTATTTAAATATCAGATAATCATTTAAAGACCATTTATTTTATCTTATCAATATTTCTATTTTAATATTTTTTTGGGATAAAATTTAGTCTAGATCACCCGTGGTATTACTATTTGTTTGTGAAGTTTTATTAACAATCGGTTCAGCCATTCCGAAGATTAGCTCGGACAAACACAAACATTCTAAAATGTTTACCTCATGTTCCAATGGCATGTAAATATTTTAAACAAAAATATTAAGAAACAAAATCAACAAGAATTATGAAGAAAACTCTCAGAACGCGTCTAGCTCCTAAATTATATAGCGAATGAATGTTTTTTGTTACGAAAAACGCATATCGCAAGGTATTTCATTTGTAGTCTTTACCGACAGGTGTGGGTATAGATAGCGACAGTGTGCGAGTGAGAGGTGAATAGAGGTGACGCCATGTTCAATCCCATTCTTTAACCGCAAGGATAGTAACATAAGGTATAATTTATGATTTGTAAACTGACTCAATCAATCAGAATTAAACATCTTAAAAACAAAACTTTGAGTCTGCTTACAAATTCTAAGTTATTATAACAAGCAAAACGAGCGGCTAAAACAGTGTTTGTAAATATTAAATAGGATTGCATAACATGCATACCTAAATACATAAATATGTATTCTGTAATGTCACAATTAAAAACAAGACTTAACTTTTTATTTTATCTATATTAGATAGATACATGTTACTGTTTCAGTTTAAACAAAATACAAAGTGGTAATAGAGATACAATATTTTAAGTGGAAACATTTTATGCATGTACAGTTTTCATTAGAAATGAGTTAAGTTGAAGCCATAAGTGATAAGGTTTTTACGGCTAGAACACTTACAACTCCACTACTTTCTTGAGAATCGACTGTAAACGTTCAAATACTAAGCACATTTCTCAGTGAATTTAATTATATAAAAAATAAGTACTTTCTCTGTTAATGCCTACATTACACTAGCAAAAATTAACACTTTGCTTTAAGTTTGTTTTATAAAACCATGATTTTATATTCGCAAATAAGTCAAAAGCTGCATCACAACGTCTTTATGTGATGATTCAAAATGCAACTTGATAAATAAAAGAAAACTTTGTTAATTTAGCTTCTACTTACACACCTAAAATGCAATTTTCTTCGCCGTCACTCTCAGATACTGTTTTATCAGTTATATGTGACGGCTCGTCAATAAACTCAACAGGAACGTTATATTTTTCTACAGGCGTTATATTATTTATTTGGACAATAGATTCATTGCTATTTTTGGTGGGCAGCTCTTTGATGCGCTTTACTTTTTTTGCTAGCGGCTCATCATCAGAAGAATCGGAATCAATCTCATATATTTTTTTATGTTTTTCTTTACTATCTCGAGAATTTCTAACTTCATCGATATTTTTCAAATTTTCTTCTGACAATGTATCAGTCGAAACTTTTACAATCCCGCTTTTTGGTAATATTTTAATGTAAGGTGGATTTCCTCTTGGTGGAAGATAGAATTTGGCTAGAGCATTTTTTACTTTTTTATCTAAATTATTGAGTTGTAACAATTGCGGAAAACCCTTTTTTAATATACGTGGTCGAACAGTTTTGAACAGTCTTAATGGTTTAGCGTCATTGCTTACATTTGGCTTTTGGTGTTTGACATCTACCACATATTTCTTAATAAGTGGTTGCACGGATTGGCTTTCCGAGTCGTTCTCACTTTTTTCTGTCACTTCAACAGAGTTATCACAGTCATTAGTCAAGTCAATGACCGATTCTTTGTCTTTAGGCAAGTTTTTGCGCCCTATTTTTCTTATAGATATCTTTATTCTTTTTATTGGCTTTTTGAGTTTGGATTGGTCATCTTTGTTTATATTGTCGATAACCGAGTTAGACGAAGAAGGAATCGAAAGAGGCACTAGTTTTGGTACTGAATATTGAGGTGATTCCTCAATAGGAGTAAAGGTATCTTCTGGTGAAATTCCTGACAATGTCATCAAATCAGACAATATGGTTTTTCGGTTAGTATCGGGCATACTTATACCACAGGTGTTTTCTTGTATAGTGTCTACTGTTTCATCTTTAGTTTCCGTATTATTGCCTGTTATCTGTTTTGTAATATTAGAATCGATATTCAGCACTGATTGACTATTTAATTCCACATCATCAGGTGTTTTCAGATTATTTGTTTCTAAATTACTATTTTCAGGAACAGAAGAACTATGTTCATTATTTGAGTTCGATATATTCTGAGAGTTATCTTCAGCTAGTTTAATTTGAGTTTCACTTGTTGCTAACATTGAACTTGTGTCGTTTGTTTCACAGGAGTCATCGACATTTACTACATCATCTTGAGGAAATACTTGCATGATTCCCATCTCGGCGAGATGCTTCTGAACAGCTGAAAGAATTTCTGGTAAATTTGCTAAACTACCTTCTTCTATTTGCACTCCAGCATCTATGGAGACGCTTAACGTATTGTCTGGTAAGAGTAATAAATTAACGCCTTTTGGTAAAAGCATGTTATTAGAATCCATATTAGTCGCCATTACTGCGATATCCGTGATTTCATCATCATCTAATGTTATTGTTTCAATACTTGAACAGTCCTCGATTCTGATTCCCTGATCAACCTGATTTATTGAAGCAGAATCAGGAAAGAGGTTCTGTTTTTTAGATTGCTTTCCGACTGCTTCTTTTGTTTCGTACTGAGGTGAATAGTTAACAGCACTTACTATTCTTGTTTTCATTAAACGCTTTGGTGTCTTTGAAAGCATTTCATTTTTTGGGTTTGTTTCTCCATCCACATCTTCTATACATTTACTTTGTTGTATTACATTCTCCTGTATTTGAACAGTTTTAATAATGTCTTTTTCAAACGAACTACAGTCTTCACCAAAGGATGACTCCTTTAAAGAAACTAAAGCTGACAAAGTTTCATTGGTCTCTATTTCACTTTGCAAAGCATCAAGTGAGACAGGTGTAATATTTGATAAGGGGAATTGAATTGAAGAATCAGAACTTGCCCCAGGTGTTATACTATCAATTGTAACTACTTCTGTGGTAGGAGCAGTGTGACCTTTAGCGTTAATATTTATATTATTTTCATAATCGCTGATATGTTTATTTAGATCAAAATTTTTGTGTAATGAATTGTCGGATAACTGGCCTTGTTTTTCAGTACGACTATCTTCCACGTTTGTATTTGACGATTTTTCAGGATACAACATTTTATTTAATAGAAGATTACGACAGCAGCAATTGCAAAGTGGTTTGGGACATAAATGTCTCAATCTTCTTCCGTATTGTGTAAAATTTTGTATTTTATATTGAGCCCAACAGCAATATCCACTTTGTGTTGCTATCGTACGATTCGGTTTTGCGATATTTTTCCTAGACCTTTTCTTTTTAGAGTCATTTGAATGTTGAAGGAATGCTACACTTGGTCTCACTTCTATTTCATCGGGATCCCCCGGTACATTTACACTTTTTTCATTACTTACTGATTGTTTATTTTCTTCATTTAATTCATTTGACTTTACTTGATTAGCTTCTTGCTCTTTCAACAGTGTGTCATCTCCTTTTTTATGTTTTGATTTTGACGGTGGTTCGTCATTACCATTAAGCAAGCAAAGTACTTTATTGAGAGTATCTTCCGTAAGCATAACATCATCATCAATTCTTTCTTGAGGGACACGTACACTCCATGATGGTACTGTACGTGATGGTCGTATTTTTGGTATCGGCAATGGCCGCTTCATAAATCGTTTCTTTTTTTCTTCTTCATCATTCACATTTGAGGGAATTTCATGATTGGCGTTGGGCGTCGAAAGTGAATGACTGTTTATTTTATCTTCATCTGCTGGTTTGACTAACTGTACTGGTGGTTTATTATATGCAAGATTATTTTTTAAAGGAATTGGACTAACTTCTGCTGTTAATAATTTTTGATTGACGCGACGTATTTCTTCTATATCCGGAAGATTTATAGATCTACTTCGTTCAATGACACAATAATTATTTACGGGTGTGTTGGACACATCAATTTCTTCTTTTGCTGGTAATAATTCTTTAACACTTACTTTACTATTATCAAGTAAGCTCTGCACAGGAATTGCAGATGGAATTACTGACGCTGTATTTTCACAAACGTCACTTTTCTCTTGTTTGATGATTGGTGTCTCAGAGCCTTCTAGATGCAACGTGTTATTGACAAGTTTCGTTTCGAAAGCTTTGTGGAGATCTATTGTTACAGGTTTGCAAGCACTAAAAAGTTGTCTATTTCGTTCAATTGAGAAGAATCCTACAGTTAACCTTTTTAAACGTGTATTAAAATCAGGGTTTTTGCATAGCTGTATTGGATTATAACTACGAAATTTTGGCTTTTTCAAGAGCCAACTTGTGTATTTCACCCTATGAACGTCATTTGTTTCAGAAGCACTATCGCTTTCATTTTCACTTATTTGTTCCTCTTTGACAGGTACTTTTAATGTAGGTTTACTTTCATTAAGAATGCGTTGTATTATGTCATCACCTTTCACTTGAAAGTAGCTAGTATTTTGAAATATATTCATATCATCTAATCTTTTTGTACATGTAATGGGAAACATAATAAGTTTTTGATCAATTTTAAATGAGACATCGTTCTCTTCTACACACTCATCGATCGATTCTTGTTTAATTTCTGTTTTAATATCACCCCCTGAAAAATAATATAATTCCTTTTTAAATAAGTCTTTGTAAATTGTACAAGTAAATAGATTGACGTATTATTTATCGAATGTTCATACAGATAAAAAAAGAAATATTTTATTTCATTCACACTCACTATGACAGCAATGGAACGAGTTACACATAACACAAGGTAATTGTAAAAGTGAATACTATAAAATATATAATGTTGGTGATGGTCATGATATATTTTTAGTCACGGCAGTTTCTTATCGAACGCTATGAATTGCGTACTAAATTAGAAAGCGATATTGATAATTATAAGACTGGACGATGCAACACATAGGATAACTGGACGTATAATTGGACGTAGTTACATAAAAAGTATAAAACCGACAAAGCCTATTTTTCAACATTTGACATTTGAACTTTGTTCAGAAGCAAGTCATCACGACTTGCTTCAATTTGTTTTACTCGCATTCTAGTCTTTATTATCATTAATTATTCGTCATCATCATCATCATCATCATCATCATAATTATTATAACCCTTCCTATCTATATAAACATTCCCCTCCTACTCGGTATGTGACAGAGCACGATTCTGAGCTACCTGCATCCATTGACTTACTGCATTTCTTACCTGCGGGATCAGCCAAGTTGACATTCCACAATCGTTTACACTATAGACAAGTGATATATAAGAAAACCATAAACAAGTGAATTTTTTTTACACTAAAAAATACTACCACGTTTTTTATCATATTCTTGTGCATTGTCACCCAAATTTATGCTATAGGGAAGTTAGTTTAAAATCAAATACTAAACTCCGCCCGGAACGACAGACAAACTAGAAAGTTACTTATAAAAACGTTGTAAAACGAATGATATCCACGATAGCTTGTCAACTTGGTTAAAACTGCTGGTAGTCACTCCGCCCATTACTGTTATTACCATAATATACAATATGTACAAAACAATGTCTGATCGGAAAGGGGCACAGGTAAGAACCGCAACAAAATATCATTAAAACTTTTATGACCAGGGAAGGACAACGCTCTCATAGAATACCAGCTTAAAATAGCAGCTGAACACTATTGTGTTTCGTATGGTGAGTGTAGAGGACCTGAGACCCTTTTTACTGGAAAAGAGGCATTCCATCTGAAAGAGTCCTCACGAATGATAACACATCTGCATTTTGATTCGCAAACGAGAATAGATGCAGATGCCTATGGACCACAGCGATCACTTACCATCAGGTGGACTGTGTGCTTGTTTGTCACCCTATCCTATATAAAAAAACGACTACCCGCACCGCACACCATGCCATTTCCCCATTTCATAAAAATATTTTTTGCTGGATAGTTTTTACCGAATCACCACCTTACCTAAAAGCACCCTCACTATTAAAATACGAAGAAATTACCATTTGCTGTAATGATCTCTTTATCAGTCAGAAACCATTCACAGTGGACATAGCAGCGTCACAAGCCAGGAAATATTTGCCTTAATCGCCACGTGTCAAGCTTATGGCGGTAGTTGTTGGGAGCATAGTAAAAAAAAATCAGAATTTCGTACCTTCTATGTTCACTGGTCTATCTTCCCCAATGTATTCAACGTCGTTGTCCACAAGCTCAATCCCGTCGTCTACGAATTCTAAATCTATCGGTAACTCATCAAAATTTGTCACAACTTCTTTTTTCAAATATGATTTAATATCTTCGGTTTGTTCTTCAAACATTTTATTACTTTTATCTAAATCAGTCACGTTTTCTTTTAAAGAGCTGTTTGTACTAACAACATCTGTTTTAAAAGATATTTGAGTATCTTCGTTTTGATTTTCAGATACTTCATTACTCTTTTCTTCAATCATGTTAATTGAATCATGTAAGTTGTTTGTATCTATTTCCAAATATATTGCATCATCGGGGACAGTTTTATCGACATTTGCTTGAATTTTTTCGTCCTCTGTCTCATTGATTTCTCTATGAAATTCTATGGGAATTTCAACATTACCCATTACACTCGTAATTTTTGGTAAAGTAAGTTCGGATGGTTCTTTAAAAGCGGCAGCAGTCACTGTCTCGGAACTATCTTGAATAACTTTTACATCTTCTAATACATGATTAGTAGTTTCCACTGGAATTTGAATGTTCTCTAATTCATTTATAGCATATTGCTCCTCCACTTCTGTTACATCATCAGTGGGTTCAGTTTTTATTGTGACACCTAAATCTTCTTCGTGCTGCAATTGGTTAACTTTTGAAATATCATCGTTCGTACTTGATTTATCAATTATTCCCGGTGTATCTTCGTTGTCAGAATCTGCAGCAACCTCTATTGTTTCCACCGTAGGCTCTACAACTATGAGATCTGGATCATTTTCTGAAATGTGCAAATTCATGTAAAAAAAGTAAGAAGTAGTGTAATATACAAAAAGTTTGGGATTAATTTTATTCAGCAAGATCTCTTGGATAATATAGGACATTACTGCTTCATATATACGTAGCTCTTACGTAACGTAACGTTTTTTTTTTATAGGAGAGGGGGCAAACGAGCCTGAGGCTCACCTGATGGTAAGTAACTACCGCCGCCCATGAACAACTGCAACACCAGGGGAACTACCGGAATTGCAGATGCGTTGCCGGCCTTTAAAACGTATTCATTAAATAAAACTATGTCAAAATTATGAGATAAAGTACCAACCATTGTTACCGTTTGCGGACTCCTTTATTCTTCTTCTGCTCTCCTGAAAGTGACACTATTGTTATGTTAAATAAAAATGTAAGATATTTTAGTAGTTATATTTAAAAATCGGTGTAAACTGAGATTTTACTATTGTATTTCAAGTAAATTACTAATGAAATATGCAGGACATATTAATCTTCTAACCTAATAATGGGCCCCTTGATCACAAGATATTCGGACAAGTTAGTCTTAGTTCTTCTGTCACTGAGAAGTCAATGCACTATAAAGCTTTTTCCAGTGGCATCCACGACTTTCTGCCACCAGGGCGGCGCCACTTAAAAGTGAGGTACAGTATTAGTACATATATTTTATATTAATACGATTAAACATAAATAAACTAAACCTCAGATATTCATAAAAGTATAAAAATTAAAAAAAAAACTGTTAAAAATGTGCTAAAAATTAAAAAGCAAACCACTTAGGCCTTGTTTTATGTATTAATATAATACTCTTGAAACTGGTAAACTTTTATTAAAAACAAACTTCTTAATTAAATTACATTGTGTAACAAAAAACTTTACCTCACTGTTAACTAGCGACATCTGGTGAGCAGAAAATGATTAGCCCTCATTAGTATTCCATACCAAAACTATCTTCTCGGAGACTTAATAAATTCATCACTCCATCAGAGAACAGTGTTAATATAACATTTATAAATAACTAGACCAAAGCGCCACCTATCAGGTCGAAATTTTGTAATTTTCTTTTTTGGTACTAACCAAACGTAATATATTGTGATTATGCATCATTTTGGTTCAGAAATATAGAATTTTTATTGACTACATTGCCACCTATGGGTTCCCTAAGCATAGTTATGAACCATCGTCTCGACAAAACAAATAATATATAGTGTGAATAAGAATTCAATCAGTCATGTCATTTACAAGTAAATCGGTCACTAACAGACACCAACTAATATATATATATATATATATATATATATATATATATATATATATATATAAATATTAAACAGTGAGTTGGATATTGTGCTTTGAGGATGTAAAACAAAATTTGAAATAACTGCAATAAACGGCGATGGATTCCACCACAGAACAACTACTTATTTATTTTGTACGACCTATAAACAACTACCGGGTCTGGGTATTTGTACATATACATTATGTGTAAAAACTTATTGTTTACTTTTTTCTCATTAGTGTACATTTCATGATTCCGATCATTGGACCTACTACTAAATGGACGGCGGCTGTAGAACAAAATTCACGAAAAATGTGTCACGAGTATACATATATAAGCGTAGGTACATGTATAGGATTATAAGAAAACTATAACATCCTAATTCAAACCATATTATCATTTGAAATCAGCTCAATTTTACTTGCGACAGTTTATCAGCTTATTAACTTCGACTAGAGGGCAGCACCATATGAAGGTACTAGCGAAAATTATCGGTACGGTTATTTGTTTTTATATTATCAATTAAATTAAATTAAATACTGTCTATAAGCAAAATACTTTTAAAATATTAATAGTCCTTAATGAAAATATTGTACTCAAAGAGTTTTAGTACGTTTTCACAGTACAGTACGGCATTTTGGACGTGTGTTAAGTCGGTCGACAAAACGAAGACTGGCGCACGATTGGAACTCTTTTGCCTCGGACACTTTAAGAGCGCGGACCAGAGGTCCATTTAATAGTAGGTCAATGATTGCGATGCTGCAAAATAAGAATGGGAACGCATTCATACACCCATAAGTGATATTAGAGAATCAAATCACTGCTTGTTGGTGGATTAAAAATCGCAGTACCACAGGTCTTGTATCTATGACGTATACAACGATAGTATGGGATATTTTTAACACCGTCACCACGCGGTTAAAAAGCAACATTAAATCTGTTATTTATACGTGCGATTGTTATAATTATGTTTACAAATTTCCATCGCTTGTATTTGTAGTGTTGCCTGCCTTTTACAAAAGAGTAGTATCTTTTATTCAAATTCATATTGGCCTCTGGCTACAGTAGATTGTACAAAATGGTCGTCACATGACAGAATATTCTAGTAAAACGCAGTGGCAGATTACTAAATATTTATTGAGTTAATGTGAGTAATGTTAATATGGATCATAACCGACAAATGTCAATTTACAATATCGTCCAGTCAAGGGTATCTATTAACAATTACAGCCTATAAAAGTCACGCCAGTATAGTTGCCATGCTTGGCAGACGGGTTGGCAACCGCGGTTTTTTATTATTTTGAGTTGTTATCAGAAAGAAGCTGTTGCTTATCTCCTGTTTCAACTTACCTCTGTCGTCTCTTATGACATCCACGGGACACTGGATATTGGATATTCCTACACCGCCAGTACACGGTTTAGATATCGTCAAGGTAAAGATATAAGGAATAACTTTTTCTTTTCAATGTATAACGATTAATAATATAATTCTATTTGATATTATTTATTAAAAGGTAAAGGAAAAGTCCATATTATAATACTTACAAATGCCCCAGCCTGTACTACTCTTTTCATCTGGATCAGACTCTCCCACTGCTGAAATGGCTGCGTTACCACGTGTTGAAACCTGAAAGAATGATATACATCCATGTAATCAAGATTTTGGTAATCGACATTAGTCTAAGCTTGGATTTAGTGCTCGACCGACGGTCAGCACGGACCGCATGCGCTGACGATACGTCCTGATCGTCGGTCGAGGCCAAGTGTTTAGTGCTTCACTGACGGCAAGCTTTCTTAAAACAGTACAACTACGAAGAAAAATGAATCCATTTGTTAACTCTTATGGGTCAATCAACTATTCGACCCACACTTTGGAGAGGTCAGGCAAAATATTTTTTTGAAAAATAAATGTTTAATATGTGCATTCCGACGCGAAAAGTGTGTTATAGAAATATCAACTACTTTGTATATTTCAAAGGGTCACGATGTTCATTTATTATTTTGGCCACAATTTGCAAAAATGTGTGAGCACACTCTAAAAATTGTCTACTGCGTAACCTATATAGTCTGAATAAAACAAATATGTAAAAGATTCGTAGTCTTTATTTACTTTTTACGCAAAATTAATTGCTATAAGAAAGGCAGTCTTAACTATTGTTTAGTTTTCATCCTAAAAGTAATCAATAAAGTGTATATTGTGTTACCAACATCCAAAAAAAAAACACGCAACTTTTCATTAAAACTAAGATAAACGTAAAAAATCTTTCCTACACATGCCCTTTTATCTACAGTATATAAAGATACAAAAATATAGATTCTGATGTAGGCAGGAAGATAGCCACATTTAAAAAAGAAAATTTAAATTAAGGGACAAAAAGTAACTTCAGAGACAAACTTGGTAACGCCTAAGACATAAAATCAAAAACTTACAAAAATGTAATTAGTTTTAACCAAGTAAGTACTTTTAAGTAAGTACCAATCATAAGTAAGGAACAAAATAATATCACATTTAGGAGAAATATGCTACTATTAATAATCAATCTAATCATAATCTTGAGATCAAATTTCGACAATAACTACTTTTCAAATATATCAATGGAAACAGCAAATTGGTACATATCTTCTTCCAGAACACTTGGTACCGGCAAGATGCCAATAACATCTTCATAATTTACGTAGCTGATATCCCTCTTGTTTAGTCTGAACTTCCTCGCATCATTACCAACTACCCGTAAAACATAACTTTAATTTCACTGTATTCTTCTACAGAGGACAAAGCTGGAGGACAAAGAGGAAAAATTGTCGAATTTTTTTCTGTAGCAGTAGCATGCTATTATTGGTCTTTGCTTTTTTATCATACTCTCTGTGTATACCGAGTGTTACTTTAAGTAATTCTGCTTTCTTTCTGGATCTTTCAATAAGACCACTCTTAAATATGCTTTTAAGCAGTCTTTTCTCGCTGAGAGTCCTTATCGTCTTGTACCGATCTTTTATAGACTTGGTCAAAAGATTATAACTTTGGTTGTCTCCTGGTTTCCCGTTTTCTTACATCGCATTAGTTTTTTCTTATACTTTTCACACAATCTCTTCAATTTCTTATTTTCCTCTTCCAATTTTTTGTTTGCCCTATATACTTTGGATTTATATTTCTTCACTTTTTTTCGTCCTCGCTCCCTAGAACGCATTTGAAACCGGTGATGCAGGTGGTTTTTGATTTACTTCTTGAATATCTTGTACTCTAGGTAATGGAGAACTTGGCGGTGTCACATCTATAATACTTTGTAAATTCTTTGTTCTTTTTCTGTATTCCCTTTGCCTTAGTTTCCAAATCAAATTGGCATGTTTCCTTTCTTTCGGCGACAAATCTTTTGCTAATCTTTTTATTTTGTGGTAGTGCTCTCTATGTTTTCTTTTGGTTTCTTCATATTTTTCAGGCTTTTGTTTCAGCCTTTGCCGATAACGCTTCTGTTCTTCTGCTGCTGTCAAACGTGCCATTGCATGTCTAAGGAAGGTAGAAATACAGTTTTTAAGTTTCAGTTTATAAGAAATTATTCAATGCAATATAAAAAATAAGATGTAAATTAGGAAGAACTAGCTTCCGATTTCGACTTTTTACCGAAATAAAAGTATCTTATATCCTTATCTAGGTCACAGTATACTGTGAGTCGATTTTCATCCAAATCCATCAGTAGTTTTTGTGTTAATAGGTTGTTACCAACAAACACTCACTTTCGCATTTATACTTAACATTTAAGTGAGGATAATTGTCATTGAAAACAATGTGCTAATGAAATAGGAGTAGTAAATATTGAAAATGAAATAATAATACAAGAATCATTTATAAAAATAGGTATTGATTTTAGTTTGACAGCACGCGAACGTATCTGAAGTTACCAACAATGTCTATGGAGTTACCTTCAAAGTAACTCAGTATACCGGTAACTGATGAGACAATTCAAGTACTTTGATCAAAAATACATATTATTATAATTATAAAAATAATAAGTAACATATGATTTGGCCGATAACCACAGTTAGTACTATGTAATATTATTATTAAAAAGTTACTACTTACATTTTACGCGAGCGTTCGAGGCAGACTGATTGACTTGTCGGCACTCATCAAAGTTTCGCCCGCCGTTGTTACCCGGTACGACTTTAATGAAGTTAGCAACGGCAAGAAATACCATCTAGGCGTTCTTTTAACGCAATTTCTTTAGGTAACTCAGAATACACGTACAAAAGGAATTTCTTGAGGGACAGTCCTAAATGTTTTTTTTTGTTCAAACATTTTATGTTTATTTAATATCAGTAGTTAATCATGATATAGTTTATTATTTTGTCTCTTTGTAAAATTAATTTCAAGATAGGGTTTTATACAAAAAAAAAATATTTCAACTGGAATTTTTATGAGCGACTATGGTCCGAGGACAAGTACTTTTTGTATGAAAGCTCTTTTTGGTATACTAAAAATAAAAACAAATTGTTAATTTTCAGCACCTTTCTCATTTTTCCAATGATGCCTAATTATTTGTTATATGTTTAGAATACCATTTACCTATAAAAAACTTTTGAGCAAGTCATTAAGTAAAAATAACTGCTAGGGACACCTAAGTGTGGGTAAAAAAGTTGATGCGCCCTTATATGTGCGTACTATTTACCCAAACGATTACGGCATAAAAGACGGAAAAGATATTATGTGCACCCAATAATTCTAGACCGTTTAATTGAAGGAGAATTTTGTTCATTCTATTCGAAATTGCGAGAGCAATGTTCATGTATCAATGTTCATTTTTGTTCGCGATAATGCGTACGCGTGTACGGTCGGTCGCTCTGTCAGCGTCGCACGGAACGCACGCATGTACCGCCATAGCGCGTCAGTCAACCGACGTACGTAGGACCGACGAGCTCGACCGACGCTCCTCGTACGCGCGACGAAGCTGTACGCTCGTAGTAGTTCATCAGTGCTGCACTGTAGCCATTAATAGGTTGTTTTCATTGATATAGCTACACTCAACCGATGTCAGCGCTCACCGTCGGTCGAGCACTAAATCCAGCCTAATAGCAGGGTGCGGACCGTCGTGGACTCTAATCCAACATTCGACTACTTTCGTGAACCACTCCTAACACAAACATTTTAAGTTTACCAGGAGTGATTAAGAAAATCAAGATTATAAATGTGTTCGAATTTGGATCGGTAAAATTTCAGAAAATTAGAAGAGCGTTATAATATGATTTTTAAGCTTGAAGTAAAATGATCTATATAACAACTACTACGATCTATATATTAACAACTACGCGTAAGCCCGCTCCTCTGTGTGCGATTCAATTCACAACGTTTTTGCCGATCGACCCTTACGAATGTGTGCGTGCATAGTAAAATAGTAGGGGTTAGATATTTCTAAATGACAATCAGTTGAAATAATGCATTACCACACATTTTAAATTTAAAATATAAAGAGGACAGAATGTTTGAGTATTTTTTAATATTAATTTTTCTTCACCATTTGCCTATATTACTTATTCTGAACCTTCTCTGTAAATTTGGCTGGTTATTGCAAAATAACCCTGTATACCGGTCGCGGCACGTAAGTCTAGCTCTGAACGAAATGTGGAGGGGACGCGCATGAATTGAATTGCACGAATGCGACTGGAGAGCCCATCAGCGCGCGAGAACGATAGGCACGAACCAATCACCGCGACTTATGCGCAATAACGGTCACCGCTAGACTTTCGTGCCGCTACCAATACGAACTAGAAAAGACACCGCGAACAACATCTGGGATGCAGTGCGGGCGCGTAGTCAGAGGTACAAAGTATGCTCTTTGGTATAGTACAGAGTACCGTTTTATGGCACAGACTAAGTATAATTAAGTCCGCGAGCTCTAACGCGTGTTGCAAACAACCAAGTCTAGATGTCTCTTCTAGTACTTAGTACATATTACTTCAATGGTCAGGAAGACTTAGACTTGTTCTTTATTAGGGCGAATTTTGTACATTGAAAATAAAAAAAATGTAAACCCACCGTTCCGCTATCATCATCTGCACTTTGGTGGGCTTGTTTTCGTTGGCTTTTGGTAACAGTTTAGGGTTCCCACGGTAGTTTTGCCAGAAGTTGTAGAACTTCGACCTCGTCGACTCCTTCAGCTGGTACCAACGACGCTGAAGTAGCATAGGAGAACATTGTCGACCACTGAAATATGAAATTGTTCCAAATAAATAACCGTTTCTTTTATTATTTTAATAATCTTATAAAAACGACTTATAAAATTACTTTCAATAAGAATTACATGTAATTTATACTGAATGAAATATTATTCTATTCTATTCTTTATTCTATTCTATAATATTTAAAGAAAGAACATTTTGGCTGTTCTCAAACACAGCTTCTAATTAACGCCTTATCACAAAAAATCTTAACGTAAAATAGCATGAAGTAAGTCCCTTTGATCTTTCACCTAAACGCATTAGACTAGTCCAGTTTTTTTTTTTAAATGTGTTACCAGTTTGTTGACCCCACAACGTTATCATCTTCATCATTTTAAAATTTAAATAAAAATAAAAAGTACGTACCCAGTGTTGTACTCAATTGTTAAATTGAACCACGCATCCACGAGAAACTTTGGCGCTAGGACCTCGATACCGTATTTTTCTACCAAATTCAATAGTTTTATGAAAATTTCCGGCTCCGGTTTCCCACCTAATGTCATGTCCTGTAAAAAGACGATAAATAATCAATTAGTCAAAACAAGAAGTCGAGTTATACGGGCTATGAAGATTGGTAGTAGACAGACTATTTGCCGTGTAACGGTGGCGCGGCGTTAGGGATCCCACTCTACGCCTGGAAGTTGTATGAGGCGACAGAAGTAAACTCAACATCTCAAAATAATAAGAATGCGGTTGCCAACTCGCCTGCCAAGCGTTTCAACAATAGCAAATATTCCATCTATAAGGCTGAGATATAAGGAGCTATAAGGAGAGGCTTTATGTTTAGCCTACGTTTGGTTGCAATTAATGGTAAAAACTATTTCAATACCTAAACGAAAAGTTACGCTTCTCACTAACTTTATTTACGACTACAGCGCTCATTTCAAATAACGTCACTGATTTTTTTTAAGTTTAATCGAATCGAATAAAATGCGCCAGCTGCTTTCGGTGTCGTCAAACATGGTAGACCGTATGCAGGTGAGGTTGTATCCGAGTTTCACTACTAAAGTGACAAACTAACTTACAGTTCATCTGATGGTGAGTAGCTACTGTAGCCCATAGATGCCGGTCTCCAACTTCAAGCAAAGAAGACTACAAATGTGTTGTCGCCCTTTTTTATAGGATAGGGTGACAGACGAGCACACAGTCCATCTGATGGTAAGTGGTTGCTGTGACCCATAGAAATCTACATCTATCCTCAATGAAGAATCAAAATGCAGATGCGTTGTCAGCCGTGTGGACTAAGATGAAATGGCTCTTTTCCAGTAAATAGGGTCTCCGATTTTCTACACTCACCATACGAAACACAGCAGCATTAAGCTCCTATTTTAGGCTGGTATTCTGTGAGAGCGTGGTCCTTCCCCGATGGAGCCGAACAATTAATATAGCTGCAGCATGGCTCTACCACGTTAAGCATGGCTCTACCAAGTTAATGATGATAATAATGACTGCGCTATTAAATAAACACGTGGCACTGTAATGTACATGGCCTATGTAACTACATTCGATATCATATATTTTGTGTGACCAAATTTTATGTGCATTGGCTTAGCAATGAGTTACTGTGCTGAGGGTCGCGGAACAAGTATTTGTATGACCTGCAAGTAATTGTTCCGAGTCTGGATGTTTGTCCTTGTGCAATTTATATATGTAAACTGTTTCCACGATACGGGAGAAAATCCTAGTGTGGAGGGTAGATAACGTTTTTTTAAGAAGAAAAAAAAAGACATGAACTAATATTAATTACCTCTCCAATAACGTCGACCTTCTCATGTACGAGCACCAGATCGAAAGTGAGCCAGTCGGTAGACGTCATACGAGCTATCCCCGTGATGTATCCGACGCGATCCTCGGCAGCCAGAAGTCGTTTTAGCTTCTTCAAAGTCAATGCCCTCATATGTTCCCTTCAAAAATCAGAAGAAATATATTTTGGTGAAATATGTACACATGTGGTAAAGGAATAGCCTAGTGGCACTTACCACGTTCCAGTGTTACTGTGTATCGAAAAGTAAAAGAATTCACTGTCCTATATCATCCGGTAGTTTCATCAGATAGGATCACTTTCCTGAGAGAAAGTCAAAATAATAAAAACTGCGATTGACAACCCGCCTGCCTAGCTTAGTAACTTTGACAAAAATCCTTACAGGCAATCTATCCGTGAGGAATATAATCAACATTGGACTTGGATAGGCTGTAATGATGATATTCCACTATTGGACACAGGTTCCTCAGACTGTTTTGGGGGAATTAAGTTCGATGCGCTACCCTACGGCTTTTTTTTGATCGAAGACTTTACACTTCATAAACATGCAAATTTCCTAACGATGGTTTCATTCGCCAATGATCACGAGGTAAATCAGTACTTAAAATTACAATTAACAAGTTTCTTATACCACTTAGATTCCGGTTGCTAGCGTGCTATGAAATTTGAAACGAGCGCCCACTCCCTAACCACCAAGGTATTATTTTTGACATCTGTCGGCTATTTTGGTATTCCACTGCTGGAGTCACAGTATATTTTGTAAGTTCTGCCTATTGTCGCCATGCTGGGCGAATCCACATGTGTTGATGATTACTGTTATATAGGTTCGACGTATGTTAAAAAGCGTATCACAGCAACGCCACATACCATAACAGATGACAATCACAGCCATACTCCTGTTTCAGCTGTTGCCACATTTCATCTTCAGCCTGCTTCTCTTGATATATACGACGCGCGATATCGCGCACCAGGCGCCTCTTGAATTTGTCTAACGCTGACATGGTGCTTGTACTTGTATCTTTTGTCCTAAAACAAGAAAAAATATTTTTCACATTCTCTTTTAAAATGAAGTACAGTAAACATACAGTTATTGGATACTTAAGAGAGTGTACAAAGGTAGCCAATTTTACGATTTCACCCCCGCGCCCCGCACAGAGACCGCTGTGCGGTGTAGCACAGCGGACGGAGGTACTACAACCATAACTCGCTCAGGGTCATGTGCGGTCACGCATAGCTTAAGCGCAAACGCAAAGCAAAGAATTCTATTTCATTCTTTATTCTTCTAATCATCTTTGCAAACTGTTTGATGTGTACAATATTATAGTTCCTGGGTGACCAAACTTTGCTCGGAATTAAAAAAAACTTTGTAATTTTCTGGATAGGTGTGCATTACAAGTAAATTTGTAAGTAAAGTATAACAACATCTAAGTACCAAATTTTACCCAAATCGTACGTAAGGCCCGTTGTCACTAAAACCAGTCATGTACATTTTTTCACTTTAATTATTCATATAAGTATTAAATAGTTTTGGTAGATTAATAAAACAATGATTTCTGTAAAAAAAACACTGTTAATAAACATTTTTCGACCAAAGCTTTGACCTCACGGTTAAAAGTACGCAAGGCACCATAAAAATGTGCGTATCTCCGTCAATAATAATTTATTCTTGCCGATCTGTGGGACTATGTAGGTCAGAATATAAAAAATAAAACAAAAACTAAAAAAGTCTTACAACATTGCGAGTTTCGAACCCACACGCGCTTGACACACACTAACCTTTATGCTAATTACATGCTACCATAAGTTACAAAATCACGAATCATACTGCACGCGCAAATAAAGTTTGGTTACTAATGCTTATGATTGATAATTATTAAAAATATAAAGGTACTTCAACAAAGACAACAAGTTTGCTTTGGATATTCCAGCCGACCCGCCTACCAAGCTTGGTAAAATGCTCCGTATGGAGTCTATGAGAGAGGCCTATGATCAGCGGTAGACTTTTAAAGGTTGTAATGGATGGATGGTTAGATATCCTTTATACTTTACAAATTGTAAAGGCGCGGCGGTCGAGCGCGTTTAGTATTTTTTATAATATACTCTCTTATTTTGCAAATTATAGATGTTTTTATTTAAGTACATTATTGTGAAAGTTTTTAATTAATTTATTCTGAAATGTTTTAACTTTATTTCCTAAATGTATTCATTTTCTTATTTAAAATGACGAAGTTTATATAAAATATAATAATAATAATATACATTAGCAGCCGTAAAGTGGTAGCGTAAGACGATCCTTTATATCCTTATCATTCAGTGAGTGTCATAAAAGGCGACAGAGGGAAACTAAAACAAGAGATAGGCAACAGCATTATCTAGATAATACCTGAAAATTAGGTAGTCAAGCAGCCGGCCAAGTGGGACAACTATGGATTATAGATAGTTCCCCCGTGTGGCAAAAATATAAGGCTGTCTATGGGGCAGGGCTTTGTACAGCAGTAATCGAGAAAGCACCTGTTTATTTTGCATTTATTACGCGCTGATGACGACAGCGCTTGAGTTTAGTAGTAAGCAAGGAATATACTACTGTCTAGGTAGTAAGTATCGATATTTCTAAGCGAGTCCACTCTAAGAAAAATACATAAAAAATACGACAAATTCGTTATTGCGCTTTGTTGTTCGTCATATCATCTTCATTTTACGGCTTGGGCGTGGTGCATAGAAACACAGTTGTCCCCTCTCAACGGAGCGTTTACGACTGATGCGTGTAACAAAAATACTCGTACTTGAAGCCTCGAGTGACGTGACAAAGATAATTGTAAGCGCCAAATGCATTTTATTCAATAACTCAAAAATTTAAATAATTTTTAATGGTCGTTAAAAACAGCGCTAGTTAAAAAATAAGTAATGTAATTTATGAAATTTTTTACTTAATAATATACATACGACCAAAAAAAAAATGGTTTTCGATGAAATTTTAATCAATGTAGTCCATAAAATCCCTCACAATGACGATGTAATATACATATTAACAACTTTTTGTTGCTTTGAACTTAATTTAGCTGTGTAAAATCTGATCTAAGATTGGCATTTTGCCTTTATACCCCCTCTTAACACAGATTACATTTTTTTTAAATGAATTGTTGTAAAGTCCTCTTAGTTAATTCCAAGTTATTCCAAAACAAAATGACATGAACTACCTAACATTTGAATACTTAGGATTAGTTTTTTTTTCTTTCTTTTATATGATAAGGGTGACAAACGAGCACACAGCCCACCTGATGGTAAGTGGTTGCTGCGGCCCATAGACATCTACATCTATCCTCTATTACAAATCAAAATGTAGATGCGCCGCCACCCGTGAGGACCAAGATGGAATGCCTCATTTCCAGTAAAAAGGGCCTCCGGCCACCTGCACTTACCAAGCGAAACGCAGAGGTAAACCTCTACTTCACGCTGGTTTTCTGTGAGGTCGTGGTACCACTCCGGTTCGAGCCGGCCCATCCGTGCGACAGCAAAAGCTGCCGCGTGGCTCTACCACTGTTAAGTTATATATTGAAGCATTTTAATAAAACACGAGGTTGAAAAAATGAACTGTAAACATAGTTATTGGACAGTTTTTAATTATTGTACAGTTTTATAAATGGTTTTAAATATGTTTTACACTGGCAGAACATTAAGTATATATACTCATTTTAACTTATTATTCTAGTCAATCTCAATCGTTATGTATTTTAAATCATGCAAATCATTAGCTGTATTGAAAGACTTTTCAACCGACTTGAGTGAGGTTTACAGTTCGTCGGAATCTTTTTTTTATGTATGTTCACCGATTATTTGAAGATGTCTGAACCGGTTTGGAAAATTACTTTTTTGTTTTACTTTCCAGATGGTCCCATTTAAATTTTATCGATATCGGTCAGGCGGTTTTAAAAAAATCAACAATAAATTATATTTATATTTAAGTCGGTTGTACAAAATTTTTAATTTTACCACTTGTTAGCTATTTGAACAGTAAAATATACGGTATTAGCATCAATGGCGAAGAACGATAACGAAAACCTTCAATTTGACGACGATAAAGTTATGGAGGAATCGCTTGAGGACCTCAACGCTATGCTTAATGGCCTCAATAGTTTCGCCCAGCTGATAGATCTTAGAATGAAAATAGACAAGGCATAGGTCCTGTGCACAACTAAATCGGTAGTTGTTGGCAACACTACGTTCGGAGTTGGAGATGTTTACCTAGGGCTTATTGTCGGACGCAATAGACGGAAGAACAACAGTCTTATTTGGGAACTAATCTTAAAAAAGGCCTTAAGATTTTCTTTTACAATTCATCTGTAACAACAATCATTTAATATATAGGATTACAGTCATTAGATAGCCGACCAATGACTGAAAGAATGACTCAATAAGTCAAAGAATAAAAATATACCACAACTAACCTTACAACCATAACATGAACGTCTAAAAATTACAAAATTTTTAAAGTAAAATAAAACATCATTATTGGACACTGCCCAATAATAGATTTTATTTAAAATTTTGCTTACTACGTGACCACAGAACACAATTACTCTCTACCAAGAGAAGAACGCCAACTTCATACTAAAAAACGGAAACACATGTTTACGAGTGTACACGAAAAGCGCTACGGTGGACGCCCATATAAAACTTTTTTAGCGGGAATTTCAAACCTTTGTATTCTGTAACTTTAACCTTTTTATTTAAGGCTTATTCGAGTAATTTTGGCTCAAGCCTCACAAACCTATGGGGTAAATTCCCATATTTTTGAGAGATTGCACCAAAATTACCCGAATATACTTTAGATTAGTATGTGGGATAAAATAAAACTATAAATAAGTATAGTTATGTAATTTTATTTTCTGGAAAACAGATTGTTTTATAAACGACACATTATTATTGATGTTTTTTATTGTTTTTGCACATAATATTTCCACGCTGGTAACTGATGTATAACACATATTATTGTCAGAGAGTTATTCTTTACAGAACATTAACGTAAATTTAAATCAGCAAAATTCTCATGGTGAAAACTTAACTAAGCCCAAATACATGATCTGAAACAGATAAAATTCGAGTTAATATAGTAATAATCCCTACAAATAACGATCAATACATTTAAAATGCTTAAAGACTTACCACAATATTGTTAAAAGTTTTTCTTCTTCTATTGTAGGAAACCTGCAGAAAGTAATTAGATGATTTTGTGCTTTTTGTTTGCACAACGCTTAATTTACTTTCGATTCTGATCACACATCGTGAATAAATTTTTTTAATAATTAATTTATAGTCAATATCTCTTAGAGTCAACATCTCACAAAAAATATTTACAGACACAATTGCGAAGAAACGACTACAAACGAAAATGAAGTATTCTTAACCGATAATAACTGAATTGCAGCATAAAGCAATAACAAATATTAAAATCTAAACCTATTAAATAAATTTTAATCAATTTCAGAAAATATTTTCAATATGAAAGACGTTGACAAATAAATGTCATTTTTTTCTTCTTTTAATTCATGGCTTCTCTTGATAGAATTCTGCTAATATTAAATAATTTAATTTAAATGAATTAAATTGTGCAAATCTCACAGTAAACTGTATGTAATTATACTTTAAAGAGCAAACCAAAAAAAGTTTAACACATAATTAACATTTTTAGTTTCTTTCGATATAATATGAATTTGTGTATCTAATTTTTAAAGTGGCAATCTAAAACAACATGAAGGAAAGAAACAGCGGTATTTTTTCTCGCTTTATTTTAACAAGCCCAACACGAACATTGACAAAATCATGATTGTGTGCAGGTTTTTCAGCTTTCATACAAAGTTGCCTCACCCTGTACGTGACCAAAACGATTAGGCGCATGACAGCTAAGACGTCAAGAGAACTAGGTAGGGAACAGCGGAACGGTGATTGTTTACTATGGGAAGCGCGGGGATAGAGGCGGGGTACGGGCGCCGAAATCACATTCCTCCTAATTGTTATGGCTGATTTACACGGGGTCAATAGGTAACTGGCTGCTGGCTCCAAATTACAGGCAAGTCAGTGCTGACCCGATACTGACAGTATAAATTGATTTGGAGTCAGTACAGCGCTGTTGCGCCAGTGCTGACTTTAATATTCCTGCTTGAATATTTTGAAGTCAGTCCACTCCCCCCTTCATCCGCGCAACGCGGTATTAGCCTTGCATAAAACGACAAAGTCAGTACTTGGTCTGTTGGTCTGGCTGGCTCGCTGGCGCTGCATTAGTGCGACGTTGCGTCACCAACAAAGCAGAACTTCCAGTTTTTTTTTTCTGTCGTCTATCCATTTTCTTATCCAAAGTCGTTTATTTTTAAATATCTCTTTTTCAAACATTTCCGTCAACACTCAACAGCAGATAGGAACACTTTCTCAACAAATAATTCAACCGTTGTAAATTCTGCCGTTTCCATGAATTCATTTTTGCCCACTGACTTCAATAACGTGCGTACACTTGCAAGAAGTAATCACGACTACTGACATAGATAAGCTAATATAATCGGGAGACTACTGACTGCATGTAAACAGTGCGAGTCAATCCTTGACGCTAGAACTGGCGCCTCTTACTGACCCTGTGTAAATCAGTCATTATGGGCAAGTTGTACAGTGATTGGACAGTTCAAAATTACTTAATTTCACTACATTTTTAGCCGCAAATTGTTTATTTACATAGCATAAGCAATTTCTTATCACTGCTCAAATAGCCAAAAGCACAAAGTTCATCAACTTGCCAATAACACTTCAACGCGGAAGGTCCGGCCTTAAGAAATATTATACTTTTTTCTATAAACTCCGTCCACCACGAAGTCTGCCACGAAAATTATTTATGACGCTTTGTTACTTTAACGTGCTGTCAAAAATGAGTACTATGACAATGCTTAGAGATAAGACATTTTTGTAATACCCTTAAATGTCAGTCAGCCAAAGATAATCTTAGTAATTACGTTCAAATTGTTAGTTCATTAACTATCAGTTTTCTATTAACTGGCCATATTTTTTGGAACGAAGTTCTTTATCGGACGGTACGAGTTTGGCGGATGGGGGCTAGGCGAGGAAAAAGTGTAAGATTTTTCCGTCAAGACACCTTCTGACGTAGTGTAGACGGTCTTGGCGGCTATGAGGAAGCGAGATGGAATAATATCCATCTCTCTTGCACTTTTTCTTCTTTCCATGAAAAAAATATTTTATTTTAAATTACGCTTCATTTTAATAGACTCTAGTAATTCATTTATTTGTACGAGGGTGGATTGAAAAGTACTCGGCCTAACACAGATCCATTCAATTCTAAAAATCAAATCTACCCACATTATTTAGTTCAGTTCAGACTAGTTCATTGTGTGAAGTTCGAAACGTGTGCGATAATTAGTTGTGATTTTATAAATTTATTAACAAAGTAATCGGACATAATTTCCGCGAATGGAGTAAATCGAGCAGCGTGCCGTCATTAAGTACCTCCATAAGAAGGGGCTATCATCAAAAGCCATCCATGATGACATGGTCAGTACATTAGGCGATTGTGCTCTGTCATATTCATCCGTCAAAAAATGGATAGCAGAATTTAAGCGTGGTAGAGAGAGTGTGAAAGATGAACCCCGCTCTGGAAGGCCTTCTACGTCAACTACTGACGAAAATATTAAAAAAGTACTTGATTTAATAATGGGAGACCGCAGATTAAAAATTAGAGAGATAGCCGAGATTATAGGCATCTCTTATGAACGAACTCAAAACATCATTGTCAACGAGTTGGGTTTCCACAAGGTGTCTGCGAGGTGGGTTCCGCGACTGCTTTCAGTTGAACAAAAAAGGACGCGATTGACTATTTCACGCGACTGTTTGGAGTTATTTGAAGCCTATGCAGATGATTTTTTGAATCGTTTTGTTACTATAGACGAAACATGGGTTCATTACTGTACACCGGAAACAAAACAACAATCAAAACAGTGGAGAAGACCTGGTTCACCACCCCCTAAAAAGGCTAAGTCGATTTTGTCGGCAAATAAGGTGATGGCTTCAGTATTCTGGGACTCGAAAGGTGTGATTATGATTGATTATCTTGAAAGGGGTCAGACTATAAACTCTGATTACTACTGCACCTTACTACGTCGTTTACGAGAGGAAATAAAAGAAAAACGTCGAGGAATGCTCAGAAGAAAAGTCCTGTTTCATCAAGATAACGCCCGTGTTCACACGTCAGTACAGTCAATGGCTGAAATTCACAACTGTGGCTTTGAACTGTTACCGCATCCGCCGTATTCACCTGATCTGGCACCAACAGACTTCTTTCTGTTCCCTAACCTAAAAAAGCACTTGGGAGGTCAAAGATTTTCGACAAACGACGAGGTCAAAGCATCTGTAGACGCATATTTTGACTCTAAGGAAGAATCATTTTTTTTCAACGGTCTAAATGCTTGGCAAAAGTGTATTGAACTTGATGGTGATTATGTAGAAAAATAAAAATATAACTGATTTAGTATGTGTTTATTTTCTTGGTTAGGCCGAGTACTTTTCAATCCACCCTCGTATTTGTTAATCAATAATAATATACTACGAAAGGAACTTCGTTCCAACAGAGTGTTCCATGACACTCACGCATGTTTTTTTTATAACATGTATTGACAGAATAGAAATCATTTATTTTTCATTCATTCGAAGGATACAGAGAGCCAGTATAATTACTGGCTGAGACATTCATCTTCACTTTCTTTGAAGTTTGCTGCAGGTGTTCCGTGTTCATGGACTACAGTAAGCACTTACCATCAAGTGGATTGTAAGTTGGCATGTTACTTAAGTTTGTGGTGGCGCTGTTACGGCATCACAAGTGACATGCACCGAAGCCTAAAGGAAGAAGTTAGAGTCATAACGATTTTTAAAAAGACACGACTCGCGTGTCATACGCCACACAAAAGTAATCGATGGCACGCCTGGCGTGCCACCCGCACTGAACCGGTTAATTTCTACTAAAAGAAAATAAATAACTTGTAAATTTTAACAAAAATAACTGCATTAGTATGTCTACAGTCATATTCATACAAATCAAAATACCTATATATGAGATAATGTAAAGTAAGCATAATTTTACCGGGATCATTACTTGTCAAGGAATTAGGAAAATGAGTGTTTTTCGTCGCGTACGTGTTTTGATTTTTAATTTAACACTGTTAGATTTAAAACTATAAGGTAATATTTGAAATAAACTTTCCTCTAGTTACGAAGAATTTTTTAGGTGGCAATACTTGTAGTTAAGACTAATAGAAATCTTATTTACGAAGTAAAAAGGCGAAAAGGCTGGAATTAGGGGCATGGCTGGTATTAGGGGCATCCATCCTAGTTCATGCCTGCGGCTTCGTTTCTGGATATTTTGAAATTTGAAATTTTAGGGGTTGATAACCTTTTTTAACTTGTGCATAGTACTCTTTTTACGTTGTGGGTTTTAAATTATGTTGTGGAAAAATAGTCTAATAAGTAACAAATAATAGCACTAATTGCGATCGCTCACAAACTCAAGTTGTAAATAAATTTCTGGAAAACAAGTCCCCTGTTAAAAAAAAAACATGAGTTTGTCTTATTGTTTAATTTTGCTTAAATTTTTTTTTATAGTAAAGGGTGACAAACGAGCACACAGTTCACCTGATGGTAAGTGGTTGCTGCGGCCCATACACATCTACATCTATCCTCTATTACAAATCAAAATGCAGATGCGTTGTCACCCGTGAGGACTAAGATAGTAAAAAGGATTTCTGGTTCTCTACACTCACCATACAAAACACAGCAGCGTCAAGCTGCTATTTCACGCTGGTATTCTGTGAGAGCGTGGTCCTTCCCCGGTGGAGCCGACCCATTCGTGCTACAACTATACTACTAATATAGCTGCAGCATGGCTCTACCACGTTGAGTTGAGTGAACTGCCATCTTATTACTATCATATAGCCGAATAGACCTACGAAGTACCACGTGCCCTTGTGATATGGTATAAGCTTTATTTTTGCTTGAAACAGTTCGAAACCGTTTATGCATAAAAAGTTCGATCCGCCGCCGTATAGCGTCGGCGTTTTTTTCCTTTTAAAAACACTTGTTTTGCTATTCTTACTAATTAGACGTTTTTAGATCGACTTTACTTTTACATTTGTATAACATTAAATAATATTTAACATTTTTAAATATCAATGAATCATAAACCTTTTTTTTTCCAAATTAAGGTTCTTGATTGTTTCATACTTACAAATGTTATTATTAGGTGAAAATTTAATTTAATAAAGACCAAGGTTTCCAGGGTGATTTAACTGTACCTACTTATATAAATGATTTTTTATAAAAAAAAAGTACGAAAGGTTTGTAATCTCTGCATAAAAAAAGTCACTTACTCTCAATTTCAAAGAAAACACGTAGAAAAACACGTAGGGTGGATGCCCCTATTACCAGCCTTTTAGTGCCAATTTCAACTTTAAAAATTCCTGCTATTTTAATTAGGGCACAATATTTTTATACATTTGCTTTAATCGATAGGTTATTTATCGAAAAATATAATGAACATTTATTTACAATCCTATTATTTCATGAACAATTTTAAAAACGAACGATAAGCAAAAAAATGCGTTATGGCTCAAATGCCAGCCACCCTGTACCGAATGTCATCCTTTTGTGTACTTAATGCCAGCATAGCATAGGGTTGTGCCTTTTGAGTTTTTGGTAAGTACCTATTGTAGGTAAGTTTTAGAGGTAAAGAAATAAATTCATAACAACTTTTAATTTTTAATCTGCATGTGACAAGCATGGGATATATATTAAGTCAGACGACAACATTATTTTATCTGCCGACTTCCAAAAAGGAGACGGTACTCAATTCGAGTGTATGTTTTTTTTTTTTTGCTTTTTTTTATGTGTGTTACCTCATAACTTTGTACTGGGCGAACCGATTTCGATGATTCTTTTTTTATATGAAAGCTGATAGTTCTCGTGTGGTCCCATATGAATTTGATCAAGGTCAGACCAATGGTTATTGAGTTATTCTTAAATAACCTGTCTTGAAGTCGCTTATATTGAAGTCGGCTGTACAAAATTTTTAACTTTAAATTATTTCAATGTTTTACTATTTAACTTACTGTGTTTTAGTTTAAAGCAGTCCAATAAATTAAAGCAAATTATGATAAAATATTATGTAGTATATCGATTTCTAATAATTTAATCATCCAAGTTTTCAAATCATTATCGTCATTATAACCTTACACAAGTCCACTACGGAACATCCTCCTCCATAGACTGCCGCAAAGCCTGGTCTTAAACCACTTTACTTGTCATGAGTTTATCATTTATATTCTAAGTTATAATTAGTATTACTAAGTTATAGTTTTCGCTTTTATATATACTACATTTATTGCTTGTTATTTCTTCTTTCTCAAAAAATAATAGAATACTTACATAAGGTGTTCTTAATATACATCGAATGTCAGATAGAAAAGCTAGTACATCTTTTGCTAAACTTTCAAATCTAAAACCAATTTTAAAACAGCCGAATTTATCATAACTCCCTTAACTATAAAATAAGTTATGATCTAATTAATAGTTCTTATTCCAGTTTTAATCATCAAATACACAATAATTAAGTCCACTACGAAACATCCTCCTCCATAGACTGTCGCAAAGCCTGGTCCTAAGCCACTTTCCTTGTCATGAGTTTTTCATTTATGTTCTAAGTTGTAATTAGTATTACTAAGTTATAGTTTTCGCTTATATATACTATATTTATTGCTCGTTTTTTCTTCTTTCTCGTAAAATAATTGAATACATAAAGTGTTCTTTATATATACACTAAGTTATAGTTTTCGCTTATATATACTATATTTATTGCTTGTTTTTTCTTCTTTCTCATAAAATAATTGAATACATAATGTGTTCTTTATATATACCGAATATCAGATAGAAAAGCTAGTACATCTTTTGCTAAACTTTAAAATCTAAAACCAATTTTAAAAACAGACGAATTGATCATAACTCCCTTAACTATAAAATAAGTTATAATCTAATTAATGGTTATAATTCCAATATATGACAGCCCTGATTTATATTACGTGGCTGAAATTAGGTACTACTTATTAGGTACGTCAAACCAAATAACAGCCGGGCGGCTGACATTAGGCACTCTACTATACTCTACTATGTCTAGTAATGCAGTTATTTTTGTTAAAATTTACAGTTTATTTATTTTCTTTTAGTGGAAATTAATGGGGCTGTAATTAGGTATACGAAATGTATGGAGTAAGAACTATTAATTAGATCATAACTTATTTTATAGTTAAGGGAGTTATGATAAATTCGGCTGTTTTAAAATTGGTTTTAAATTTGAAAGTTTAGCAAAAGATCTACTAGCTTTTCTATCTGACATTCGATGTATATTAAGAACACCTTATGTAAGTATTCTATTATTTTTTGAGAAAGAAGAAATAACAAGCAATAAATGTAGTATATTATATAAAAGCGAAAACTATAACTTAGTAATACTAATTATAACTTAGAATATAAATGATAAACTCATGACAAGTAAAGTGGCAGTCTATGGAGGAGGATGTTCCGTAGTGGACTTGTGTAAGGTTATAATGACGATAATGATTTGAAAACTTGGATGATTAAATTATTAGAAAGCGATGTACTACATAATATTTTATCATAATTTGCTTTAATTTATTGAACTGCTTTAAACTAAAACACAGTAAGTTAAGTAGTAAAACATTAAAATAAAATAATGTTGTCGTCTGCCTTAATACATATTCCATGCTTTTGACATGTATGTAGATTCAAAATTAAAAATTGTTACGAATTTATTACTGTGCCTCTAAACTTACCTACAATAGGTACCAACCAAAAACTCAAAAGGCATAACCCTATGCCATGCTGACATTAGCTACACAAAAGGACGTCATTCGGTTCAGGGTGGCTGGAATTTGAGCCATTACGCCTTTTTTTGCTTATCGTCATTTTTACAATTGTTCTTGATATAATATGATTGTAAATATATGTTCCCTACATTTGTCCATAAATAACCTATGGATTAAAACAAATGTTTAAAAATATTGTGTCCTAATTAAAATAGTAGGAATTTTTAAAGTTGAAATTGGCACTAAAAGGCTGGTAATAGGGGCATCCACCCTACAAACCCTTTTTCTTTAATATGAGCCGGACGCCATATTTAATCAAGCGGTGAAACGGTACCGATTAAGAAACCAAGTAACGCGGTGAACAAATCTACATTAACAAATAGATGGCGCTTTTGTACATATATTTTTCTGTATGAAAAACTAGAAACAATTTGACAGGGCGAATATAAAAACAAGTACGTGCGCGGTCAAATTTAATAGGTACTAAATAAAAATAAATCTGTAAAGGTTCATACAGGGTATTTTTGGAACGCTCCCGAAAACTAAGACCGGCGACAGCACCAAGTATACCTTTGATCATGGGTCACAAATAAATTCGATCCTGATGAAAAAAAATCATCTTTTTTACAACGTTTTATTAGCTTTATTCACGCGCCATCATGTTAGTACAGCTAAATGAAACGATAATTTCATAAAAAAAAATCATGAAAATACTGAAACATAAAACCAGCAGTGGAATTACTGAATTCATATCAGCTGATTAAAGGTCAATGTACGCGCGAACGCTGAAAAAAGAACGCTGGCCTTGAACTTGGGCACTGAGCGATTTATCACATATTGGTACGAAGGGGGCGCGACGGGGGAACAATCCGCCAGTATTACTGTGCCTGCATGCTATTGGTTCCCGCGGGTTGTTCGCTCCCAAAATACAGTCGCATACACAGCTTACTTTGCGACTCGCGACGATGGTTTTAGAAAGGAAGGGAAGAAAAATTATTTATATCTATTGTTTTATGACTGAACTAGTGAACGAAAAGGTAAATATGATAGGAGGTGAATGGGGAAAATTGTGCAGTAAAGTTAAAAGTGTTGAGGAAGAATACCGAAAAAATTACCATGTGATCGACCTGATGACGGAAGCTCAAACGAAGATGAAAGTGATGATGAAGTAGCATCCAGTAACACCAACACATCGTCAACATCTGGCTTCCATGTGACCCAAGACGACATAATGGACGGCGTGTCACCCTTAGCTTAAGTTTTCTTGTTACAAACTACTTTATATTTTACGATAGAAATAACAAGTAATGCTCAAGTAAACATTATCCATTTTTAATTCCAACCTCTTCCAAAGTTCTAAGTAGCTAGTAAAGCTCCTATTATGATTCTACAATAAAACAATTAATTACTATAATATTATAAAACAATAGCCCAATACCATGTAGTACTTTAGAACGCGACTGTACCCACACTCCCTCCACTGTCGACCTATATCTAGCTCGGTGCGAAACAATGCTGCCGTCATAAGAAAAAAGGGCGCATCTAACAATTTTTGAATAAATGAGTTAAATATACCAATCGACTCATGATAAAAAGGCGCATCTACTAAATTTTTTTAATATTCAAAAATATCGTAAGAATTTTAGACGTAACTGTTGATCACAGATGACAGTTTTTTGTAGAAAAGACTTATACAAATTCAACATAAAAAAGACTTATTTAACCAGTTGCTATGTCATCCTTAACAATATTTGCATCGATTACTTAAATTTCGATTATTCTTGTCTTATTATTCTATATCTTATTATTAAGAGCTGGTGTTTCACATGTGGTCCCATATAAATTTGATCGAGGTCAGACCAATAGTTTTTGAGTTATTCTTAATTATTTATATTGAAGTCGGTAGTACAAAATATTTAATTTTTAATTATTATCGTAGTAAGTCTTGTATGATATCCCCTTTAAAATCATTACGCAAGAGTTGCGGGTTGTTATTTTTTGTCTCACTACCAATGCTTTTCTAATATTTACTAAGAAAAAAAGTAGTAAATTACTATTAACGTCCTTTCAACTTCAAATGACCTTTCCAAAATATGTACAAATGTTAAATGAATGGCAGTTTTTTTTATTTATTAGGTTGGAAAGACGCAAATGGTTATATGCGTCTTTCCTTTGATGTTTTTGTGTTGCCAGGTGTATTTTTTACGCTAAGATGAAAAGGAAAATTCGTTTTATTTAAATAAATAACCAAATTATCAAAATATAAGTTCGTCCTTAAAATCTTCATGTATCTACGTATATATTTCTCATATAGATCTTTTAATATATTTTAGACACAGGGTCTGAAAGAAAAATTCATCTATTTATTTTTTATTTCCATTTTATGTTTTTGTTAGTTGCGTCCTTCTTTATTATGACGGCAGAATGCCTAACCGGACGGCTGGTGTCGCCTCACGCTGTGATGCAGTAGGTTTCAGTTTTGTCGGGGTTCGTTAATAATTTTAGTTTTTGAGACAGTTCCGTGTTGATTTTGTACACGCGTGCGCGAGCGACAGTTCAATCGTTTTGTTTATTAAATTGTTATTGTTATTACTTGTGATTACGTGTTGGTATTATTCTTGTAGTTACGTTTTTGTTTCTTTTTTGTTTTAATAATGCCTAACGCGTACGTTTATAGTACTCGTGAATACGGCAACATGTTAGGTATCCGAACCTAGGTACACGAATTATTGCTAAACAAATTGTTAAGACGTCGGGATGGAACAAGTGTATCATACTGTGTAGTACACAAAGTGTTGAAGCGTAACCGAATGCACCCATACATACTGCCACTTTGTGCAAGCTTTAGTTCCCGGCGATCACGACCGCCGACGAGTTTTCTGCCGTTGGTTATTAGACCAGCAAGAACGTGTGCCTGGTTCCATTGAGCACATTATCTTGACGGATGAGTCGACATTTACCAGAAACGGCCTGTGGAACCGAAGAAATACACACGTGTATTCAGAGGTTAAACCGCACGCTGTTCAACAAACCGGGCACCAAACCCGATGGTCGGTTAACGTATGGGCAGATTTATTTAAGGATCGCATACTGGGACCAGTGTTTCTGCCACAGCGACTGAACGGACAGCGATACCTAAACTTTATAAATGAACAGTTGGTTGACATTTTAGACGACCTATCGTTGGCTGAATATCGCCGCATATGGTTCCGGCATGATGGTGCACCTCCACATGTCGTGAGGTTCGTTCGTGAGCGCCTCACCGAATTATTTGATGATCGCTGGATTTGGTGGACTGGGACCACACGCTTGGCCACCTCGCTCACCAGATCTGACCCCGTTAGACTTCTTTCTGTGGGGTATGTAAATGAAAGGGTTTTTAATCGTGAGTGTGATAGTGCTGACGAAATGCGCCAAAGGATCGTGGATGCTTTCGAGAAACTACGTACGGACTGTGTCGAAGACCACACGATGATGCCCCGCCTGCATGAGGAGACGCAACACCGAGCCCAAATCTGCCTTGAAATGAATGGAGCACAATTTGAGCCGCATCTCATAAGACCACGCAGGATTTAGAGCGGTAAGCTGTTTCATAACAATTTTTTTTAAATAACTTAGTACTGAACTAATCTGAATAGGTACATAACTGAATACATGAGAAGTATAAACATATGAATGAATGAATGAATATACTTTATTGTACAAAACAAACAAATAAACAAATTACGTAACAAAAGACAGGTTAAATGTACAACATACTCGTACCTACACGATGAATAAAAACGCATGACTCTAATCTTGGTTACTTTTCATTTAAGTATTTTTTCATTAGCGGGAAATCGAACCAGTTATTTGGGTTATTTAACCGGTAAATTCGGATTAAAGTGGCTACGTGGAGACAAGCACAGTAGCAAAATAGTAGGTTAAGTAGATAAGTTAGGTATTTAGACAAGTGTTGTAAATTATTAGGTATTGTGGTATGGCCCGCTAGTTGCGGGCCGCGCGAATTTGCGTTCGCGCGTACATTGACCTCTAATCAGGTGATATCAATTCAATAATTCCACTGCTGGTTTTATGTTTCAGTATTTTCATGAATTTTTTTATGAAATTATCGTTTCAATTAGCTGTACTAACATGATAGAGAATGAATAAAGCTAATAAAACGTTGTGAAAAGATGATTTTTCTTTAATCAGGATCGATTTTATATACGACTCATCATCAAAGGTGTACTTGTTACTGTCGTCTGTCTTAGTTTTCGGGAGCGTTCCAAAAATACAGTGCGTGTTGCCAGTGATGACTTACGGAACTGAGACGTGGTCCTTCACTGCTGGCCGTATAAGGAAGCTCAAGATCGCTCAGCGAGCTATGAAGAGGGCTATGCTCAGAGTTTCTCTGCGTGATAATATATAGCAGCCTAACACTGCTGTGTTTTGTATGGTGAGTGTAGAGAACCGGAGACACTTTTTACTGTAAAAGAGGCATTCCATCTTAGTCCTCACGGGTTACAACGCAACTGCATTTTGATTCTTTATTGAGAATAGATATAGATGTCTATGGATCACAGCAACCACTTACCATCACGTGGACTGTGTGCTCGTTTATCACCCTTTCCTATATAAAAAAAATCTATATGGATAATACAAGGGTACTTTAGTTATCTGGACCCCACATTCAAATGCGATTCAAATAAGAATATGATCATCAATGATCTCGAATGATCGCGATGTGTCAACTGTCACTCGAAAAGTACGGCTTGTAAATCAATTTGCTCATTGATAACTTTTTTCTGCTTTCTTTAGCTGTTACCTTAATATTACTGATATTGCCAAATCTAATGAACTCAAAATTACTTTTTATTATAATAAAAAAAAAACTAAAACTAGAAACTTAATTATCATATAGTCCTACTCCCCGCAGTATCGTGCCAAGAACGCTGGCTGCGTTTCCCCGCTGAATGGCTATACTTAGCCTTTAAGCGAGAAAAGAACCAGCCCTCTTATCACCAGCAGCAACCACCAGCCGCGGATGGAGTTCCTTTAGGAACTTCACCGCACGTAGACCCCACGGATCGATAGTCTCTACAGCAAATGACACAAATATGTAGTCATCTCTCAGAGACTCACATTTGCGCCACTTACTCAGTTCAGCTGCCTCTGATGCCGCCCTGGCTCTAAACGAGGTACCCCTGAGATGAGAGGCCGCCACTTTTTATTATTGATACTAGTAGGTGGAATATTTTAAATACCTACATAAATCCATGTTCTATTTTTATAAGGGAAAGCAGCAGTGATGATAATGATGACAATGATGTCTATTCAGAGATGAGTGAAATTGAAATACTAGATTCAGATTAAAACTTTTTAGTTCATGGTTCTTTTGTTAATAAGTATTATTTTAAAAATATCCGTTTTACTCACCCCATCTAACTGGTTTGAACTGATTTTGTCTAGAAAGACTAGATTTAAATTGTTTGTTTTATTCACACTAATTGATTACAGTAAATCTATTATGCATTTTATTACGAACTTATTTTTTACATTTCTCTTTTGCAGATTGTGAGATGGATTGTTTTTTTTTTTAAATTTTGGAATCGAATAATAAAGGCTGTCTCAGCGCCGATTTTAAACTTTGAATATTTATATAAAAAAAAAACAATGGTGTTTATAATATTTTATTTGTAATAAATTATAGTACATTAGTGCGAATTTTATGTACGGAATATTACACCGTCAAGATGTCTTCCATCACGACGAATGCACTCTTCAAAGCGGACTAACGAATTTGCAGAAACACGCTGCAGAACGTCAATTGATATGGCCCTCATTTCTGTCGTTATTTTAGCCTTCAACTGCTCTAAATTCGTAAGAGGGGTATCAAAAACTTTTGCTTTAAGATAACCCCATAAAAAAAAGTTAGCTGGGGTTAAGTCGGGAGATCTGGGTGGCCACAATATGTCTCCAAATCGGCTTATGATTTTTCCCGGAAACAACGCTTTTAGTGTGTCCATGGAAACCCTAGCTGTGTGGGCTGTGGCCCCATCTTGCTGAAACCATACACCGGACTCATCAACATCCTCTTCTTGCAGCTGCGGTACAAAAAAGTTATTAATCATGTCGATATACCGCTCGCTCGTCACTGTAACCGTTGCACCTCGATCATTCTCGAAGAAAAATGGCCCGATGATTTTCTTCGCCGATATTGCGCACCATACAATAAGTTTGGGGCTGTGTAATGCCTTCTGATGTTTTTTTTTGGATTACTGGGTGACCATTAACGGCAATTTTGGCGATTGACGTACCCTTCGAGGTGAAAATGTGACTCATCGCTAAAATAAACATTGGACATCCCATTTTCCTCTGAAAAAATCTCTAACATCTTCTGACAGAAAATTTTTCGCTTCTTGTAGTCTTCTGGTTTGATTTTTTGAACTATTTGGATTTTATAGGGATGTAATTTTAAGTCTAAGGCCAAAATTCGTTGAATACTTGAACGATGAACATTCAAAGAGGCAGCATGTTTTCTAACTGATCGTCGTGGATGCTCCGCGACCGCAGCGGCGACGCGGTCGATGTTTTCAATCGATCGAACAGGTCTAATTCGAGGGCCAATTGAATGTTTCATTAAACATCCTGTCGCTCTGAACTTTTTTACCCACGACTTAATTAACTGAATACTCGGGGCATCACTTAAACGGCGGATTTCATATCGATTACAAAACTTGCGCTGTGCTTCCCTCAGCGAAAACTCGTTGCAAAAATACGCCTCTACTGCGTACGCGCGGTGCGCGCCAGACCACTGGGACATAGCGACTAAAGAACCCGCACTAATCACCTACCGAACGCTACCTCTCCCCTCCCGCTAACCCCGCCGGTTACCGAGAAATTCGTGTTTAAAGTTTAAAATCAGCGCTGAGACACCCTTTATAAGCATTTTTTAAACCAAATCTCAACTTATTATAATTTTACCTAGAAATCCTGGTCCCATTTGTTGATATAGGTAAAAAAATAACATGTTTTCAAAGACAAATTGAACTTATTTGAGTTAGTTACGTTACTTACCTAGGAACATTTTCAAGGGGATCTATGCTATTGCTTTTTGATGTTTGTGATGTTTCTGCCTCTGACACATTTTCTGATCTGAAAAAAAAAAAGGATTATAATTTTCAAAACTTTATGTATTTCGAAAGTACTCGTAGTTTCTATTATTGGTAAAATTTTATTTCTTTAATTATAATTGATTATGGATATCGCCATTTACCCGCTACTAGATGGAGTGACGACCTGGTAAGACATGCAGGATCGATGGGTGCAGGTGGCTTAGGAGCGTGCTTTGTGGCATTTCTTGGAGAAACCCTATGTTCAGCAGTGGACTTGTGAAAGGCTGTAATGATGATGATAATGAAGGGTATCTCACTATGTCTATTATAGATATATTATAGGTCAGTTTATTGTTCGATATTTATAAGTGTTTTTAAACGATTTTAAAAAAAGAAGGTTACATACCATTAACTGAAAGTTTTTTTCCATGTATGTTAGGTTAGTTTCTATCTTTAAATTAATAAAATATTTTTGTACGAAAATTTCATATATTTAAAATAATATAATATACTAGTTAGCCAGGCAGACGTTGTTCTGCACTTTTCGACGACTCTTCATATAAAAAATTCTTAAATTCGTAATACAAAAAATATTGAGGGTCACTTATCAGGATAAAAACTATCCTATCTCTCAAGTTGGACCGAACTGCACAGAGTGTACAAAATTTCATTGAAATCAATTCGGTAGTTTAGGAGTTCATCGCGGACAAACAAAATGACACGTAATTTTTATATATAAAGATTATATATGAATTTTAATAATAATTGATTTTAATTTACATCTTTGTCAATTGTGAACCAGGTACTCCAGGGGTATTCCCATAACAATTTGGAGAACAAATCCAACCCTTAAGTTGGCAAACCAGTGGATGAAGCTTTTAATGGAACTATATTTAGACGACAGTGAACTTGTAATATTCCTTGGTCCACTCAAAAGGGTAAAAAAAACTTTTCATAATAAGTAAAAATCGAATTTAAACAACTAAAAAGAATATACAATAACTTCTTATTCTGAATTAGGGGCTTATATTCCTTCTTACAATGTGTCTTAGCTTCAAAGTTGCGAATAATAAATTGTATTTAAGTCTCCTAAATATCAATAGATTTAGGTAACGTAAGTAATTATACTCGTATAATGGGATACCTATGTATTATTTAAAAAAAAATACTAAAAAAATATATTCCTATTAATTTACTCTATGGCCTAAAAGCCTACAACTTTGATCTAAAGTATAAATAATAAAATAACTTTATAAGTATAAACTTATTACAAACTTACTTGGGGCAAACTAACTCTGGTGGTTCAGGTGCTTCTACACTGTTCGCCAACCTTCTTTTTGTTCTGTAAAGAAAAAAAAATATTATAATCAAAAAAAATTAAGAAAATACAACAAAAAATCGCAATTAACATAGGAACTTGGGAGTCTAGTCTTCGGAAAACACTTATGGCCCCTCTTCACATTCCTGTATATTCAGCAATTATCCGCACACAAGATTGTGTATAATTGTGTACATTTTTATACGTGGTAGAGCCATGCTGCAGCTATAATATAGTTGTAACACGCTCCAATAGAATACCAACGTGAAATAACAGCTTAAAGTTGCTACGTTAAAAGTTTCGTATGGGGAGAAAACCGGAGACCTATGTACTCGCTTGACACCCTATTCTATAAAAATAAAATCGCCTACGTCGGTGTTTGATTATGAAGTATAATTTTTATGGTCAACCGGGCACTAACGCAGGCTATTGCTAAGACGGCCTGTGGAGCGCAGCCAGGAATGGGACCAAAATTTTCGGGTTTCATCCACAAGCCAGGTTGGATTCTGGTAAAGTGCCTGAATAAGGCAAGCCAGAACTGGATTGTGGGTGAGATCGGAAAACTGAAACCCTGGGCGGAGGCAGAGCTCTCGATAATACCCAAGAGCGGACTGCCTAAGCCTCAACTGGGCACTCCCTTTCTGCCCCGCAAAGAAGCTGACTTTCTAGAGGCGGCGGCTGTGCTGTTGAGGGCACAAAATGAAGATACCATACAGAGCTCAGGAAAATCCTCTACCGTAGGGATGAGGAGAATAGGTTCCTAGTAACCTTTTTTCTGAACGACCCATTGGTGGAGGCTCTCAAAGCGGCAGGCGGCAGAGTCGTCCTTGGCTTTAAAATGGTAACCCTCCTCCCACGCCTATAAATGACTAAACCCAAGGGTAAGACGAGGGTCCTCCAGACAAATCTTCACCATGCAGCAGCTGCTTCTGTCGTGGTGGAGGTTGGCTTCGCAGGGCACAACATCGACCTCCCCCTCATACAAGAGTCTTGGGTGGCAAACGGTCAAGTTCTCAGATTGTCGGCTGCCGGTAAGATCTTAGTCAATACTAAAGGCAATATAGACCCAGAGCTTGTATAATCTACAATAAAAATATTGGACTTTTAACTGTTCCAGAGTATTGCAGTGACAACCTGGCTACAGTCTTTATAAATCTTAAGGGATGCACAGGCGTCAGAGTAATCATTTGCTCAACCTATCTTCCCGGAAAGAACCCAGATCCTGCCATCGAGTTAGAACGAGTAGCGGAGTTCGCCCGTAAGCACAACGAAGGAACTCGTGCTGGGATGTGATGCTAATGCTCACCACAAAGTATGGGAAAGGATTAATATCAACGAAAGAAGTTACTTACTTTTTGACCTTCTTATATCCAATCATCTGGTAAGCCTAAACTTAGGGTGTGTACACCAAACTTTGTAACGCGTGCTAGGCTGGAAGTTTTAGATATAACCTTTGCTACCAATAACATATCTAGGCGGATTACTGACTGGCATGTTAGTAGTGAAAACTCGATGTCTGATCACAGACACATTAAGTTTGTGATTAGAGCATCACCAACTCATGAAACTGTTGCTTATAGCGACCATTAGCGTTTAGCGAGTAAGCGACCCGGGATGTCTATAGAGATAGCCTAAGGAGGAATTTGGAAACGTTTCTTAAAAGCATAAAAACGATTGAAGGACTAGAGTTAGCGGCGGAGACGGTAAATGTATGTATCCGTGAAGTCTTCGCTGACAGCTATCCCGTCAAAACCAAGACCTCAACACGAAAAGTTCCTTGGTGGAGCTACTAGCGTCAACCCATTTCCCAGGGTCACATATGACCTCGAACTCTTTCAGATCCTTAAGAAGACATTGTAATGAGGACTGATGTAAGGCTTCAAAGAATAATAAGGCCAAACATGGTGCAGTGGGCTGTTGACTCCTTTAAACCATATAAGACAAGTGGGGAGGATAGAATATTGCCCATCCATCTACAGAGGGGTATCGAAATCCTCCTTCCTTCTCTGGTGAAAATCATCAGAGCAAGTTTTACATGGGGATATATTCTAGAACGATGGACAATTGTCAAAGTTCTATTTATACCTAAGGACGGTAGAAAAGACTACGCTTTACCAAAGTTCTTCAGTCCTATAAGCCTTTCTTTCTTTCTTCTTAAGCCATTGGAAAAGGTTATAGATAGATATATTAGAGATGTAGCTCTAGCTACGAGACCTATACACTATAACGCATGCTTACCACAGAGGCAAATCTACGGAAACAGCCCTGATCAGTGTTATTGACAGGGCCGAAAAAGCGCTGGAGGATAATACTTTTTATGCCTTTCTAGACATTGAGGGCGTCTTCGATAGTAACCCTACATCACTGCTGGTTGGAGGCCTGACATCTAAAAATGTTGACCCCACAACCATCAGGTGGGTGAGGTGAAGTCGATGCTCTCAAACAGAAAGGCAAAAATAGAGCTGTTTCAAACTTCAATTGAGATTGCAACTACAAGAGCCTGTCCACAAGGTGGTGTTTTGTCACCCCTCCTTTGGACTCTTGCAGTTGACCAATTATTGTACAAAATGGCAGACCTTCGCATTGATACACTGGGTTATACTGATGACCTTGTGATCATTGCAGGGGGGCTTTTGCCAAAGTACTTTATCATTAATCATGCAAAGAGCCCTAAACACAATAAACAACTGGTGCAGGGATAATAGTGTATCAGGTAATGCTGATAAAACTGTTATAATCTGGTAGCACGGCAGTGCCCCCGCCAAGTCGAGCAAAAAAGCGGCACGGTCGTACCATCCTTTTCTCGAAGCAGTTCAGGCCATTTTCGAAACCCTATAACTTCGTTGTGGATAATACTAGAGGCCCGAATTTCAGTAAGCAAGTAGGCATTGTATAAACTCGGTATATTTCAAATTTCATTAAATTTGAACCAGTAGTTTAAGAATTATAACTAGTCTCTTAATTTTGTCACTCACTGACTGACCGATACATAATTTTGTAATCCCATATAAATATATAGGATTACAAAGTTACATTTGCAGTGAATGAATCAGTGTACCTATATATGTATAATATAATGTAATAATAGGTGTAGATAGGTACCTAGATATAACTATCTACAAAAAGAAATGAGATGCCATCAAAAACATAACTTGTAAAAAAAGCCAAGTCTCACAACTCAGTTCTTCTACCGTAAAAAGTTGTGAGATCCATGTAACAAATACCAAGTCGGTTAATTTATTCAGTCCCTACTTAAGGGTCCTTCTGTCTTAAATTATTACGTAATTAGCTAACCTAACAAAATCTTATAGTGACCATATCAATATCAAAAATATTTTATGTTTTAAATAAATAAATTGACTTGGCAATCGCACTAAACAATCTAATTTAATATAATATGTATTACTTGAGAGATACATTGTGTTTTCATGCGATGGCCAAGTCAATCTATTTAAGAGGTCATCTGCGAGGTCGGTAGCCTTATATGGTATACTGATGGGTCAAAAATGGGCCTTAACCTAGGCTTTGGAAATTTATGGGGAAAGCCCCAAATTCAAATTTAGTATAAATTTCACCTCTATCTTTCAGGCAGAAATTTTCGCCATATTTCAATGTGCGGAAATTAATCTGCAAAAACACTACGTTAATCATATAATCTATTAGTCAAGCAGCACTGCTAGCGCTGAGATCAAACTTGGTGAACTCGAAGCTATTGGAGACTGCGTGAACCGTCTAAACGCCCTGGGAGGTAACAACAAGGTCATTTTACGATGGGTTCCAGGTAGTGTTGCCCAAAATCGGTCTTGGTCTTGTTCTTGCATTTTTGCAAGGCCAAGACTGACCGTGCAAGATTTGCGCAAGAACAAGACTAAGCTTGCGAGACTCTTGCGTCTTGCAGTTAGGACTGAGTGTCGTTTCAGGGAGTAGAGGAGTTTGGGTATACGCTTAGGGACTGTATGAGATGCAAAAAATGTAATAAAAAATGGAAAATTGGACTTACGCGCATTACGAACAATACCATAAACATACATAGTGAATGAAAATATCCATTAAAAGAAAAAAGAGTGCATCCCTAGTTTTGACCATCGGCACTTTGATAGTGCGCTGCGTCTTGTTGTCGGCGTCATCAAAGATCGGATACTGACCTGTCAAAGAAATTGTGTAGCTATTCGAAAGTACAAGGTCAAGATACACGTGCCGGCGGCAACTATTGATATCGCATTCAATCGTCGCCGCCGCGCCGCACGTAGCACGTACTACATTTGACACTGTTTGATTGCCGCCACAGAGTACATGTTCCAGAGAATAAAATAAGTTTCCGGGTGCTCAGAATAGACACGAATACATTATGCTGACCTCGCAAGGAATATTGTAATTAGATAATGGTAAGGATAGGTAGATATCATAATAATTTATTCTAGTAAGTAATTATAACATTAACTATATGGGTTTATAATAATTACTTACTTACCTAATAGATAGACATGTTTAATAAGTTCACTGCAAATCTCGACTTTTGGAAGTGTGTGTTTTTAAAACACAAAGTGCTCGAATATGTCGTCAACCATTTGATAAATATTTTAGACACTTTTAAAACACTTGAAATGAGTAAAAATGGATCTGGATCTTGTCTGCAAGGCTTAGTTATTAACAAGTTGGAGGAGTACCTAAGTAAACTCAGAGCCGCCAGCTCGGAAGATATTTTAGAGTGGTGGAGGACGCATGAGACAAAATATTCGATTTTATCGAAGATAGCCCGTGATTTTCTTTCAATACCTGCAACTTCAGTACCTGCTGAGAGATTATTTTCTAAAGCATCATTAGTAATTAGAAAACATAGAATAGGTTAAGTGATGAGTCAGCAAGTAACAGTAATGTCAAAGCTATTGTGTACTGTGAATTAATTTAATTTGTATCGTATTTTATTTCTTATTTAAATAAATGGTATATTGTATAACTCTTTTATTCCATTTCATATATGGTGAGGGTCCATCAATCTCTTTCTAGACAGATAATGTTCTTAAAATACAGTGTAGTTATTGCCATTAATTTGTTTATATATATAAACAAATTAATTATATATCTTTATATATAAAAATTACGTGTCACGTTGTTTGTCCGCGATGGGCTCCTAAACTACTGAACTGATTTCAATGAAATTTTGCACACTGTGTGCATTTTGGTCCAACTTAGAGAGATAGGATAGTTTTTATCCCGATAAATCACCCTCAAAATTTTTTATTGCGAATTTCAGGATTTTTATAGGAAGGGTCGCTGGAAAGGGCAGAACAATGTCTGCCGGGCAGTATATATATATATATATATATATATATATATACATAGAAAATGACCTTGTTGTTACCTCCCAGGGCGTTTAGACGGTTCACGCAGTCTCCAATAGCCTCGAGTTCACAAAGTTTGATCTCAGCGCTAGCAGTGTTGCTTGACTAATAGATTATATGATTAACGTAGTGTTTTTGCAGATTGATTTCCGCACATTGAAACATGGCGAAAATTTCTGCCTGAAAGATAGAGGTGAAATTTATACTAAGTTTGAATTTGGTGCGTTCCCCATAAATTTCCAAAGCCTACGTTGAGGCCCATTTTCGACCCATCAGTATACCATATATGGCTACCGACCTCACAGATGACGTCTTAAATAGATTGACTTGGCCATCGCATGAAAACACAATGTATCTCTCAAGTAATACATATTATATTAAATTAGATTGTTTAGTGCGATTGCCAAGTCAATTTATTTATTTAAAACATAAAATATTTTTGATATTGATATGGTCACTATAAGATTTTGTTAGGTTAGCTAATTACGTAATAATTTAAGACAGAAGGACCCTTAAGTAGGGACTGAATAAATTAACCGACTTGGTATTACATGGATCTCACAACTTTTTACGGTAGAAGAACTGAGTTGCGAGACTTTGTTTTTTTTACAAGTTATGTTTTTGATGGCATCTCATTTCTTTTGTAGATAGTTATATCTAGGTACCTATCTACACCTATTATTACATTATATTATACATATATAGGTACACTGATTCATTCACTGCGAATGTAACTTTGTATGGGATTACAAAGTTATTTATGCAGTTGGTGTATCTCGAAAACTGGACCGACATTGCAAAATATTTTAATTTTCACTTGATTTATGTATTAAACAATAATTGTATTCCAAATTTCAAGCTTCTATGTCTGCTAGAAGTGCCTTAGAGTTTTGATGATCGGTCAGTCAGTGAGTGACAAAATTAAGAAACTTTGACTAGTTATAATTCTTAAACTATTGGTTCAAATTTAATAAAGGAGAACGGCAGGCTTGTATGGGAATTTCGTACAGCTAAAAAAATTCGTGTTTTGGGATATTTTTTGTTTTAATTGGCAGTTAGGAGGATAGACAAGCTCTATAAAAATCATTGAATTATGTTTGGCTTAATAAGTCATTCATTATGGTCGCATCATTTGTAGTGGCACTATATGGTCCGCGTACTTTCGCGAAACTATTATCAAGAGATAGAGAACGGAGGAGCAGATGCTCAACTCAATGTAAAAACGGCCAGATAATTCGATAAATTGCTCAGATGCAGTTACAAAATACAATCCAAAACAACAGCAAAAAACTGAAAAACAGATAATCTTTACCTGTCAATAAATAATTATTGCCATATGAACAAAAAATATTGACGACAAACATCATTCCTATCATAAAATCGTACACTATTATGATTTTATGCAACAATTATACATTCTTAGGTATAATATATATGTGTTTAATTATATATAGTGTTATTTCTCGTTCGAAAATGGCCTGAACTGCTTCGAGAAAAGGATGGTACGACCGTGCCGCTTTTTTGCTCGACTTGGCGGGGGCACTGCCGTGCTCCCATTATAACAGTTTTATCAGCATTACCTGATACACTGTTATCCCTGCACCAGTTGTTTATTGTGTTTAGGGCTCTTTGTATGATTAATGATAAAGTACTTTGGCAAAAGCCCCCCCCCCCCCCCCGCAATGATCACAAGGTCATCAGCATAACCCAGTGTATCAATGCGAAGGTGTGCCTTGTATATTAATTGGTCAACTGCAAGAGTCCAAAGGAGGGGTGACAAAACACCAACTTGTGGACAGGCCCTTGTGTAGTTGCAATCTCAATTGAAGTTTGAAACAGCTCTATTTTTGCCTTTCTGTTTGAGAGCATCGACTTCACCTCACCCACCTGATGGTTGTGGGGTCAACATTTTTAGATGTCAGGCCTCCAACCAGCAGTGATGTAGGGTTACTATCGAAGACGCCCTCAATGTCTAGAAAGGCATAAAAAGTATTATCCTCCAGCGCTTTTTCGGCCCTGTCAATAACACTGATCAGGGCTGTTTCCGTAGATTTGCCTCTGTGGTAAGCATGAGTTATAGTGTATAGGTGTCGTAGCTAGAACTACATCCCTAATATATCTATCTATAACCTTTTCCAATGTTTTAAGAAGAAAGAAAGAAAGCCTTATAGGACTGAAGAACTTTGGTAATGCGTAGTCTTTTCTACCAGCCTTAGGTACAAATAGAACTTTGACAATTTTCCATTGTTCTGGAATATATCCCCATGCAAAACTTGCTCTGATGATTTTCACCAGAGGAGGAAGGAGGATTTCGATACCCCTCTGTAGATGGATGGGCAATATTCAAATATATATATTGTACGTGGTAGAGCCATGCTGCAGCTATACTAATAGTATAGATGTAACACGAATGGGTCGGCTCGACCGGGGAAGGACCACGCTCTCACAGAATACCAGCGTAAAATAGCAGCTTAATGCTGCTGTGTTTCGTATGGTGAGTGTAGAGAACCGGAGACCCATTTTACTGGAAAAGAGGCATTCCATCTTAGTCCTCACGGGTGACAACTCATCTGCATTTTGATTCGCTAACGAAGATAGATGTAGATGTCTATAGAATAGAATAGAATAGAATAGAATAATTTTTTATTCAATATAGATCACATGTGTAATTCTTATTGAAAGTCATTTTTTACTTTACCACTGGTTCGAAAAAAAAACCTCTGTCCTGGGAAGAACCAGCAAGAAACCCAGCGGGACATTTTTTACAGCAAATTTTACAATAATGGTTGTACTAACTATATAAGTACAAAATTTATTTTAGAAACAGCTTTTTTTTTTTATGGAATAGGGGGCAAACGAGCATGCGGCTCACCTGATGGTAAGTGACTACCGCCGCCCATGAACAACCGCAACACCAGGGGAATTGCAGATGCGTTGCCGACCTTTTAGAAAGGTGTAAGCTCTTTTCTTGAAGGTTCCTAAGTCGTATCGGTCCGGAAAATTCGCTGGTGGTAATTGATTCCACAAGGAAGTCGTGCGAGGGAGAAAACTTCTTCTAAATCGCACAGTGGTGGACCGCCAATCATCCAGATGGTATGGATGGTAACGCGAGTTTTGTCGCGATGTGCGATGGTGAAATTGAGCGGCTGGAATTAGTCCGAACAATTCCTCAGAGCACTCCCCGTGATAAATGCGATAAAATACGCAAAGAGATGCAACATCTCTACGCAGTGCCAGTGTATCGAGCCGATCAGAAAGAACTCGGTCGTCGACGATTCGAACCGCTCTGCGCTGGATGCGGTCAAGTGGAAGGAGCTGGCACTGGGGTGCCCCGGCCCAGAGATGAGAACAGTATTCCATGTGGGGCCGAACTTGCGCTTTGTAAAGTTGCAAGCGATGTGCCGGCATGAAATACTGTCTCGCTCTGCTGAGCACGCCAAGCTTTTTAGAGGCCAATTTGGCCTTCCCTTCCAAGTGACCACGAAACTGCACACTATTCGATATGTCGACGCCAAGGATTCCGATACTAGCTGAGGCAGCAAGGGGAGTGCCTTGAAACTGAGGAGATACGACAAAGGGGTTCTTTTTAGCGGTAAACGCGCAAACTTGTGTCTTCTGGGGATTGAACTGGACTAGATTTAGTCGGCCCCAATCCGAGACTTTGTTAAGCAAAGACTCGACTTCAGACACAAGTTTGTCCCGGTACTCGGCGACGTTTTCCCGAGAAATATTGGCACGACCGGTGCTATCGTCTGCATAGCAATGAATGCTACCAGTTAGCAACATATCATTGATATGCAGGAGAAACAGCGTTGGTGATAGCACGCAGCCTTGTGGAACACCAGCGTTGATAGGCTTGAGATCAGAGCATGCACCGTCTACTACGACCTTGATGCTCCGATCAGCAAGGAAACTGGTGATCCATTTGCACAATTTCTCAGGAAGCTCATACGCAGGAAGCTTCGAAAGAAGCTCTTTGTGCCAGACCCGATCAAAGGCCTTCGCTACGTCCAAACTAACGGCCAATGCCTCCCCCTTGGACTCTACTGCCTCCGCCCATCTATGAGTTAAGTAGACTAGAAGATCACCAGCTGATCGACCCCGACGAAAACCGTACTGGCGGTCACTAATCAGCTGGTGATCCTCAAGGTACCTCAGGAGCTGGCAGTTTATAATGGCTTCCATTATTTTGGAGAACAAGGAGGTGATGGCGATAGGCCTGTAGCTTGGAAGCGATCACCTCATTCCCAGGGGTTATTATCAACCATGTATTCATTTATACTATAATAACCTTTTTTATACAGTTTCAACTTAACAAAACATTTAAACTTGCTAATGGAGAGATTAAAATTGCTATGGGCCACAGCAACCACTTACTATCAGGTAGACTGCGTGCTCGTTTGTCACCCTTATTCTATAAAAAAAAATATGTTTAACCATGTTTTAGCACATGTAAGCTTATTAAATGTAAACGTTTTTTAAGAAACAGACTGACGCCCGTAGCCGTAGGATACGGTAGATAGCTCAGTTGGTTAGAGCATCGGCACGGATCGCATAGGTCGTGGGTTCAAGCCCTACCCGGTGTCAGTTGATTTTTCGAATTTCTCATTAAATGTTTAGACATTTATTAATATGATTGGTTTTTACTATGGCTACGTTAATTCAAGCTCAATATGTACGTACTCTGTTAAGTTGTTCTAAGATCTAAAGTAACGTTTAATAAATAGTAATAGGCTAATAGGTAATTGCGAGACTTGCGAGACTCTTGCTGCAAGACCAAGACCAAGACTAAGAGCGCAATACCAAGACCAAGACCAGGTGTATTAGCGCAAGATCAAGACTTGCTAAGTCTCGTCTTGTTCTTGCATTTGGGCAACACTAGTTCCGGGTCACGCGGGTATTGTTGTAGGCAATAAAACTGCAGACAAGCTCGCACGGGAGGGTTCAAAGAGTACACAATTTGGACCCGAGCCATTTTATGGAATCTCAAAAACCCTCGCCCGATTGACCCTGGAAACTCTACCACAATAAATAACTTAAGATCTGGTCTGATACACCAGACTTAAAACATTCTAAAACCTTAATCCGGGCTTTCGATCGTAAATTCGCTTCGAAAGCCCTGGGATTAGGTAAAAATAAATTGCACATTCTGGTAAGAGCCCTAACTGTACACTGTTGTCTTAAAAAGCACATGTCCATCCTGGGACTAAGCAACTCAAAGATGTGCCGGTTTTGCTCCCTAGAGAAGGAAACGCCTTTACATATCCTGACAACTTGCGTACCCTTAATGCGCAAACGCAGTACTTATCTGGGAAGCTATGTACTTCTCCCAGAAGAAGTGAAATTACTCACAGCTAAGCAACTCCTATTCATTGAATTCCTCCATTCCCTCTACACATTGCGGCAGGGATAGGAATATCTTTTGACGCGGGAATGTTGCGGGTTATTTAGTAGCAATAAGTCAGTGGACGGGAATCATCGCGCTTTTGCAGTTGAGGCGTATTTCGCCAATAATTCGGTGAAAGTAGAAAGGCGTCGTTTTTGTTCGCAGTTTGATATTCGCAAAATAAAGGATGGCCCTTTGAAATAATTAATATGGGCATGAGTACGGAAGTTCAGATACTGGATTTGGAAATGAGCCTAGGCCTTGTCCTTCAACGTCTGTAACAACTCCTGAAAACGTGAGAAGATTTTTTGCGAAATCCACGCATATCTGTTCGGAAGGTTGAAGCGTCTGTGGGCATGAGAAAAAATCTGTTCATAAAATATTGCGGACGCGCTTAAAGTTCCATCCGTATAAGCTGCAAATCGTTCAACAACTGAAAGCAGATGATACACAAGAAGAGAAAATTACGATAGGATCGGTTTGGAACGATTTTCTACTCCTGTGGTAACACACTGTTTACTAACAAAGCGCATTTTCACGTTGGGAGATATAAGCAGAATATGCGATATTGGAGCGAAAATAACCCCTAAGAAGTTCATCAAAAGCCTTTGCAAAGCCCGAAGACAACGACAATGTGGACTGTGTGCTCGTTTGTCACCCTATACTATAAAAAAAATACCGAAACTACGTAACTATTCTGGCTTCAATAACAAAACACATTTCCAGCGAGATGGGGCCACGGCTGATACTGCTAAAGTCTCAAGAGAGAAAATAAGGAGCATTTCCCCTGGAAAACTAATAAGCCGTTTTGGTGCCATCGACTGCCCCCTAAATCGCCGGAACTAACCCCATGTGATTTTTTCCTGTGGGAATACCTTAAATCTCGTGTATATAGCAATTCGCCATCGACAATAAGATCCCTACAGGAAAATATCCGACGCGAAATCACTAAAATCAGACCAGATCTCTGCAAACGAGTCTTCGACAACATGAGGTTAAGATTGCAAGAATGCTTAGAGCTAAATGGGCGTCATTTAACTGGTGTTGTTTTTAAAACTTGAAATCCACTCTATTTTACTATAAGGAAATTAGTAAATACATTTGATTGCGTTTAAATGTTAGTTTTGGTTGTTAGTTAAAGTGTATAATCTGCCTTAAATGAACCAAATTTAGTCGTCCCTAATCAGCGATTTCGTTTAGCAAAGAAAAGTCATTTTTAGATACAATGTTTTAATATTAGACTATGGTCTCACGATTATATGAAAAAATAGTAAATTAAATTTATTTACAGGCCTATATACGCCTCACTGCTCTGTACAGGACTCCTTTCATTTCTAAGAGGGTATTGGGGCAAGGAAATGCCCGCCGCGATGTGATGCCAATATTTACAGCAAGTACTAAACCCCTTCATTATAACTGTTCATTAATCATTATAACATAAAAACAATCAATTTAAAATTAATACGGTGATTTTGAATGATATCCTGAGATTTACGTAAGTCGTCGATATCGTTGACTTAGGCTTTGCTAAGCGCGCACTCAGCACGACTTCGAAGTTAGCTCTATAAATACCGACATTGTCTTAGCTCGAAAGTAAAGTCTGAGCAAAGTCAAAGTACGGTTTATAGATCTCAGCCTTAGAGTTACGACTTCAATAAAAATTAATGTTTATGGTCGGCTCGACCGGGGAAAGACCACGGTCTCACAGAATACTAGCGTAAAATAGCAGCTTAATGCTGCTGTGTCTCGTATGGTGAGTGTAGAGAACCGGAGACCCCTTTTACTAGAAAAGAGGCATTCTATCTTAGTCCTCACGACTGACAACGCATTTGCATTTAATTCGCAAACGAAGATAGATGTAGATGTTTATGAGCCACAGCAACCACTTACCATCATATGGACTGTGTGCTCGTTTGTCACCCTATTCTATAAAAAAAATATAAAAATAGAAATAAATTAAAAGTTAAAGGAGGCTACCCTACTAGAAACGTGTTTTACGATGGTAGGGAACCTTTCATGCGCGAGTCTATATTTTTTTTATAGGATAGGGTGACAAACGAGCACACAGTCCACCTGATGGTAAGTGGTTGATGTGGCTCAAAAATATTTACATCTATCCTCAATAAAGAATCAAAATGCAGATGCGTTGTCGGGAGGACTAATATGGAATGCCTCTTTTCCAGTAAAAGGGTCTCCGGTTCTTTACAATCACTATACGAAACACAGCAGCATTAAACTGCTATTTTACGCTGGTATTCTGTGAGAGCGTGGTCCCTTCCCCGGTCGAGCCGACCCATTTGTGCTACAAGTATACTACTAATATAGCTGCAGCATGGCTCTACCACGTACGAAAATATATTTGTTTGTTGTTATAGCGACAACGGAAATCCACATTCTGTGAAAATTTCAACTGTCTACCTATTACGGATCATGAGATAGAGCCCGCTGACAGACGGACGGACGAACAGCGGAGACTTAGTAATAGGGTCTTTGGTTACCTTCCGGGTACGGAACCCTAAAAAGCATAAACATAAACAAATTCCTGCTTATGAAGTTGACGATCAGATATTAAAGTGAATGCGAAATGTCTCACCACCGACTTCAGAAGCTATTAAGTTGTAATTTTAACCGAATTCAAAAAAGGAAGAGGTACTCAGTTCGACCTTTTGTGTGTAAGCTGGTGCTTATCATGTGGTCCCATATAAATTTGATCAAGATCTGACCAATAGTTTTTAAGTTATCCTTAATAATGCGTATTTAATTGACTTCGACTACATTGATGATGTTCTCATTTTATTTATATTGAAGTCGGTTGGTACAAAATTTTAATACTTGTTCTTAGTTTAATTACAACAACGCAATATCTCCGTCATTTTTAATTATGAATAGTCCCGGTTTATTATAAGTGACTTTATATTGTTTTAAGAATTGTTCAATTACTTAGTACCTAATGATAGACTTGTAACGGACATAGCTAATTAACTTTTAATTTAGTTTTTTGAGATAATTTATGCTACGATTTATCTACATAAATAAAATGATAAGAGGTTTGCAGTTGTGCGCAATCACGGAAAAACTACTGGATAGATTTCAATTTGGTTTTCTAAGTTTTATTTCTTAGACACTTGGTCCTTATCTAAAAAAATATTTCGATATCTTCATTTGGTAAAGTTCTTAAAGTTTTAAGAAACAACGATTTTTATAATATAGTTATATAATGAGCAAGTAAGTTAAATGATAAAAAATATCAATTGTATACTGTTTACCGTTATCTATTCATAACGTAGGTATACCTACCTACGTTATGAAACACCATTATTATTTATTTCATTATGCAATGAAAGGGTACATTGTAAATTGAATGACGTATTTTGTTCATTCAACTTACCTACAATGTTTTTTTTTAATTATCTAATGTTAGTAAATTTTTATTTATCATGGAGTATAATAAATAAACATTTTCTACATTTACTAATTACATTTTATTACAGTATACATTTTAGGCAATTAATTTCGGTTAATATCAACTTGAAGTAATCTAAAAATCTACAAAACATTTTTGTAAGCATAATTGTTTTGAAGATAAACGCGCGAGACTACTGACGACGTAGATGACACAAAAATTGATGCGACAGTACTATATTTTCTTTGACAGTACTGAGTTTCTCGCATTGAACACTACAAAGATTTTATTACACTCACATACAAACGATACATTTTCTTAATTAAATAACGACTTAGAATTATTTCTAAATACAATAATAATGTAACAGATTTTCATAAGCTTGAAATTTTATCAAGCCACGCTCTCGCAAAGAAGGCAGAAGGCCAACTACTTAGCTAATACCGTAATACGTGTGGGATCGATCAAGTCGCAGCCGGCTCCGCGCAGTGTTGCAAGTTTATGGAATTTACCAATTAAATTACATTTTTTTTTCTGCCAGTGCTTCTCTTTATATACAATATATTTATTTTATTTTATTTCGTATGTTGATTTTAAACTCTTACCCCTTTTTAACATTCAATGAAGTTATGTTGTTAATTTTGAAGGTCAAAACATGACGATTTTAAACCCCAATTAAAGTAAATAACATGTTTATGGCTTTTTGCGAAAAATAATAATCTATACAAAAATTACATGTGTAGAAACTTTTAGGAATCAAGTATAACGAATATGCCATGTTAGTTATTAATCATAACAATTATAAAAATAATTTTATAAACTCTTGTTTTATCCCTGACTTATGACACAAGATGAAATATTTTTTAGGATATACTAAAACTGCTCAATTATACCATTAAATATAGTCACTCCATACAGCCATCAAATTTGATGAAATTAGGAAATAAAATAAGAACATTCATACAGACCCCACAATTCTTTTTATATTGTTCTTGAAAAAAAAGATATCGTTATTAGTTAGTTATTACATAGTATTGGACGAGGAAACAGAGGAATATGGAATGATGATTTCGTAAAATTTTTATAGGTATAATTGGTCAGAGCAGCAATTATCTAGCTCGGTCATTCAGTCATAGCACGACGACAGCAATATATTGTTAAAAACTCATTCTTCCAATTTCTTGCTTTACGGATATCCTAATAAGTTTTAATCACGAAATACTTTATGTACTCATTATTCAATTTCATGATATATTTGCGGCCTAGTACTGGACAATACCTTGGAAATGCGTGTACATATTTCAGTATAAATGCTATAATACGTCTTGTGTTCATTGTTCCATCTTAGGTTGCAAACTTTAAGATAGGAACTCATTTACAAAGCTTGTTTGATGATGATGACGTTCACCTGACTCTAAATATGTCGAAAAAAGAGATTTCATGCAAGACGTCAAAAACACGAAGATAATCACAACACAACGAGACTGAAAAACCAATAACTGATTTTTGAACAGGATTATGACCCGCGGTGTTTAAGGAAGGTACTGTGAGGGTATGGGCACTAACCAGTAGGCCACGCGGCTTAAACTTTAAAGTGTGCATTATTCTAAATTAGTTGACATGACCTCAAAGACATTCAAATATTTTTGCACGAACTTCAATGTAAAGCATTCAGGGACACTTGGGGCTGTTGCGGTAAATGGAGTTTACTATGCAAGTATGGCAACACCAAAGAAAAAAAGCGTAGACAAACCACATACATTCAAAAAGGGAAAGAAGTCTCCAATTCAATCTTCCGTTTCTCAAAACTATGATAGCACAATGAATTCCCGCAGGTTATATTAAAAAACAATTTACCTTAAGGGTTAAAATCCTCATCGGCAAGACAAATATAAATCACATTAAACACAACTTTGGATAAACCATTTCAATTATACAACTATTTTAAAATATTTTTGTTACAATTTTGCACTCGACATGTTTATACTGGATGACGTACGAACACAAAATGGCGAAATCGTTACCCTAACGTGAGTTAGAGCGAGATGTCCTTTCGTTTATCCTTTTCACTCTCGCGAGTAGTTGTTAAAAGCGGACATGGAAGAGAGGTGACGGGACGGGATCATACTCATATTATCATTGATTCTAGAATCATATAATTTCAGTTTCAACTGTACTCTTTAAGCAGCGGAGTAAAAAGTTTAAGTTAAAATATAAAAGAATAGTTAAAGATCTAAATTTCACGTTTATTAATAAATAACAATTTATTTTTTTGTTTCAGCTACTACTTCTCTTGTTAGTAACATTTATAATATACAATTCAATCTTTTTTCCTATCAGAAAATCAAACATGAAATGTTATATTATGAAGCTGATGCAGAATAATTGTAAAAATATATTAAATACAAATTGAAATAAATTTATGCATTATCTTAATATTTTCTATTTTATTATAATCAAAACCTTAAATTTTATTTTTGCATTACAGGTATCTGCAAGAATTAGGTCAAGGTTTGTATTTAATAAAAATATAATTTTAAATAGGTAACTATTTAAACTATTAAATTCTGTATGGGTCTGTACGTAACGATTTGAAAATATGTTATAAAATAACTCATACGTTTTAATATCAACACATTTACACATGCGAAATGCGTGAAATGTTACTATTGCATACTGTTTAATTAAAAAATCATTTTAAATAGATATCTATATTATAGGTATTATTAAATTCTGTATGGATTTGTATATAACGATTTAAAAATATATGTTATGAAAATAACACGTGATACGTTTTAATATCAATACTCAATAGAATTACACATTTGAAATATGAATATTGCTTAATCTTTATATTATAAAAATTACGCGTCACATTGTTTGTCCACGATGAACTCCTAAACTACTGAAATGATTTCAATGAAATTTTGCACACTGAACAAAAAGTCGTCGGAGAGGGCAGAACAACGTCTATATGGCGAGCTAGTGTTTAATTAAAGAGTTCGGTAAGTTCAACTTCGTAAGTCTATATGCCATTGATATATATATATATATATATATATATATATATATATATATATATATATATATATATATATATATATATATATATATACTGCTCAAATTTTTACGTCTGATTCTACAGTAATAAGACAACGGTGATAATTTTGCTAACACGAGATATTCATGTCTATTAAATAACGTATCAATACGAACTCTTTTTATTTCTGCACAATATACATATAATTTAGGTTTATTTTGTTCCTCAGACTTTGACTCTAACTATTCACTTCACCGTCTGGTTTCTCGTTCGGTTAGAATTCTCTATCTGAAAAGTTATGATGTCTTACCAGCAAACACGTATTTAAACAGAAAGTACCGGTTCATTTCTTAAGAATTGTTCAAAATAGCTGGTTATCGACATCATTAACATGTTTATTTTGTTCTCGTTTCATTACGTTAGCTTTTACCTGCGATTTCGTCCGCGTAGATCTTAAAACAACCTATAGATTTATAATAATTGTTTGGTTTGCTGAGATAATATTTGATCAAAGAATGATTCAATAAGTGCCAATAAATGGAAGCTAATCTTCAATGACACTATATTCTTAGGTAATGAAAAGCTAAAATGAGTTAACCTCTATTATAACTATAACAACTTACATTAATCATTAATTTAAAATTACCAACAAATCGATCATACATAGGCTGCACTAAAAGTATCGGGAATGTAATATTTCCACTGTTCCTGTCATATTAAAATCTTTTTTAATTGAAAACTCCTTGGTTTTAAAAATCGAATACCATTTATTTATTTAAAAAAAGATTCTCGGTCTTATCACAAGGTTTTGTCAAACTTGTTTAGTCGTTGAGAAAATGGAATTGACTCGAGAAAATTCAAGAGCGATGATTTATTATGACTTTCGAAGTGGTTTATCACAAAAACAGTGTGTTGACCGGATGATTTCTGCATTTGGTGATGAAGCCGCATCCAAAACCACAATTTATCGCTGGTTTGCTGAATTTCAACGTGGACGTGTCAAGCTCAGTGATGATCCCCGTCAAGGTCGTCCAAAAACTGCAGTCACACAAGAAAACGTTGATGCTGTGCGGAATCTGATTGAGGAAGATCGACATGTGACATACCGCGAAATTAAGGCAACTTTAGACATTGGCATGAGTCAAATACAAATAATCTTGCATGAACAATTAGGTGTAAAAAAGTTGTTTTCCCGATGTATACTGCTTACGCTCTGTGAAGAGCAAATAGCGGCTCGCGTTACTTGGTGCGTCAGAACTCTCGAAAGATTCCACGCAGGATCCTCAAATGCTGTATACAACATCGTATGAGGTGACGAATCCTGGATATACGCGAACAAACCCGAAAACCAGTCACGAGTTTGGGTGTTCGAAAATGAGTTAAAGCCAACAAAAATTGTTCGTTCACGGAGTGTTGCAAAAAAATGGTGACCACGTTTGTCTCCAAAACCGGCCATGTTACGAATATTCCTCTTGAGGGACAAAGAACGGTTAATGCAGAATGTTATGCTAGCATTTGTTTGTCACAGGTCGTTTCTGAACTCCGTAAAGAGAACTGCAACCGCCGCATCATCATCCATCACGACAATGCGAGTTCTCACACCGCACACAGAACAAAAGAGTTTTTAGAGCAAGAGAACATAGAATTATTAGACCATCCGCCGTACAGCCCCGACCTAAGCCCTAATGATTTCTATACTTTCCCTAAAATAAAAAATAAATTGCGTGGACAGAGATTTTCATCACCTGAAGAAGCTGTGGACGCCTACAAAACGGCCATTTTGGAGACCCCAACTTCCGAATGGAATGGTTGCTTCAATGATTGGTTCCATCGTATGGAAAAATGTGTCAAATTTCGCGGAGAATACTTCGAAAAGCAATAAATACATTTTTAAATAGTAAAAATTTTTAGTGCCGCCTTCGTAATAATCACTTTTAATTTGTAATTGGTGTATTTTTATCTTTTCTTGATCCACTATAGTTGATCATATCTTGGTATATTAGAAAAACATCCTCGCATATTATTAAAAAAATATAATAAATAAGAACACAGTCCAGTCATGCTTTTTAATGCATAATATGCTTAACTCGTCGTTGACTCTACCCATTCGAAAAGCAACTGTACGCGTTGTACGGACTTTTCGAGGCCAACTGTAGGTGACGTCATTCGTATTTCGATAACTATTCTAGCACATACTAGTGCTGCGCCGCTGTGGTGCTTGTTGATTATTTAATTCGTATTTTGCTAATACACCTATTATCAACCGACTTCAAAAAAGGAGGAGGTTTACAATTCGATTGTATTTTTTTAAATGTGGTTACCTCAAAACTTTTTTGATGATTAATTTTTTTAATTTTAAAGCTGGTTCTCCTCATGTGGTCCCATATAATTAATAAATCAAGATCTAACCAGTAGTTTTTCAATTATATTTAATGATACGCATTTAATTGACTTCGGACTAAATTGATTTTATTTATATTGAAGTCGGTTGTAATTTTTTTTTAATTTTACTACTTTTTTAATGACTCACACGTTAATTTGATCACAGATAGTATTTGTGTGACGGAGAATCACAAGTGTTGATCTATTTGTATATACCTAACGAAGATATTGTTAACTTCTTTTTTTAAATAAAATACTAGTAATGCTATTAAACATTGCTAATATATTAACCACTTTTAACCACTTCTGGTAAGCTTAAAATGCTTGTGTCAGAAGTTCACGACAGTAGTCGAATGGCGGATTCGAACCCACGACGATTCTAGTTCGCGGTTCGCGCCCTGCCATTAGACTACTGACGCTGGGTTCCAAACTTATCACTTTCAATAACAATTTTATAAATATAGCATGTTATCACTTTATAAGCTAAAATAGTTTTATAATATTAAATGAACAATAATTTATGAGTTATGTGGGGATGGAGAGCTAAGATGTCTAGACTCTAATAGGTTTTAGTAGTTTAGCACTGATCAAAAAGAAAATGTAGAGGCGTATTGATTTACTATTTACAGTCGAAGAATAAAACAAGAAATATTTAAATAATGCAACTTTTTTTAATTGTTTGTTATTGTAAATTTGTTCATAATACATTGTTTGTTTATTAAACGTTGTCACCCGTGTGGACTAAGAAGAAATGCCTCGTTTTCCAGTAAAAAGGGCCTCCGGTTCTCTACACTCACCATACGAAACACAGCAGCATTAAGCTGCTATTATACGCTGGTATTCTGTGAGGGCGTGGCCCTTCCCCGGTCGAGACGACCCATTCGTGCCACAACTATACAATTAATTTATCTGCAGCATGACTCTACCACGTAATATATATATAATGTGATATGACCTCAATCTGTCTCTAGTCTCTACATATTGAAATATGTACTACGTACGCAGTACTCTACATATTACTTCATTATCTCTCTCCCACTGAAATTCTAAAATAAAATCCATATTTATAAATTTTGTGATGTATTACTAAAGTAAAACTAACACGTCTGTCTGAATACGCATTACGCAAAAACCTGTGAACCGATTTTAACGGAACTTTCACTGGCAGATAGCTGATGTCATGAGGAGTAACATAGACTATTATTTTAGGAAGAGAATTAGGATTCAGCGCAAAAAATTCCGCACGGGCGGAGTCACGGGGAACAGCTAGTCTTTTAATATAATTATAAGAGTAGTTAATTAATGTAAAATTTATAATACTGCAATGTAACCAAACATTCATTGCCGTTTCTTCTGTTGGTGTCTCTTTAAGTTTTATTTAAGGACTCTAATAATAGGAACTGGGTAAAATTATTTAACTAGCTACTTCTGGAACTCAACAACAGCGCCACCTACCGGGTCCAATTGTGAATCGTTTACATCATCCAGGGACCCACTCAAACACACAAAAAATTTCATCAAAATAAGTCGAGCCAGTTTTGAGTTTTAGCGGGACTAAACGGGCAGCAATTGATTTTTATATATAGAGATAGATAGCACGTCCTTTAGATAGAAGTACCAAAATGGCAAAGAGAAAAAATTGAATATCGTGTTGCTAAGTTACATAAAAACAAAAAAAAATTTCATGTCTTTGGCAGTTGGAAATCCAAATAAATTAAAAATATATTATATCACATTGTAGTGCCTAAAAACTATAATTATACCTTTTTTATTTATCTTTATGTTTATTAATAAAAAGGTAACCAAAGGTTTTTGTAAGTTATTATTTATTCTGTGCAGTAAGAAAAATGTCACGTTGATGTAATTTTGATATCAAAGAATGATAGCAATAATTAATTAGATAAGAAATTTTATTTTATGTACTAATTTATTAATATCGTAATAGTAATTTTATACATAGGTACGGATAATTTTTATATAATAACACTAATGGGGCTGACGAAAAAATATTTAAAAAAATTTTTATGTAATATGTAACGCCCAACAATGTACGTATGTACAGAGTTAATATTATCTGTTTTTATATGTATATATTATGCTCATACGTTTATATGCATTACATAATATCAAATGTTAATTTTGTCAGTAGCCTAATATTTCCTGTCGCCCTAAAGCGTAGTAGGGTATGGACCGTGAACTCAAAAGGTCTTGGGTTCGAATCCGCCATTCGACTATTGTCGTGGACTACTCCCTAACACATTTTAAGCTTGGTTAAAGTGAATATTAGTGATGTTAATAGCATTGCATTTAAAAATATATATATATATATACATACATATATATATATATATATATATATATATATATACATATATATATATATAATATATATATATATATATATATATATACATGTGTGTGTGTGTGTGTATTACAAATAAAATCGCATTACGACCTGAAAACTAAATTAAAATGAAACTAAAACGAGTAGCTCAATAACACGTCCGCTTACAATAAATTTCAAGACAAGAATGACGTGACGTGGTGGCAATATTAACACGTAGAAGGCTAGAAGATTATTAACATATTATAGGGTACTTTTAAATATTTACCTATCAATTAGCAGGGAAATCCGTCACATATTTGCACTAATTTAATGTTCAATTATAAGCACAGGCTATTAAAAAACTTTTACACCGAATCTCAAACCACGCGTATTCAACACCGAGTACGGTCACAAAATGGCGAAACACGCACATTGCGTGTAGGAGAGAAAGAGAAAGGTGATTAGACTTGCTGCTCGTTGCTCGATAGAAGCGCGCTAGCGCGGTCGGAGGCCGAGTGGAAAAACACGGCCATTTTTATTTTACAAGAAACATCGAAGCGCCAAACAATCATTTCTGTTCTGTCTTGCGCGTCACACGGTCACACGCTTATGCTCTTTGGAGTTTAATACTATATCTATGGATAGAACACTGAATGCTAATAATATACATAGAATTGAGCTTAAATTGACAAATTAATTTAAATGTTTAGTCATAGACGTATAATTTTAGACTATTGCTACTATGATGCAATTTTTAAAAATTCAATTGATGAGTGGATAGGTTAATAGTTAGTGTACCTGTTTATTGAATCGTAGTGCCTGGTTCAAACAGCTAGCCCTAGTAGTTTTTAATGGATTTTTATGTTTTTTTTTCTATGGCACACTGTCCATCTGATGGTAAGTAGTTGCTGTGGCCCATTGACATGTACATGTATCCTCGATTAACAAGCATAATGCAGATGGGTTGTCACACCTTGAGACTAAGATGGAATACCTAGTTTCCAGTAAAATGGGGATACCAGTTCTGTTTCATTAAGCATACGAAATAGCATGCATTAAGCTGCTATTTTACTCTGGTATTCTGTGAGAGCGTGGTCCTACCCCGGTCGAGCCGACCCATACGTGCTACAACCATAATAGAGCTGCAGCGTGGCTCTACCACGTTACGTTTAGTTGCGAAAAATCCAAAAAATATACTTTTCAGGGTTGAATTTATTTCTTGTTTTCATCTTAACGATGACCTAATATGGTTCAATAGTCGGAATACCTTGCTTACTTGCAAGTAGTTAGGTTTTAATCCTAGAATTAGCTTTACCTTTTGATTATTATAAATACGTACTTTTTGATTATAATATTTATTTAATACTATTTGAAACTTGAAAATTACTAGCAATAAACTGAATGCAATATTTTTATTAATAATGTGATTACTATTGCAATTCGCGTAACGAGTAGGTTATATAAGAATAACATAATTCCTTTACCTATAATATGCTTAGAATCGTCATAAGTCCGAAATTCTAACCTACATATTATATCCAATTAGACTTGGTTCTGCAGCATATATGCTGTAAAGAGATTAAAGTTTTCACTATTGTTTAAACAGCTAGATTAGTTTATTATAGTTATTTTTACAGCATATCTAGTGCCTAATGGAATTTTTAACTTAAATTGTAGTCTCAAATTTAAGTAACAGAGAATATAATTTATTTAAGTATATCAAATATATCAACTTTAACTTTGTCATGTATGTACATAAAACATAAATAGCTTAAATAAGAAAATAAATATTCATACTTTAAACACAAATAACAAACAAAACTTGTAATGCCAGTTATACGACTCTACAAAATTAGTAATTCACGCTTTTACAACGAAATCTCAGAAAAGGTTCAGTGCTTGTCAATAAACAAGTTTCAAAATTTCATTAAACAAAAACTGTGTAAAAGGGCTTAAAGAAATAACCCCCGGGGAATGAGGTGATCGCTACCAAGCTGTTTCTATAATAACTCGAATAAATAATTGTAATATAATATTAAAGGCTTTCATTGATAGAGCCTATTAGGTGGTGATAAAACACGCAGGTAGTCGATGCAAGTGGCTAGGAGAGGCCTATATACAGCAGTATTTTATACGTGGTAGAGCCATGCTGCAGCTATAGTTGTTTTTTTTATAGGATAAGGGTGACAAACGAGCACACAGTCCACCTGATGGTAAGTGTTTGCTGCGGCCCATAGACATCTACATCTATCCTCTATTACAAATCAAAATGTAGATGCGTTGTCACCCGTGAGGACTAAGTTGGAATGCCTCATTTCCAGCAAAAAGGGCCTCCGGCCACCTGCACTCACCAAGCGAAACGCAGAGGTAAACCTCTACTTCACGCTGGTTTTCTGTGAGGTCGTGGTACCCCCCGGTTCGAGCCGGCCCATCCGTGCGACAGCAAAAGCTGCCGCGTGGCTCTATCACTATTAAAAATTAGCACTTTTTACACATTAGTGTAACAAATTAGTGTTGTAGCACGAATGAGTCGGTTCGACCGGGGTAAGACTATGTTCTCACACAATACCAGCGTAAAATAGCAGCTTAACGCTGCGTTGTTTTGTATGGTGAGTGTAGAGAACCGGAGCCCCTTTTTACTGGAAAGAGACATTCCATCTTAGTCCTCACGGGTGACAACGCATCTGCATTTTGATTTATAATCGTGAATAGAAGTAGATGTCTATGTGCCACAGAAATCAGGTGGACTGTGCTTGTTTGTCATTCTTATCCTACGAGTAAAAAAAGACGATTTTTTGACGTGAATTCGTCCTTTGATAACAAAATCAGGGGGTACAGTTCGGTGTTGTAGATACATTTCTACTATCTACATTCAAAATTTAGTTACACAGAAACAAATAATTCGTTGAGTGAAGAAATCGACGCATCACGCGGGGCAGAGAGGGGAGTGCCGGCATTTTGATTTTGATTCGTTACGTGTATATTCAAGTATAATTTAAAATTAAAAATGTTGTAGAACCGACTGCAATAAAAATTATTAAGATTAACTCAAAAACTATTGGTCAAACTTTATTTGGGACCACATGAGAAGCACCAACTTTGAAATAAAAAAAGAATCATCGAATTCGTTTCACCCAGAAAAAAGTTATAAGGTAACACACATAAAAAAGAAACAAAAAACTTACAGTCGAATTGAGTACCTCCTTCCTTTTTGAAGTCGGTAGAAAACACAAGGCCGTGTCCACGTTACAGCCACACATTGATTTTTTAGACTGTGACTGTGTGTATTAAAAAGACGCTGCTGCTCATCTCCTGGTTTGTTTCCCTCTGTCAACTCTTACGACACCCACGGGACGATTAGTGGACCATTTGTTTTTGTTACAGTTGGACCATCGACTGCAATGCAGGCCGATGTATGGGAGAACAATTTTTTCTACTGCAAAGTTAAGTTTGTCATGTAATCCGACTTACCTTTTCGTTTCGTTTCGTCGTTCGTGACAAACGAGCACACAGTCCACCTGATGGTAAGTGGTTACTGTGACCCGTAGACATCTACATCTATCCTCAATAAAGACTCAAAATGCAGTTGCGTTGTCACCCGTGAGGACTAAGATGGAATGCCTCTTGTCCAGTAAAAAGGGTCTCCGGTTCTCTACACTCACCATACGAAACACAGCAGCGTTAAGCTGCTATTTTACGCTGGTATTCTGTGAGAGCGTGGTCCTTCCCCGGTCGAGGCGACCCATGCGTGCTACAACTATACTATACTATATTACTAATATGCATGACCACGTACAAAAATGGTTTTAAAGTTTGTATGAAACTTTTTATTTTACGAGGCAATTGACTTGAACCTTACTGAGTACTCTACTAATCTCTAAATAAAGTAAATGAACACATATTTAGCGATTTTTCGGTATAACTCCTTTTTCAGAAGGTGTTCAAATTTCCGCACAATCCCTGACGGGGTAGCCAGAGAGAACAGATCGCCAAGTGTCACGATCCTTACATACCTCTTTCGCTTCTTTCAGATTCATTATCTTCTTCATACATGCACGTCTAGGTATCCGAGTACTCTTGACCCTCCCCTCTTCGAGCAGTTTGCTCACATGGTCTTCGAAAGTTAGTCTCGGTCTACCCCGACACCTTTTAATATTAACTTTCGCGCTATATATTTTCTTCACAATTCGGTCTTCACTCATTCGCTCAACGTGCCCAAACCATCGAAGCACGCCCTTATCAATTTTTGTTCAAATTTGTTTTTGTTTAACTCGAAAACTGGTATATTGTATAATATTTTTAAGAATGTACCCTGAAGGTTTTAAAACGAGGGTGCGAATTTTATATGAAATATAATATAATATTAAAACGCACAGCCCAAACCACTGGACTATAAGGGTTAAACTGAGACAATAGGTACCTTTTATTACGTGGGCTACTAAGAAAATAATTTGGAATATTTAATAACTAAGAAGTGGAAATAGTGTTACAGTTTTTACAAATGTCTTTACTTTACGGAGAGGTTGACTCGAAACTTACTGACAGTACTTGGGATGAAAAAGCCCTTTGAATAGAGGTTTTAACCAATTCGATATTGTTAGAAGTATTTTCCTTTTCTAAAGACAGTGAACCTTAAAGTTGTACATTAACCTACCTAAAAAATAAAATTGTTCTTGTCAATGTTTAAATAAATTAATGTTTTGCTTTAAAATATAAACTTCATAGCTTTATAGTGATTTTTCAATTATTTTCTGATCACGATATAATAAACATCATTTTTATAGGCCGGCTAAAGTATCTTCGATGTACAGGTTGGGCCGTCTAACGTTTGGTATTGGAATTATAGGTTATTGATTTATATATGAGGTTGGAAGGTTTGATGACATTTCCGATGTAACAGAAAGTTAGTTTTATGTTTGACATTTATGAAATAGGTCGCCTTTCATTTGAACAAAGTTGGGATATATTATATAATATAATTATATAACTTATTTACAGAGTGGTGAATCTTCTACTCAAACTGTAAGAAATTTACGAAAAAAAAATTGACAAAAAGCAGAACGAAAAACGCAGTTTGTGGATCAATTTTTGAAGCGAGTTCGTGAAGCTGGATCGCTGTTGGATAAAACAACCCGTGTACGTGCTCGTCCAGTGCGCTCAACCGAAAACATCACGGCTGTTGCTCAGTGTGCGTGAACAACCATCGTCATCAACTCGTCATCGTTATCAAGAATTGAACGTTTCACGCACTTCTTTGAGAAGAATTTTGCATAAAGACCCCGGTATAAATGCGTACAAAGTTCAATTAGTGCAACAGCTGAATCCGCATGACCATCCGATGCGTTTTCGGTTTGCTCAATGAGCCGAAGACCGCTCGATCGAAGATGGGTATTTTTACCGAAAAATCATCTTTTTATATGAAGCTCATTTCTACCTCGGAGGATACGCCAATAAGCAAAATTCTCGTATCTGGGGCTCAGAAAATCCACACGTCATCGTTGATAAATCAATGCATCCACGAGCGACTGTATGGTGCAGATTTTGGTCTGGCGATATTATTGGGCTATTTTTCTTCGAAAATGAGCAAGGAAAGTCAATTGGCCATCTTGAAGCTCCGATTTGACTCCGTTGGTTTTTTTTGTAGGGAGCCGTTAAGGGCAAGTGTTACGATAACCATCCAGAGACGATTGACGACTTGAAACATGAAATCGAAGTTGCCATTGACGAAATAGAGGCCCAAACAATCAAAAATGTACTGAAAAATTGGACTGATCGAATGGGGTAGTGTAAGGCTAGCAGTGGCAGTCATTTGAATGATGATGTCTACCATTCCTAAATTAAAGGGCACAATCTTTTTAAATAAACTCATAACTTTGAAAAAATAATCATTAGTTTTTTTTTTTATTATAACCGATTCAAATTTCAGATCTTAAATGGCCCACCCCTTATATGTAAAAGTAATATACGATGTAACTATATAAGCTTCTTTGTAAACTTAATTTTTTTAAAACTATCATTTTACAACATTACTTCTTTATTCTGTATATTAATGTACCTAATAATTACTTTCCGGTTTTATATTGATTAAACTTTCAAACCATACGTTTTTCATACGCTTTTAAGTTTTATAATTCATTATTTTCTGGTAAAATGGTAGTTTTAAAACAAAACTTATTTGTATAGATTATGAAAATAATTTCTTCGTACAAACGATATTGATACTCGTCTTATGTAGACAATTAATTTATTTCAGTTTTGTTGCCTTCATTGTGAGTCTTATTCCCTCACTGAAAATGATGTACCTCTTGATACTATAACAGACTATATGATATAAGTTTGTACTATGTGAGTAAATTTATGACTAAGTTACGTAATATATGATTATAAATGAAAAAATATTGATATTGTATAGATGTGAACGTAAGGTATAGAAAATTGTCGGAGGTTAGCATATCCCTGATACAATCAACCTGATCAGCTGAAAGTTTGGAAAACCTAATAACCGATTAATTTTTATAATTTTTTCTGATGCAATAAAACACGGAACGAGTTTTAACTATTGTTATAGAGTGAAATGAGAATTATGTAAAGTACATCGGCCATTATCTTGATCATGTACATACACGAGACGTGAACGTTAAATCTATTATTTATTCTGTGGTTAAAGTAACACTACAATTAAATAATAAATCATACAAGCTGAATTGCTATAAATGTAAACATGTGAATGAAGTAATATTAGCCATTTTAGGTGAACACACATTTATTTTGTGAGCACCGTACGCGCCAGACGCGCAGTTCGCGCCGCATTTTAGAATTCGTTGTATGAAATCATATGAAACCTTGCATGCACATTGAAGCCGCAACGACGCGCCGTATTTTATAAAATGCGTTAAGTGTCCGAATATTGAGATAGGCATGCTGATGACGTCATATATCGCTGCGCGTTCGGCGCGTGCTGATTACTCAGTGTTGCCTAATGTTGCCAACTTTGTGGATTTCCGACTAAAACTGGTGGTTTGGACTACCCTTCTAGTGGAGAAATATTGTTTACAGCGGCTAGTGTTTTTTCTAGTGCGTTAACTTTAAATGTGCGTTCACCTTTACTTGATCAATGATTATGTATGTACTCGCGCCGTGTACGTGAAATAAATGTCAGTTAATTAATTAAAGTCCTACCCCGGTCGAGCCAACACATTCATGCTACAACCATAACATAGCGTGGCTCTACCACACATAATTAAAGTTTTAGTCAGATCAACAAGTCTCCTCTCTCATTTGACACCTCCCAACATTAGGTACAGAGGTATGCATAAATTATACAACTTAGATATAAAAAAAAACAATTCAAGGTGACGTCGATTGAGGAAATTAGGATAGAAATACAAGAAAGAATAGGAAGTATGATGAGAAATATTCGAGTTCCAAGTTATAAGGTTTGAGTAGATTTCTTGAGGAAATAACTTAAATTGAAATTTTTAACACCCTCGAAACAGAAAGAGCTGATGATCTCCAAACGGCTGAACTCATTTTGATAAAACATGTCTAAGAACCACCGCTAGAAAACCTGCTTTTAAATAAAAGGAAACCGTATCCAAATCGGTTAACCCGTTCAAGAGCTACGATGGCAAACACACACATAGACAGACACACATAGCGGTCAAACTTATAACACCCCTCTTTTTGCGTCGGGGGTTAAAAAGGGATTGAGCATAGCGAATACGTAGAGGCAAGTATTTTCACAACGTACGCGTACACGTGTACCAGCAAATAATTTATTGAAGAAGCAGGATGAATATACTGGAGTACGAAGGAAAAACTGTGTTGAGCGTTTTTCATGATTAGACAGGCCTTAGTCTAACTTAAAGTCTGCGATCATTATCACGCCGAAATATGAGAAGGTTTTTATGTGATAGCTTGAAATATCCGTATTATGCAATCTAATAATGTGTGGGTCATGACTGTCCGGTCGATACAACTTGGACGCGGGTAACGCCTCGTGGCATAAAGCTAGTTGTAATATATATATATATATATATATATATATATATATATATATATATATATATATATATATATATATACACTAGCTGACCAGGCAGACGTTGTTCTGCCATTTCAAAAAAACTCCTGAAATTAGCAATAAAAAAATTATCGGGATAAAACTATCTCAAGTTGGACCAAACTGCACACAGTCTGCAAAATTTCATTGAAATCGGTTTCATCTGTTGAATACTTACAGCAACACGTGGTGGTTATACTACTAAATTGTAGCTTATATTAAACGTTTGTATTTTTTAACATAGCGCCATCTATTGAATATTTACTCAATCCAGTCAACAGATATCGTCATCTAACAGAATCGTTTGGAGCTAACAGATAATTGTGACTGTCAAATAATAGACAAATAATTTGCAATAAAATAATATTGTATTGCGACTATAAATTGAGATGTAAGCTATCCTATCTTTTAAGTTTGACCAAACTTAAAAGATAGGACTGAGTGTAGAGAACCGGAGACCCTTTTTATTCGAAAAGAGGCATTTCATCTTAGTCCTCACGGGTGACAACGCATCTGCATTTTGGTTTTTTATTTAGGATAGATGTAGATTTCTATGGGTCACAGCAACCACTTACCATCAGGTGTACTGTGTGCTCGTTTATCACCCTATCCTATAAAAAAAATATAAATTATACTTCATTATATCACATTACTTCAAGTTAACTGCAGTGCGTACACATTAACATGTTATAAAACATGTTTCAGTAATGTGGAGGCTGAGTGCTGTTATAAAACGAATGTGTATAACTCGAGATGCGACGGAGGCGTCGCGCGGGCAACGACAAACGACAATGTCATACAACATTGTTATATTGTATTGTTATACTAATGTGTACAGTATTGTTATATGTTACAATGTTGCAATCTTGCAATACCATGTTACATAATGTGGACGTGTTATACAACATGTCACTTAATCCGTACGCACCCAAACGTGTAAATCAGACCAAAAAATATTTAAAATAATTAAATATTAACAAAGATGTTTTATAGGTCCAGATACCGTGTACGCGCGCCTAAAACGCTTTCATTTCAAAGGCGCCAATACTGGTGTATTCGTTCGATGTTCGATCGTTCCGCCATTACGCCAGCGAAATTCACTGCGAACATACGTCACGCACCGGTGTTTTTAATTTCGCAAAATTACTGTTTGTGCTGTGAAGTCATGAATAGAATAGAATAGAATAATTTTTTATTCAATATAGATCACATGTGCAATTCTTATTGAAAGTAATTTTTTACTTTACCACTGGTTCGAAAAAAAACCTCTGTCCTGGGAAGAACCAGCAAGAAACCCAGCGGGACTTTTTTTTAAAAGCAAATTTTACAATAATGGTTGTACTAACTATATAAGTACAAAATTTATTTTAGGAACAGCTTGGAAGCGATCACCTCATTCCCAGGGGTTATTATGAACCATGTATTCATTTATACTATAATAACCCTTTTTATACAGTTTCAACTTAACAAAACATTTAAACTTGCTAATGGAGAGAGCCTGTACACTTTCCGGGACCTTGTTGTAATAGCGTATACATTGCCCCAAGAATGAATTACTGACTCTGTGGAGTCGTGAAACTGGTATCACTAGCTTGTGTTTGTTCCTAGTGTTTACATTACTACTTAGAATGCACATCACTTTTTTTACTAAAACTACCTTTGTTTTTGTGAACATACATTAAATTTTCGTAAATATACTGAGAGGCCAAAGTTAATACATTTATTTCTTTAAATTATATTCAATATATTCTCTAAGAGACTCTCTCAGTTTTGGGTTGTAAATAGCTCTAATGGCCCTCTTCTGTAAAACAAAAATAGTTTCTGAATCAGCCGCATTTCCCCATAGCAAAATCCCATAAGACATTATGCTATGGAAATAACTGAAATAAACTAATCTAGCTGTCTCGACACTAGTGAGACCTCTAATCTTTTTTACAGCATAGGCTGCAGAACTTAGTCTGCTTGCTAGTTTGGATATATGGGGGCCCCACTGAAGCTTTGCGTCGAGAGTGATGCCAAGAAAAACAGTGGATTAAACAGGGCTCAGTTCTTCCCCATTTAAAAACACATTGGTACTCAGATTTCTAACATTCGTTGTTGTAAATTTAATACATTTAGTTTTATTTCCGTTTAAATGTAAATTATTAACGTTAAACCAATGCACTAATTTTGATATAGCATTATTCACTTCGTCACATTTAAATGATTGACGTTTAAGTTTAAAAATCAAAGAAGTATCATCAGCAAATAATACTATATCATGATTATCCTCTACAATAGAAGGTAAGTCATTAATATACACTAGAAACAGGAATGGGCCGAGAATTGAGCCCTGAGGGACACCCATTAGTACAGGTGAGCCGGAAGAACTTTTACCATTGATAATAACTTTCTGCATTCTATTACTTAAATATGAAATAATAAGTTTAAGCGCTGTGTTCTTGACACCATAATACTGTAGCTTCTTGATTAATGTCTCATGGTGAACGCAGTCGAAGGCCTGGGAAAGGTCACAAAATATACCCAAAGCATCCTCTGAATTCTGCCATGCACAAAAAATATGTTTAATAAGCTCAACTCCAGCGTCAGTTGTTGAGCGACCCCTTGTAAAACCGAATTGATTTCTATGTAGCAATTTATTAATATTAAAGAAACTTAACATTTGATCTAAAATTATTTTTTCAAAAATTTTACTAAATGTTGGTAGTACAGAAATTGGTCTAAAATTGGCGGGGTCTAATGTACTACCAGATTTAAATAAAGGTATGACTTTACTAAGTTTCATTAAATCAGGAAACACACCAGATTCGACGCTTGTATTAAATATAGTGGCTAGATAAGGTGCTATTATATCTATTACAGATAAAATAACTTTAACGGAAATCCCCCATAAATCTGCCGTTTTCTTAACATCAATAGTTTTAAAATATTTAACGATATCTTTTGGCAGTACTCTATGGAATTTAAAAGTATTTGAACAAGCCTTTACATTTTGTTTGAGCAATGATTCGGCGACAGTAGGAGAAGAGTTTAATGATTTAGTTGTCAAAAAAGGAACATCAGTAAAATATGTTTCTCAAAAGCCATAGCAACTTCTTGATCAGATCGGGTTAAATTATTGTTAATATTCAATTGAAAATCCGAGTTGCGCGGTTTGACCTTGCCCGTTTCACTATTTATTATTCTCCAGGTCATTTTAATTTTGTTTGATGCAATTTTAATTTTGTTACTTAAATGTAAAGCCTTAGCTGTGGCGCACACTTTTTTAAATATTTTAGAATATGTTTTTACATAATCTCTAAATATAACACTACTATTAAATGATCTTTCATTATAAAGCTCGTATAACCTTCACCTACTCTTATAAATTCCTACTGTCGCCCATTCATTAAATGATTTGCGACTGTTAAAAGAGGAAGTTTTAGAAGTAAATATCCTACTAAATTCACAAGTTATAATTTTAAATAACGTACCATACAAATAATTAGCACTGTTTTTAAATGAAAGTGATGGAAGTCTTTTTATTATATTACTTCTAAACCTCTCCAAGCGATGTTCATTTATTGGAACAAACACAACTTTCTTATTTTTCTATTTCTTGTGTATGTAAGGCAATAATACCAACTGTCCACAATGATCTGAACTTAAATTTTGAATAATTGATTTATGCAAGGGCTTAACATCTGTAAAAATATTATCTATACAGGTCGCACTAGGCCCAGCAATACATGTTGGTTCTAAGAATAAATTAACAAGATTATACGATTTAAACAATGAGCTAAACTTAATACTAATGGAAGAAGTTTCAAGGAGATTGATGTTAAAGTCTCCATGTAAAAATTACTCTTGGAAAAAAGATAAGGATAACAACATCACTTTTCATAAGTAACTATACAATTTGGTAGTGTATTTCTTTGTAAAAGAATACGAAAGCGAAATGTCAATACAAGTAATAATACTGCGCAATAATATTCGAGTGTTGCCTAGTCTTTTGATACGACTTAGGAACCTTCAAGAGCTTACACCTTTTTAAAAGGCCGGCAACGCATCTGCAATTCCCCTGGTGTTGCGGTTGTTCATGAGCGGCGGTAGTCACTTACCATCAGGTGAGCCGCATCCTCATTTGCCCCCTATTCTATAAAAAAAAAGTCTATGAAATGTTTTTACCATTTTTTAATGACATGATCAACCGGAAAGGTTATGTGTATAGGGGTTTTAAACGGTCTAATTTTAGAGATTTTACCCAACCTATAGAGATAAACAGTTTTAAGGCTTAGGGTTGAACTACATCTGGCAGCACGTAATCGCACTTTCCTGTGCTTCTTTCCTTTTTGGTCACTCAGAACCTTTATTTACTAGAGCAAGAAAGAGAGCGCGAGTGTATAGTTCCACCCTCAAAAAGCCGATTGTAAACCAGTTTCAAAAGTTCGTTCATTCATTTCATCATTCCTGACAATCCATACTAATATAATATTAATGTAAAAAGTGGCAATATTTTGTATTCTACGGTGCAAACGTGTAGTACTCTGTATATATTTAATAATAACAGTGTACGAGCTGGTGTGCTGTACAATCTTAGAAGTTGATAAAAATGATAAGGACTTGAACTGATTATGTAATTTATTCTGATATTATTGATAGTGAGTACAATGCGCGACGGCGAATGATTGCGTACTGAATGGATGAGAATGAAAAATGATACAATATGGTAAAAATGCTTAAGTGCAAAAATGTGCGGTTTGTAAAGACCGTACATGCTGCGGGGAGAGAGAGAGAGAACAGATGATGATTGATAGGCGATTACAAATTGATACTAATTGATAACGATGATTATACTATAAAAATTAGCTTATAAAGGAGAATGCCCATTAATGTATGGAATCCTGTACCATGTTGCATCAAAATCAAACTTTGTTTTTTATGAACTAAACTGATCATATTAACTTCTACAAGTTATTTTTTTTTAAAAAAACCTGGGTTTTGGAGTTATTTTATAAAATCGAAAATAACCTAAAAACTTTTGTTTTCAACATTACCAACGACCAATTTTAAATAGACACGTTCAACACAGACGAACTTTATGGCTCTAAATACAGAGTTATCCACTAATATCAGTAAGAATTAAATCAACATATTATAGCCGTGCTACAGGATGCGTAACTGAAACTCAGAGATTTGCACCTTTTCTTTTGCGCCCAGAAGCAATGAAAAGGGCTACCCTTCGGGAAGTGAGGTAGTGAATAGTCTAAGCATATCACGACAGTCGGCTGCGTGGTTATGTGGAACTCACTGCGAAACCTAAGTGCCTACCCACTAAACACCACCTGGGAGACTGACATTGGCTTGTGTGGCCTATGTTCAGCAGTGGACTTGTGAAGGGCTGTAATGATGATGTTGATGATGACTGTGATTACACTACCACACTAATACCAATAAAACATAATCATAAGGGTGACCAGTCAGACTGAAAAAAACGCTCATTGAGTTCTAGAGAGCGTCTTGAACAATAACCCTTTTATAATCTTAAGATACTATTCATGACAGACACTATGGCCATGGTCATGTTATTGTCGTGAATTGATTAAGGGATAGAAAAAATAAAACAAACAAGTCCATTTTTAAAATTAGCTTTTGGGTTTTTTACAGCGATTAAAAGTCAAAAACATTTATTTAATATACATTTACTTAAATCGTACATTCATCATACTCCTGAACAAAATTATCTAAAGCCGTTGCCGGCGCAGTTACGTCATTATACCGTCCCCAACTCAAATACCACACCATCGTCATTATATGAGCACAGCAGCCCACTGTTCACTTACCGACGAGGCAGCTGCAGCAATAGCCTACTATGGTATCTAATGTGTTAGCCACAGCATCATCTCTGCTAATCAATAAATACGTGTGATAAGTACGACTGTTGACATGTGTAGATTTAATCCTAAGTTCAATGGAACAAACTAATTAACTAAACACTCTCTGACCTTAATCATTAAGCTTTCTAAGGTGACATGAGATTTATTAAAGAGAGTTGCCAACCTTTCATTACTATCACCAGTTCTCAGCTTAACTAAGTAAATAAATACTTAATGCAATTGTGGCCACGATTGCTTTAAGTATTGTAAATAGTTTATCGTATAAAAGTCTAGCGACTTGGGATACAATTTAACAAATCATAAAACTGATCAGAGTTCATGCCAAGACAAAAGTGAGACAAATATATAGGCATAATTAAAATATTTGAGAAATCTATATGGTAATAGGCAGTTCGCTGCATTATATTCATAATTGTGTCGAATTAACTACCGGTAAAACCTCTTAACTGGGAAGATAATTTGCTCCAACGGCCATGATCCAGGTGGTGATGACATATTTGTGCTGCTGGTGGCACATAGAATTTATAATTAAGTAATAACAGATTCTTTATAGATGAGGGTACCAGTGAACATTCTGTTTCAAAACAATTAACAAATATACAGTGATTGGATGTGCTAGCGGCACACTTATACATAGAAGACATGATTGTTGGATTTGATCTAAATTGGTGTGAAGTGTGTAGTGTAACAGTGTGTAGGTTTTGTTGTGGAAGAGGGGGTGGCTCAGGAATATTGAGATGCCCACTTGATCACGACGATGCACTTCTCTTGTAGCTGATCTCCAACAAGCAGCACATACTCTATCCAATCTTGAGATCTAAAAAAATAACATGATTAAACATATAATACAAAATATTTCACAATAGGTTATAAACTTGATAATAGTTTGTACTCTAATGTGATGTAACTGTTAAGAATACATGATAATGATCTTGCAATAATTGTGTCAAAATAGATAATATTATCTAATACCTACAACATTATTTATTTGTGAAAGCTTCACTTATCGGCACTCAATATAATAAACACATCTAATAATAGTATTATCACTATCAACTATAGAAGATTGGAGAAAAGTAGAACATTAAAAAGAATTTGATTTTTTTTTTATATTACAACATAAATAAAAATATTTACCAAATACAGCGGAACATGTCTAACTAAAATGTTTCTCTCTTGTCAATCTTGTCTTACAGGATAATATGTTCTAGTTGCACGTAGAATAGAATTGCCACAAGAAAAACATAATTTTCTATGACCAAAAACAGCAATCCTTCACTGATTGTGTTTGCTCCATCTTGAAGCAGTGTCAAACACTGTACAAAGCACACATTCTGAAGACAACTGCAATAAAAACCATGAATAAAAAAAGTGTGTTATAACACCTTGTGGCGTTATCTATCTTCTGTGACATATTCACAGAATTTACACCTGTATGTAATCAAGGGTAAAGCCTTTCTGGCCTCAAACAGGTTCAATTTTTGTTATTTTTTGTGCGAGTCTAAAAGAAATATTTCTTTCATTCTATAAAAATGTTTTGTAAGATGGTGGAGATCTGACATTCTTAGGTATATATTCAAAGAATAAAATAAGATCTGCTTACCTGAATAGGAGTTATCCACGGCTGTAACAAGTTAATCATTGGAGTAGACGCTTGTTCTAATGAATGTGTAGGTAGATTTCTGGGTATCAAAAATGAACAATTGATATATCATTGGTTTTGTCGGGTGACTGACGGTATCAATTGTTCGACCCCTCGACATATTTGCACAATTAAATGCACAGAAAAAGTTCACAAAATACAACAAACGCAAAGTTAATGTTAGTGCGTCATTACAAATGTCAGACTCGGAAACTGTAAACCATAAACTAGGAATGTTGATTCGAAAAATCGATTATTTAGAATACTACAATCGATTTTCGTGAATGTGCTAATATATATAATATTATATCATAATCTGTTTTGTTACATATAATGTTTATTAATTTCAGTTTCAATTTTTTTTCTTTTCTTTTGATTGCTACACCTACGACAAACTCCCACCACTCCATGGGTTGACTGGTAGAGAATGCTTTAGGCATTATGTCCGCCCTTTGTATCCTTTTTTTTCTAAAGGGACGCAATAAAGTTTTTAAATAAAAATAAAATAAAAAATTTTCAGATTGATGTGCGACACTACATCGATTCGATGAATCGATCCAAAAACCTCGCGAATCGTTCTGATTCAAAAACTAGCGATAAAGTAACTAAACTGGTTGCTATCTATTACTTTTTTAATTTTTTTGCTGTAGTAGGATGCAAAAACAACCTGTCGTTCTTGGTGGTTAATTTGAACACATAAAATAAATATTTATGAGCTCATCCAAAGATGTTGTTACTTACTAATAATAAAAAAGTTGACATTGTTATTTCTAATCTAACCCGTGGATTCCAGCCTCTAACCTTATCTGTGCTTTTTATATACTTATGTATTAAAGGAGTTTTGGCGGGAACTTGACCGGCTGATTGCTGTTCCTGTATTATTATTTAAATAATGGTTTCAAGTGGATTTTGTTATGTTAAAATGGTTCCAATTTGCATATTAACTGTCTGCGCATGTGAACTATTAGCGATAACAATGCAACAAGTACTTCGATAGTGATGTGAATCTCAAAATAATGCGTCTGTCTGCTAAGCCACCTTGAAATACTATTACCAACTATCTGCTGGCTCAAGTGGCCGTCAAAATCTCCTAAAAACTACGCGATGTGGTGCATCAATATGTTGTGATGCAGTGTATTATAAAAGATCACTTGATACTAAAATAAATGAATACATAGCTTAAAGGACAACAAGCATCCAAGTCAAAAATCAAAATAAAATAATATTTATTAGAAATATATTGTGATTAAATATTATATGTTGAAGTTTATACTAACGATTTCGTTAATATTTATTTAAATATTACCTATTGTGTTCGTGTAGAATACATTTCAATTTGATAAATAGTGAGTGATTAAATTGAAACCGATTTATCGGGAAGTGTTTTTTTTTCTGAAAGTGTACGCTGTTGGCCCTCCAGCCTTGACAGCTTCATTTAATTAGGCTCGAAGGCGAGGACTTACGAATTGAGTGCAACGACTGCAATCCCGAGGCACCCCGACAGCTTCTTTCGGAGTGAGGCTCCTCGAGCTGGGAGGAGGGGCCCGGATCCGATTCAATGGCCCCTCAGAAGGAGGTACGAACCTCGGCTTGAATCACTATCGCAATTTTGTTTACGGGTCGCAAAAATTAGAAACCCCCGTATCACGGGTGTTGAACCTCGTGTGCGGGGTGGGTCTGTGACCACGCGTTCGCCGGCGAACGCGATGTGCCCTAGTGTTCTATACTAGAGTAGTGTCTGAGTGTGTGGAGAAGTGTACGTTGCAGTTTGCACTATTTAAATTCCCAGTCGTAGCACAGAGTCTGGATTTGTACCCAGTGTATAGCAAAAGGCTCAACCCCCATTACACGGGACGTATAACATAACTAAGGACTAGTGGGAATACTACATACCTCTGCCTACTCTTTCGGGGAAATACAAGCATGATGTTATGTTTATTAATTGAATAATAATGATTAGCAGGAGTGCTACACACCGCTGCTTACTATTTCGGGGAAATACAGGCGTGATGTTATGTTTATCAATTTAATCTTATTTCTATCCAATTAGTTGTATTTAGTAAAATTATCATCAATAATGTTCTGTGTCTATATTAAGCATATTAGAAAATGTCGTAATAAATCGAAAATCAATCTTTTAACACTCGATTTAATCGAAAATCGATTCTGGTATGTTTGAATCGAATCGAGAATGATTATTTTTTAACTAAATCGATATGCCTGCTATAAGCGTCATTTATTAGGGAGTAAAACCATAGACATAGAGCATCGACTGAGACTTCCCTAACCAAATGTAAAATAAAATTGATTATATCCTAAATCCATACTTCTAAACTTAAAAGTAAATTCCCTGTTCAAAAATCAAATCCCAGGACGAGTAATGTCGTAAACTAATATGAAACTAATTACTATAAAATGTTGGTTTTGATGCGCGAGAATTTTTGGTACCACTTTTGGTCATTCTCCTTTCAATTAAAAAACTTATAAATTTCACACTTCACTACACTGCACTAAGATCACAAAAACGTTTGCAAACTGTAGGCGACGTCGACTTATCCAGTGCGCGTGCACTCAGTTCACCCGATGACGTAACTGCGATACCGCGGGGCTCGACCGATGTTGCTTGCTCTGTGTTTCGGTTCGTGCCAGTGAACTGTACATTCAAGCCAGCTGATCTTTCGCTTTGAGAGGGACCTTGTATACGTGCGGCGCATCTGCGGCGTAGACTCCGCAAGGCGATTAATGTTGATGCTAGTATAGCTGCTCCCAGCAGAAGATAAATAAGCACATATTGATGTAGGTCGTGGTTTGATAACTGATTTACCATCTCTGTATCAGCGTTGCTTGTCTTCAGCTGCTCTATTTGGTGTCCAATACTTGACAAGTGTTTTCGATTCTCCTCATTTTCTGACTCGTCGAATTTCTCGAGCCTTTGGAGAGGAATAGATAGGTTGATGACATCATTGATTGGAGGTATGTCTATCTTTGCAAGGTCGGGCTTGATATTATAATTAGTGACCTGCTTTCTGTGTGAAAATATTGTCAATGTTTCACTTTTAATGAAACAGCCGTCCTCGAGAATGATAATACCGGCCTTGCTAAGTCGTTGCGCTGTAACATGATGCTCGCATATTATTCTTATCATCCTTTGATTACAGCAAAAGTACAGGTACGTATTTAGTTTGTTAAGTTCAACCCATATATCCTTGCAGGGCGAAGTTTTGATTTCACACTGACCTGTGTCTTCATTTTTGATGCAGAGAATATCGTCCGAATTCATATGGAAAATAGGTTTCTGTAGCGGGCAAAGGTGAGTCTCAGCGTTGAACTGTGTACATCTTCGAACTTCTTCTTCTGATAATGGTACGTACGAGTCCTTTTGGATGTTGATCGCGATATGATCTGCGATAGGAGTGATGCGGACCATCTGTTTTTGTACTTGCTGCGGGATAGATATAAGCCTGTAAATCTCGTAGGTATCCCTGCTTACCAACGGGATTTTGATCTCGAAAATAAAGTATTGGCTTGTCATCCTTGCTTTTACTTCCAGTAAATGATAGAGTCTGGATAAGTTGTTTTGGATGTTGTTTATAGGCAGAGCTAATTCCTTTGATAATTGGCCAGAGATAATATTTAACTCTTCATTCAGTTGTTCAGGCGTTAATAAATAAACATTAAACTGCCCATAGTGGATGTCTGTGATGGTCTCCACCAACGTTTCTTGAATGTTTTGAAGATTGGCCAAAATGTTGTTTGCTATCATGGATGAGAGAATAAATTCATTGATGATTTTTTCGGTCTGAATTTCCTTTGTTATGATGTTGGCTTCTTTTTCTAGCTCTATGATGTGGGCATTGAAGATCTTGTACTGCTTGTTAATAGACTCTTCGATTCGACTCAAAAGGTTATATTCAGCTTCAACCACGGATGTTTGATTTTTCCATAAAAGAGCAAGATGTTTCTGATTCATCCTGATTATATTGATGTCTCTCTCGTATTTTTGAGCAAACTCTTCGTCTAACACACCGAACAAGCTGTGCGCTAGGTATCCGACACCGTTGATAAGCCCGCGCCGGCGTCTCGAGCGCGTGTATTGCTGACCGAGCAACATATGATGATAGTAGTCCAGTTCAGTGGCCTCATGACGTAGTTGTGACAACATTACGTCACATTTTGTTTGTTTGGATATCTTGGAGCATATGTTATCCAAATAATCGAAGTACTTGCGATACAATTCAATGCCTTGCCAGTACGGATTCATTTCGTAGTAGACAATGAGTTTCCACTGATCTCTGACAAGGTGCATGTTGGAAAATTTGTCCAAATAAATGCTCTGATTATTGCTTAGACTAAGTAGGTTGAAGGCACACTGAACGGGTGAAATGATGGTAAGTAAAGTCAACATTGCTAAAGCTATGAAGTTGCATGATTTTTTGCTTCGCGTTCTTTTTGCTTTGGTGCTTTTTGCTGTAGACTCCTTATTGCTTGATTCCGAATTTTGCTCGCTACCAACGTAATCATCTGATAGAAGTGGTGATATTTTTGTAATAGGCCTCTTGATAATGTTGTTTTTAGTTTTCAGGGACACCACTCGGACCAGATCGTCCTTTCCAGGGTGAAGTTCAACAACTCTAGCGAGCGCCCACTTGCCGGGAGGTAAGTTGACGTCATGTATGACGACAACGTCACCAATTTCCATGTTTCTTTGCTTCTGTTGCCACTTGCTTCTAGCTGATAATTGGCACAGGAACTCGGACTGCCATCTCTTCCATATGTCGTAGAAGATTTTCTGTACCAGTTGCCAACGTGTGCGCTCGTCCCTTTCGGTTTCGATGATGGTGAGGGTGGGGCCACTCGCCAGAAAATGTGACGGGGTGAGGAAGTTGATGTCCTCGGGATCTTCGCTCAGGGCGCACAGTGGCCTTGAGTTCAGGCACGCTTCCAGCTGTGACAACAATGTTGATAGCTCCTCAAATGTAAGCTTTTGTGCTCCGATGACTCTTCGTAAGTGGAATTTTAGGCTTTTCACCGCCGCTTCCCATAGACCTCCTGCACTAGGCCACGAGGGGGCGTTGAAGTGCCATTCGATCTCCATGTCTGATATTGCTGCGAAGAAATCATCGTCCAAGGCTTGTCGAAGATTGATGAATTCCTGCTGTAAGTGTTTGTAGGCGCCGACGAAGTTGGTCCCGTTATCGCTGTACAGGTGACGCGGTGCTCCACGGCGCGCTGCCATTCGTCGGAGTGCTGCGAGGAATGCTGATGAGGAGAGGTCTGATACCATTTCCAGGTGTACGGCCTTAGTGACCATACACACAAAAACTGCGACGTATCCTTTCGTCGTTTTTATGCCTCGTCCTTTGTTTGCTTTCACGTCGATGAAACCGGTGTAATCGGTACCAACGTGGTAAAATGGCCTGGTTGGGTTACATCTTGCTGACGGTAGGTCTCCCATGATTTGAGTCTGTTTGATTGGGTTGTGTCTTCTGCAGACAACACATTCACGGATGCGTTTTTTGACAGCCCTGTTGCCGCCAATAATCCAGTAATGCTGTCTCAGATGCGATAGAGTCAGGCGGGCTCCACCGTGGAAGGTGGCCTTGTGTGCCTGATCGATTATGAGCTCAGTGAAGTGTCCGCTGTGTGGCACGATGAGAGGATGCTTCATGTTTTCATCGATGCTTGCATTATTGATCCTGCCACCAACTCTTAGAAGATCGTTTTTATCCAAGAATGGATTAAGGGACAGCAGTTTGTTGTTACGCTTCACTTTCCCCTGCTTCTTGATGGTAAGTATTTCTTCATAAAAATACTTTTCTTGTATGTGCTTTATAATAATGTATTTTGCTTGTTTGATTTCAGGTGCAGTTAGATACGGCGTCTTCGGTTTGGAATTCGACACCGCCCGCAATACCCAGGTAAGTATACGCGTCACTCGCGTCATACAGCTATGTTTGTTTATCAACGCTTCGATTACGTCAGAGCTGTGACGTTGAATAGTGACGTTGGTTTGCATTGCTTTCTTCACTTCTTGATTCGTAGTGTATGTTTTTGTGGTGGTTTCTTTTTGATATGTTTTCAGCCATGATGGGCCTTGCCACCACAAGGGATGATTTTTGAGGATTGCTGTTGATACCCCACGGCTGGCGCAGTCTGCTGGATTATCAGTCGACTTGACATACTGCCAACAGTCCGCAGGTATGATTTCTTTGATTTGTTGTACACGGTTGGCGACGAATGGCTTCCAGCGATTGATGTCGCCTTGGATCCAGCCGAGCACAGCTGTTGAGTCTGACCAGCCGAAGGTCTTGATGTTTTGCTCTGATAGACTGTGTTTGACTGTCTGCATGAGTCTTGATAATAAGTGAGCGGCACACAGTTCTAATTTCGGCAATGATATGATTTTTGATGTCGGAACTAGTTTTGATTTTGCTGCTATCAGAACTACTGCTTGTTCACCTTGTTTCTTGCTCTTGATTTTGCTGTAGATAACACAAGCGTAGGCACGTTCTGAGGAATCGCAGAACCCGTGTAGCTCAATGTCGTCGTTCTCATAACTTTGAAGCCATCTTGGTACTTGGATTTGATTGATGCCTTCGAGGTCATGTTTGATCTTAGACCACTCTTCTTCAATGCTTAGTGGAAGTTGGTCATCCCACTTCAAATCTTCTTTCCAGACTGATTGGAATAAGAGTTTCAATCTTGTTGTTACAGGACAGAGCCACCCGGCCGGGTCGAAAACCTTTGAGATGTCTGAAAGTAGTGACCTTTTTGAGGCTGGTTTGTCTGTTGATGTGTTGATTTTGAGCTCAAAGGTGAAGACGTCCTTCTGAGGGTTCCAGCGCAGTCCCAGGGTCTTTGTTGATTCTTTCTGCTTGAAATCAAACCCAATTTGATGATTGCTATCTGTGTCTGATCCTGCTGCTTGTAGTAACTCATTGCTGTTTGAGCACCACCTTCGTAGATTAAACCCCCCTGATCTGAGTAGGTTGATCAGATCTGTTTTTAATTTTAGAGCAGCTGGGATGCTGTGCTGACCGCTTAAGACATCGTCCATGAAAAAGTCTCTCTTCAACACCTTAGCTGCTTCAGGGAAATGCTGTCCTTCGTCGCGTGCTAATTGCTTTAGTGTGTTCATTGCCAGGAACGGCGCTGCTTTCGTCCCGTACGTCACAGTTAATAGTTCGTATTCTTGAAGTGGCTGATTTGATGATTCACGCCATATGATTTTTTGTAGATGTTTGTCGTTATTATTGCAGAGGATCGCTCGAAACATTTTTTCGATGTCTGCAGTGAAGGCGACCTTATACTGTCTCCAACTTATGATCAATGATAGTAAGTCTGCTTGCAGATTGGGTCCGTTGTACATCAAGTCGTTTAGGCTGTAGCCTGATGACGTCTTTGATGACGCGTTAAATACGACGCGTAATGCAGTTGTAAGCGATTCGGCGCGCTGTACACAATGATGTGGCAGGTAGCAACTCGTTGCCGGGATCGTGTTTCTGTTACGAGTACATTGCTGCATATGTTCTAATTCAATGTATTCGCGCATAAAGTTTTTATACATTGCTGCGAGGTCTTCGTTTTTGGCGAATTTCTTTTCCAGCTGATAAAGTTATGCCACGGCCTTCTGCTTTGAATCACCCAGCTTTTCTTCGAAGCCTGGTTTCATGGGCAGACGTACAACATATCGACCGTCTTCTCGTCGTGTTGTTGTGTTGTTATAATGCTCCAAGCAGTATTGATCCTCGGATGATATTGTTATTTTGTTGTCTGCTATGTCTTCGATTGTCCAAAACCTCTGAATATTTTGTAAATCGTGCAGAACAACATTACACTGATAAGACTTCAGGTTGCCGCAGATGATCCAACCGAGTCGTGATTGCTGAACAATCGGTTGATTTTCATCTTTTCTGATGATTCCACTCATGATGATGTTCGAGTAGATGTTCGCACCCAGTAATATGTCTATGGGACGGCTGATATTGAAGTCTGGATCAGCAAGCCGTATGCCTTCAAGACGTTTCCATGACGGTTTGTCAAAGGATCTGTTCGGTAGATTGTTTACCAAACTTTTCATGATGATGACGTCAGTATTGAATGTGTATTCTGAATTCATAGATGATGCTGTTATAGTGATGATACCTTTGCAGTTATTTTCCTTTGTGCCAATCCCGAAAATAATACCCTTGCAACGTTGTCGTGGAAGGCCAAGTCTTTGAGCGGCATTTTCGCTTATAAGTGATGTTTGTGACCCTTGATCAATCAGCGCTCGCATCGTCAGATAGCTTCCATCAGCTGATAGCACCTTGATTTGGGCTGTTGCCAGGAGGATTTCGGCGACGTTTTCTTGTGAAACATGTGTCACGTTTCTTTGCTGTGTAACTCTTTTGTTGCTGTCTCGCTCGCTCGCGTTGATATTTGATGCGTATGCTTCGTGCAATAAAGTATTGTGACCGCATTTGCAATGCGCGCATCTTTTGTCGGAAAAACAGTCCTTGCCTTTATGATCAAAAAGACAGTTTTCGCATAAATTCAATTTTGCCACTGTTTTTCGTTTTAATTCTGGTGTCTGACCTAGAAACGATTTACAGTGGAAAATTCCATGTTGTTCATTGCACAATGGACACGTGTATTTATTCCTTGCTAACGATTTCAATGACTTCACATTTGTATGATTGATAAATGCCTTAGTTGATGCACCCGGGTATGCCTTGGAATATTGAGCTTTTTTGGAATCTTGATAGGTAGCTTGCTGATTGCTCCGCGGCGCTTCTTGCTTGCGTCGAGACGATTCTAATGCTGTGAATCGCATTTCCAAAAAAGTTAGAAATCCTGATAGCGTCGGCAATTCCCTCGGATCTTCAAGATATTCGAAGTAGTCATTGTGTGTATCAGTGTCCAATTTCTGCATCAACAAATGTACCACCAAAGGATCCCAACTTGATGTATTCACGCCTAAGTTTTTTACGGCACTTAGACACTCTTTTGTGGTGTCGTGCAATTTTTTCAGGGCAAATGATGATTGGTGTTGTATTGTTGGCAAGCCAAAAAGCGTGTTCATGTGAGAACTAAAAATCAATCGTTTGTTGTTATACCGATGATTCAGAATTTCCCAGCATGTTTCATAGTTTTCTGAACTAATATTTAGATGTTGTATTAGTTTCTCGGCTTCTCCCTTGACCTTGCTTTTTAAATGTTGCATTTTTTGCACATTTGAAATGAATTTATTCTTGTGGATCATTTCCATGAAGAGATCTTTGAAAGATGACCACTGCTGATAGTTGCCGCTGAACGTAGGGATTTCCATTTTTGGCGTAGAATGCTTTTGATGAGATACGGACCACATCTTGCTGTTGATTGATTTTTTGATCTTTTTGTAGCTGTCTTCGAACATGTAGTATGTTTTTTCGTACTGCACATCTTCTGTGGTAAGCTCGCTGTCGATCTCCCAGTGTAAGGAGTCCACGGCATTCCAGCGAAGTTGTAAGTCACGTAAGCTGTCCTCGAGCTCCCACTTTTCGGTAAGTAACTCGAGATTAGTGGCATTGATTGCTCGTTCTAGTGCTTTAAAATTGCTTTTTTGTTTCCGGTACATCTCGTCAAGTTTGCTGTGGTTACCTCTGTCTACTCGGCTGGTGCTGGCCTGACCTGATGGGGACGCTGTTGCAGCCGTTGATGGTGGACGCCAATCTGTAGTCACGCCGGCTAAAGGAGTAGCAGGTCTCAGAACTGACTTCTTTTCTTGATCAGTAGATAGGTGTTGCTGAATAATTCTCCGACAGTCGGTGTAATATGACTTTGCTTTTTCGAAGTGATTTTCCAAGAAATAAGTGTAGTCTTGGTCCTCGTACTCACACAACTTGACATGATTGGCTTGGAACTCTCTCCAGTACTGATCCAGAGTCTCTAGTCGCCTTGATATGTAAGATGGGGTTTTTCTTTCAGCTCCATCTTTCTTGAAGTTGGTGAATAACTGCTCCATTGCTTGAAGAAGTTGTTGCTGAGTTGATAGTAAATCTTCCATTTTTATTTGATTAATGGACGATTTGATTGATAATCCGGTGACGGATGCTTCCGAGTCACGGAGGTGATGCTGTTGCTAAGTGCTCCGGTATCCTAATGCAATATATGCGCCTTCTCAATCTCGTCGGTGAGACCCGCTTGTGGGAGGCCGACTCGACCGATTCGCTATTGCACTTCAGACACAGAAACACAAGACAAAAAATGTTTTTCGTGAGTGATGGCGTGATGTTTACCAATCACTGCTGCTGGTGATGATGTATGCGGTAGCAGAAAATTGTTCACTGCGCAATAGCTTTTAAAAATAACTTGTAGCGTTTTTGCTAAGTAGGCGGTAATACGTGGGCAGCACTAAACGGCGAAACGAAGTCACGTTGTCGAACCGCGTGGTCCCGCTTTTCTCTTACCGGCACTAGATCAATGCTCGAAGGACCATTAAGATGTACGAGCTGGTGTGCTGTACAATCTTAGAAGTTGATAAAAATGATAAGGACTTGAACTGATTATGTAATTTATTCTGATATTATTGATAGTGAGTACAATGCGCGACGGCGAATGATTGCGTACTGAATGGATGAGAATGAAAAATGATACAATATGGTAAAAATGCTTAAGTGCAAAAATGTGCGGTTTGTAAAGACCGTACAAACAGATTACAAATATATGTTACTTACATAAATATCTACTGTGCTTTTTTATTTATTTTTAACTGTTACATTAATTATAGGTTTTATTACATATCTTCAATATTTTAGTGCGATGTTCGTACCTACATAAAACACACATAACCAACCATATCCCCATACACACACGCACACAAATGCACACGCCTAGCACACACATTTTATACTCGTAGAATCAATAGGTACGTCAAGATGAATGAAATATAAAATCTCCCACTTTTTTTGGATAATCGATTTGCACTGTTATTACCGAAGTCACGCACATTAATGCAGCCATGGTACGTAAGATATGCGCGTCACGTGGTGCTCACGCACACATGAATCAAAGACTGGAATCACTATGAACGGTGCGGTGGGTTAGCAACACGGTATCTGGACCTATAAAACATCTTTGAATAATAAGCTGAAACAATTCCGAATTAACTTTTAGTTTTTTTACGTGGTAGAGCCATGCTGCAGCTATATTACTGGTATAGTTGTAGCACGAATGGGTCGGCTGGACCGGGGAAGGACCACGCTCTCACAGAATACCAGCGTAAAATAGCAGCATAACGCTGCTGTGTTTCTTATGGTGAGTGTAGAGAACCGTCCTCCGTGAGTCCTCACGGGTGACAACGCATCTGCATTTTGTTTCGTAATCGAGGATAGATGTAGATGTCTAAGGGCCACAGCAACCACTTACCATCAGATGGACTGTGTGCTCGTTTGTCACACTAATTCTATAAAAAATAGTCTATATCACTTCTGAACTTACGACTGACACTGGTTTGCAGGTAAGTTATAGGTTTTGCATAGACCTCGAATCGAGCAGCTAAAATAAGTCATTAATCCCCAATTCAATTATCATATTCGGTAAAAAGAAAATCAGCTATACACACTTTTTTTGCAACATTGCAAACAAAGATTTCAATAGGATTGGCCTTCGGAGTTCCTCTTTTATCCACGCAAATTAGAAAATAACATGTAAATATGTACGTATAGTAAAACGCATTTATGTAAAGAAATTAGATTTCCATTTTATCAGAATAAACTTAATTTAGGTCTTTACCTATGAGATTGCCGTTTTTATGAAATTATTTGAGGTAATTTTGTTTTCTATATTTTTTATTTCTAATAATCAAAGTAATCACCCATGCAATCGATGCATCTTTGCTAACGCAGTGGCAGTTTATTGATGCTCTTCTTGACGAAATCAGCTGGACCGAAAGCAACAAATTCTTCAACGGCCTTTTATACTGCCTATGAAAGATTTTGTTGAAGGGCATTGTTTAGGTGCTGATCCAGAATCCAACCAACTTGTTGAACGCTTGTAACAGTAACAGAATCCATTTTTCGTTACAGGTAACAATGTGGTTCAAAATTCCTTCGTTTGTGTGCTTGTGCAAGGCATGTCTCGACGCGTACTTCTCGCTGGCGATCATTTAGTTCGTGAGGTACCCATTTGTCAAGCCTTTTTACCTTGCCAATTTGACGCAACTGAACCAATACTGTTTTGATGCTAACGTCGAAAGCTGCTGCTAATTCAGCCGTAGCTTAAGTATCATCAGCTTCCACAATCGCCTTCAATTCGTCATGTCAGCCAAAGTTTTCGGACGACCATGGGGTTCATTTTTCAGGTCGAAATTTCCAGAACGGAAAGCGGGCAAACCAATAACAGGTGATTCGTTCGTTTGTCGCATTCGTTCCGTAAACGTCGTTGATGTTACGTGCCGCTTGTGCCGCGTAGCTGCCACGACGGTACTCATATTCCATTACTACTCGAATTTTGAATGTATCTATGATGACGAAAAGGATTCAAATGCGATGAAAACATAACGCTAATCAATAAACAAATGACTAATTTTGAAAAAAGAATTCCATGTTTTTTAAAATAAAATTAATTTGAAATGTGAATTCTTAGCCAAACAAAAATTATTGTGATTCGAATTGGCCAGTACTGCAGAACGGCAATTTCATACGTAAAGATCTATTATTACATGCGTTTTATTATTTTATACAGTGAAACACCATCTAAGAATATACACTACCCCATACGCCCCGCGAGTGCGGTAAGAAGCGGCACAGAGAAACGAAGGGTTGGGCATTGTCTTCCTAATAAAAACTACGTAGTACCTACTATTATTTATTCTGTGATAAAAACTAGATAATAAAAACTACGGTGTAATATATATATATATATATATATATATATATATATATATATATATATATGTGTGTGTGTGTGTGTGTGTGTGTGTGTGTGTGTGTGTGTGTGTGTGTGTGTGTGTGTGTGTGTGTGTCTATGTGTGTGTGTATAGGCAGGCCTTCGTTCACCAGTAAACTTTGATAAGCTGTAATTAATAAATGAATGTACTAATTGGATTTAACCATGATTTAACGTATGTAAGACGCGGTGAATAGACGACTTTTATGTATTTTAGGGGTGAAGCAGATGAAGTGACGGAACGAGTAGTCCCACCCACTGCGGACTACACTGCGTTAATCTCACCGATACAAAAAGGTGAGTAGGTACTTACTGTAAAATTTCCATCATGTGTTTTTGTTTCATCGAATAAGATCGCCTTATTGCCCTTCGTTTATTTTTTTTGTTGCCCATTTATTTTAATGTACCTTATATATATATATATATGCGTGTGTGTGTGTGTGTGTGTGTGTGTGTGTGTGTGTGTGTGTGTGCGCGTGTGTGTGTGTGTCTGTGTGTGTGTGTGTGTGTGTATAGGCAGGCCTTCGTTCATCAGTAAACTTTGATAAGCTGTAATTAATAAATGAATGCACTAAAAGAGCAAGTTGGATTTAACCATGATTTAACGTACGTAAGACGCGGTGAATAGACGACTTTTATGTATTTTAGGGGTGAAGCAGATGAAGTGACGGACGAGTAGTCCCACCCACTGCGGACTACACTGCGTTAATCTCGCCGATACAAAAAGGTGAGTAGGTACTTACTGTACAATTTCCATCATGTGTTTTTGTTTCATCGAATAAGATCGCCTTATTGCCCTTCGTTTATTTTTTTTGTTGCCCATTTATTATAATGTACCTATACTGATTGCTTATTTACACAACTTATGACTAAAATCGAAATCGAACAAAAGTTTACACCAACTTACAGCACAACTTAGAAAAAACCTATATTTATACAACTTATCACTAGAACCCCAACCGAACGAAAAAGTACACCAATAACAAAACTTAGAAAAAACTAATCATAAAATGAAATACATATACACAGCTTTCAACAACAAACATATATATACGTAAATGATTTTTGAGTGGCGAGCAAAACAAAATTCGTTTGAGCGAAAAAAAACGGCACAGATCCGTCTAGCAGCGCTACTCAGCGGTCACTGTCGCTCCGCGTAGAAATGAAAGAGAAGCGTAAAGACGCCATGATGGCGCGATGCGAAACATCGATTCGTTCGAGTTATTTATCATTAAATATATTAATACTTACAAATATCTTATTTCAATCGATAAATAAAAACAACAGTTCCCCTTATTATTAAATATTACGTCACTGTTATTCTTTTTATTAAGATTTGTTTATAAATAATACAGTTACAATTGTTGCAATTTCAATTTTAATGGCTATACATTTATGATTTTTTTTCTATATAGAAAATTTGCCGAAAACGTGTTTTGAACACAATAGTCCAGCCATAAATATGATCAAGATTAACATATATTTTTGGCAGCTCTAAAATGTATATATTTAGGTAAAAATACTGTTTTGTGAAGCCTATTTTGACTATGTACAGCGCCTTAACTGCAAATATATATATATTTATATTTTTGTGATATTGAAAAATAAGTTAAAACGTTTTATTTTACTAACAAACTATCTACGGTATTTAATCAAATAGTACAAAGCTTTAGCAAAGAGACTTAGTTCTATTGTAGGTAATAAATCCTTATTCATTCCGTACTACGGACTAGGCCACAGATTACTGATATACTAGAACTAGCCTTTGGTTCATGGCTTTGAATAGCTTTCAGTATTGGACATACAAACACGCTACATAAAAATTGAGAACAAACTTATTGAGCATCACGAGCCACCGCCCGAACAAACCTAATCAAGTATATAACAATTAATAATCTGCCTACCTAATGATTTGTTGCTGTTCCCAAATATATATATAGTTATAATAATCTATGGTTGCTATAGTTATAGCAGGTTGTTTATTTGCTTCACAACCAATTTTTGATAGAATTGATATAACATTTTGCACGTGTGTTCTAGTTCTAACTTTATGAATAACAAGTCTAAAACTAAAAAGTTTTATATAAACATTTATATTTTACTGTGTGATTGTAATAAAATATATACCTAGTAAATATTGTTAACTATCTTACGTGGCGCAGTGATCCAAATAAATATTCTCCGACAGTGAATATTGACACATTGTTAATTAGTAAGAATGGTCATTGTAATCCATAGTTTCATTAAAAAATCTAAAGTGTAGTGCCCTTGAATTAAAAGGAGTGATTTAGTAAAATAAATAAGCTATCGATAGATGCATGTAGGTCATGATTGCGCATTGTAGCAGTATTTAAGCACGGTGAGTATACGGCGTACATATATAGTATTAAGTTCCGACCGATTGTAGCTAATGTATTATATTATTCATTAATTTCCTGCATTTTTCAGCCAAAAAGGACAAGCTCTGCTGTATGATTTTCTACTAAATTCAAAAAGAGGCGGTACTCAATTCGACTGTATGTTTTTTTATGTGTGTTACCTCATAACTTTTTATTGGGTGAACCGATTTCGATGATTTTTTTTATTTGAAAGCTGGTGATTCACATGTGGTGCCATATAAATTTCTTCATGGTCTGACCAATAATTTTTTAGTTATTCTTAATAATTTATATTGAAGTCGGTTGTATAAAATTTTTAATTTTAAATTATTTGTATATATATGCTACTCGATATCTTCGTCAATTATATTTCAATGATTCTTTTTTATTTAAATAGTTTAGACTTCAGTTGCGGTCGTGTATAAATTTGAAGTTAAAAAATCGAAATCTGAGGGTAGCTCTAATAATAATTAGTTAGTATTAACATTAACTAAGTAATTTTACAATCCGAAGTCGGAGATTTAATTTTTCTATACATAGAGAATTATGCACTCACTCTTCGACGACGTCTCACGATGATGGTGGTGAATTTAGTTCCTCAGACTGAAGAATTAGTAAAAGCTTTAAGAGAGCTTTGTGCAGTTTTTTTTTTAAATAACGTTACCCCCATACTAAGATTTTCTCCTGTGTCGTGGAGACAGTTTACAAACACAAATTGCACAATGACAAACATCCAGATCCGGAACAATTATTTGTAGGCCATACAAATACTTGAGCCGTGCGGGATTAAAACCCGCGGCTCCCAGCGCAACCACTCATTGCTACGCCACTGCGCCCCGGAGCCGTTAAACATACTATGGTGAAATCTAAAACTTAAAAGTTCTAATAAATATACCTCCTAACATAATTTACTGTAAATAAGTGATCTTTATTTGCGGATAGGGTTATTTAATTTATAAAAATTGTTAAGACAGTGCACAGAACATTTATTGCCGCCACCACACGCTTGGTGTTTGCCACATACACCATACACGAACAAACACCGACCACATTCACCCAACACAAACACGTCATCCACACGATCGGCGAACGTGCTAGTCTGTCTGCTATCTGCTAGTATATTCCAGATAGGCAAACATGACGGACGACGAGCTTGTGGCAGCGATTACTTTCGGGTTGACCTATTTTTATTTAAAAATAAGGCAATATGAATTGCTCTGAATGTTATTGTATTGAAGATTTTACACACCATAGAATCTCAAATGAATTCTCAATTATCACTGCTATAAATTGTCTTTAGGTTCAAATAAGTTTGGTTTGAACGCTTTTATTCGTATTGCATAACTGATTATTATGCAACACGTGACTCTAAATTAACCTCAAAATAAACTTTTATAAAATTAATGATTGACTGGGGAATCGAACCCCGAACTTTCGTTCGACATTATATTGAATCTATATTTACTTTTAACATAGATTCTCTTTATTCGAAGCGCCTTATACAATTTTGATAGCAATATTTTCAAAACGCACAATTGTTTATTTTTTATGGAATGAAAATGATATACTATTTTTTAAGCGCTTCGCCAAAATAATAATAATATAATAGTAATAATAGTAGTAATGCATATGAGCCGTTTTCTTCATAAAATGTTTATTTTTTACAGCTAACAATAACATTACAAAGTTATTCATGCAGCTAGTCTTAGGTCGTTTCTATGAAAATGTAACGAAATTTTTACTAATCCAAGTGTATTTTATAAGTTGGTCAACTATTACTTTAACTTCTTGGTTCTACTTAGCTGTGATAGTTTTCCTTTTAACTACATTATATAAACTAGTATTGAGTATACTTTTCACATTTCGATAAACATCGGTTAAGTTGGTAGAGGGGGGCACATGACTCTGATGAAAAATACCACTTTAAAGCTAAATATTTCACAAACGGACCCCTGAATCGAAATGATGTTGTTCAACACCCCCAATGTTTTTGAAAGACCTATCAAACGATACCCCACATGATAGAATATACACGTAAAATAATCATCGTCTATTTACTTGTATGGGAAGTACCCAAAATAAAAATGTTTTTTAAGATTTTATTTCACAGTTTCTAGGCGTGATTAATATTTATAACTGTGCTAAATTACAGATTTGTAGCATATAGGGTCTGAGCAAAACCGCGGACGGAAGGACGGACTGACATGGCGAAACTATAAGGGTTCCTTATTGTGTAACTACGAAAGTCTAAAAACTATTAAATCAGGATATACTAAACTTATCGATATATAGGATATACTAATCTTATATAATTTTTTCGGATTTTATTTTGGGAATTGATGATCAAGGATCCTGCTTTCACACGGGGCTCCTTATAAAAAGAGGCGAAATATTTGTTACCCAATAGAAACATTAATTAGGAGTCAATCACATTATTATTGGGAGCTCTCTAGAAAACTTAAAAAAATATAGGTGGTAGATCCACTAACTTTTCGAAGTAGAATTGGTAGGAAACTCAACTTCTGAAATCATATTTACCTTCGAGACAAATTTCGCATTGGTAACATTGGCGTAGAGTATAATAATAATAATAGCCACTAGTAACTCCTTCCGCCGCCCGCAAGCCGCAAGCTCGCGCGTACTACTGACTGATTGCCAAACGTGTGTGCATACATCGCAAACACGTTTGTCGAACACCCTTTGATCGGTGCACAAAAATCGACAGACACCAACGCCGATCACTGGCAATCACATACAAACAAACAAAACAACCATCAAACCCTCAACGTTCGTGATTGCTGTTTGGTGTATGCTGTTTGCCGTTGTTTGCCAAGCGTGTGGATGAGGCATAAAGTTCAAGAATTCAACCTCGGCTCATATTCTAATTTCGCCCCCACTTCCCCGCGCCACCTCACTCTTTATCACGCTAATACTTACTGTAAGTAAGGTCGGTAAATACTTACCTCATTACGTTTATCATATGTTTGCCCGTTTCTTTACGCCAACCCCGTCGCTTTTTATTTTTATTACGTTTATTTCCCATTGCGCCAACACTATAAACCTAAGTACTTCAATATTTTAACTTTACGTCGTCCTGTTGCGTAATGTGTGGATACAACTCTCCCTTTCCCGTTCGAAAGCCGAAGCGAGACTGAGGCTGGCTGAGCGGTGAGCGGTGAGCGGGGGTGTCGAACGGCAGGGAACCAACTTAAAGACGCCGATAGTAATTTAATATATTTTGATTTGAATTGAATAATAATTTCATAAGTAATTTCTTTTCACAATGAAAATAATGGTAATTAAAAAAAAAAACATAAGACCTGCTTTATAGTTAGTTCAGTTAACATGCAAAGTTTCATAATCTAATTTGAAGTCTTTTTTGAATACCAGCAGTTTATTGTTGGGTTTAGAGCTAACTTTAGATTTTTTTTTGTATCGAAAAATTTATATGGAATTGTGTTTTCGTCAAACATGATACTTAACATTAATCCTCAACTTTACCATATATTTATTTCAAAATTAATGCTACAGTATTTTCGGCATAACAGAGGATCGTGCTAAGTTCTAAGAGGTAGGGTAGGTTCTTAAAATAATATAATAAAAAATATCATCGAAATCGACTTACGATTGACAAAAATACACATATACACATCACAATAAAATAAATAATTCAACAAAAATCAAAAACCCGATTGCAAAAAAGATAATTTAAAAGTAATGCACTAAAAAGACCGAAACAAGATTGAGAATTGAAAACAATTTATATATATACTAGCTGGCCAGGCAGACGTTGTTCTGCCCATACCGAAGACGAAGACCCTTTGTCCTATTAAAAAATCCTTTAATTCGGAATAAAAAAATATTGAAGTCACTTATCGGGATAAAAACTATTCTATCTCTCAAGTTGGACCAAACTGCACAGTGTACAAAATTTTATTGAAATCAGTTCAGTAGTTTAGGGAGTTCATCGCGGACAAACAATGTGACACGTAATTTTTATATATAAAGATAAACTATGAACAAAGTAAACTTTACTTAACCTGTTAATTTTGTTTCAGTTTATAATTTGCAATTGGGTCCCGTCTGCTACTGAACTTAATGCGGGTAACTTAAGTTTTCAGCTCATAAGAGTCTGTTAAACCGAAGTAGAGTTTTTTTTTATAGGATAGGGTGACAAACGAGCACACAGTCCATTTGATGGTAAGTGGTTACTGTGACCCATAGACTTATCCTCAATAAACAATCAAAATGCAGATGCGTCGTCACCCGTGACGACTAAGATGGAATGCCTGTTTTCCAGTAAAAAGGGTCTCGGGTCTCTCTACACGAAATATCTCTATACGAAACACAGCAGTGTCAAGCTGCCATTTTACGCTGGTATTCTGTGAGAGCGTGGTCCTTCCCCGACCGACCCGACCCATTCGTGCAACTACTATGCCAGTAATATAGCTGCAGCATGGCTCTACCACGTAAAAAATTAGAGTTTATTTTGTTTATAGTTTATATTACTTAATTGTGTTTTCTATTTTTAATCTCGTTTCGGTCTTTTTAGTGCATTACTTTTAAATTGACTTTTTTGCATTCGGAATTTTGATGTTTTTAATTATTTATTTTATTTTAGACTTTTTAGTGTCCCATCCCAACACACTTTAATGAACTAAGTAAATTTCATATGATAGTATGAGGTCCGACACATTCATGGCGACGATATTTTTTATACCAATTTATTATTGCTAATTAAATTTAAACATATAATTTATATATATTTTTGTAATCCCCTTTTAATTTCCTTTATTTTGACCCTACTCGATAGGTTTGGTTAATTTTTTTTTAATCAAGTTATTACTATTTTGCGCCAAAAATGCGTCATTTCTTTTTTCAAACAGCTATTTAAGAAAATTTGGGTTTATAAGACAAATATAACGATACGAGAACTGTCGAAATCCATTCTGCCGTTTGGAAGATACGAGGTTATAAAGAAATTTACAAACATACATACATACAAGATACCCGCGAAAAACATAACCCTTCCTTGGCAATCAGGTAAAATAGGGGAAATATATAAACCAAAAAATAAAAAGTCCAATTTTGAACATCCTCATTCTTTTAAAGTCGGCTTAAAAATAGTGGACGGCGCGGTGCGAGCGTTTGAGATAGATGGCTTTAATGGTTGATTTGCGATAACTGCAAATACATTGGATAAAGGATGTAATCATAGAATTATTACGTACAGAATCCTAGTACGCGCACCGAAAGTGAAGCAAGTAAAACTAGTTCTTTCTGATTATTCAAAGTACTCTGTGACTATATTTATATAGTTCACTCAGCGACCGCGATCCGTCCACAGAATACTTCACTCCTAGGATTCGTCACACCGTCCGTAGTGCGCACTGCGCATCGTCTCTGTGCATCGTCTCGTCTTACGGAGAAGAGCTCGCGACAAATTGTAAAAATTACTTCAAATATTGTCACAACAGTGATGACAAACATAAAAAGTGATAGTATTACATTTCAGAGATAATTTCATATATTTAATTCATAATTATTATGTAAATCACTCGTAAAACCAAAAAAATTCTTACCTAAGCTATCATGAATATGATACAAATGTTGCTAGTTGTGAGGAAAAAATTGTACAATTTTCATTTAAATATCTTTAATATCTATTATTTATTTTAAGCGTTAAATCGCAACTCTCTGTGTAAAACTCAAATTAAATTATACAATTGGTGCCTAATGGGTGCCTATTTTAAAGGATCTATTGACGCCATTTTAACGCTGTTTCATTTTTATTGCGTTTAGACTATAGAATAAAGACTTCTTATTTACTATCAATTAAAAGCGAGTAACTTTAAAAACAACCATTAAAATTTTTGCGTGTATATTTTCTTTCAAATAAGGAAAAATCCAAATCAGTTTATAAGTGACGGAATTCTGAGGTAACAAATATAAAAACTACACTGAACTGAGAACCTCCTCCTTTTTTGAAGTCGGTTAAAATTAAACATTACACGATGTCCTTATTGCATTCGATCGAATAATTGTGTATAACATAACATGCTTAAATTTTATTACGTCTGCATTTTTGTACCATTAAAATATGTATATTATATAATATTAGTACCATCATTATCGTGTTTATTTTATTATATTTTATATTCTCAAAAAAAAAACGTCTTCGTACGTAATACGTAATCTTTATTTTATTGTTTAATTAAAATTAATCAATAAAATTGTGATTTGCACAATTTGATTGCAACCGCCAGAAACTGGTATCACTGAATGCCGTGTATGTGTGAGTATGATGAGTGTAGGCTAGTGATGGGATTTGAGTGAAATTTTTTCACTCGAGTGATTTTTTTGACTCGAGTTACTCGCCTGTCAAAAACATTTAACAACATTGTTTTCCACGATTTGTAAAGGTTATAAGTCTTTACATATCATTTTGATTAGAGCTGAAGATATTTTTTTGTTTCTGCTTAGTAAGTGATGAATTAGGTCTTGCAAGTTGTAGTTGCTGAAAACGCCGTTTCATTGATGTAGAATTGGAATCGGCAGACGTGGAAGCAGAACTCTCACCTTCAGCAGTTTAAGAACACGCATGAGAGGAACTTGACTCACCCCTGAAGTCATTGTAACTTTCTTGCACAACTTACAAATAACTGTTTTTTGTTAAACATTTCTGTTGTAAACAGTTCCAAAATAGCTATCTATCGCTCATTTCGAACACGTACTAATAGCAAACAGTCTTAAATAAACATATTACTAAAAACAAACAACTCACTCAAACAAATTTGTACTCGATTTCAAACGGGAGATACATCGGTTAAACGTGTTTTAACTTAAATTTCTCACTCGAGTCGGTACAGGCCACACTCGAGTGGTCCGAGTTGTTCGAGTTGACTCGAGTCATTCGTAATCCGAGTAGTCATAAATACTACTCGAGTGACTCGAGTGAAACATGGCTCGAGTCCCATCACTAGTGTAGGCACATTCGACTCGATAATAACCTTGCCTTGCGTCACTTTGACGCTCGTGTTTTTGTTTTTGTTTTGTATTTGTACTAGACTGCGTTTCAACTGGGTAATAATTCTATGGATGTAATGCATGGGCAACATAAAGCATATAATAAATGTGTGAGGCTTACTGTTGTGAAGCACTTCTCACATAATTAGATTTGTCGTCTAAATACTGTACCTACTTATATTAAGGCGCTACTCCTAGCGAACGACCTTGAACATTCTGCCCGCCGGCTCTCGTTACAATATATCGCAAGACGCCACCTACTATAAGAACGTAGTATTATTTTTTCAACATCAATAAACTATTTTATGGAAACAGACACGGCGGACAATGATAAATGTATTTTCATTTTTTAAATTCGGTATATTAGTTGCATTATATTAGAATTATGTATTCTCATATAGGTATTATCTAATTAATAAAAATGAAACCATTCATTTCGAACACCCGGGAAGGTATGTATCTAACATGGGAAAATGAAGCATTGAAAATAGTGAGTTTAAAAGATACCTACGCACTATAGGTAAATAGGTAGGTTATTATATTCAGTAGATGTTTCGCAGATGTGATTTTTGATTATTTTGATTATTGTTCATTTTTACGCGTCACGTATTGAAAAGTAACATACCTACCTACTAATTTTTGAACTGAGCACCTTGTAACATAGCCTGCTTATTACTTATGCTGGCTGATAATATCCTCACCCCAATGATTGATGAGGATGAAAAAACATGTTGGTTTTTATTTTTATTCAATTTTATTTCTACACACGTAATTATATTTATTTATAGGTACACAAGGATTATAATAGAGATAATACAAAAATCAACAAGAAGGGGTTTTTGGGTTGTAATTACATGACGCCTGAGTAGGTATTAGTTCCTACTTAGTAAAAGTAGGTAACTATTTAGATAAGTACCTTTTATCTAATCATAATACCTACATAGGTATCTACTGTGATTAGTTATACTGGGTAGGTATATTAATACCTACTCAGATACTTTTTACCTAATTACTATACCCACTAAGATATTGTGGTTAGGTACCTACTAGGGAATGCAATCTCGCGAGATTTTAGACCTAGCCGAGATCTCGCGAGACTGGCTTTACGGTCTCGCGAGATCTTTACGAGATTTCCGAGATCTCGCCCAATTGGGTATTTTTACTAAAAACATTCGCTAATACTATTAATTCCGTTTATTGATTTTCAATATATAAGGTAAAAATAAAACATACATGTAATTGGCATATTATAATCATTTATTTTAAAATAAAACACAATATTACGTTATAATATAATATTCGTCAGTCTTATTCTTATTATATAAACTGAAAATCAGCCTTCTGCATCTGCAGTATTAAGAACAAAAAACTTAAAATAAAACAAAAAGAACACTTCGAAATATAACAAAGATCAGCCTTCTGCAGTGTTAAGAACAAAAAACTCAAAATAAAACAAAAAGAACACTTCGAAATATAACAAAAATCAGCCTTCTGCAGTATTAAGAACAAAAAACTTAAAATAAAAATAAAAAAAACTTCAAAATATAACACTAAATCAGCCTTCTGCAGTATTATGAACAAAAAAATAAAAATAAAAATGAAAAAACTTCGAAATATAACACTAAATTAGCCTTCTGCAGTATTATGAACAATAAACTTAAAATAAAAATAAAAAAACTTCGAAATATAACACTAAATCAGCCTTCTGCAATATTATGAACAAAAAACTTAAAGTAAAAATAAAAAAAAACTTCGAAATATAACACTAAATCAGCCTTCTGCAGTATTATGAACAAAAAACTTAAAAAAAAACACTTCGAAATAATACGAAATATAAAACACTTATTCAGCCTTCTGCAGCATTTGTAATTTTTAAGAATATGTAAGTATTATTAGACAGTGTTATTAAAAGGATAAGTTATTTTTGAAAGTGGCTTCTCAAAAAACACAGCATATCAAGGGTTTCATCTGATAGACGACTCCTGATTTTACAGGCCAAGTACCCCGCGGCCGAAAGTGCTCTTTCTGCCTCTACAATAGTCGGAACCACAGTCGACAAACAGTTGTGTACAAACTGAAGGAGTTCACCTTTAACCCCTCCAGCTTCATACAAATTCATCTCTTTTTTAATGAGTATCTCCAATGAATTTGCATTTGCATTCAATCTCGCGAGATCTCGTACAAAAATTGAACGAGACTCAGTCTCGTAAAATATGGACGAGATCTCGCGAGAACGAGATTGCATTCCCTAGTACCTACCTAATAGGATTATTTTTAACTGTATAATATACTGCTAATATTGAATTAGCTTTTTATAGTGTAAATTATAATGTTTGTCGTAATGTTATACATGTTAATGGTGCTTTATTATTTTTTATTTTTGGACGAGGAATTTACTATGAATAATTTAATTTAAAATATACTTGAATAGTAGTTATTATTATTTTATTTATTTTAATAGCTACAGCATTTATAGGATATGTTTTACTTTGAGGTCAAAATATCATTTTGAGGAGCAACAGTTAGGTATTATAATCTTTTATCAGCTATTCCTTATTTACCTAGTAACAATATTAGTAAATTGAATATGAGGGGATTTGGTGTTTATAATGCTACTTTAACTCGTTTTAATTCATTTCACTTTTTATTGCCATTTATTATTTTAATATTTACTGGGTAGGTATTAGTAACTAATTAGATATTTTTTACCCAATTACAATACCTAATGAGGTATTGTGATTATTTGTGATTAGGAATACTGGGTTGGTAATTGGTATTAATAAATAGAACAAACTAAAATATAAAGTCTATTTTATTATCTTGAATGTAAGTAATTGATTACAAATTTTTTATCTTCCTTAAATTATGAACAAATAGAGACATTATTACAATACAGCTATGAAATGAACATATTATACACATACATACACACACAGTACGCATTCAACGTTCTAACGTGGTAGAGCCATGCTGCAGCTATATTACTGGTATAGTTGTAGTACGAATGGGTCGGCTCGATCGGGGAAAAGGACCACGATCTCGCAGAATACCAGCACAAAATAGCAGCATAACCCTACTGTGTTTCGTATGGTGAGTGTAGTGAACCTGATACCCTTTTTCACTGGAAACGAGGCATTCCATCTTAGTCCTCACGGGTAACAACGCATCTGCATTTTGATTCGTAATCAAGGATAGATGTAGATGTCTATGGGCCACAGCAACCACTTACCATCAGGTGGACTGTGCTCGTTTGTCACCCTAATTCTATAAAAAAATACAACATGCACATGAGACTGATGGTAAGATACTAGTCGCGTTTTTTTATTAACTTTATTGTTTCGTTATAAGTATACTACTGCTTACTAGTTAACTTCGATCACTGATCATAAAATGTAATTTTAATTTTAGGTCTTTACCTATGAAATTGTCGTTTTTTTTTATGAAATAAGTTAACGTAATTGTTTTGTATATGTTTTATTTTTATTAATCAAATTAATCACCCATGCCACGCATCTTTGCCAGCGCAGTGGCAGTTTATTGATGCCATTCTTGAAGAAATCAGCTGGACGGGAAACGACAAATTCTTCAAAAACATTTTGTACTGCCTGTAAGGCTTAATAGTCTCTTTGTACTCGCCAAAAAGTTATCCAAATTGTGGGAAAAGAAGAAGTCTGTAGGCTCAAGGTCTGGTAAGTACGGTCAATGACGGACAGCTTCCTACCCTAGCTCTTGTAACTTGGAAACCGTCTGTTATGCAGTATGAGGTCACGCGTTGTCGCAGGGAATGAGCAATTGACCGGAGCTGGTTGGAAACGTGCAAGCTTCTCCATCCTTGTGTTCAGTTCTTCACAGTACACAGTCCTACAGTCAAAATTTTACATTTAAATGTCGGCTTTGCAATCAAAAGTTTGTTATAAATGAAGACAACTGCAGTGACAGCTACCTAAATATTAATATCTGCGCTGTCGCAGGTACTATTGCAATAGGTTTTTTTTTATAGAATAAGGGTGACAAACGAGCACACAGTCCACCTGATGGTAAGTGGTTGCTGCGGCCTATAGGCATCTACATCTCTCCTCGATTACGAACCAAAATCCATATGCATTGTTACCCGTGAGGACTAAGATGGAATGCCTCGTTTCCAGTAAAGAGGGTCTCCTGTTCTCTACACTCACCATGCGAAACACAGGAACGTTAAGCTGCTATTTTGCGCTGGTACTCTGTGAGAGCGTGGTCCTTCCCCGGTCGAGCCGACCCATTCGTGCTACAGCTATACTACTAAAATAGTTGCAACATGGCTCTAGCACGTACAAAAACGTGGGGAGCATTCACAGCTGGATGCACTTATGGCAGCAATCAACCTTCCGTTGTTATCTAAAAAGACGTATTTAGAGAACCATGAAGTTATCAGTAGGAAATGGGAAGATGTTTTAGTCGATTCCATGAATTACGCTGCAGAAAGAGAAAAACAATTTGCAATTTCTACTGGCAGGGTGAACAAAGACGGAATCCCCATAATAGATGTTATTGCTGACGGTTGCTGGTCCAAGCATAGTTACAAAAGAATTATAATGCTCTTTCGGGCGGCCATAATTGACAAATATAGGTACTGGAGAAATTTTATTCTTAGGCATTAAAAATAAAATGTAAATGTAATGTAAATGCAGAAAACAAAAGTGTTGAACCGCCAGAACATAAATGTTTAAAAAATTACAGTGGTCCTTCCACAAACATGGAGTGAAATAATTGTAGAAGGATTCAAAGAATCCTTAAGAATGCATAATTTAATTTACGGAAAACTCATATTCGATGGTGCTGCTAGTACCTCCTCCAAAATATTACAGGCACGCCCGTATCCTGACATTACTGTTGAAAGAATAGAGTGCCGGAAACATGCTAAGGAATCTCTGCTATAAATTAGAAGCATTCGCCACAGACTAAATATAACATAAAATACCGAAAATTAATAACAAAAAGAGCCATTCTACGAACAAGGTCTACCATTTGCAAATCAATTAAAAACCATAAATCCAACTCAGATGTTCAACTTCTGTTTGACGACTTATTAGCCACCTCCATGGCTTCGGGGACCACACTACATAAGTGCCGATCATATTTTTATGAAAGTATCGGCAAAACGGACCTACCAAATGATTTTATTTTACATATCATGGCATGGCATATCTGGTTTCGTGCAATCTTGACCATACCTGTCCTGTCCTGTTCAGGTTTTTCTAAAAACAAGGTTCGTTTTTTTGGTTTCCTGTTTAGCTTATTTTTCACGTTTTCATTTATTCTTTGGTTTTAGGTCAATTTTTTTTAAATATTTTTTGTTGAAATGCAAATAAATAAGGTCGTATGAATTTTTTTTTTATAGGAAAAGGGTGACAAACGAGCACACAGTCCACCTGATGATAAGTGGTTGCTGCGGCCCATAGACATCTACATCTATCTTCTATTACAAATCAAAATGTAGATGCGTTGTCACCCGTGAGGACTAAGATGGAATGCCTCATTTCCAGTAAAAAGGGCCTCCGGCCACCTGCACTCACCAAGCGAAACGCAGAGGTAAACCTCTACTTCACGCTGGTTTTCTGTGAGGTCGTGGTACCACCCCGGTTCGAGCCGGCCCATCCGTGCGACAGAACAGCTGCCGCGTGGCTCTACCACTGTACCACATTTAACGAAAAAAAAAATATTATCGTGGTTATGAATTTTTTAGTTTGAAAAATCCCAAATTCGGATTCGGACTTTTGACCCATTAAAGGAAGAGAATAAAATATAAAAAATATTTCTTTTTTATATTTGTTGATGAAATACGAATATAAAGGCTTTATGATTGTTTACGATAAAGTTATTTGGTTTTTTTCGGAACTCGGAACCAAATTCGGTTACTTTTGGCTCATTAAAAATATAATATAAAGAAACGTATAATTTTTTTATATCAACAATAGGACAATTTGAAGAGAATCGCATAAAAAAATGAGGTGGAATTGTTTTCGGTACTCCTTCACCGATTCCTCCTGAACTATTTTAGGTTCGGGTGATTAGTAATGAAATAATTTGCTAATCATTCGTAAATAATCTATACTTAAAATAATAAATTCATGACAAGCACTGAACTAAGTATTATGTGTGTTCATATCTGCAATTTGATTTGTAAGAACAATCAATTTTATTTATAGATAAAAAAATATTATATTTTTTTTATAGGATTATAGAATAAGGTGAAAAACGAGCACACAGTCCACCTGATGGTAAGTGGTTGCTGTGGTCCATAGACATCTACATTTATCCTCGATTACGAATCAAAATGCAGATGCATTGTCATCCTTGAGGACTAAGATGGAATGCCTCATTTCCAGTAAAAAGGGTCTCCGGTTCTCTACACTCACCATACGAAACGCAGCTGCATGAAGCTGCTATTTTACGCTGGTATTCTGTGAGAGCGTGGTCCGTCCCGGTCGAGCCGACCCATTCGTGCTACAACTATACCAGAAATATAGCTGCAGCATGGCTCTACCACGTACAAATATCTACTACGTCTACCACGAATATGAAAATGATGATATGTTATCACTTTACTAACTACTGACATCTTAGTTTTTAGTAGATTTATAATAGGTTTTTAGTAGGTATAATGCGTACATACCCGTTATCAACATAATTTTGTTCAGAATGTTCAGATGTTGTTGTTCCGTCATAAATATTTTGTCCTTTTCGACCCCAGCTATAAATAAATAAATAGATTAATAAATAAATTGCATAGTTTTGTATACGCAATTATTAAAAATATATGATAATTTTTAACTTATAATTTCACTATTAGTCTAAGATCCGGCTTAAGAAAATACCCCCTCATTCTTTTCCTTGATGAAATAAGTTTTTTATAATAAAATATACAAATAAATACAAATCGGGGTGATTGACAGCCTATGTTTGGCAAGGCTATTTTTAATTAAAAATTATTTAATTTTTTTTTAAATTGGTCTCAATAAAAAACATAATATATATACAGTGGTGGTCATATAATGAGGGCTAATAATCTTCCACTCACCAGATGTCGCTACTAGCGACTGAGGTAAAGTTTTTTGTTACACAGTGTCATTTAATTGAGAAATTAGTTTTAAATAATAGTTTATCATTGTCTAGAGTATTATATTAATATATAACACAATGCGTCAGTGGTTTGATTTTTAATTTTTTGCACATTATAACTCTTTTTTTTTTAAAGTCGTCTTTTAGTTATATTTATAGTTTGGTTTATTCATTTCTAATGTAATTAATATAAAATATAACTAATAATACAGAAAGAAACCTTAAAGATTACATTTTCCTAAGAAATTATCGTCCCCGCTATGAAATCTGTCAAATATTTTACCTCACTCGAAAGTGGCGCCGCCCTGGTGGCAGAAAAAGTCGTGGATGCCCTCATTAGAAACACTTCTTATGAATAAAGTATAACTTCAACGTACAAATTTACGTAAAAAATATACGCATTCAATAATTAATAATCATGCAATAATATAGCCACTCAAATAAAAAACTCATTAAATTCATAAAATATAAAACATATATTAATTTTAATTACAAAATGAGTTTTACACATGTATGAGTTTATTATCTGTAACTGACCGCTTGGACGCCTAATTAAAAACATTTTAAAAAGGCATCCATAGCTCGTTATTTTTTTTTAAATTGGAAAATAACATTTTTTTTCTTGGCTTTTTGACTTTTTCTATTATTTTGGCGGTAATTCAAAATTTAATCTGAATTTTATTTTGTCCAAAATCGGCAAAAGTAAAAGTTGTGACGCGTCAACTAGGCAAATAATTCTTAATTTACATATAGATCATAAGTGGGCGTAGAGAAGAATAGCTGAGCATTTAAATTGTTCTGTTAAGAAAGTTTTAATGCAATTGATCATTATAAAACACATGGAACTGTTGAAAATGTTCTTAGGAAGGCTCGGCCAAGAAAAACCTCTGCCAGAGAAGATACGCTAATCATTCGTGTTGCTAAAAAAGACCCAAGTAAAGGCTCCAACCAGATTAAAAATAAAATTTTTTCGCCTGATAACCCGAAAAACATCTCGTCAAGACTGATACGCCGAAGATTAGTGGAAGCTAAATTGTTTGGAAGAATCTCTCGAAAGGTACCGCTTCTTACCAAGCAACACCGAGAGAAGCGATTATTATTCGCTAAAAAATATTTTAATTGGACGGTACGAGAATGGAAAAAAGTGTTGTTTTCAGATGAAACAAAAATAAATATGGTAAATTCCGACGGAAAGCGCTATGTTAGACGTCCTGTAAACAATGCTTTTAATTATAAATAGACGAGGAGTATAGTCAAGCACGGTGGCAGTAACATTAAAGTTTGGGGGTATTTTTCCGGGTGTGGAGTTGGACCCGTTCGGAAGATTGAAGGTACAATGGTTCAAAGGCAATACAAAAATATCTTAGAGCACACAATGATTCCCTACTCGGACGATCATTTGCCTGTAACCTGGATCTTTTAGCATGACAATGACCCTAAACACACGGCAATAGCGTCAAATCCTTAGCGAACACAGGATATCCGTTTTAGACTGGCCAGCAAATAGTCCGGATTTAAGCCCGATAGAAAAGCTCTGGTACCTATAATGTTAAAAAAAAAAGTCCTAAACAAACGTTACACCAGTCAAAACGAACTATATGAGGCATTTGTTGAAGCATTGAATTCAATCCCCTTAGAAAGTGTATGAAATTTATTGAATCAATGCCACGTTGTTGCAATGTTGTTATTGAAAATAAGGGATACGCCACTAAATATTAATTATAACTATTGGTAGGCTGTGGATAGTAGCTATTTCGTAAATAACAATACTAATTTTTTTATAGGATAAGGGTGACAAACGAGCACACAGTCCACCTGATGGTAAGTAGTTGCTGCGGCCCATAGACATCTACATCTATCCTCTATAACTAATCAAAGTGTAGATGCGTTGTCACCCGTGAGGACTAAGATGGAATGCCTCATTTCCAGTAAAAAGGGCCTCCGGCCACCTGCACTCACCAAGCGAAACGCAGAGATAAACCTCTACTTCACGCTGGTTTTCTGTGAGATCATGGTACCACCCCGGTTCGAGCCGGCCCATCCGTGCGACAGAAAAGCTGCCGCGTGGCTCTACCACTGTTTATTACTAATTACCAATATTTAAAAAAAATGTTCTTTATACTTTTTGTTGTTGTTTCTAATTAATTGACCATTATTGTTCATACATTAAAACTGATTTAAATGTTTGTCCGTAATGTAATATTGAAACTGCACTTATGTAATGGGATTTATATTGTTTTTCTAATAATTGATAAATCGTTGAACATATTGTTGTCCTATTTATTGTTTAATTTCAAAATAAAAACGATTGCGGTGTAAATGTCTTACATGATGTCAAGGACTGTTGGTAGTGTTTCTAATTATACGACCACCACTATATATATAGAAAATGCCACAGCATGGTTGACTACCTTTTTCCGTGCAACAATACCTGTCAACCAGGTGTAAACAGGTAAACTACCCTCACCTTTTTCCTAAAAAATTAAATATGTAGATATACATATTTTTATTGCGAATCAAATGGTATAAGTATAGTTGACTTTTCAAATCATGGCAAAAGTTGATTGACACGATTTAACTTTTCAATTATTTTATTTTAAAGTTAACTATTCCCCGCAACTTCGCTCGCGTGTTAGGGTTTTTATGTTTTTGTGCAGAACCCTAATTCTTTTTTAAAATAAAAGTAACCTAAGTTACTCCTTATGAAATCAGCTACCTGCCAGTGAAAGTCCCGTCAAAACAACAAACAGACACAAACAAAAATTTTAAAAATTGTATTTTCGTTATAAGTATGGTATTTGCTTTCATATGCATTTAGTAAAAATCTGTAATTTTGACATTACAAACAGACACTTCAATTTTAATTATCTGTAGATAGAGCGTAACAGAGAACACTATATATATTATTATCTGCGGTACCGGCCTGTTCTGTCCGTGCATGCCCAGCCCACAAATATATTTACTAGATTTTTATATTTTACAAGCTTTCCACCCCTCGTCCACAATAAATCAAATTTTCCTGATAGTAAGTGTAGCGACCATCGCCCATGAACAACTGCAACACCAGGGAAATTGCATGTGCGTTGCCGGCCATTTTAAAAGAAGTGAGCTCGTTCGTCTAAGTCATATAGGTCTGGAAAAATCACACGTGGTATACGTTAGTGTAGTGTAGTGGTGTAAGTACCAAAGTAGATTACCTAATAAAACTGTCTTGTAGGAGGAAAAGGAGGCATTAATAAATTACTCAGTCATTGAACAACACGTTTTCTCATTAAGACCTGAGTTCCCATCATTACATGGCGATCCTGCCACGCGGTGCGTTGCGACAATGCAAGCGCACCGCAAGAACCTGCATAGAAAATAAAGTAATTTATTGAAGAAAATCAATATAAATCAATATAAATTTATAATAATAATATAATAACAAAGAGAACATAATACCGAATGCAACAAATAAAATTTAAATTATTAATAAAGAAGAGCCTACTATTTTACTTATATTTAAAGAAGATTTTTGAAGATCAATTTAAGAATGATAAGGACAAGGAAGAACCAAGAAATAATAAACAAAGAAGAAATGAAGAAAGACCTGAAGAAGAAATTATAGAAAAAGCTCTAGTATTAAATAAAGACATTGCTATTAAATAAAGATTGTCAAGTTTCAAGAAAGACGATTTCAAGATCCAAGAAGAAAACATCTTAATCAAAATTTCTTCAAGATAAGAGTACCAATTTTGTCAAAAATAAAAACTATAGAAGAAACGTGCAGGGAGGTCGAGCCAGGCCCAACTACATCGGTGAGCTAACAACATCTTCAAGTGCCAGAGCAGCAGAAGGAAGTCGGGGGTACAACGAGCGACCAGCCAAGTTCTGTAGCAGGTACAAGACATACCTCTATAGAAAGCCCCGAATGTAAGTCAAATTATATAATTGTATCAATGTCAAATTATATTATATATATGTGAAATTAACACACAATTTTGGGGAGAGAAAAACTTTTAAATCATTAATTAACTAATAGGAAAATTAAAAATGATGTATTATACCGCAACAATTAATTGGTAAATAACCAATTGTTAATAATAATAATAATATTTGTTTTGTAACAATATGGTTGTACAATGGTGTTTAAGTATAATTAAGTTCTATATATTCTACTATAGTAGTGTGAAAATATTAATGATCAAGTAACTATATATATATATACTATATATAATATATATATATATATATATATATATATATATACATATATATATATTACAAAACCGTTTTCAGTGCCTAGAAGACTGCAATGAAGTGGACGATATGAATGACAAGCTCGTGGAAACTGTCCATGCGGTCGGAGCTAAGTTCTGCAAGACCCGCCGCAGAAGAACACAAAAACTCTCCGATCACACTCTTAATCTCATGGCTGTTAGACGGGAGATGAAGCTACATTCTTCAACAGATTTGACAGCATACAGGCAACTGAACAGACAGATCTCCAAATGCATGCGGCGGGACTTACGCAACTTCAATACAGCTCGTATTGAAGAAGCGATCGAGCGGAACCAAGGCTCCAAAGTCTTTGCCAGAGATCTGTCTGCCAGAAAGAGCCAACTGTCAAAGCTGAAGACCGAATGTGGCAGCATCGTTTCCGGGACACCTGAGATTTTGAGTGAGATTGAGAGGTTCTATGGGCAGCTGTACACGTCATCGTTGGAGCCACACGCAAGTGTGAGTAACGATCCAAGAGCGAGTCTTATCCGACACTATTCCGAAGATATCCCGGACGTCAGTCTGAGCGAGATTAGAATGGCTCTCCAGCATCTTAAAAACGGCAAGGCCCCAGGCGAGGATGGAATTACAGCGGAGCTTCTGAAAGCGGGTGGAAGACCGGTACTTGAAGTCCTTCAGAAGCTCTTTAATTCCGTCCTCCATGGTGGCATTACACCGGAGGCGTGGAGCGGAAGTGCGGTGGTCTTGTTCTTCAAGAAAGGTGACAACGCTCTCTTGAAGAACTACAGACCGATTTCCCTTCTGAGCCGCGTCTACGTGCTGTTTTCGAGAGTCATTACGAATCGTCTCGCGCGCAGACTTGACGACTTCCAGCCTCCCGAACAAGCCGGTTTCCGAAAGGGCTTTAGCACCATAGACCACATACATACCCTACGGCAAATTGTACAGAAGTCCGAAGAGTACAATTTACCACTATGTCTAGCGTATGTGGACTATGAGAAAGCCTTTGATTCCGTCGAAATTTGGGCGGTGCTGCAGTCCCTTCAGCGGTGCCAAGTTGACTGTCGGTATATCGAAGTGCTGAAGTGTTTGTACAGTAGAGCTACGATGGCTATCCGAGTACAGAACCAGAGTACGAAACCTATCCAATTGCAGAGAGGTGTAAGACAGGGTGATGTTATATCCCCGAAACTCTTCACCGCTGCATTGGAAGACGTTTTCAAGCTTCTGGACTGGAAAGGATACAGTATTAACATCAATGGCGAGTACATCACTCACCTTCGATTTGCCGACGATATAGTCCTTATGGCAGAATCGCTGGAGGATCTAAGCACTATGCTCAATGACCTCAATAGTGTCTCCCAACGGATAGGTCTTAAGATGAACATGGACAAAACAAAGATTATGTTTAATGTCCATGTCACACCTATGCCGGTAGTTGTTGGGAGCACTAAGCTTGAAGTTGTTGACGAGTATGTTTACCTGGGACAAATAGTCCGACTAGGTAAGTCCAACTTCGACCGAGAGGTCAATCGACGGATTCAACTCGGCTGGGCAGCGTTCGGGAAGCTACGACACATCTTCTCGTCAGACATACCTCAAAACCTTAAAACGAAATTGTACAACTAGTGCGTGTTGCCAGTGATGACATACGGAACTGAGACGTGGTCCTTCACTGCTGGCCGGATGAGGAAGCTCAAGGTCGCTCAGCGAGCTATGGAGAGGGCTATGCTCGGAGTTTCTCTGCGTGATAAACTCAGAAATGAGGATATTCGCAGTAGAACCAGAGTGACCGACATAGCCCATCGGATTAGTAAGCTGAAGTGGCAGTGGGCCGGCCATATAGCTCGAAGAACCGACAACCGATGGGGAAGAAAGGTTCTCGAGTGGCAGCCTCGTACCGGTAGGCGAAGTGTAGGGCGTCCCCCCAAGAGATGGAGTGACGACCTGGTAAGACATGCAGGAAGTCGATGGATGCAGGTGGCTCAGGACCGTGCTTTGTGGCATTCTTTGGGGGAGGCCTATGTTCAGCAGTGGACTTGTGAAGGGCTGTAATGATGATAATGATGAAGTAACTATAACAATATTTATCAAAATTTTAACAACACATAAATTATTCAATATTATGCAATTTATATGGTAACTAATTAGTTATGTAAGTAAGTGGAGCATGCAAGTGTATAAAAGTAATTGATAGGGGCAAATAGATAACATGTTAATAAAGAACATGATAATGTATAAATAAAGAATGAAATAAGAGTTATGGAGAGAATAAAGAGTAAAACAAAAGTTGATCTTGATTTGATATTAATGGAGAGGTCGAGAATGTCCATCACTGGTAAAGCATATAGTCCTCGAGCAGGGTATGTTTCCATGATTGGGTGATAAAATTGGGGGTAACGGGTACTAGGAAACAATACCTTCAGTACAAGTGATGTGGATGAGTTTACTCATATTAGTACTGTTGGGGACCAGAGAAGTCTTAAATTTGTTACCCTTAATAGGTCACATCCTTAATTGGATCATAGTGTGAACTTAGTTTTCCTTCGTGACAATTGTTGGAGTCCTTTTAAAATTACTTAAAAATGTAGACCTCAAGGTTGTGCGTGCAACCCAAGGTACAGTTTTACCTTGATATAGTATTATTAAAAAAAAGTTTATGTATGTACAAATAAAATAAAATGAATGTAATGAAAATGTAATATAATACCCAAGTAAATGGGGGGCCCATATGTATAAAGTACCGGCATGATAAATATCATGAAGTAAAATATAAATGAAGTGAAATAAAACTCCAACTCCCGGTATCTAAATAATAAATAAAAATATAAGTGAATAGAGAGAAATAAAGCTAGCTAAAGGTTAAAAAATATAAAAAAATGTATGTACAAGAATTACGAAAAAAAAATGATAATAAAAAGGCCTAACAAAAGAAAATAAGGAATAAGGTGATCCCAGACTAAATGTATAAAGTTAGGTAGTTATTTACATTTATGTATTAGGGCTATTAATTAATGCTATCCAAAATGCTACTAACAAGTTACACATGTAATAACTATAGGAATCGATACACACAACTACACCACAGATACTACTAAGAAACAAACAAAATGTAAACAAACTCGATCCCCTCTCTATACATAGGACCATTTAAAGTTCTTGAAAATTGTGACCCAAATTTAAAAATAGACTACACCATTACCATTGGATTAGCAATAAAAATATCTATATTTACATATTAATTTTTTAGGGAAAAGGATGAGGGTAAATTACTATATCAGTTTACCTGTTTACACCTGGTTGACAGGTAATGTTGCACGGTAAAAAGTAGTCAACCATGTATATATATATGTGTGTGTGTGTGTATACATATATATATTAAAATATTTTTTTTTACCGGTTACGGTCATTTTTTTCCTTGATAAAATTAGTCTCAATCGAAAAATATAATAGTTTTTAATTAAAAATAGCCTTGCCAAAACGTGGCTGTCAATCACCTCGATTTGTATTTATTTGTATAATTTATTATAAAAAAAATTATTTCTTCAAGGAAAAGAATGATGGGGTATTTTCTTAAGCCGGATCCTCTACTATATTATTGAGAATATAATTACGAGACAGCTTACCGAATTTTCCACAATTTTGCTGCATTTGCACGTCTTAGTCGCAAAAGTTTCTTGTATTTTGGCATTTTGTGTGCCGTATAAGCAATACCAACAGTGGCGTCCACAGAGTACTTTTTATATACTGAAAGTCTTTCCGCAAAACTCAGTAGTTCAAAAAGCTTCTTCGCGCAGTAAAAAACACAACAAATATATAACAAACATAAATATCTACCACCAACAAATAATACTAAATAATAATAACCTATGATAAATGATAATAACGATCAAATTGTTTAAAAAAATGATAATATAACTAACAGTGTTGCCACCTTGCAGAAAAAAATTATCACTAGTTATGGTCTGATACCGCGTTTAGACTCTCGCCTCGCGCCTCGCCTTGTACCTCGCCTCGCAGCTCGCGTGTTGTTGCGAGGTAACGATAACGAGTGCTTGTTTACACTCTCGCGATGCGTTCAGTTTGCGTCACAGAGTACTTTTGTTTGCGTTGAGCCAGCAAGCCAGCAACGATGAAAGACGTCGAAATAATAGCAGCACCAACTCTTGCCTTAATAAGTATTTATCGATGCTTGACCATTTTAAAAAGAAGGAAATAAAAAAAATATACGTCGTTGAGTAAGAATATGGTGGATGATATCTATTCAAATGACTTTCAATATGAATTACACATGTGATCTATATTGAATAAAAAATTATTCTATTCTATTCTATTCATCGAAACAGAACCTTTTCAGTTTCATAATTTTATACAATATGTAACAAAAACCCTGTGGTTACCGTTAAGTACGTTATAAGGATCATTATTCAAACATATAGAAATAACTTTTTTTTAAAAAAACTCGAACAATAATTTTATTTATTTTATTAAAAAAAAATTGTATGCAAATTGTATGTGGTTTTATTACCTCTGCTTTGTCCGGGGAGTAAGAGCATTGTCAAAGATCCCGCTTTGCTTAGCTTTAGCATCGGCTAGTGTCAGTAAGAGGTAATAAAAAAAAATAAAAAAAATATGGTTGATTTTTTAAAAAGCAATTATTTCTATAGGTTTGTATACTGATCCTGATAACGTACTTAAAGGGAACCACAGGATTTTTGTTACATGTTGTATAAATTGCTAGTACCTATTGTGCAAGATTAAATAATCTTATTTTATTAAAATTGTAATTTTAAAAGAAAAGCAATTCGAATGTTATTATGGAAGAGCGCCGTAAACCAACTGAAACGAGAGCGCGAGTGTAAACACCACGCTCGCGTCCCTCGCGAGGCTCTTTGCCTCGTGCCCAAAAAACCACCTCCGACGCGAGCGCCGCGAGTGGCGAGGCGAGCCACGAACTAGCGTTTACACTCGCGCCTCGTAGCTCTCCTCGCGACTCGTCTCACCACGCGCGCGATAGTGTAAACGGGGGGTTAAATTTCACCAGATTTAGAGATATTTTTACTTAAAAAAATTCCTAGAATTCACCAAATTATTTAAAATCAAATCACATGGTAGGTATACATACATTCAAACTTAATGGCGGCTCGGAACATCGTACGTTCCAATGCGCAGAATACAATTTTTGGGTATCAGCGGGGTGTAGAGGGACGTGGTGGCGGGGCACATCCCCGTGCGCGCTGCCGCGCACATTCTGTCTCATACGCACTCACGCGACGCGTTTGCTTTTAGTGTTTGAGTTACGTTCACTCCTGCTTACGTACAGTTGAGCCCATAATTTGTTACTGTTTGTTAATTGTTTTGTTACGTTTTTTTTGTTTGTTTTTGTTCCGTTAAGTTTTTATTGTTATTGACTGTTTTGTTTTCATCTGTGTGTTACACACATTAAGTTTTAGACTGTTGTTGGTTGTGGGAAAGTACTTTTATTATTTTGTTTAAATATGCCACGCGGACGATACAACGTTTTACGCAGGCAAGCCAGAAAAATGGTGTATAATGTCGTGCAACTTATGAAAAAGGAGAGTGAAGACGGCGTCCAAATTCCTCTGAAGCTCGTTCAAAAACGAGCCGCAGCAGCTACAGGCGTCTCACTAAGGACTGTACAAAGAATAGCTGCAACAGCAAATGAGTCGGAGATGTTAGCCGTCTTTCGTACTCCTGGCAAAAAAAGGAAGGGAGTCAAGAGAGTGACGAATATTGACAGCTTCGAACAAGGTGTCATCAAAAGGTGCGTGCACAACTTTCACGTGACTGAAAAAGAGTTGCCAACACTTAAACAATTACGAAGAAAATTAAAAGACGACATAAATTTCAACGGTTCTGTAACCAGCTTAGGCCGAATATTGAAACAATTAGGGTTTCAATGGAAGAATACCCAAAATGAGAGAAAAGTATTAATAGAGCAATTCGTTTACAGCGCATTGAATATCTGCATAGTATTACAAAATATCGCTCGGAAGGCAGACCCATTATATATACCGACGAGTCTTATGTCGATTCTTCCCACAGCATGTCAAAGGCTTGGGGAGATGGGTCATAAATGGGAGTTAAAAAGAAAATTTCGAAGGGTCAAAGAGTTGTAATAGTGCACACGGGTTCTGAAGCCGGTTTTGTACCCAACGCAGTTTTAATGTTTAAGGCGGGTACAAAAACCGGCGACTATCATGATAACATGAATTATGAAAATTATGAAAAATGGATCAAGAATCAACTCGTTCCAAATTTGCCAGCAAATTCAGTCGTTGTTGTAGATAATGCTTCTTATCACAACAAACAAGAAGATCCTGCACCTACCTCAAACTCAAGAAAAGCAGACATGCAATCATGGCTTCGTGAAAAAAATATTGAATTTGAGGAAACAATGCTGAAGCCACAACTATACAAGTTAATTGCGAAGAATAAAGAACGCTTCAAAAAATTTAACATCGATAAAATATTGAAAGAGAATAACCACTTAGTTTTACGCCTCCCTCCTTACCACCCCGATTTAAACCCCATCGAGATGGCATGGGCAGCAATAAAACAATACGTCGCAAAAAAAAAACCTTAACAGGAACGTAAATTCAGTCATGGAATCGGTCCAGCAAAAAGTTAACGAAATGGGGGAAAATGAATGGGGGGCATTGTGCCGAAAAGTGATCAAGATAGAGGAAGAGTACAAAAAAAGTGACGTTGTCGTTGATAGATTGACGGACGAATTTATAATCCATGTCAGCGACGATGAATCAGATACCGAGTCTGAGGAGGAATCAGATTCCAGCGAAGACGAAGGAAGTGATGTTTCTATGGAAGCTCCTTCCACAAGCAAAGACGTTTATATGGAAGGGATACAGCCCTTAACTTAAAATGAAAATAAAAACTTTATATATTATTTATAAAATCTGTTTTATTTTAACCGACTTCATAAAAGGATGAGGTTCTTAATTCATCTGTATTTTTCTTCCTTGAACCCTCCTCATACTTGCTAACTGACATTTATGTACTATATGTACAGAACTTAAAACACAAAACTTTCAGTTATTAAAATAATTAAATTGAGCCTAAATTTTTGTCAACTTGACTGTACCTGCGCGCACCTGCACTCGCAGCTAACTTCCGAACCGCCATTAGGTTTGAATCGAACTATAATAAAAATACTATTTTGATTGTGGAAATAAGTACAATAAACACGACATATAAAATCGAGACGGCCTCCTGGTCACAGTTTATTCAACGGACAGCAAACGATGATCACAAGAGCGTAATATTTTTAAAGTATTCTCGCCACAATTTACTGTCTCATATATATCTTTGTACTCATCACAGCGTTTGGGTCAATGTGAGAACTAATTATAAGTTTCTCTAATGAGAAACTATACTTCGCGGTAACGTTTGCTCTGACACATCATGTGAAACAGTGTGAATGAATGCATGAGTGGCAAACACCTCTGAGTAGAATTTAATTAGGTACGCGTACGCCATTATTGAATACAATCATGACAGAGGCATCTATCCCGATTCCAATTAATTTTTTTATTAGGAGACCTTTTTTAAATTTCAATATACTTATATCAACCTTTCAGTATTCAGCACTCACTGAAGCCAACTTTACATACGTATTAGGTCCTCATTATTAGTCGGAAAAAGTACAAGGTAGCATAACCAAATAAAGATGTCTAATTACGTTTTCGTAATGTGAGAAAAGGATAGTGCTATTTTGACATAAACAGGGGAATTTACCGACGGGTAAAGAGGGTTGCTATATCTATTTTCTAAATTCTTGAAGATTTGACAAATATCACTTAAAGTCATCAAATAAAATTTTAGTGAATTTTTTTTCAGAATATCACTATATCTCCAAAAATTCACTAAATCTAGTGACAAAATCACTAAAGTGGCAACGCTGATAACAAACCTAACAAGTAATAACATTATCGACTGATAAGATTTTTAACAGTGGTAGAGCCACGCGGCAGCTTTTGCTGTCGCACGGATGGGCCGGCTCGAATCGGGGAGGTACAACGACCTCACAGAATACCAGCGTGAAGTAGAGGTTTACCTCTACGTTTCGCTTGATGAGTGCAGGTGGCCGGAGGCCCTTTTTACTGGAAATGAGGCATTCCATCTTAGTCCTCACGGGTGACAACGCATCTGCATTTTGATTCGCAAACGAGGATAGATGTAGATGTTTATGTGCCGCAGCAACCACTTACCATCAGGTGAACTGTGTGCTCGTTTGTCACATTTATCCTATAAAAAAAAAAGATGACGTGAGCGAGCATGTGCGCTGGCCGACGCGGTGACTAACGGTAACATCATCTCTACCATAATACAATAGTAATCTGTGGACACGGGTTTCACACTCAAGAGCTTGCCGCTTTCGGTTTATGGCGGCGGTACACTCTCGTCGAGAAACCACGAGACAGGCCGAGTACGAGTGTGTACATGGTGCCGTCGTCGTCGTCGTGCCGCATCGCGTTTCGCGGCCCTCGTTTGCTGATTTGCTCTCGGAAGCGTGTCGGTATTTTGCTTTCGAGTCAAAGGGTACCGTCAGTCTCGTGAAGAAAACGAGAGCGCGCCTGTGCACATGTACTGTAGAGTTCAATATTGTTAAATAAATAAATAATATAGGTAGTTATGTACATGGTTATGTTACGGTGAATAAAAACCATCCACTATCTTTTTTTTCGTCATGGCTTATTAATTTTCATTTAATGGTAAATGTGTAAGAAAATATAATAACTAATAGCACAAAGTTAAAACGCAGCAAAAGTTTCATCAGGTCTTAGGTCCATCGCAACGGGTACCCTGAGTTCAAGTGATATCGATCAACGAGTGTGTACATGGTGTGTTCTCGTGTCGAGCCTCTACGCGTCGAGAGGCACGCGAGGCGACGAGACGAGCGTGTACAGCCGCCATTATGCAAAGGTACTCTGTGATTGCCACTCACTGACTCTAGGGATGGTCGATGTTGTAGAAACATCGATGATGACATCGATGTTGACATCGACAGCTCAACATCGATATTCGATGTTTATCCTGCTCAAAACATCGATGTTGGCCATTATCGATGTTTTTTTGCACATGTATTTAATAGGTTAGAATTAGATGAATAAAAAATTTGTCATATTGTTTATGGTTCATAATTAATGAAATAAAAGAAATTAATAAACAAATTAGTATAATACAGTAATTAAAAAAAATTGGAAGAAGTTCACAAATATCTAATTCACTTGTTATATTTTTCAAATATTTTCGCAAATTGATTGAAGAAATAGTAACTTTGACAAAGAAGTATCGTTCAATCTGTTTCTTTGTTGACAAAGAGTTGAGCCAGCTATTGAAACTAATTTAAAAATAAAATTTTGTACAACTGAACTTAAGGATAACTCAAAAACTATTGGTCGGACTTATAAAGGGTCTGATTTATATGGGACCACATGTGAAGCACCAAATTTCAAATAAAAAAAAGAATCATCGAATTCGGTTCACCCAGAAAAAAGTTATGAACACACATTAAAAAAGAACATACAGTGGAATTGAGTACGTCCTCCTTTTTGAAGTTGGTGGATAACCGCTCAGATGGCGCTTATCGATGTAGCGATTGTGGTCAAATATCACACTGCAAGGTTTCTTTTTAATTTTAGATAGGTAGAATCGATAACATTGTTCTTAACGTGCATTGGATGTTGTTTAAGATCAACCATCGGATTTTTTTTTAAACATTCGATATAGAAACAGATAACCAACAACGACACCAATAACAAACGAAATCAGTGACAACTGCGACATTACAATTGACACTTGACAGTTTAATTTGATACCCCAGTTTAATGATATATTTTTAGGTTATCGATGCGTTCAAGCATTCTGAATTGTTCAAAATTTTAAATATTTTAGAGGAGATGCAAGATTTAGTTGATATTGATTTCGCGGATTCGCAAGTACCCAATAATCGATTATGGGTTTAATGACATCGATGTTACGATGTTTGACATGTACATGACATGATGATGTTTGACATGTAGACAGGCAACATCGATGTTTCCATTCTTGGCATCGATGATCATCGAACATCGATGATCATCGACCATCCCTAACTGACTCCCGCTATTCCACGGGCAGTGAATACGCCCAAATTTTAAAATAATTTCTTAATAAAATCAAATTTTGGTCTTTTGAAAAAAAATTAATCTATCTAAATGTTCATTACAGGGTGAGGCAACTCTGTATGAAAGCTGAAAAACCTGCACACAATCATGATTTTGTCAATATGCGTGTTGGCTTGTTAAAATAAAGCGAGATAAAATATCGCTGTCTCTTTCTTTAATTTTGTTTTAGATTGCCATTTTAAAAATTAGATAAACAAATTCATATTACATGGAAAGAAAATAAAAATATTAATTCGGTGTTAAACTTTTATTGGTTTGCTTTTGAAAGTATAATTACATACATATTACTCTGAGATTCGCACAATTAGATTACCTATTAATTGATTTAAATAAAATTATTAAATATTAGCAGAATTTTATCAAAAGAAGCCATGAATTAATAGAAGAAGAAAAAAATGACATTTGTTTGTCAACGTCTTTCATATTGAAAATATTTTCTGAAATTTATTAAAATTTATTTCATAGGTTTAGTTTTTAATATTTATTATTCATTTTTGCTTATATTCAGTTAGATGGACTTCATTTTCGCATGTACGCAAATATACAGTCATAATATCGTCGTGAATGTACAGTAAAGATTTTTTGTGAGATGTTAATTCTGTATAAGATATGGACTATAAATGAATTCATTATTTCAAAGTTTTATGCACGATTTGTCATCATCATCGAAAGTAAGTTAGGTGTTGTGTAAATAAAAAGCACAAAATCATCTGATCACTTTCTGCAAGTTTCCTATGATAGGAAAAGAAAAACTTATGACAATATTGTGGTAAGGCTATAAACATTTGGATTTATTGGCCGTTATTTGTAGGGTTTATAACTATATTGACTCGAATTGTATCTGTTTCAGATCACGTATTTGGGCTGAGTAAAGTTTTCATCATGAGAATTTTGCTGATTTAAATTTACGTTAATGTTCTGTGAAGAATAACTCTCTGACAATAACATGTGTTATATATTAGTAACGTGCGTTGAAATATTACGTGCAAAAGCAATAAAAAACATCAATAATAATGTGTAGTTTATAAAACAATGTCATCCAGAAAATAAAATTACATAACTATACTTATTTATAGTTTTATTTTATCCCACATACTAATCTAAATTATATTCGAGTAATTTTGGTGCAACCTCTCAAATATACGGGAATTTACCCCATAGGTTTATGAGGCTTGAGCCAAAATTACTCGATTAAGCCTTAAATAAAAAGTTTAAAATTACAGAATACAAAGGTTTGGAATTCCCGCTAAAAAAGTTTTATATGGGCGTCCACAGTAGCGCTTTTCGTATACACACATGAACACGTGTTTTCGTTTTTTAGTATGAAGTTGGCGTTCTTCTCTTGATAAAGAGTAATTGTGTTCTGTGGTTCATTAATAAATTGCCTATCCATTAGTACTCGTATCAATCGCAAAATAAAATACGAGGAGATGCATGTTATCAATAATTATTTCACATTTATGTGGTTTCGTTGTAAGGAGAACATTTTAATATTTATTACTTTTAATAAAATGGATATGATTATTATGGAATCAAGATTATGTCGAAATTTAATGTGTTTTTATTAGTTGATATATCTTTTTAATAAAAAGTAGATAGCTCCTAAAAACCGCACAAATAACGACTAGCGCGACATTTTCAACCATTCTCAACCATGTAGTGTTATACTACTTACATTTCATTGTACACTAATTCTTCATTCTGTTTTGATATTCTGCATTCATATTTTGCATCACTTTATACTATTTTTTTCATTCTGTTTTTGATTTTCTGCATTTATATTTTGCATCACCTTTATTTCTATAGGATCCTGTAACGTTTTTACACAATAACATATCATTTTACTTCGTATTTTCACACT